>CM061227.1:3887267-5087267 GCA_030844895.1 Ambrosia x helenae | reverse complement strand
GCCTAAAGTGTGTGTATAATGGGTCATTTTGGCTACATTTTGAAATGGGTCTGGGGTTGATCCTTTTGGTGTCTTTTTTTTTAATAAAATATAGGAAATTTATATTACAGCATGTGACATTGGACCTATTTTCTTATTAGTTGTTTTTTAGCTATGTAATCGGTTTGAACCATTGGAGAGATAACATGTAAAATTTAAGTTACCAATTCAAGTAAGTGGGTTAAGGATTGTTTCTTGATTTACTTATCACCGTATCCATATATTTACAACAACTATATTTTATGCAAAACACAAATATGGAATACATTGGTGGAGGTTTTCATAAATTATTGAAAATAAGCTGCACTCCGAGGATCGTGATGACAATGATAACAACTTCGAAGGTGAAAAATCAGCTATCAATGAGCAAGACTTGGAAGATTTTGATTGAAGTAATGAAAATGGACCATTGGTTGAAGTTCGTTAACTAAATGATAAGTGTTCTACGCTTAAGCTTAGTTATGATTATAATATAGATATTACCCAAATGATGCAATGTGTGATATTGGTTGAAGTTCGTTACGCCCCAACTAAATGATAAGTGTTATATGCTTAAGCTTAGTTATGATTAGAATATAGATATTACCCAAATGATGTAATGTGTGATATTGTGATAGTATGCTATGTAGTTTGCAGTTATCAAATTAAACTTTACTTACTCGATATATCCATCATTTCGTTACATTAAACTGTTAGATGACAATCTGCATTTAACATCAAAATTCATACTTATTGCATTATCAAACATTTAGTAACCAAAACAAATTGCATAATACAATTCTTATTTTCCTACTTTTTTTTTTCATTTTACTTTCGGGTGAACCGTGGGTCCCCACGGAACTCTAACCTAGTAGAACTTATACAACATAAAGGGTTACGTGTTAAAAGAACAACATTTAAATGTACCTAAAATACACAATTGGACACCATGATAATGACATCATTATGCAATCACTTGAACCAATAATATAACAAAAAAAAAAGTAACATATACTGTGTTCTTTGAAAGTAAAATTGTATTCTTACTTTATTTTATGCAATTAAATAAAAAAAATATCCTCCTAATAAGTTTAATCATAAAAATGTCATAATGTTATTATAGGGTTATATCAAATAAACAAGATACTTTTTTTAAAAAGGATGATAATGATTATGGTCCATTAATTTTATATTTAAAAGGTTGACATTAGTTTGTTAGAAAAAAATAAATATTAAATTAGAGGAAGAGAATAAAAGAAAAATCACATTTATTGGCTTTCTCTCTCCACATGCAACGCATATGTCAATTTCCCACATCATTTTAAAACGTCTATAACTTTTTTATACGATATTCTTTTTTAAAAAAAAATCACTATATTAACAAGCGTTTTTATCTTTAATATGAGTGCCACATTACTAAATTAAAATTGAAAAAAAAAAATCCGTGCTAATTGGTTTTTTTTTCATTATGTCTTCTACTCGTTCATTGCGTTATAGTATGCACGTGTGCGTTACAAATATGTTCATTGTGTTTTTTTAGCTTACACATGATTTAACTTTATCCATTATGTTTTTAGTATGCTTTCCATTTGTGTTTTACATTGTTTCATTGTGTTTTACGCAACTAGATTTTGCATTTTTAGTGTTTTATTATGTTGTTCATTGTGTTTTAGTCTACTATATATTGTGTTTTAGTCTGTTGTTCATTGATATGTCGTTTATTGCGTTTTATTATGCTGTTTATTGTGTTTTATACCCTATTGTTCACTGCATTTTTAGTTTAGAATTCATTGTGATTTACGTTCTCCATTGAGTCTTACACAACTGGGTTTTTGATTTTTCTTTCAAAAGTATAATAGTATAATAATATGGTATTCATATTAAAGACGAAAAAACGTTTGGTTTTATGGTATAATTTATTTTTAAAAAAATATGACGTATAAAAAAGTTACGGATGTTTAAAAATGGGGGGAATTACCATGTGACTTGCATATGCATATTCGTTTTTCTTGTTTTTGACAAAACTACTCTTGCACCTGTTTATTCCTTGGACAAATGTTACTCTTTATAGACTTCACACCCTTCTCATTTTTGTTAGCTTTTATAGGATAACTCAAATTATAAACACCATATGTTTTTTGTTTTTATAACTATTTTTAAAATATTTGAACAAGATTAAATTATTCTTTGTTTGCTGAATGTGAACCCTAATAAACATATATAATTATGAATGCAAATCATCTCTCATTCATTATCTTGTACATAACTCAGCATCCACTAAAACATATCCAAACAAAGGTTAGGCATAATGACATGTCATTACCCACTTCATTTCTTGAAGTTTCTAAATTTTTACAATGTCAAACATGATGAATTTCATACAACGGGGATTAAAAACAATACAAAATTAGTACATGACTACATGAGTTTTCTTTACAAATAGGATTTTAAGTTTCAAACATGATGGGTTTCATTATCATATTTTGTATATTGATTTAAAGTGGATGATCCTTCACAAAGAAAGATCATATACCAAATTCATAAGCTTGCTCTGATTCGACATGGCAAAGCTACAAGAAGAAGAGGTTACGGTTTAGAATAGAACATGCTAATGATTACGTAATGAGAGAAGAAAAAAGAGAGAGATACTCAAATTCAAGAAATAAATCAATATATTAGTGTGAAAGAATAAGTAAAGTTCATGGCATTTTTGACAAATAAACTAGTGCGATTAAACCGCCATGCATTGCCACAGGACGTGACAATCAGGGGCGTCTTTGGGAAAGTCCGAGGAGGCCAAACGGACAGGGTCCATAAATTTTAGGGGCATATTTAAAAAAATTCCTATATATATATATATGTATATATTTTTTTATGTAACTCATTTAACACTTAAACTTGGGCTTTAGGAGCCTATTTTCTAACCGTTTGGATAGGGTACGTAAATTTTCAGAGATTTTAAGGGACGACTCTGATGACAATTAATTAAAAAGATCATCTTAGTTGCATTTTGTATGCATGAAAGATTTAAAACGTTGCTTCCAAACATAATACACCGATGGGTCTAACCCATTTGTAAGAATGTGTCCGAACCAGTGTTTTGAAAACCGGATCGGACCGGCCGGTCGGACCGGGCTCCGGGACCTGGACCGGTCCGGTTCGGGTGGTTGGACCGTTTCTGCAACGAACCGGCTTCGGACCGGAAAACCGGCCGGTCGGACCGGAAAACCGGTGGTCGGACCGGTTTTTTTTTATTATTTTTTTGATATTTTGGGTTTCGAAGCATTTTTTGGCCCGGTTTGTCGGACCGGTTGGACTGGTGAACCGCCTGAGGGTCCGGTTCGACGTCCGGTCCGGTTCTGAAAACCTTAGTCCGAACCCATGCAACAAATGTCTAACCAATTTATATCGGTGCGGCTAAGGTTAAGGTTTGTCCATATTTATTTTTGTTGTAATGGGTTTTGATTACATACTTACATTATGTGTCTAATCCATTTACATGATGTGTCTAATAAGATATAAATATTATTCCACCTAGAATACACTTGTTTAGTGTCTTCACATGCATACTTTGTTATAAAATGACTTTTTTAGTATAAACATTCAATATTAATTAGTTGAATAACCATGTTAAACGCAGCTTTAGTATAAACATGAATTAAAGACCCTAGAATTCATAGGACGGACCTAACTAGTATATAACGATCCATTCAATGACGAAGCTTGAAGATTAAATCGGTAGTGGCAAGACTCAATTTTTCGGATCGGTAGAGACCGGAAAATCAGATCGGTGGGGCGGCCCAGACTTAATCCATATAAAAATTACCTAGAAAATCGTTAACTTCCAGCACTGAGCCAAACTCTCACTAACCTTCGCCACTGGATCCATTAATACAAGTATGCCTAGGATTGTCCTTTCGGGTGGTTTTACGGTCATTCCCAAACAAGCTATTCTCCAAACACCACATAGTAATGGTGGTTTTATTTATTTTAAGTCATACCTAATAATCTATCTATATATATAAAAGAAAACGTATATGCTGATGTGGCGTGTAATGGAGGCCTCAATCTCCCCTTGAGAGTGCCATGTGGCATCATAATTGAAAGATTTTAGTGTTTTTGAACTATTTCCTTTTTTAATTAAAAAAAAAAAGATAAACATAAAACCCTAAATTAAATTGAGATATTTTAGGAAAAAAAGAATTTAAAAATAAATTTAAAATTTTCTCTCTCATGTTTCCTCCCATAATTTTTAAACGTTTATATCTTTTATATATGAGATTTTTTAAAGAAAAAAATTACACCAAATTAACGAGCGTTTTATTATCTTTCCAACGAGTACCATAGTCCTATATAAAAAACGGAGAAAAATCGGCTATTTTTTGTGGGTTTTCGTTCATACAGGAAAAAAACACACAAAGTGTTCATGTTATTCATTAATCATGTTTTTTTCTTTTAAACAAGATTCTTATCTACGATGTTGAAAATCAGCCCAATCGCCATGCTATCATTGGAATTTTACTAGGTATACTTCATCAAGAGAAGTTAGGAGAAAGAATCACGCAAAACTGCAACACATGGTGTCACCTTATAGCAAGGTTATATTTTTATTTATTTAATTACAAGAGTAATAATTATTACTATTAGTATTAGTATTATTAGAATGGTTATATTTTTCAACCCTGGGACGCTCCCGGAAAGAATTGATAGTTGCTGACGTGGCGTTCAATGGTGACCTCAACCATCTCTTGATTATGCCACGTGGCATAATGAGATGCAATGATTACAACTTCCAACTTAAGTGTTTGTTTAGTTGATTAGGTTAGGAATTATAAGAGCCATTAGAATGTGAGAAACTAGAGAGATGTGATAAGTTTTTTAATAGTTGCAGCTTACATAAGTGATTCTTTAGATGATTACTGATTAGGTTTTAGATTAGGGAATATGAGTTATTACTGATTAGAATACTATGAACATGCAATGATTGAGAGATTTTGTGGTTAGTTAACTTGAGCCATTTGTAATAGGTTATCACGTAAAATTAGATTTTTCAACCCCGGGACCCTCCCGGGGTAATCAGCTAGTATAATATAACGGCTGATACATGGTACCAAATTTCCACACGCGGCCGACTGTCATTTGTTGACTTCATCTGGTCATACATTAAAGCCGCAAATATTTAGAACCGTGGTTAGGCCACAAACCTAGATTTTATTAATAAATAAAATGAATTAATATCTCTAATCACATTCCATTATCCACTTGACCTACTATATATCCATCTCCTGTTCCATCTTCATTCTCTCATCATTTTAATCTCTTCCCATTTCCTTGAAACAAAAAGAAAAACATGATTTCATTTTTTTCTTTTTTTATCTTTCTAGTTTTGTTTTCCATTGTCTCGGGAGACGAAAACGCTCGAAATTTTAACAATCGAGCGTCTCTCCTCACCTTCGTTTCCAGGGTCACTAATGACCCTGGACACGTATTAGATAGCTGGAACAACTCTTCACAGCTTCATTTCTGTAACTGGACCGGAATCACGTGTAATGAGAATCGTGATTCCGTTCTTGAGTTAGACCTTAGTGGAGCTTCGCTCCACGGTACTATATCTCCAGTTATTTCTAGACTTACTCGGCTAACCGTCTTGGACCTTTCTAGGAACTTCTTCGAAGGCGAGATACCGAAAGAGATCGGGTACCTTTCGGAACTTAAGCAATTGAGTTTATCGTCGAATCTTTTGCACGGTAGGATCCCATTCGAGTTGGGGTTTCTTCGCGGTTTGCAATATCTTGATATGGGAAGTAATAAGCTCGAAGGCGATATCCCAATGGGACTTTTTTGCAATGGTTCGTCTTCGTTAGGGTATGTCGATATATCGAATAATTCGATTAGCGGAAACATACCATTATACGAAGAATGTGTTTCTAAAGAGCTACGGTTTCTACTTGTTTGGTCGAATAAACTTACGGGTCGGCTTCCTCGAGCACTTGCTAACTCCACAAAGCTTAAATGGTTGGATTTCGAATCGAATTTTTTCGAAGGAGAGTTACCATTTGAGATTGTGAAAAACTTGTCAAATCTACAGTTTGTTTATTTGTCTTACAATCGGTTTTCGGGTTCTCTTGAGAGGTTCTTTTCGGGTTTGACAAACTCTCCACATTTACAAGAGCTCGAGTTAGCTGGAAACAGACTCTCTGGAAAGATTCCTGATACTATTGGGAATCTTTCAAAGAGTCTGGTCCAGTTACATCTGGATGACAACCAGATATCGGGAGGGATTCCTCCCAGTATCAGTAATCTTTTAAACCTCACACTACTCAACTTATCTCGCAACTCTCTCAACGGATCTATCCCGAAAGAACTATGCCAATGGCGAAACTCGAGCGGCTTTACATATCGAACAACTTGCTTTCCGGCGAAATCCCGTTGTGTTTTTGGTAATGTTTCCAAGTTGGGTCTTCTTGATTTATCGAAAAACCGGCTTTCGAACTCGATTCCCGACACTTTCTCGAGCCTTTCCAGCTGCGTAGACTCTTGCTACATAACAACCGGCTTGCGGGAACGATTCCTACAAGCCTTGCACAATGTGTGAACCTGGAGATTCTTGATCTTTCACATAATCAAATTTCGGGTTCGATACCGACCGAATTCGCAAGATTGAGCACCTTGAAGCTGTACTTAAACATATCATATAACCACCTGAATGGACCTTTACCACCCGAGCTCAGCAAGATGAACATGGTTCTTGCCATGGACTTCTCATCTAATAACTTTTCTGGCGAAATTCCGTCACAACTTGGAAGTTGCATTGCACTCGAGCTCCTAAATGTCTCCGGAAACGCGCTAGAAGGGCAACTTCCCAGTTCGATTGGGAAGTTGCCATTTCTTGAAACATTTGATGTTTCGTCAAACAGATTGTCTGGAAAGATTCCAGAATCTTTCCAGACATCTGCGACGTTGAAACAATTGAACTTTTCGTTCAATAATTTCTCTGGGAACATTTCGTTTCCCTTTTTGCAGATTGACTCTTTCCTCGGGAATCCTGAACTGTGCAGCAGTTCAGTCCCGGGGATGTCAATCTGCAAAAATAATAGGAAGAAACACTTAATTCCATTGCCGTTTTGCTTACCGTACTTGGCATCGCAACCTTGTTCATGTTTTTGGTTCCGCTAATTTTCAAGTCGAAATCGAAGCGAAAATTTATAAAAATGTTTAGCCGAAGAAGCAGCGTGTACGAAGAAGACGACGAAAGAAAAGAACAAAACTACCCAAAAATCTCTCATCAAGAACTCATGGAAGCAACAGGAGGGTTCAACAGCTCAAGTTTGATTGGGTCGGGTCGTTTCGGGCAAGTGTACAAGGGGTATACTCAAAGACAACACGAAAATCGCGGTGAAGGTTATAAGTTACGTGAAAGCCGAAGAAATCACGGCGAGTTTTAATAAAGAATGTGAAGTTTTGAAGAATATCCGGCACAGGAATCTGATACGGATCATCACAATCTGTAGCAGATCTGACTTCAAGGCTCTCGTTCTGCCATTAATGCAGAACGGGAGCCTTGAGGACCATTTGTACCCACGTGATGGGGTGGTACAAGTCAACTTGGTTCAGTTGGTTAACATTTTAAGTGATGTGGCTGAAGGGTTAGCCTATTTGCATCATTATGCACTGTTAAGGTGGCTCATTGTGATCTCAAACCAAGTAATATTCTTCTTGATGATGACATGCATGCTGTGCTTTCGGATTTTGGTATTGCTAGATTGGTGAAAGAAGAGGTTGAAAAGTTTCCGACGTCGGCCGGTTGCTCCCCTTCGGTTAGCTCGACCGATGGTTTGCTATGCGGGTCAATTGGTTACATCGCTCCCGGTAAGTAATGCATTAGTTTCGTTATAGATGCTAGAACGTTTCAACCTATTTACTTATGAATTAGTTATTTTTGTTTTATTTTATATGTAACGGGTTAAAGAAGTCACGTTGAACAGTTATAAAAATATATATTATTTTGTGATAAACCTAGTAAATTAGTTTTTTTTTTTTCAAAATTATCTTTACTATAATAATTTAGTTGTAATAATATAAAACAATTCCGTTGTTTACAAGAACTATATAAATTATATCACTTTTAATAACTACATTTAACTATAAGTACTTACATTTTTCATTTTTATTTTTTAATTATATTGATCACTAACATCGTTTTGTATTTTTTAAAATACAGAATACGGTATGGGTAGACGAGCATCATCACAAGGAGACGTCTACAGTTTTGGTGTTTTGTTATTGGAGATGGTGACAAGAAAACGACCTACCGATGTGTTTTGTTACGAAAATTCAAGCTTGCACGAGTGGGTAAAAACCCACTACCCACACAAGCTTGAACTTATCATAAAACAGACACTTACGAACTATCCACCTGTTACTACTAATGCCACATCACGCAATGTTAACCTATTGCATGACATCGTTTTGGAACTTATTGAACTCGGGTTGATTTGTACTCAAAACAACCCGTCAACTAGGCCGACGATGTTGGATGTAGCACACGAGATTGCCACGTGGAAAGAGTATCTTAGCTCTTAGTCATTTGGATTGTTTATAAACAACTAACATGCTTATTGAAATTTTAGTGAGTTGCATTATGTTGATTCATTTTTGGGTGATGTTATTTACTTGTAACTTATGCAAGAAAAGTTGTACTCAAATTTTAGTGAGTTGCATGATTTGATCACATCATGGACTTTTCATTGCCGAGTTATTGCATGCCAAGAAAGACTAATGGAAATATAAATGTGTATACAATATATATAAGTCGATAACACTACTGGCACGTGCGTAGGAAAATCTTCTATATATCAATCTATCATCATATTTATATTCTAAACTGGCTTATACTCCGTGAGTGTTCCGGACTGAAAAATCTAATATGATGTGATAAAAATAAAATTTTATTAGTAAGAATTATTTGTAAACAATCAACCATATAGAGCAAAATCCCATATCATATCGAATCATCAATTACAAATCCATATTAAACCCATCATTCTAATAATACTAATACTAATAGTAATAATTATAACTCTTGAAATAAAATAAAATAACCTTGCTATAAGGTGATACTATTTGTTGTAGTGTTGCGGTTCTACTCCTAGCTTCTCTTTCTTGTTCACCTGCACGTTCCCAAAACACCAAATAGAAAAAAAAAAAAAAAAACAAAGTCAAATGAGTTTTTAAGAATATATTTGTGACACCAGTCAACGATCCAGGTCAAACACCCGTACACATTTTACTTAATATTGTCATTCATGTGCATATTAGACGACTTTGGCACTCACTATACCCCCCCCCCCCCCCCAGTCTAGTAATGCCTGAGTTATTGCAGTAAATCAATGGAACATATTTTTACGCATACAACACCCGAAATACCCGAATGATTCAACATGTGTTTAAGACAATTAACAGACATTGATGTCACAAAACTCTACCAACGAACAAGCATGTATTAACATAAGGTGATAATGCATATAATAACACATGTTTGGCCACAAACAACATATGTATCTACAACACCATCAATAATATTATTGTCGCAATCACACTTGTTATTGGCACCTTGGTTTGATCATACACATGTGTTACTATCCAATGATCCGAATCCAAGGAGGTTTGACGCCTATAACACCTTATACAATCACCTATATCTATGATTAATCGGCCCTAAATACACCACACAAAACTCCCGAAATGCACGGAACCGTATGTTAAACCTTTAATCTTTCCATAAATACACCACACATGTTAGATTGGGAATATTATATTACCTATGATGACGTGTTGGGCCCATTTTGTTAACAATAGATACGTTTTTCCAACAAAACTCCCGAAATGCACGGAACCGTACCTTTTACAAAGTACACATGAACCACGTAGAAATTGTCACGTACACGAACAATGACCCACATATAACAGACACAAGGGTCCATAAGTCGGGTGAACAACTTGTATGGTAAACGACAAGAACGTACAACTTACTATGTCCTTGATAATCATAGGGCAATTATTGTCGGGGCGGTAATTACCTCACCTCCCTGCTTTACTAGACCACACATCCAGTCACCAGGTGAGTTTCACGGCCCCATTTTACTGTTTTACATTTTTTGTGGATAAACATGCTACATTTATAGTACATTGAAGTTATACCTCCCAGAAGAAAGAAACACAAGAATTGTCCCTTTCATTCAATCTTGCCCCCTTCTAGTAAGTTGACATGGAAGTTATACCTCCCAAAAGTAATCGATTCCCACTTTTAGATTAAAACAAACTTATCTCCTCTTCCTTTCCATTTCACGACCGAAGACCTCATCAACATCATCACATCTTCATTTGCATTGATTAACCTTGTCATCACTTGCCATGCATGACAACTAGAAGACAACCCACATCACTTGCACACTTCCATAGCCTTGCCACTCATCTTGGTCTATTCCTAGGCATGATCCCCTACCAAAATTAGATGATAGGGTCGTCTCTTCTCCTCGGCCGAATCCCCAAAGGAAGGCACCCATCATTTTGTCAAACTTATACACAAAGAAGGGAAGTGTACTAATCAAGTGCTACAAGGATTCATGTGTGGGACTTGCCAAATTATACACTATATAAGGGAGGCTTCTCATGAGTTTAACACACACCACAAAACCAAACAAACTTGTCCCTTTCTCTTGTCCACCTTCGGCTGAGACTTCCCACCCAAGAACCCACCAAAACTCCCTCACAAACCATCATCTAGCACCACCATTGGAAGGCCCAAGTTGAGTAGGAAGCACAAGACTCGGTTATACATTCACCCAAGGTTAGTTATTTTACTCAAATACCTATGAAGTTCCTACTATAATCAGCCTCATTTTGTTTAACCCAGTCCCAGCCCTTTGCCTTGTATGAAATTCTAATCGGCCTAGATTAAACACACACACATGTCGGTTTTGTTGATGAAACACACACTTGATTTAGATCACTATTATGTATACACATGCCTACACACATACATACATATATATATATATATTTACATTATACACATCCACGGTTACATGAAAACATATGTACACTTGACACACAAACTCACGGGTACATAAACAAGTATAGGGACTCAGATGAACAACACTAGAATCGATTTTGGAACCAAAACATGTATATATAAATATATCCGAAGCTATATTACACTATGTAGGTAATTATATACGATTTCGTGAAAACACACCTACACACACTCATGATCACTCATTTGTATATTGATTAACACAAGTGAGTCACTTTTAAGATGTCAAATGTAACACCCTAGGCATATCCCACATCTCCCGTGGACAGGAGAGATCTTGGTTCATAAGTAATGTCTTGCCTCATAAATCACCAACGCGTTTTGGGCTTAGTTAGCTGTGGAGCACATGAAAACTCCATAGTTAAGCGTGCTCAAGTGGGAGTAGTACTAGGATGGGTGACCTCCTAGGAAGTTTTCACTCGGGCAACCAAAACAAATCCGTGAGCTTCTAGTGGGCAAAGCGGACAATATTGGATGATATTAGAGGTAGGGTGTTACAGAATGGTATCAGAGCCACTCCTGTGCCATCCGAGATGGTGGGGCAAACCTCATCGAGGACGACGAGTCCCTAAGGGGGGTGATTGTAACACCCTAGGCATATCCCACATCTCCCGTGGACAGGAGAGATCTTGGTTCATAAGTAATGTCTTGCCTCATAAATCACCAACGCGTTTTGGGCTTAGTTAGCTGTGGAGCACATGAAAACTCCACAGTTAAGCGTGCTCGGGTGGGAGTAGTACTAGGATGGGTGACCTCCTGGGAAGTTTTCACTCGGGTAACCAAAAACAAATCCGTGAGCTTCTAGTGGGCAAAGCAGACAATATTGGATGATATTAGAGGCAGGGTGTTACATCAAACAATCGAATTTGGAGTCACATATTCTTAAAAGGCTTCGGCCATGATGTCAGCATACGTTAAGTGGGATCAAACATATGGTAATACTAGTTTAACACTACAATATAATATAACATATGTTAAACCTTTGATCTTTCCATAAATACACCATACATGTTAGATTGGGGAATATTAAATTACATATGATGACGTGTGGGGCCCGTTTTGTTAACAATAGATACGTTTTTACAACAAACTCCCGGAATGCACAGAACCGTACATTTTACAAAGTACACATGAACCACGTAATAATTGTCACGTGCACGAACAATGGCCCACATATAACAGACACAAGGGTCCACAAGTCGGGTGAACAACTTGTATGGTAAACGACAAGAACGTACAACTCACTATGTCCTTGATAATCATAGGGCAATTATTGTCGGGACGGTAGTTACCTGACTTCTCTACTTTACTAGACCACACATCCAGTTACCAGGTGAGTTTCACGGCCCCATTTTACTGTTTTACATTTTTGGGGGATCAACATGCTACATTTCTAGTACATTACATTTTGGGTGAAATTCTATCGTGACTACCATGTGGAACATGAGATATTCGGTTCATGAGCTCAACAGTCCTCGTACTTACACCATTAGCTAACAGTAGCCATGGAACACTTAAATAGATCTATTGGGTTAACACCCCCACTCTTGGTTAGTCGCTCTAACCAGTTACATACAAGAGAGTGTTAGTATTCTACTATATATACGTTATCTTTATTGTACAATGCCCGAGGCACAACAGTCAAGAGGTTTGATTACGGGACTCATGGTTTGCACAGTAATCATTCACTTAGCTAGCTTTTGATTGGTCATACACGAATTTTACAAGCACTTTACATAGTACATTAAAACCTGTGAACTCACCGATATTATGTTGCCAATATTTTATGCATGTTTTCAGGTAATTGATCATGGGGAGCAGGAACTTGGGAGAGGGGTTCAAATGTGAACATTATGGTATCTTCATCTACACCGGTTGAGATTTAATAATGTTGGTCATGTCATGATTTCGGCAGTTGGTCCATTAACTTTCAGACAATTTTACATTTTTCTTAACTATGTATGAATTTATTTATCGTTTGATGATATCATTTTAAATTACATCTTATGTATTTCTCAAACCTTGTGCTTGAAAACCTTTCGAATCACATCCCCGTGTTTCCGCATTGGCGGGGTGTAACATTCGTATTTTTCGTACTTTCCATTCTAGTCTTTGTATTATTGTATCTTGTCATTTTACACCCTTGTAATCCCGAGCTTATGATCAATGGAAAAGTATTTTGTCAATTGCATTTAATCTTAATCTATTTCATTTATTCTATAAATTCTACGTGACGCAAACTTTATGTAACGTCGCGTGATTTTTAATTTTCTTGTATTTTAAATTCTATATTTACCAAATTCCAAGTTCGCCTTTACTCATTTATTATATGTTACTCCTACCCATTCATGACGATTCGTCATTATAATTTACCATATTCAATTCAGGCGTTATAACAAGAAACTTATTTAGTTAAGATCTTAATATATATAGTTATTATTAATAAAACACACACACACACACATATATATGTATATATATATATATATTTAATAAATACTTAAAAAAACATCATAATATGAAAGCTATGCATTTGACTTTTGTAACAAAGTTATACCATTTCAAAAAAAAAAAAAAAAAACAATTTCCGTACATTTTTTTTAGTATGATTCTATTTTTTTTCTTTCTTTTAAAAAATATATTTACCACTTAATTCACTTCTAACCACCCTAATTAATTCATTAAATACCCAACCCCTTCACCCCAACTATAAATACACCACTCCCTACCCATTCTAACACTTGCTTAATCCTAAATCCTCTCTAAACCTCCCAATTTTTCAAGAAAATCCCAAGTGTGGAAGTCCACTTCTAAGTGAGTTTTCTCATAAACTCCAACTTTATTCTTCTCTCTTCACTTCTTTTCTTCTTTTAAACCCCTTGGAGAAACCTCTAGGACCTAACTCTTGTTTGCTATGTCAAATGAATACGAGTAGGACACCAAAATGAGGCCTCAAAGGTGGTTCATCTTCTATTGTTTTTATGCACTAGAAGGTTAGTTGAAGTGATACCAACCAAGTTCACCAACAACTTAATGTTGGATGGATTTGTGCTATGGTTAGTGGTTGACAAAGGAAAGCCAAGGCTCTTCCAAACTAAGTCACCATACACTACTTTAACCCTATAGTTATATTATGTACATACTAAAATATATACTTTCAAAACTCTATTAATCTATTAACTTGGAAGGTTTGTGGATACATCCCTACCTTACCAATACTTGACTCTCTTGACCATCCGAATCACCTTTATGGTGGTTTGTGTTTTGGTTAGCCTTAAAGGCACTACTTGACTCTCATGACCATCCTAATCACCTTTATGGTGGTTTGTGTTTTGGTTCGCCTTAAAGGCAATGCATGACTTCCTTGTACTCTTGAATCTCCTTCCGAATCTAAATTCATTTTTTTCTCTTTTCTTAACTCTAGTCTAACCGGAGCTAAAATCCTCATTTCTCAAGACTCGTTTTTGAGAACTTAATAAACGCACCGTATACTTGTTCCCCTTTTATTCTTTATTCTTTGGGCTCAACATGTATCACTATCAAAACTTAAACGATTTCATACTCTTAAAAACTATTATGCTCAATCTAAATGCTATTATGCCATGCCATGCTAGAATTCAAAGTCTTACATACAAATGTACGATTAGTTAACAACCCACCTTACATGTATAGCGCTATAGGTTGACACGCCACCCCCTTTATGGGTCATGATAAGATGAAGTCTTTTGTGTTATCGAGTGTTGTTGCCGTTTGTATGGTTCTACGTGCATATGCGTATAACATGATGATACGAGTAGACTTTTCTATACTATGTACTTAGACTCAAACTAGTATGCTCACCAATGCTTTATGTGTTGACGGATATTTTATACATGTTGCAGGAAATGCTTAATGCAGGTTTATCAAGAAAACTACTTAGGATTGGACTAGAAACTCACAACTAGTTTAATTTTCTATGTTTTGATGTTATACTTTCCTTTTCATGAAACAATTTGTATTTCGTTATCTTTTAGACAATGATTATGCTATGAATGAAATTTTATTTTTAAATCATATTGTCACAATTAGTGTCATGAAGTCTTAGAACAATCTACCACAAGTCTCGCCCCGATGTATTCCGCCATCGGTTGGGGTGTGACACGGGGTGTGACAGATTGGTATCAAACCAGAAGGTTATAGCGAACTAAGATTCTTTTTGAGTCAACTATAACTAAACAAAACATTTTCGAAATGTTTTCACAAAGTACTACACTACCTCACCTTGCACCTCTCAAGTTCCCAAGATTCTCCACGACTACACACGAGTATGGTGTTTCATTTAATGACATTCATATTCATTCATATACATATACATTTGACAGGATCATGGCCATAAACTATTCTAAACATTCACTTTATCACGTACTTTTATTTTTATCTAACCTATATATAAATTTATATACTTTATTTTAAGTTATTTAATTAAGAATATTATTTAATTATTAATTAAATTTTTTAAAACTATGAAAAATAAAATTAAAAACAAGATAATTCATTTAATTAAAAAAAACACACTTACATCAATAAAAACGCACACTTAATAGCTAAAAAATACAAACACACAAAAAAGACAAACTTAAGACAAACGACATAATGAAACATAACTACTATTCAATTTCATCCTCACTCACATTCATGTTTGCCAAAGGTGTTCGGTCAAACTGTGTCTAAGGGTGTAATGAGCTTCCATGTTACGTAAGACTCTAACTTGTTGCGAGTGTTCAACATTATTGTCAGTCAGGCCATAATGGTGGTGGCACATCCTCATCATCACTATCCCAGTCAGATACAACATAACCTTCGTCTTCAACGATCATGTTGTGCAGTATTATGCACGCGTACATTATATCGGTTATAACTCTTTCCAAATCCTTGCTGGACCTTTTATAATGTGTCATCGAGCCTATAGAACACCAAATGCTCTTTCCATATCCTTTCTTGCTGACTCATGTTTTTTTTTTTTTTTTTTTTTTTTTTTTGAAAAATTTCAGTTTATTGTCTTGTGGATATGTGAAGCTTTTAATAAAAGTCAACCATTCCGGGTAAATTCCATCTGCAAGATATCCTTTGTTGTATTCAATCTCATTCACTGTAAAATTGCAAGGCGGCGCAAAGCCAGCTAGGATGTCATTGAATATCCGTGACTAATTTAAGACGCTGATGTCATTGGTCAACCCTTCAGCTCCAAGAAAAGCATGCCAAATCCAAAACTAACATGATGCAACTACCTCAAGCATTAAGGTGGGACATCAATGATCACCATGAGTATACTGGCCGTGCCTACATGCAATAGGGAAAATTTTCGATCTCCAATGCATACACTCAATACTACCAAGCATTCGTGGAAACCCATGTCAGCTCTCATGAGCCAATAACAATCGTTGGATGTTGGCATCATTACGCTTCCTCACGTACTCTTTAGAGTATAGTTCGATAACATACTTGCACAAATCTCTTAAACATTCCAAGGCCGTAGTTTCACTGATCCCCACGTACTTATCAGTAGCATTAGCTCCTATGTCGTATGCCAGCTGACGTATGACGAGTATGCATTTCTAAGTCGGAGAAAGCCCTGTCCTGCCAACAACATCCATACATTGTTGAAAGTGTGGATAATTTGCAGATAGTTCGTTTACAATTCTAAGCAAAAGTGAACGCTTGCTCCGGAAATGACGTCTAAATATGATATTGTCAAACACAGGTTACGGGGCAAAACACTTGTTCCACGGACACAAGTTTCCTTTTCTCTCGATCCCTATTTATTACTCTGCGCTCTCCCTTTTTTTTTTGGGAACTTGAGCTTCCTTCAGCGCCCAATGAATCATATATTGACAAATACATCTTTTCGATGTCGTCATCCAACAATACGTTAACCGTTTCCATGACGGCTTGCATGAATTGATTATTAAGCACATTGAGATCATTATTAAAAACGAAAAGCATAGGTAGAGGCTGAGATTCAGGGGACTTTTCATCACTGGAGCTGCCCGTTTCTAAAATTTACGCGTAAGGGGTGTTGCGAGGTTTCTTCATCGCTTGAGCTCATAGTGATTGAAAGAGAATTTGAAATTGGTAATTTGAAAGTGGGGGTAGAGAGTGTTTGTTTGTGTGAGATGTGTAATGTAAATCTATATAATAATATAGTTGGTAGGTTAGTTTGAATTTAAATATTTTAAAATAAAAAATATCGTCGTTGCAATTTTTTTTTTTTTTATAAATTAGCCGTCCAAAGATGGCCCACATGTTGACAACCGGATCGGTTCAGTAGAATGGACCAAACGACTCAAAACGAGCAAGCAGATAGGTGGCGTAATTGTATACCGACAGCGGAAACGTTATCGTGGAGAGGTATTCAAGTGGGAAACGAATTGTGCAGTAGGTGTGCTATGCAGCCCGAAACGGTGGAGCACATTTTTCTTGAATGTATTTGGGCAAGGGCGATTTGGTGGAACATAAATCAATGGGTTAAGGCGGGTTTGCCGGGAGATGCAGCAACATTAGCGCAGCTGATCGAGATATGCTCGGGGCTTGACATGGTTCGAAAGAAAAAAGAAGCTATTTACGCCATTGTATTATTGACAATATGGAAGCTTTGGACGAGTCGTAATCAGAAGGTGTTTCAAAACGCAAACATAGGTACGCCGCGATTATTGGAGGACACGGAGGGCGAATCTTTTTTGTGGATGTCTAAAAGAGGTAATAACGCTGATCTGGACCTGGCAAGCTGGTACGATTTTTCGGCTTTCGATAACGGATGAATACGGAAGCATAAAGGGTGGTGTTCTTGTTTAATTGGTTGTATGTATGTATGTATGTATGTATGCACGTTTTTTGTAAGTCTGTTTTGTGTGATGGTTTTTTGTTGGGCCTAGTTAGCCTCTGGCTAGAAAGGTCATGGGGAGATCTGTATTGGTATATCTTTTGGGTGATGTGAATAAAAGTTTTCGTTTGGTTGGTCAAAAAAAAAGACAGGTGACGTAATGGGGGCCGTCCGGTTTGGTGAGTCTGGATTTCTGGACGCGTCCGGAATAAGTGCATTGTGGATGCCCTTAGAAAAAAGTTTATTTATATTTTCTCTAGCTATTTATTTTTGTATTTAAAATTTTTTAAGATCAATTTGTTAATAAACTCGTTATAAACAGGTAAAACACTAATTTGATGGCCATTGTGACAATTGTTGACATTACGTACTTCTCTTTCTCGTTCATTTTAGTTGAAAAATATTTTTTCTGATAAGGCGGTTTTTACATTGACAAGTTAAGATTATAAAATAGTCAACGAAAATTATCAATCCTAGTGAAAACATAAAATTTTCTTGTTCATACATTTTTAAATATTTGCCGTAAGATCCTGTCACTAAGGAACATACAACTTGTGGCCATAGAAACCATGAGCTTTATAGGAATTACCTTATTGCACACACGATACACCTTACATGAATTGAAGAACCCACAAGATTATCATAATCACGTGAATTTGCATTGTTAGACAAACGAGCTAGAGCCAAGTGTGCCATGCTAGATAGGGACTACAATATCAAATTTCCGTCTTAAAGCGCCCGTTCCACTAGCTTTTTTTTTTAAGGTGATTTTTTATGTTGTGGCAAAGTTCATCACAACCTCCTAGAAGGGGATCCTCTAGCCACTCTACAATGGTCAGACTATGTTGTCTTAACCGGGTCCATGCTGACGTGAGAGTGGCTGGCCCACAAGCGAGTCGAGGCTGCGCATAAGGGGCACTAAGGCTTCCACTCGGAAAATTTCCCGCCGCCACTTGACAGATGTTGCACCCTCCACAAGAGACAAACCTCTCTGAAGTAAATGCACGGTAGTAGAAAACCGGGGGGGGGGGGGGGGGCATCAGAATCGAACCTGACCCATCCGAAGAGGGTAGGCTCAACCATCACTTGACAAAATATCCACCCATAAATAATGGGAATGAAGATCAAACTTGCATCACATAAAGTGAGTACAAACTTTTATAGCGTTCCACTAGCTAATAATAAAAATATGGAGGTAAGGCTGAGAGAGAGAGAGAGAGAAAACAATGAGAAAGTATTCAAGTTAATAAAAATTAATTAATGTTACAAACATGATATCTTGAACAGAAGACACAAAGAACTTTATTATCACCGAAAGAATCAAATACTGATTACAAACTATACAAAAGAAATCTCTCACTACAATAACAAAACTCTCAATACCAATCGACAAACCCTATTCAGAATATATCTATAAACAGATATAAGATATATCTGATAATAAGAAGGAAACCCTAGATTTGATCTAGACGAAAGAGAGAATGAATCAGAGAGATAAGTACAAAATATGTGATCTGATCTCTACAGTTGTACGTAACAATCTATATATACACGAGAGATAAAGCTGTCAGAGAGAAAGCACAAAAGCCAAGCTTCTCAGCCATTGGATCAATATCTCACACGGATCGACAAAATGAACGCTCAGGATTGAGCAGGAATGATGAGCTGATATATCAACGTACATATGATGGGCTTGGGCTGAACAAAGATGAAGCCCACTAATGTCCATAGCCCATTAACTCTCAATATTATCTTGGGCCAGCAATCTTTAACAAGTCCAAGCGTCCAAGCAAGTCCAGTCAGCATCTTAAGTCCAGTCCAGTCAGCATCTTAAGTCCAGTTCTCATGCACACCATATTTTATATACAAAAAGAATAAAAGTGTGTAAATAAAAGATCATAACAAATAAAAGAATTGTAAATTTGAATATGAAACATACCTTAATGAGGAACATCAATGACATATTTCAACACCCCCCCACAATTCTTTTATGCAAATGGGTCAAAAAGACATAAACTTTTACACAAACCTTCATGTGCAGAGGCTAACAAACCTTTTGTAAAGAGATCAGCAATCTGAGCTTTGGATTCAATAGCAACCGTTTTTATCACACCTTTGATTACTTGATCTCGTAAAAAATATAGATCAAGTTCAAAGTGTTTCGTTTTATCATAGAAAACAGGATTTCCAGCAATCGAGATTGCTGCATTATTGTCACAATAAACATTTACTGGAACCTTAACTGTAATACCCAGTTCTTCTAACAAATTTTTTAACCAAATGACCTCACAAGTAGCCGAACACATAGCTCGATATTCAGCTTCAGCTGATGATCGAGACACCATAGTTTGTTTCTTGCTTTTCCAGGAAACCAAATTGTTTCCTAAGAAAACACAGAAACCAGTGACCGACTTCCGAGTACTTATACACTTCGCCCAGTCAGAGTCCGAAAAAGCAACAAGATCAAATGGGTCAGACCTTTTGAATCTAATGCCTTTTCCTGGTGAAAGTTTTAAGTACCTCAGAAGCCTAAAAGCCACTTTTACATGACCACTCAAAGGAGCATGCATAAACTGACTTAAATAATGTACGGCATATGAAATATCAGGCCT
The DNA here is from genome assembly GCA_030844895.1 of Ambrosia x helenae. Taxonomy (NCBI): domain Eukaryota; kingdom Viridiplantae; phylum Streptophyta; class Magnoliopsida; order Asterales; family Asteraceae; genus Ambrosia; species Ambrosia x helenae. The sequence goes on along the minus strand of CM061227.1, from coordinate 5,066,683 downwards.
TGTATGTGCCAAATATATTAGCTTGCCTATAAGTTGCTGGTAATTTGTAATATTCTCAACAGGTTTAGAATCAGTGTTTAACATATTTGTTAACACATGATTTTGGTCAATAGGAACATTAATAGGCTTACAACCTAACATCCCGTATTCTGAAAGAAGATCTGTACAATATTTTCTTTGGGTTAGTATAAGAGAATCATTATCCCTTACAACTTCTATTCCAAGAAAATATTGTAGCTTCCCAAGATCTTTAATCAAGAATTGTGACCTTAAACACTTTTTAATATTTTCTATCTCTTGGATACAATTACCAGTGACAACTATATCATCCACATACACAAGTAATATTATTACCACAGAATCAGTTTGTTTAAAAAACAACGAATGATCACATTTACTTCTTTTAAATCCAAAGTCAAATAAAACTTTAACTAATTTCTCATTCCACATCCTTGGGGCCTGTTTAAGGCCATACAAGGACTTATTCAGTTTGCAAACTTTATTACTTTCATTATTAAAATAACCCTCAGGGAGTTTCATAAAAACATCTTCATTAAGATCACCATATAGAAAAGCATTGTTTATATCTAATTGGAAAAGTTCCCAATTATTATAAACAGCTATGGCAATGACACACCTAACTGTGACAATTTTCACAACTGGTGCAAAGGTTTCTTCGAAGTCAATTCCTTCTTTTTGACTGAAACCTTTTGCCACAAGCCTAGCCTTATACCTTTCTATTTCACCATTTGCCCTATACTTGATCTTAAATATCCATTTACACCCAACAATGTTTTTATTTTTGGGTAGATCAACTATAGACCAAGTGTTATTCCTATTTAGGGCTTCTATTTCCTCATTCATAGCCTGTACCCACTCAGGACTATTAGATGCTTCTTTAAAATTCCTAGGTTCAAAACTTTTAGACAAAGAAGAAGCAAAACATTTTGAATCAAGAGACAAGTTTGAGAAATTTACATATTTCTCTATTCCATACTTGACTTTCCCTTCTACAACATACTCATTGTATTTGGAAGGAAACACAGAACTCCTAGATGATTTTCTAACAGAATCAGAAACAGGCTCAGAAGTATCACCCTCAGATTGAGTGTTAACATCACTTATAGTAATCACATGTTCTGCCCTATCAGGATCAACATCTCTTGTGTCAGGCTGCTGACTCCCAGCCAAGCCTGTAACATCCTGAGATGGATCTGCTGATTGCTGATTTGCATGTGTTCCTATATCTAACTTACCTTGACCCTTTCCATCATCATCGGGCTCATCTACTTCAAAACTATTTTCAGAGCCTGGTTTTTCAAAAGAATCAAAAAAGTTTAAGCTATTTATATGTTTTACTGGATTTGAATCATAAGTTTCAAAAATTTTTATTTCTTTGAAAGGAAAACAGTTTTCAAAGAACTTAACATCCCTTGAATACCCAACTGTTTTACTGTCTAGACTAAAAACTTTGTACCCCTTTTTTTCATTTGAATATCCAATAAAAACACATTTTTCAGATTTACTATTAAACTTATCAGTTTCATTTAAAATAGCACAAAAACACAGGCATCCAAAAAGTTTTAGATGGTCAAGAAAGGGTTCAAATCCATAGAGTAACTCATAAGGTGTTTTGCCTCCTAAGACTCCTGAAGGTGTCCTATTAATCAGATATGCAGCAGTTAACACACATTCAGTCCAGAATCTAATAGGCAAATTACTTTGGAAAAGCAATGCTCTAGCAACATTTAATAAATGCCTATGCTTCCTCTCAACAATTCCATTTTGTTGAGGAGTATAGGCACAACTGGTTTGATGTATTATTCCTCTTTCTTTACAAAAACTGGACATTTGATTGTTAACAAACTCAAGTCCATTATCACTTCTAAAATACTTAATGTGTTTTTTAAACTGAGTTTGAATAATATTAGTAAACTCTTTTAAATTTTCAAACACCTCAGTTTTATTTTTTAACAAACACACCCAAACAGCCCTGGAATAATCATCAACAATGGTTAAAAAATACTTAAAACCATCTCTGCTAACAACTCTATAAGGACCCCATACATCTAAGTGAATCAACTGACCAATATCAGTTGACTTGTGATCACTTAGAGGAAATGGCTCCCTATGTTGTTTAGCCCTTTGACAGACCTCACAAGGTTGAGACCTGTCATGATCTCCTATGTTGAGTCTAGTTTTAAGTACTCTAACAGCTTGTTCAGAGGGATGACCTAACCTAGCATGCCATGTATCATATAATTCAGTACTATTAAAACACACCTTATCATGTAAACAAGCATTTCCACATAGGTACAGACCCTCAAGCTGTTTACCAGTCACCAGAACTTTCTTGGTGGACTGGTCCTGTATATAACAAGTATCTTCATCAAACCCAACATATAGTTTATTATCCCTAGCTAGTTTGTGTACAGAAATTAAGTTTACTTTGTAATCAGGAACAACTAAAACATCTTTTAAGATAACACCATTTGCAAGATTAACATTGCCAATTTTAGTAACTTTAGCCTTAGTTCCATTAGGATGATTTACATGTATGTTTAGATCAGATACTTCAACATAATCAGTTAACTCAATTTCATTAGTTACCATATGTTGACTAGCCCCTGAATCTATAATCCATCCAATTTTTAGTTTATTCCCTATTTTACTTGCAAAACCAAAAATAGGTTTACCATATACATTAGCACAAAAAAAGCTACCTGAAACATTGCAGCTCTGTGGTGTTTCCTTTGCTTTATCATTTAAAAGACTCAAAAGTTTTGACAACTGTTCACTAGTCAGAGAAGGAACATCAGTATCAACAGTAGTATTATTACTATTTCTATTACCCCCCATTTTCTTAGATTGATTTCCTCTGGATCTCATCCATGGAGGATAACCTATGATCTCAAAGCATTTTTCAGCAACATGTCCAGTTTTATTACAATGAGTACATTTTAAAGTAGATTTGTTATCAAATTTTTTATTAAAATCAGTAAACTGACTGGTTTTAGACATAAATCCAACAGTATTTTGTGACTTCTTACCAGCCCCACTAGAGTTTCTATGAGATTCCTCTCTAGAAACTATAGCATAAGCCTCTTTTACAGTAGGTAAGATTTCCCTAGTTAATAGATTAGTCCTAACACCTTGATAACAACTATCTAGACCCATCAAAAACTGCATCAGTTTAATCATTTGACTGAAACTGTTAAAATCCTTTGAAGCATCACAAGTACATGGAGGCAGTTGCAGAATTTGATCCAACTGCTTCCACATAACATTTAGTTTCTGATAATACTCAGATACACTGGACCCATCCTGACTAAAACTATTTATCCTTTGATAAAGATCAAACACCACAGACCCATCAATTTTATTATATGTTTCTTTTAACTCTTTCCATACATCAGAAGCAAGTTTAGAGAAAACTTGTCCAAGGTATAATTCCTCAGACATAGAATTTAAGATCCATGTAAGCACAACAGAGTTACATCTATCCCACTGCCTAGCAAGAACAGGATCATCTACAGATTTAACACATTCTCCATTTATGAAACCAAGTTTATTTTTAACTTGTAAACCAAGAATCATAGCATTAGACCAAACACTGTAGTTTTCAGTTCCTTTTAGTTTTATGTTAACTATAGTTAAGTTGGCAGAGTCACTTGGATGAAGATACAATGGATCACTTGCATCCAGTTTGTTAACTTGTGTTACCAAACTGTTTACAGGATCAATAAGTGGACCAGGATTTGGACCCACTTGGGGTCCAGATCCCAAGTCATCTCCATCATTACTCATAATAACAACAACAGCGAACTAAACACAGCAGATCACACACAGAGAATCACAGAGATCACAAACAAATAGCACACAAGAAAACCAAAGAAATCAAAAGACACTAGGCGAAGCTGTACTGGTGATCCAGATCACTGGTTCATCACTCAAAGGTGCCAGTGCAGGTCCTCGTACAGGAGCCTCCTAAATGACCTAGACACACCTTAAAGCTAAAAACAGGGATGCAATCTCCCTGGCAATGACTCCTTAGAACAACAACTAAGAATATACAGGAAAGATCTCACCGAGAGGGGTGCCCAAGTTAGGGGTCGCCAAAAACTCGTAATGAAACAACCTTCACTTAGGGTTGTTTCACCAGAGAGCAAAGAAAATATGCCTCCAACTGATTTTTCAGATCTTGAGATCAGATCTGATTCTTCACCACTGGTACAATAATACTCCTGAATGAACCCTAGATCTGAAATTCCAGATCTACAAGCTAAATCCACCACAAGCTCCAAGATCCCCAAATATCAAGATATCTAACTCAGATAAACCCTAATATCAGCGGAAGACTCACAAATCAAAGCCTATAGCTCTGATACCATGTTACAAACATGATATCTTGAACAGAAGACACAAAGAACTTTATTATCACCGAAAGAATCAAATACTGATTACAAACTATACAAAAGAAATCTCTCACTACAATAACAAAACTCTCAATACCAATCGACAAACCCTATTCAGAATATATCTATAAACAGATATAAGATATATCTGATAATAAGAAGGAAACCCTAGATTTGATCTAGACGAAAGAGAGAATGAATCAGAGAGATAAGTACAAAATATGTGATCTGATCTCTACAGTTGTACGTAACAATCTATATATACACGAGAGATAAAGCTGTCAGAGAGAAAGCACAAAAGCCAAGCTTCTCAGCCATTGGATCAATATCTCACACGGATCGACAAAATGAACGCTCAGGATTGAGCAGGAATGATGAGCTGATATATCAACGTACATATGATGGGCTTGGGCTGAACAAAGATGAAGCCCACTAATGTCCATAGCCCATTAACTCTCAATATTATCTTGGGCCAGCAATCTTTAACAAGTCCAAGCGTCCAAGCAAGTCCAGTCAGCATCTTAAGTCCAGTCCAGTCAGCATCTTAAGTCCAGTTCTCATGCACACCATATTTTATATACAAAAAGAATAAAAGTGTGTAAATAAAAGATCATAACAAATAAAAGAATTGTAAATTTGAATATGAAACATACCTTAATGAGGAACATCAATGACATATTTCAACAATTAATACTTTAGTATATTAAAAAAGGTGTGAGGCTTTACGTATCGAAGAATAAAGAATATTGTATTTTTCGAAGAATATTGTATACTATCACCTGATCCCAGCTTTCCGTATACGGAAATGAGTTTATATTTTGAATTATAATGACCTGATTATCCATACTTTAGATTAAACTTGAAATCAATACTATTAACAACAAATGTAACAAAATTTGTTTTGTAATTATCCATATTTTAGATTAAACTTGAAAATATGGGTGTACAAAAAGCTCGCGACTTGAGGCTCGCTCGAAACTCGCTCGAAAAAAGCTCGAAAAAAACTCGGCTCGAAGAGGCTCGTTTTGTTTTCGAGCCGAGCCGAGCTGGCTCGTTTTGTAATCGAGCCGAGCTCGAGCCAGGGGTGTTCAGCTCGTGGCTCGGCTCGATGGCTCGACTCGTGGCGCGGCTCGATGGCTCGACATATGGCTCGGTTTAGGTTCGAGCTCGAGCTCGAGCTGGGCCTGGCTCGGCTCGACTCGACTCGTGTACAACCCTACTTGAAAACAATCCTATTAACAATAAAGGTGATTTAACTTTAGTGTTTAAAATAAATACAATATTGAAACGTAAGTGATTTTCATATTTAGACAAAAAGTTTGGTACTTAATTCATCATCATACTTAGCTAATCACACCAATAGCAAAGTTAAAGTAAGGTTCGAGTATGGTAAGACGTAGACGGCCTTACCTCTACCCAGTGGAAATAGAGAAACTGCTTTCAGTAAGACCCACAACTCGATATTAGTTTTGTATACATAATGCACATAACAATCAACAACCGGGACATGCACAATTGGTGCATGTACCCAATTGTCTATTGGCTATCAACGTCATCACATGATTCATGATTAACCGTCCACAGTTTTTAACGTTAGTTTTATGAAATTACTAAAATAACGTTAAAATTAGTGCAATTTTACTGACACCGAGAGCCCACACATTACATGTACCCAATTAGTACTTAATTTTTTTTTTTGAACGGGCTGACGAAACGGAGAACCACCCATAAGAACACCCAAACCGCGCAAGTTCGAACCCCGGCTCCAACGTTTGCAAGCCCGCGTAAAGACGCGTGGGAACGAACCCCCAACCCCCAGCGCAGGAAACCGCCACAAACCGGAGTCGAACCTCCGCCTGTGGGGAAAACCTGCGCACCCCACCCCAGCTGGGCTGGGGGTCATCGGCTATTAGTACTTAATTGATTATTAGAATTATAGTATCCCAAAACAATAATTCATTATTATTATTATTATTATTATTATTATTATTATTATTATTATTTTGTTTTTCCATAGAAGAATATGTGGGTTGTGATTTAAATTGGGTGCTGCTAAATGCACTCCTTTTTATTTAAATTTTACTGGTTACACTTCCTCCCTAAAGTTTTTAAATATATACAATCAAACCTTTTATTTTCTAGTTTTTTGAAAATTGCATTAAGAAACATGCCTACTTTTTTTTTTTTTTTTTTTACCGGCAACAATGATATAATATATCAAAGAAAAGCTAGCATGAGGGCTAGCAAGAAAACCTCATACAAAAACCTAGGAAATCGCGGTCAAACTACATCAGATTACATTTTACGTATCCCTAGAAATGGATTAATAAACCATTTATCCCAACAAGCATTCACATTACCCTATATTAATAACTAAACTTTCATGAATAGTATTTAAGGGTAACTCTGTAAAATCGTTTTTGCATTAAGGGCCATTTCGGTCACTTAAGTCTATGATCGGTGCTTCCCACTGATTGGCCTTTGTGCCGGTCGTGTCCACGCGTCTTCTGTTCTTCATACCCCCGATCACATTACCACACCAGACAACCTTCTCTCCCTCTCTTTTCTCTGTCACTGAAACAACTCTCTCCATATACCCCTCTTTCTACACCTCTCCAAAGCTCTCCAATGTGACAACCACCATTCGCCCCACCACACCCAGCCACAACCAACGTAACCTCCATCCGAAACCACCGCTACTCCCACATCCAACCACACAGCTATCTCCATCCCGTACACCCGCCCCTGTCCCTGCCCCTGCAACTCCCTCTCCGTCGTTGGCCTTAGGCTTTCATTTCGCCTGTGTTTTTGTGAACTGCACGTGTATGATGTAGAGGCTAGACAACAAAAGACACAACACATGCTCCGGCTTCGTCCTTAGGGTTATGAAGAGGCGATCCATATCCTCTACATTCGAGGAGTAAAATAGGTGAGAGTATGGACGAAAGTTTGATAAGAAATTAATTTATTTTAAAGGGGAAAAATTTGAAATGTTTTAAAATGATATTTTTGAAAAGGGGGTGTGAAAAGTAAAAGTAAGGAGTGCATTTAGCCCACCCCTTTAAATTTTGTGATAACATAACTATTTCCATATACAATACTAGCTAATTATCCCGGGAGCGTCCCGGGGTTGAAAAATCTAATTTACGTGATAACCTATTGCAAATGGCTCAAGTTAACTAAGCACAAAAATCTCTCAATCATTGCATGTTCATAGTATTCTAATCAGTAATAAGTCATATTCCCTAATCTAAAACCTAATCAGTAATCATCTAAAGAATCACTTATGTAAGCTGCAACTATTCAAAAACTCATCACATCTCTCTAATTTCTCACATTCTAAAGTTGTAACCATTGCATCTCATTATGTCACGTGGTAATCAAGAGATGGTTGAGGCCACCATTGAATGTCACGCCAACAATTATCAATTCTTCCTGGGAGCGTTCCGGGGTTGAAAAATATAACCATTCTAATATACTAATACTAATAGTAATAATTATTACTCTTGTAATTAAATAAATAAAAAATAGCATTGCTATAAGCTGACACCATGTGTTGCAGTGTTGCGCGATTCTTTCTCCTAGCTTCTCTTGATGAAGTATACCTGGTAAAATTCCAATGATAACATGGCGATTGGGCTGATTTTCAACATCGTAAATAAGAACCTGGTTTAAAAGAAAAAACATGATTAATGAATAACATGAACACTTTGTGTGTTTTTTTCCTGTATGAACGAAACCCCACAAAAAATAGTCGATTTTTTCTCCGTTTTTTATATAGCACTATGGTATTCGTTGGAAAGATAATAAAACGCTCGTTAATTTGGTGTAATTTTTTTCTTTAAAAAATCCCGTATATAAAAGATATAAACGTTTAAAAATTATGGGAGGAAATATTAGAGATAAAATTTTAAATTTATTTTTAAATTCTTTTTTCCTAAAATAACTCAATTTATTTAAAAAGGAAATAATTCAAAAACACTAAAATCTTTCAATTATGATGCCACGTGGCAGTTTCATGGAGAGGTTGAAGGCACCATTGCACGCCACGTCAGCAATGTTCAATTCTTTTATATATATTAATTAATAGATAGATAATAGATAATAGATATACAACCGTGTTAAGTTGAACTTGACACAACACTAAAAATTTGATACGAACCGGAATGCAACAAAAACTTGAAAATCATGCCAGATACATAACTGAACATGACAGATTTAATTTATGGGTGAAAAGAACACAACATGTGTAACATGACTTTCTTTTTTACTTTTTTTTTTTAGTTATTTTTGCATGTTAATATTTTAGAATTACAAATTTACAACAAACAATAGAAATGTTTGGAACAATCAGTTTAGATTAGAAACCTTGATGACACTTTCTGTTTTAACTTAAAAAAATACTAATAATATATTAAAAATATTCAACTAGGTTATTAATTGCATAAACCATGGTTAAAAAGTAAATAAATATGTAAAGAAATTAAACAAGTTAACCTGCAAACTTATAAGGTCGATCCAGACCCACCTATTAAGCTAAGTGTGTTCGTGGATTTGAGTTGAAACTTACTAAATCAACTTAGACAAAATTCAAATCCACAAATTTCGTTTTAGGTTTATATCGTATCAGAAATTTACGCCCGTTTATAAATGCATTCTAAAAGGTATGAATTATGGTTACCTATTTTGTTAGAAACCTTACAGCGAAATAGAGACAGCAGCGATTCTGCAAAGAAACAAACAGGGAAAAAAAACTGAACAGATTAGAAAAGGAACCGGGCTTGTGTTTGACACAATTCCCTTAAACAGATTCGTCGTCTGTTCCCAGGGTACACCGGTTCAACAGTGCGGCTCGGTGCACTGCGGACTATCTCACTTGCCTGAAAGTCTATGTGTTGTGTATTCTGCATCATGACAGAAAGTCTATTTATAATTGCAGACCCAAAGCTGAAACAGATGGTGTAATTGATGGCCATTCAAATTCGTGATTAACATTCTAATTAATCATTTACGCAGGTCGTGCAGACGTCGCGTTGGTTCAAGGATTTTTCCGAGCCAGAACCCATTTTTGCACCCCCCCTGCGCGCGGGTAGGAGCCAGAGTATAATGTAACTTAACATTTTGATTCTTCCATTCAAGATTTACTTTATAAACACCTCCAATTTCCATCTTCCCACCAATGTGGGACACAATCACTCACATTCACCTCTAATATTTTCCAACATATTTTACTTGCTTAAAATATTTACTTAAGATAAAGAAAGCATAGGTATGAATTAGAAAGAAGAAAACCGGAAAGAGGGTGTGCTACATAAACATCATTATGCAACTAATACATTGAATTAGTGCTTATTAAACTACAAACTGTGCATTGCATAGTAGTCACGCACTTGCAATCCTTTTCTTCCCTTAAACCTAACACTTTTAAGTCTTATTTGGGGATTATATATTGTATTAGATGTATATAGTGGGAGGCATGACTACCCAACTCAATATCAATGATTAAAATATATCTACATACTTTATTTAATGGGGTTCATTTGTTTATTTCTTGACGAACAAAATTTAGTCGCGGGTCTAGAAATTTATTTTACTAGTGTAATTATGTATTAATTATAAAATATCTTTTATATATTTACATATTTTAAAGAGTCTAGTATGTTCGACTAAATTAATTTAAGAATATCAATTTTGGATGCCTAATATTGATGCAAAGGGCAAATTAGTAATATAACAGTGTTCCAAAGAAGTCTAGAAATTTATTTTACTGGTGTAATTCTTCTATATATTAATTTAAAGACACTTCAACAGTGTCGTATTATTAAAATGAGCCACACACGTTATACTGTTTTGCCCCCTTCAAAGTACAGAAATTACACAAAAAAGGAAAACAAATGGTGGTGAACTCAGGTATTGACAAACCTCTTGAGCCCCAAATTTTGTATATACGAAAGCAAATACACTAACTTTATTACAAACCTATGTATTTTATTTTTTTTCCAATTTGATCACCGAACTTTTAGCTTTTAGGATTTCAAACTTTGACCACCAAAGTTTTAGCTTTTAGCCGCGAGTATTTTTTTAAAGCCCACGCGAGAATAACAGTCACTTAATATAATCTTTTATGTCCACGAAACCCTCCACGCAACAGGAGCTCGGTGTGGAACTTAATGGGTTGCGAGTATTTTTTTGAAGCTCACGCGAGCATAACAATCAATTAATGTTATTTTTTATGCCCACCAAACCCTCAACGCAACAGAAGCTCCCGGCAGAACCGCCGCCCATTGTACGTAACATGTATGCACAACAGCGGCGCCCGCGACGAAGCGCGGCCAACTAACAGCTAGTTATGTATTAATTATAAAAATGTCTTTAGTTTTTTCTATTATATAAATTATTTATAGGAGCCTTAACTGAAAATTTACGGTGCAACTAAGCTTTCAACTTCCGATATTATAAACTGTGTACATAGATAACTACGGTCTCACTTAACTTGATGCCATGCCACTAGGTGACTCGCCTTTGATAATAAATTAAAATCTTTACATGACAAATTAAGTTAGGACCAATAGGAAGCAGAAAAAAAAAGGCATATTTCATATACCTACCACCATCGGTAATCCTAGTGTAATGGCTTAAACTATTGGTTAATTATATTCATATTTTAGAGGTTATCATGTCATCTTTATGTCGTTGTCGATAAGAAGAATGAAGAGGGAAATTAAGTTGCCTTTTACAAGAGTCCAAATTATTCGGGTGAGTGGTATTCGTCACCATATCTTGCCAATCAAACATATCTAAAATCACTCACAAAAAGTTGTGTATTGCGTACTTATGTTGTACATATTTTCCCGTTAACAGGACATTGATTTTTTTAGTAGGCACGGATATTATATTGCCTAGGTTGAGCGTGATTCGGTTTGATACAGACATACAGTTAATGCCTAAAACCGAAGCATAACTGAATCCTTCGGTTGTTTAAAAACCACAACGCGTTGGTTTTCGCTAAGATGGTTATCAAGGAGTGAATTGCTTTTGCTGTTCTGATAGTTTGGTTAATTCAGTTAACCGAATTAATAAACATCTAATTAACTAGATTAATGTGTGTTCATTTCTTAACCCAACAAATCAATAGTCATCAACTTGGGCCTATTTAGTTTTTTTTTTTTTTTTTTTTTAGCCCAACAGTGGTGTTTGTTGATTTGGGCTGAACCTTTAACCCGAGTTAAAGGTGTACAATCGTTTTTTTATTCAACCGGCTTCGGTTTGGTCTACAAAAGTCAATGTTGGTTTTCAAGTGGAAAAGGATCGGTTTGGTTAGGTTCCACACTGATTCTAGGTTTTTACGGGTTCGATTTTATTTAATTGGTTACAACGGAGGGATTCCCAACCTGAGTACGTACAAACCGATTACAGATTTGAGCCTATTTTTAGTGCCTATTAATTTAAGATTTTTTTGTCTAAGCGCTTTCCTGGCCTCGCCTAAGGGCCTAGGTGCACGCCCCAAGGGTTTTTGATAACATAGTCTATGCCTAGGCGATATGCAGGATCATAAAATGTTATTGTGTTATCTATGTTTACTATGCATTTCTTATATAGTATTTCTACATTGTTTGACTTTTTGATATAGTCGTGATGGCCTGGAGGTCGTTGGGTGCTGCCTGTTGATATTATGGTTAGTAGTGTAGTGGTTCGTGACTGTGAATATGGATTAGGAATGTTCATAATCATCAACGGATGATACTCTATTTGAATAATTGTGATTATGGGGAGAAACATTGACTCGAGAACGCAACAATTGTGGTTAAAAATCATTTGCGGAAAGTCAACCTCAAGGATGTGGCTGTGGAATTTCTTATAGGGTATTTACCTTACTTTCTATTGCTGTCTATTACCTTTTTTATTACTATTCTTTGTCATGTTTTGATGACTCATGGTGGACTTCGCAGTTTGGTTAATATTCATTTGCGGAAAGTCAACCTCAATGAGGTGGCTGTGGAATTTCTTATAGGGTATTTACCTTACTTTCTATTGTTGTAGATTACTTTTTTTTTATTACTATTCTTTGTGATGTGTTGATGACTCATGGTGGACTTCGCAGTTGGGTTCAAGGTGGTGGCGAGGAGTGAGCACGGTGGAGTTGCTGTGGTGTAGCATTCGGACCCTCAGCCACACGAGCCACCTATCAAATCCATTTCTCGGACTTCATCACATATCAATGAGTTAAAACTCATATTGAGCTTGATATGCCTCAGGTGCTTAAAGTTCAAGAATAAAAGGGTAATTTGATTTATAATGTTCTTTAGTGTTTATGTTCTTTGGTAGCATTTATCTTACATGAATTGGGTATCTAAGAGACACAATTTAGGTATACTGAACTACCAATTTTGGGTATGCTATTCAATTTGAAAACAACAATCTTTAAGGTTTTTTTTTTAAATTCTTGGTGGTTGAAGCTGAAATTAGATTTTGGTTCAAAATTTTCAAGTTTGTTGCACAGTATGCTTGATTATTAATCTTATTATTAAGTGTAGACTGCAGATATTATGTATTCATAGTAAGCTCAGTTCATAGTTTGAAAAAAATAAATATTGTACTTTTGGGAAGCAATGGGTAGTCCAAGATCTCACAGTAGACATTTCATGTGTCACCAAAAGGTATACACCACGAGGTTTTGTTGAAAAGAAGGACTTCAAGCATATATCAGAAGCCAAATTACCTAAGATCATTGATGTTGATGATGGTGATCAAGAGATAGTCTATTACTTATGTTGATGGCCCATTCTCTCTTGATCATCATCATTATCATCAATCATCTCAGGTAATTTGGCTTCTGATTTATGCTTGAAGTCCGTCTTTTCAGCAAAACCTGGTGGTGTACGCCTTACGGTAACACATGAAACACATGTTGCGTTCATCCATCGTGGCAGGTCGAGGTTAGTCTTTTATATATTTAACAAAATTAGCACCTGGTTTATAGTATTCTTACGTTAGTTTATCCATTTCTTCTTCACCCAGCTCTGCAGCCATATGGTGTCTTTGGTTCCACCTTTCCTTTTGGATCAGGCCCTGGCTCATCTTAAGAATATACTTCAGCAGACTCAAATTAATTAATTAATAATTAATTATTAATTAACTTTAGTTTGTTAAGGTGTCTTTTGAAGCTGATCTTGTCCTTGATACAAAAGACAATGTTGAACTAAAGACTCCCTAGGGTTGTCAAGATGGACGAAGAGAGGATGGATAAACTAATGGAAGAACGTTATAAAGCAGGTGCTGATTTTGTTAAATATGCAGAAGGCTGACCTTCAGTTACTAGGGTGGATTGATGCAACATGTTTATAAAGCCGTTAGCGAAGTATGCAATGAACTGGAAGGTTAAATACACGGTATATTTTTTCCTAACTTTTAAACTCTTGCAGTCTCACGTCTTTGTTGGTTGTCTTTATACGTTATATGGTTTGATTGTTGGGGCAGTATGTGTGTGTATGTAACTATAGGTTATATGTGTTTATTATGTATAACAAAACTTTTAGGTCCAAGATGTTTGAGCCAAATGAATCAGATTGCGGATGAAAGAGGATGAAAGAGGATGAAAGAGGGTTGAACATGAAAGATTGCGGCAAGTAGTCTCATTTTGTTTTTTATTTGAACATTGTTATCTAAATAGATGTGTCGAATATTTTGAATAATTTCAATAAAAGGCTAAGAGAACAACATCATTTTTTTATTCGTCTTCTTAACTATAGTAAGGGAACAATCAGAGCATGTGTGGGTCATGCGTAAAGTAAGGGAACAACGTGAGCTTGCTAAAATTCGTAGAGCCATGTATTGTTTTAGTAGTTCATAGTCGTTAATTTAGGATTATGTAACATTCAATGCTGCTTTTTTACTTTCTCAATTCTCAATGATACTTACAACAAATTTAAAGGCGCGTAACGCGCACCTAAAAAACCACTAGTTGTTTTTATAGGGGCTAAAACAAAATATAATATTAATAGAAGGGGGAAGAAACTAAATTAGGCTTATTTGTATTTGTAGCATATAAAAATAGAAAGTACCCCAAAATACGTCATCGACTGTCTCCGACGAGTTACAGCTTTCGAGTGTGAGATCATTGTCGGAGCTCCATATTATTCAAATGGTCCGTTTCCTTCTCTTCATTAACCTTCATTGATTTATTATCCGATCATCTGATAAGTTATTGAATATTAATTGCAATTGTAATTGTAATTTGTTAATCATCAAAATTAGGGTTAAAAACTTAAACTTTAAAATTCTAATTGAAATTTGCTCAAATTACAATTTGCTCAAATTATTATATGAATGTAGAGTTATTAGCAACGATGCTTTGTATATTTAAGTTTGTGATGTTTAACTGTTGTTTTAATGCATTGATTAATTGTTAGGAGGTTTGTAACAGGAAATTAATTAATCCTCACATTGTTATTAAGCTGGCTGGATTTGAAATCTTTCAATGATCAGACATAGGTTTAGGGTTTTGGTCTGTTTTCAGTTTTAATGGCTACAATTTCGGTTTGGATGTCGAATTCGGTACATTTTTGATAATGGTGTGATACAGGTTATGTTGTTTTCTGCCTTGGTTTGAGGTATATTTGTGGTTATGATTTGTGAGTAAAGTGATAATCTAGCGGATCTAAGTACGACAAGCAATGTATGTATGTGCTCGGGGGAGATGCCTTGCAATTGAGTTGTAACTAGAGTTATAAGAATGACGTGAGCGTCTTTTAAGATTACGAGATCGTGATGAACATATCATTTTTTGTCTTTTATGGTTATTGAATTGACTTCGAGTTACGGAAGAATGCGGATTAAAGGTCGACGTCTTTTGTTAGGTTGTAAATAGTAGAGGGGGGGTCAATCGTAATAATAGCATAGTATGAGGATTGTAAGTGTAGCTAGTCAATTTTATGAATCGCTAATAAGCGAATTGGTTACGGGAATGAAGGTAGTGAATGTTAGTATTGTCGTTTTGAGTTCTTTGTCTTTTTTTATTATCACAGAGGTCATCTTTAATCTTTCCTGATATGGTTACAAGTTTCAATACTTTCCTTTAGTAAACATGATAGATATTTGTGCTTAATACACTTAATTGCCCGTGTTTGTTAATGAAGTGTGTAATTGTTGTGGAAAAAGTTGCGTCTTTTGTAATGCTAAAATAGAAAAGTGTCAGAATGTTGAAAGTAGCCGTTTGAAGTAGAAGGTTGACCGTTATCATTCACTTATAGGTTTTACAAAAACAATCTTTTAATGAGCTCAATGCAGGCTATGTATATTCGTGTTAAGCGCAATAAGACAACCTATTTTCTCCAATGCGATGCTACCGAGAAGATTCTAGACATTAAGCAAAAGTTGCATGACCTCATTGATCAACCAATTAATGATCAGCGTCTCATTTTAGTATCAACTGGAGAAGTCTTGGATGATTCAAAGACATTGGCAGATCAAAAGGTTTCGAGCCTTCTTCTTTTAACGTTAGATCTTATTTATCATGCGCTGTACGGTATAATTATATCTGTAGTTTATTTCTTAGTTAGTGCTAGGGATGGCATGAGGTATATACGGGGGAGGGCCATGGGTGTTAGGGTACGTTTGGTAATTACTAACAAAAGAAGATCTATAAACAGACGAAGGTATTTTCTAATTAGCGGTGGCTGTAGTACTGCTCAATTAGGGGTTAAGTACACTTACAAGGAACTATCTATCATGGACCTCATGGTAGTTAATATTTACAATTAGGAATGTACACATAAAAACCTTACACTACTAGTCCCTCACTCCCTCATACTCTCATAGTGGCTGCCAACACTTCTTACAAGTTCCTAACGATACTTCTTTACAAGTTCCTGCTGTTGTTACTTACAAGTAGGGATGAGATCGGTACTGTACCATACCGGTACCAATACCGATACCGAAATTGGAGAGAATGTATTGGTTCGGTACCGGTATTTTGGTATTTAGCCGCTTTGGTGTTTTCCTTTTTTTTATGTAATGCATATATAGTTAAAGATTTTGGTTCCAATGTTGTGGACTTCATTTTTCAACTAACAAAGTTCAGCACCAAATTTTCCCATTCAATTAAACTATAAGTTAGTAAACTAAATTGAAGCTTTAAGTAGTAACTACATGTAAACAGTACACTTGAAGCATAAAACTTATTAGATTATTAACATTAAGCATAAGTTCTTTTATGTTGTAAACTATATGTAAACAAAAATAAGTTGAAGTACTAATGTTTTGAAAGTATGTATTTCTCCAACTAAATGTGGAGGGTAAACTAATTTGTGGAAAAGAGCATAAGGATATTGGAGTTTTATAATCTGGCAATCATCATCCTTTGTTTATAAACAGTAAATTAGTTCTACCAAATCATATTAATCATGAATCTTTTTTATAGTGAAAACTGACGTTCTAAACATGAATGGAGATTTTGAAGATATCAACCAAGATGTTTTAGGAGATAGTTATGGAAATAACAAAAACTCCTTACATTCCAAATTGGTACTAAATACTGGAAAAATACCGGTATCGATACCACTTTTACCGAATACTGAAATCAATAAATTCTTATACCGATAGTCCGATACCGGTACCGATGAGGGATGTTTGGAACAGTACCTATCGACAAAATGACCATAACAACGACCTCTCCTAATACAAATTTTTCCCTAAAAAATTAGGAAAATTTGAAAACAGTAGTTGTAGCTACCCTAAGAGTTCCATTGTGGCCTTAGCCTCCGGTGATTGGTATATCCTTTCATCGTATCAACACGTTGACATAGCCCTCGTAATTTTCTGCCCATCCGAACCAGAAACTGGCTGCAAGGTGGATCTTGGTTGCTTCGACTGCGAACTGCTTTTGGAAATTGGGCAGTGTGCCAGCGTTAGAATCGGTGTTGTAACCAAAGCTGTTTTGAGCCTTCAAAATGCATCTTGTGCTGTTATAATCCAATGTAAAACATCTTTTCTTAGTATTCAAATATAGGTTTTGCGAGCATTCCATAACCCTGAATGAATTCAACAGTATCTGGTCAAAGTGTCAAACCCAGAAGCCCTCTCAGCTGTTTATTATTATTTGGGCTTTGACCACTAAGTAACAACTTCTGTTTTTTAGGATCTGTCGCAACTCCCTAGGCCGAGATAATGTGACCCAAATATTCAACATCAGTTCCTCCCAAAACAACACTCAAAATTGTGTCTTCCTTGGTAGAGACAAAACTTATTGTAGATGCACTAAGTGTTGTTGTAAGTTCTCAATGTAAATGAGATTTCATCGAAAAACACAAGAGCACATTTTCTTAAGAGGATCTTAATTGCATCATTCATTAGTGCTTGGAAATTTGCAGGGGCATTAGCTAGCCCAAAGGGAAAACTAGAAACTCATAATGCCATTCTTGAGGTTGAAATGTTCTATAAACATCACCCATATGCATTCTTACTTGAAGATATCTGGACCTCAGATCCAATTAAAAAAAATAACCCGCTGAATGACTCTCATGTTCTTTCAATGTCTTTTGGGACTTTGTGTGGTTCCAAACTGTGATACTAATTGCGAGCAATCAATCCAAGATTTGATGATGCTCTGATACCAATGATAAGAAACTATTGGTAATGACAAACAAAGAAAAATTATAATGAGAAGAAGGTATTCTCAAAGCATTCGTAACTGCAATATTGCTCGTATTACTATTTACATCTAGGAACCTATACTTCAAAACTTTACACTACTGGTCCCTCATAGTTTCTGCCGACACTTCTTACAAGTTCCTACTGATACGTCTTTACAAGTTCCTGCTGATGTTACTTGCAAGTTCCAACCGACCAATTGGTCATAACAATGGGCCAGGTTATTTAAATGAGTAAGCAGGACAGGACATCATGGCTTTCTTCTGAGCCTGACTCTATCTTTAGATGTTGTAAGCTGAAATGCGGGCTACTATTTAATTCATCAGTATAAGAGTTGTTCAGGTCAGGGCTGGGTAGATATGGGTCTGAATAATTGGGTCAAGGCTTAAGCTGTTGCCATCCTAGTTAGTGGTGCTTTCTATTCCGTTAGTTTATTGACTTTTTTCATTCATGTATTTATAGGTTGAAAATGATGCTGTTGTGGCACTCGTCTTGCGAAAAGGTTAATTTCTCATCTTTTTCAGAATCTTTTGTTGCTTAATGTTTTAAAGTTCCGTTCTTATGGATATATTTTATTTGTCTTATACCTCCCTGTAGAGGTGGCAATATGATTGGGCCAGGCAGGTAACTAGTCAAAAAGGGTTCAGGTTGAAAGTTGAAACAGATCTTTTAGTACAATCTGTACAAATATAATGGGCTGACCAACTAACACTTATTGTCCATTTTCACGTATGATTAGCATGTTATATTTTTATTACAATAAATTATCCAATAATGTATGTATGCATTGAAAATTGACTCTGTTCTACTCATTCCCCTTCTAGCTAAGTGTATGGATTTGACCCATTTGGGATAAAAACACCACCCATATCAATTCATTTATGTATCGTTTATAAGACTTCTATTCTGAAATTGACACATATTTTTTTGAATTTTTTTGACTTTCAGATGACAATGAATTTGAGAAGGTGAACATTGTAAAACCTGATGGTTTTTGTCCGTCGCGTGATTCTGAAACTACCGAGAGTTGGTAAGTTAGAAAAAAATGTGCATGGAACAAGAAAAACCTGTAAAATTAGTGGAATTGAATTTTAAACATTTTGTAAGCCTCATAATGCTACTTTCTGTTTTAACATTAACCACAAGCATAATCTCCATTCCTTATGTTCTTAGTTTGATGGCTAATATGAGACGAGAGAAATCATCTAATTGGGAGAAATACAACTCTCGAACCAAGCTCGATTTTTCTGAATCAAGTCGGGCCTGCACCAATAACTATGACCAAAAGGCATAGGGTTGTTGGGGTTTGTGGTTAGGTGCAATTGACGCTGGCCTGAGATGGATATGTTGTGCTAAGAGTATGAATAGTGACAGTTTAGGGATCAAAGACCATGGTCGCTGGTTGAGAGTTCGCTGTTTTGCAACTCCTTAAACCGTAACAAATGGGGCTCATGGATGTATTCTCTCCTCTCCATGTTGGCATTGGCGGCTACTGTTACAGACTACCCTGTCCTTTTTCCTCTACACGGACTACCCCATCCTCTCTTGTCACGGACCGCAGGCCGTCTCTTCTGTCAGTTGAGCTTCACAGACGGTCAATGCCTGCAACGTTCTCCCTATATCTTCATAGAGGTTGTGCAATCTTAAGCGCTACAAAGTGATTTCTCTGTGTGTCTTAAGCGATAGGAAGTAATTACATTGTGTTCTTGAGTTTCAATTGATAAAGGAAAAGAAGGGTTATGGACGAATCTTAGGAAACAACAATTTTTTTAAGGAGCGAAATTGTGAGAGGGGGAAATGGAAGGAAAAATTAGGTTTTCCTTCCAAACCCGTCTTTAATAGCTAGACGTACCCCCATATAGGGATGAGCATACACCACCGAATACTGAACTGATACCGATCCCGAACCGATACCGTACCGATCTCGTACCGAACCGAGGGTGTTCAGTATCGGTACTCACATTTAGAGGTTTTCGGTATTTTCGGTATGGGATCGGTATGGTATCGGTATTTTAAGGTAAAATACCGATACCATACCAGTACCGTACCGATACCGTACCGTAAGTTTTTGGTATCGGTATTTGGTTTTGAGAGTTTTCGGGATCGGTATTTTTGGAATCGGTATCGGTTAGTACCGATACCGTCCCGAGCTCATCCCTACCCCCCATACAAGAGGGAGAATAACTTTTTAATGGTAGGCCGCTTCCTCAAGTTTGTGTGAGGGAGGATATTTAGTAGGATCGTTTTAAAACTATTCTATCACAATTTAGATATTGATTAGGTCGTTTGTAAGAACTATTGAACATGTGGGAGTACAAAAACTTTTGTTTTACGTGTACTTAATGTTTTAACTATAGGCGAAAAAATTGATCTACCTATTTATGCTGTGGCCTTCCAAAAAAAAAAAAAAAAAAAAAAAAACCTATTTATGCTGTGAAAAAGACTTCCAACATAAGAGAATCAAAGTAAAGAACAAGATATAAAACAGATGTGGATCTGCAGCTAGCCAGATTTGGGAAGCCGATGTTTTCATAGACAAATCAAAGTCTAATGATGTTGAGCGTAATTATAATTAGATATATTAACCTGAGAAAAAGACAAAGATAACTTGGAGGGAATCGACCCGAAATAGGTTATTACGAGAAAGAAATAGGCATTGTAGTTGAGCTAAGTCAACAAGATTCTCTGGTATAGGCCCATTAAGATCGTAATTTCCAATGTCCAATGTGTATTTAAAGGTCCTTTCAACTACTATTACGTACAACCTTAACTAGCCTAACCTTCACGCTTACAAGGTACTAAGATTCACTGCTTTTCTCCTCTAGCCACAAACATACTTGACTACCACATATACCAGAATTACTTGTATGCTTTCAAAGAGAGAAAAACGAGAGAACTAGTTATTTTAATTTTCCGTTTGTTTCGGAAAACAAAAGTGAATTACTTAATCACCAATAGCAATTATAAATATAGATCCACAAAACATACATGAAATGTGTTTTAAAACTTGGATTAGTATGTTTTTTTTTTAACAGCAAACAAACTTTTATTTAATATGCTAGCAAGTAGCTAGCCACAAGAAAACCCGGGGAACAATCCGAAAAATACAAACCGAAAACAGAAAAACATACATACATCCGAATAGCAAAAAAACCCGAACACTATCCCATTTTTAGTGAATCAAATCTACCCCAAGAGTCCCACGACATATTCGACATTTTCCCTCGTTTAGTAATCCACATAAAACTCATGACCTTTACCTCTTCCATGATTCGTCGAACCAATACTTCCTTTTGGTTAAAAATATAGTCATTCCGGGCTCTCCATATACTCCAAAAAGCCGTCAAAATAACCCCATAGAACGCTTTACTCACCCGAGCACCACTCTTAGCAGTTAAATGCAGAGAGAGCAGATCACAAGCATGGAATATAAAACTATGCGGCACATTACACCAAGAGAAATTTAACTACCATACCTCCATAAAAGTCGGGCACCCCGCAAATAAATTGTCCACCGACTCCATATTTGTGCCATAAACACTACATACCTGTGAACCAACGTGTATGTTCCTTCGAGCTAGTGCATCAACCGTAGGGAGACGATCAAGGAAAGCACGCCACGCAATCATGACTACCTTCTTAGGGACCCAGTTGCACCATTCAAAAGATGTTATCGGAAGAGTATTAGTCGCATCAAAGATACATTTCTTGACAGTCTTTACCGAGTAGTCATGTAAGTTCCCCACAGCCCAAGACCATAAATCGCTGCCCAAAGAAATATTAATTCCACTTAACAGTGCCATCAAAGAATCAAGTTCCCTCTGCTCATCACTTGAGAAATCCAAGCGCCTCCACTCGGCATTGAAACCGAATGCTGCACATCATTATACACACGATCCGACACAAGGCATGCTTTATTCTTTTCCAATGCAAATAAAAGAGGGAATTTTTTGTGGAGCACATCATCCGAGCACCACCAATCGAGCCAGAAAAAGATCATCGATCCGCTTCGAACATTGGCTTTAAAGACTTTTTCCGGCTCAAAAGGAAGCAAGTTTGGTATGCTTGCTATTTGTTTCCACACACCTGCCATAGAAATCTTTACCGAATACTAGATCAGCCCCGACCCGTACTATGAATTGACCACACCACCTTGCGCCACAACGATTTGCTACTCGTTTTAAACCGCCACCACCACTTAGACAACAAACTCAAGTTCGCATCACGAAGAGATCCCAACCCAATGCCCCCGTATTCAACAGGAACAATAACCTTTTCCCAAGCCAACCAACTCATTTTGTCCACTTCGTCCGTACCGCCCCAGAAAAAATTCCGTCTCAATTTCTCAAGCTCATTTATAACTTGCACAGGAGCTCGAAATAGTGAAAAGTAATATAAGGGCAATGAACTTAGTACCGATTTCAGGAGAGTTATCGACCACCGTAGGAAAGGCACTTTAATTTCCACGAGGATAGCTTCTTACGCACCTTAGCCACAACCGGATCCCAACATCTAACAAGATTCATGTTAGATGCAATGGGAGCTCCAAGATGAGTAAATGGAAAGGCACCCGACGGCACCCGCAAAAACAGAAGCATCTCCATAGTTTCAATATTATCGGTACAAACACCATAAAAAGCGACTCTTAGAGGGATTGATCCGTAGACCAGACACCAAGTAAAAGCCGCGTAACAGTCTACGCAGATTCAAAGCATTCCTTTTTGACCACTCTCCGCAAAAGACCACATCATCCGCGTACATGAAATGGGAAAGAATAGGGCCCGAACCACCTACCCGAATACCATTGAAAGTGTCCAATAAGGTAGCCCTTTTAATAATCCGAGAAAGCCCCTCCATGGCTAAAATAAACAAAAACGGGGACAAAGGATCCCTTGGCGAAGGCCACGTTGGCACGAAAACTCATAAGTCGGAGATCCATTGACAAGGACTGAAGCACGAGAGCTCCGAACAAGAGACATCACTCACCCGCGCCACTTAACTGAGAAGTTCATTTGTGCCAACATGTCATCCAAAAAATCCCATCTCAAGGAATCGTAGGCTTTCTCTATATCAACTTTAAGAAAAAAACTCTTTATCTTCAATCTCTTCAACCACGCAATGGGCCAATGGCCTCATTAAGGATTAGATTAAAGGCCCGTCAAGAATGTTTCTATCACTAAGAAAAGCGGTTTGCTCCTCTGAAATGAGCCGTGGCATAAACTGCTTAAGGCGCAAAACAAGGACTTTAGATAGCACTTTATTCATCACCCCGACCAAACTAATAGGTCTATAGTCCGAGAGAGTAGATTGGTCACGACCCTTTGGTATAAGGGCAATGAAAGCCGAAAAACAACCCAGACGAATGTACCCATTAGTATGAAATTCCACGAACATATTCAAAAAATCTTGCTTCAAAATGGACCAAAACTTTCAGATAAAAGTAAAATTAAAACCGTCAGGTCCGGCGCTTTACTCCCATCACATTCAAAGACTGCATTTGTAATTTCATCAATCAAAAATGGGCTGTCCAAAACGGCAACATCATCAGCGGATAGTCTAGAAATATCGGACACATAAAATCGGCTTTGGGCGACCACCATCACTAAATTTCTTCTCAAAAAAAGACGCCACCAGGTCTTTAACTTTATCCGGATCGGCAACCCATTGACCTTCATTATGAATCCCATGAATTCTATTGTTCGCCGTGTTGAGCTTCTTTATAACTCCATGATAGTACTTAGAATTCTCGTCCCCGTCAAGAGCCCATTAACTCGTGATTTTTGTTGCGCATCTAACGATCTCAAGCGCTCTTCCTCAAACATAACCTTCTTTTCTTTAACACGTGCCTCCATTTCCGAATCAGTTAAAGGCCGAGATTCAGCAAGGATCTCCAAATCTTCAACACATTTTTTAGCACACAGGAGCTGCATATCCCTTTGCCTTTGTTCATTATTGACCCATAATTTAAGTTAATTATCCGCAGTGTATGTTATCCGATTGAGCTTGTTATTTAAATTGTATGTTTGTTAAGCAAAACAAAGGTGTAGTTCCTAGTTGTCAACAATGATTACAAATTGAGGTGAGCTTGTTGAAACTGTGGATCAGACCTGTTGTTCCTATACTGCATGCATATGGCAACATATTAATACAAAGTGTGGCAAATCACTATTTAGCTTGATGTACTCTAGTTTTGGCTTAGCTTTTGTGATTCGATTTTTTAAATTAAAATTTTTTAAATAATAAAGATGGTTTATGAATATAACACGTACGTATACATAATACATATACACAAGTTCATACCGAAAAAATAATAAGTAAATAAAAAAAAACCTAAACGGCCGTTCGGTTTACAATGTCGGTTCCAAACTCTAAACCATCGTCAAAACTGTTAAAACTGACAAACTGTCAAAATGAATCATAAACGATCCAAACGCCCCCTTAAGTTATCAGTGACCCAAACGCCCCTAAATCACCATGAACACAACACATTCACCAATAGTCTCCACAAGAACACTGACCATCTTTAAAATGATGAAACCTATTCGCATCTCTCACAACAATAACTCTCTCAGTAATCATGGAAACAAACTTGGTAAACTCATGGCAATCGATACAAACCCGAAGGTTCTTCATGATCCTGATCTCACTTCCTGTTTCCGTATTCAATAGCCCAAACGCTATAGCTAATTTCTCGCTATGAACATTAACCATCAACTCCTTTTCTTCATCTTCAACATCATGCAAAGCTGTCACTGTATCTGTCTGAAATCCAGCTTCCTTCATCTTTCCCATTAACCTCTCCAACGTTGCGTAAATCGCTTCTGTTTGATCATGTGACCGTTGACCTGAAGTGAACACATGTGGGATTTTGTTGACTTCTATTAAAGTGCATCCAGGCGTCTTTACGAGATTTTGTTTCCTGACCAACTGTCTGACTGATGCAGCCTCGTTGTAATTCTTGTCTGCAGTGTGTATGTTTGAAAGTAAGACATGGTAACCGACGTTTTCAGGGTCTAATTCGAATAACTTGTCTGATGCTAACCGTGCTAAATCAGTGTTCTTGTGAGTTTTGCAGGCACTAAGCAGTGCACCCCATGTAGCAGGACCTGGGTCAATGGGCATATTGTTGATAAAAGTCAACGCCTTTTGTAATTGGCCGGATCGACCATATAAGTCAACCATGCACGCGTAATGCTCTGGTAACGGTTTAAACCCATGATCTTGAACCATTTTGTTGAAAATTTTCTCTCCTTCGGTTACCAAACCTGCGTGGCTACAAGCGTATAAAACAGAAACGAAAGTGACCCCGGTTAAGGGTACTTTAAGTTCCACCATTTGGTTGAAAATCTTGAGGGCTTCGTGTGCGTGCCCATGGAGACCGTATCCGGATATCATGGCGTTCCATGTCACCGGATTCTTTTGCGTTAGTGCGTCAAACACTTGACGGGCTTCTTGTATGCTTCCACATTTAGCATACATATCGATTAAAGCAGTCGAGACATAAATATTAGACTCAAAACCCTCCTTGCTTGCTAAATCATGGACCCATTTTCCTAAACTTAACGCGCCAAGCTGAGCACAAGCTGAAAGAATGCTTGTGACTGTCGTGGGATTCGGCGCAATCTTGAATTTTTGCATTTCTTGGAAAAGTGTAATCGCGTCATCGGTTAGTCCATTTTGAGCGTAACCAGAGATCATAGCATTCCATGCTGCTAAGCTTTTCTCTGGGGATTCATCAAACAACTTTCTTGCTGAATCAATCTCGTTAAGTCGACTATAAACTGTTATTAACGCAGTTGCAACCGAAGTCTTGCAAATCAAATTGCTTTTCAAACTAAAACTATGTATCGCACCCGTTAGAACCAAATGCCCAAACGGATAAAACACAGGTATCAATCCAACTACAGTACTCGAACTCACTCT
Source organism: Ambrosia x helenae (assembly GCA_030844895.1). Taxonomy (NCBI): domain Eukaryota; kingdom Viridiplantae; phylum Streptophyta; class Magnoliopsida; order Asterales; family Asteraceae; genus Ambrosia; species Ambrosia x helenae. Next base: position 5,040,698 of record CM061227.1, on the reverse strand, counting down.
ATGCTGCAAACCCATCACTTGTTTAAAAACATCAACAGCATTCGCCATCTCTCCGTTACAACTAAACCCCGAAATCATAGCACTGTAAGCAATAATATCCGGAAACTCAATCTGTTCAAACAACCGCCTCGCTGTTAACACATCCCCACACTTCCCATACAACGATACAAACCCCGTAACAACATGCATATGCTCATGAAACCCAACCTTAACCGACAAACTCTCAATCGCCGTTCCCACTTTCAACTCAAGCAACTCAGCCACAGCCGTAAGAACCGCTGCAAAACTAGTCGAATCCATCCCCACCCCTCTCAAAACCATATCTTTAAAAACCAAAACCGCCTCGTCAAGACACCCGTTTTTAACAAACCCGGATATCATCGCATTACACAAAACCGTATCCGGTTCAGACATTTCATCAAACACCTTACGCGCATACCCAACATTCCCAAAACTCAAATACATATCAACTATAGCAGCCCCCACAAACAAATCCAAGCCATACCCACCAACAATCACATGCCCATGAAGAGACCCACCCAGTTTCCGACCCGGGTCATGACCCGAATTGTTATAACCAAGTTTTGAAACAGCTGAAACAATAAACGAATATGTGAAACTATCCGGAACAAGAACAGTGTTGTTTCGCAACTGGGTATAAACAGAAAGTGCATTGGGATACAGATTATTGCTAGTGAAGGCTTTGATGATGACATTGTAGAGGAAAAGATCTGGGTTAGGGAAGTGGGAGCAGATTAAGGCGGCGTAGTTGATGGAGGATATGTTGGAGAGTTTTTGGACGAGTTTTGTGATGGTTGATGGGTCGGAGTGTAGGTTGTTGATGATGATTTGGGCGTGGGTTTGTTGGAGATGGTGGTGGGTTATGGCGGTGGTGGTGATTAAGTTTAGGAAGAAGTTTCGGTCGCGTTTAGTGATGGTTCGGTAAAGCATTTGGTTTTCTTTGGTTGTGATTTGGCGGGGAGGAAACGAAATGGAGTTTAGAACATATTATTAGTTTACAGAGTATAATATGCGCCATCAAAATGTATATACCGTAAAAGGAATAAGATGTTTTTTTTAAGCAAAATATAACATTCGATAATTCATAGAACCTACCACTAATTTTACGTGTGCACCTCTTGCTTGAGTGAAATTTCTGTACAACTTTGTCACTTCCTCAAGACACTCTAAAGATACAATGTGAAGCTAGAAAAAAAACAACCAGATTGGTATCAACTGATATTTGATGATGATGATAGGCGATTCTAATTTGTAAGGTTAGTATATGTGAAAGAATGACATACATATTCAATCTTTATTACTGATATACAATCGATCACCTTTAGTGATACTGAATAAAACAATATTCTTACCAAACTGACCATATTTGTGAATATATATGTAATTAGCTGGTTCTTATATGTAATAGTAGGTTCAAAACGTATATACTAACTTAACATGATTAGTGACTTATCTAGACATGATTAATGAATTTCCTAAACACAACCCACTAAAAAGTCGTTTTTTTTTCGTTTTTTTATATGACTATGGTACTTGTTGTAAAGATAACAAAACGCTGATTAATTTTGTATAATTCATTTAAAAAAAGTCATATAAAAAGTTATTAACGTTTAAAAATCGTGAGGGAAAAATGCATGTGTCATGCACATAAGAGAAAAAAAAAATTTAATACTTTTGGAGGGAATTCAATGATGGGGATAGTCCCACGAAATGCTATGTGTCCCACCCCTATTTCTTTATTATATAAAGACATAGATTCTTTACTATCGCATAATTTAGAGTTGTAGTTACCGGTGCACTGTTGTGAGACGTGCTTAAAATTTGTGCGTTATTGCGGGACGTGAGTTTTGAATTCTGTGCCTTTCGAAAAAGAAAGGCTGACGTTACAGAATAAATGTTTCGTTACTAATATAACTCTATTCTCAAAGGATTTTATGTTGTCATGTTGAGAAAACTATAAAAGCAAATACGGTGCGATACCAATATTAAAATAGTACTGATTCATTTCTTCACAATAAAAAAACAAAAACAAAGCCAGGATTTATAATACATGAGATTCTAACATAGCAAAAAATACTCACTTACCAGAAAAACAAATAAAAACATAAACACAAAAAGAGAAATAGTGGAAAAAAGAGCATTCAAGTTCTTGGGTTTAAAGAACACGGTTGGGTTTAGGTTTCACCTAATACAACTTTAATTTTTTAAAATTATAAATAAGTAAAAAGATATTAGATAACGTTTGTTTTTTATGGTTATGTTGAGCCTATGCAGGCCCCAATTGAAGAATATAATGTCTCCAACTAAAGACTATATGATACTTGAATTTAGACTAAAACTTAAAACGGGTTTTGAAATTTTTTCCTTTTTTTTTCATCGGTTAGTTGATCTTTCATTACTCACACACAAAAAAAATGGTTTTGAAAAATACCGGTTTTGATAAAAAAAAAAAAAACGATTTGTACACCTCTATTCCAAAGTAGAGTTTGTTACCAAATACTTAATGATTTTCGGGCCTAATATGTTGGATCTCCATTCCATTGGCGGATCTAAAAGTTAATTTCAGTAGTAACGTTTTCCAAATATCATAAAAAAAAAAATTTCCACTAATTTTCCACTACGCGGGCGAAGTTGAGTAGCAACGGACGTGACACTTAGCTTCAAGCTAGGTTCGCCCCTGCTCCATTCCATCTCACCCCACCTCATGCCAAATTTCAATTGGTTTATAAATTGTATTGTGTAAAAACTGAAAACTAGTAGAGCAATTTATTTTGTGTTGCTACTTAATAAAATTACTAAAAAAATCACATTAACCCAAAAAAAAAAAAAAAACCAAGACAAAGGACACATTTCGCGATTAGTATGAATTTGTGTCGCCCGAATGAGTTAATTGGTCCTAGAAATTTTAGAAAAAGTAAACAAAAAGAGTAATAAGAAGTGAGAAGCACAGAGACACTTTCCAACCAGATGCCCGCACACGTGAGCAGCAATCACTCCATTGCAGCAAGACAAAAGTAGCATATGTCACATGTTGGTTTAGCAGAAACAATTAAGGCTTTCAATTAACTCTTTCCGGAGAATTAAATGGTCTTCCCAAACATAACTTTTCTTTAGAGGAGATATCTATACAATCATTTACAAATATACAAATATCTATTAGTAACAGCTGTTTAAAAAGGTGTTAGATAGGTAAATCCAAGAGTTTAGTTTGAGTAATTTGGGTATGGTTTTTTTTTTTTTTTTTTTGGAGGGGGGGGGGGGGGGGGGGGGGGTTGACATACTAATAAATACCCATTTGATTTTGATGATAATAATAAAGAAGACCTAACACTGAACTATCCATCTGCATTGATAATTTGAAAGCAAATAAAAGATTTGTCAACTTGGTTAGCCTCTCTTCTCTTGTAAAGTTCATGATGGAAACAAAGAAACACACTACTCCTTAAAAATGTATGTCTACAAGACGATGTAGTAGAACATTTTCAAAGAAGAAAAATTTTAGAGAATAAATATAATAATACTGTTCTTTTAATGTATATTTTCTACTGGCATATATTTATTACGTATTTTCCTTCATATTTGATATCATTTTTCATTATGTGATCATAACAAAACAAATATATAAATAAAATCGAGTGATAGACCATCTAAACATCGAAAAGTTATTAACATCCGTATAAAAGTTGTTGTCTGTCACAAAACACACCACCATCACCATCACCATCACCTCCATCACCACCATTCTTCGGCACTAGAAGTATATCGTGTTTTACTGAAAACTCTTTTCGACCTGAACCAAGTTGATATTTTTCGTTTTTAAATGGTTAGTTTTAACTGAACTCATTTTCATTCAAACCAAGTCTTACCATAATCCATTTTGACACATTAGCCAATATATCCGAGTCACTCCTTTTGTCAGGTTTAGTTGTGGGTTCCCACAAGTCTCATTCGATTATAACTAAATATTCTCCCGACGACAAGTGTACAATGAACCCGCTAAATTCTTTTGACTAGCTTTGGACTCTTTTGTTCTTGGTCTTAAACTAAGTATAATGGTTAAAGAAATGCACTTTTAAACAACTTTTTTTTTTTTTTTTTTTTTTTTTTTTTTTTTAACTTTCAATAAATATTCATTCCAGGACAAAGAAAATTACATTAAGATAGCGGGCAGGCGGCAACAAGCTGCGCCGCCACCCCTTTCTGGATAGCAAATCCTAATCTACTAAAAACATAACCATGTCCACCCGGAGCCGAGACACTACTGTGAATAACCCGCTGGACCCTGGTCAGGAAACGGGTAGCCTCCGGTGCCAAAGAGCCAAAGGTGTCAAAAGCCAAAGGTACAAAAACGTGTTGGTTCTCCTCGCAGGCTTTAGCATGTTTTTCTACCTTTTTTGCCTCTGCTTTTCGGACCGCTTGCCCTGCAACAAAGCCACTATCCCTCAACCCAACTAGGGGAGATACACCTGTCAGGTCAACACAAGCATGCTTCCCCCCGGCCCACCCAAAGACAAGGAGATCTGCTGGTCGTAGGGTGGATCTCCCTTCTGCTGGATCCGAGAGGAAGTTTACAGGGGCCTCCTTCTTGGCTGAGATCCCAGCCCGTCTTAAAATGTCCCACAGAATGTCTCGAACCCAATCATGCCGATATTTAAAACCGGGCAACTCCTTACAATGAACCGCGTGTTCCCCATATTCATCCAGGCAGGCCTTACGGCACATCGGACAGATGTCATCCTCCTGGTACATTGGGATCATCAGACGATATTTAAGAATGGCCCTGTATTCAATAGCGGACATGCTTTGGCCTAAACCTTCGATCGGGATAACAGTTAGGAAATCTTGGGCGTGGGGGGTTTGCAGGCATTCAATAACTGCCCTCTGACGGGGGACAGACCAAAAACTTCACCCAGTTTCTGAGCGATTTTGCCATAAAGGGCATTCGCCAAAGTTTTCTGAGGCTTTGGGGGGCGGTGTCCTTGTTAGAAAAACCGCCAATATCAAAACCTGGGAGATAGTCATTTAGCTTTTCGAGGGCCTGCACGTAGTCCAAGTCTGCGCCGAAAACCCCGCTATTTCGCAGGATGTGGTCTGAAGGTTCCAGGACTGAGCTCGTGACGCCACAAACGCATACATGCCGACATCCGCGCAGAGAGGAGCCCTAATCCTCCCACACGCATCGGCAAAGACGCCATCCGCCATTGTAGGTCACCAAAGAAAGCCCCCCACATACCACTATGTCTTCAATGGCTTCCGTAAACCCTTGTCAAAACATGATACTGCTTCATCCATCATGGAGGGTTGGCAGGTCCGTAACCCAAAAAGCAACTTAGCAACCCCCATACATGACCTGAGCAGGAGGAGTTCACTCTGGGATCCCTGAGGCAGGGCAAGAGTTGCATGAGTTCAACAGCGCGCGATGCCCTCCGCTTTGCCAATCCGCGGATAAAATAAGGGTCACGGCTAACAGCCCCTCCGAGGAGCTTCACCCCTTTTTCTGGCCTACCAATCCCGCTGGGAAAAAGCCCCTCCTGAAGTTTCACCCCATTACAAGACGGCCAAAAAACCTCTGTTTTCTTAATATTAAGCTGAAGCCCCAAGGATGGCCCCTCTAGCCGGATAAGGTCTAAGGCTTTAGCAACTTCGGTGGCCTCACCAATAATCGTCCCATCGTCCAGGTACCACGCATGAAATGGGAGTTTACACATTTCTTGTACCCGAGAACCATAGGGTGTAAAGCAAGGGCGAACAGGAGGGGACCTAAAGGGTCCCCCTGCTGAACCCCGTGGTGGCCCCTATACAGTCATTACCAACATACAACCTAGCTGGCTGGGCATATAGGAACTGTACCCATGAATAGATAGACGGGCAACGTTGATGGACCTCTCGAAGAAGAGCCGTGCGGTCGATCATATTAAAGGCGTTCGAAAAATCTACCGTGAGCATAGCCAAGGACCCGTCCGCATGGAAGGAGCTTAAGAACCTGTTCGCGCTGTGAAGCACCGCCTCCGCCCCATTGGGTGTACCCACCCAAATTTGTCATAAATTAAAATAAAAGCCCATTTTCAAATTTGTTAATATATATCATATGTTTTGTCCATTAGTTCACTTATATAATTCTGATTTTTAGTTGTTATTATTATATTATATGTAGGAAAAATGAAGTTAAAACAAACCTCTAATGGTATAATGATTGATTTAGAAACTAAGTATTTTCATAATTTAAATTGCATTAAACAATTTTTTTTAACAACCAACGAAATTCACTAAGAACTCTAATTGAAGTCTCTGCTCAGTCAAATCAGAATCTTTTCCACCGACATAGCCAGACATGTAAGGGATAATAAGCAATTAGTTAAAAAATAACAATTAGAAAAAAACACAACATCATTGTAGTAAACATTTCTTTAGTTTCCACTTGGACTATAATTTGTCTATAAATAGCATGCGATAAGAACTACAATTTCTTGTTTATATCAACAAATAATGCTGAACAATGTTTGTCATTACCCTAATCTTGTGCTTCCTCTTTAGCCATTCCTTGGCAACTTCAAATAATGTTGAACAAAACTTCATCCAATGCCTAATCAGTTCAACAAAACTTACTACTCCAATCACTAATGCAATCTACACTCCATCCAACTCTTCATTCAACACCATCTTGCAAGCCTATCTTCGTAACCTCCGGTTCAACGAATCCACCACGCTCAAACCGGCCCTAATAGTCACCGTGTTAGACATCTCACATGTCCAAGCCTCGTCATGTGTGCCAAAAAACACAAATTATTAATGAAAATCAGAAGCGGTGGTCATGACTACGAAGGACTATCCTACGTTGCTGATCACCGCTTCTTTATCCTAGATTTGTTCAATTTACGTTCAATTAACGTCTCAATTAAAGACGAGACTGCATGGGTTCAAACTGGTGCAACCCTAGGAGAACTTTACTATAGAATATCCGAAAAAAGCAGCACTCATGGTTTCCCTGCTGGGTTTGCCCTACCGTTGGCGTTGGTGGACATTTTAGCGGAGGTGGATATGGTAACATGATGAGAAAATACGGTCTTTCTATCGATAATATCATCGACGCTGAACTTGTTGATGTTAAGGGAAAGCTTTTAAAACCGCGAATCAATGGGTGAAGATTTGTTTTGGGCTATTACGGGTGGTGGTGGTGCGAGCTTCGTATAGTTATTTCGTACAAAATAAACTTAGTTCGTGTACCCCTAGTGTAACTCTTTTTAAAGTGACAAGAACATCTAAACAAAACGTCACTAACGTTGCTCATCGATGGCTACAAGTTGCGGACAAGTTAGACAATAATCTTTTCATTCGAATGATTATTAATGTGGTGAACACAACAAATGGTGAGAAAACAATACGTGCTACATTTCCTAGTCTATTTCTTGGTAACACAACCACCCTAATAAACATAATGGACAAAGCTTTCCAGAGCTAGGGTTACAAACATCAGACTGTCAAGAAATGAACTGGACTCAGTCAGTTCTAAGGTACTTCAGCTCCCCACCTGGCTCGCCAGATTCGACTCTCTGCTGAGTCGAATTCGGCGAACAGTGGTTCATCTCAAAAGAAAATCTGATTATCTTAAAAAACCTATTTCAAAACAAGGTTAATATCTATCTTCAACAAGATGGTCGAGTTAGAACGTGTAGGTTTTATATTCAACCCTTATGGTGGACGAATGGGTGAGATTTCCGAGTTCGCTAAACCATTCCCACATAGAGCTGGGAACATCGCGAAGATCCAATACACGTTAGATTGGACCGAATATGGTGTTGATGCAGCGAACCGTATATTAACCTGACTAGGGTTTTGCATGAGTACATGACTCCATTTGTGTCAAAGTATCCTAGAGAAGCTTTCTTGAATTATAGAGATTTGGATATTGGTGTTAATCATAATGGAAAGAATAGTTTTTTTTGAAGGGACTATTTATGGGGTCAAGTATTTCAAAGAGAGTAACTTTAAAAGCTGGTGAAGGTGAAAACAATGGTGGATCCTGATAACTTCTTTAGAAATGAGCAAAGTATCCCAACATTGCCATCAGCCCATGGTTAAGGAAGTAAACCATGTATTAAACCATAATACGCAAACAATGATTTGATCTATAAACTATGATTCGTTTTTCCCTAGATATATTGATTAATACCTTTTCTAATTCTACATTGCAACTCATATTATTTAGTGACTCTATTGTTGATTTGGCCTTAGTCATGCTTGTGATAAGATTTTTGGAATTTATTCATGTTTTATACTAATTTAAGCTATATTTATTATATAAAATTCAAGTGGTAATTCTATAACTAAAATATTGTTATATATTCCAAATTCTATAAATTTTGGTTAATATTGTTATTTGAGTACTTTATACATAATCTATATTATACTTATGTATGTATATATTTTATACACCCCATGTAATTTATTTATATACATATACATATATATACACGTGCGTCTAAACTTTTGATACTTATTTAATTTACAAAATAATAATATAGTCTTACACACATTTTTTTATTCATTTTCTCATATTCACTATTTTAATTATATATAAATATTTGTTTGCATCGCATTGTATGAGTTGTGATATTTATTTATTGAAATATATAATTTGACACTTTCATACTCATACTATTGGTTGATGTTAATGCTTTGGATATATTTTACATACACATAAACTATATATTACATTTTATTTTGTTATAGTCTAATTCAATGTCTAATTCTAGACAACTTCATTTATTATTATAATAATAAATCTCATTTGATTATCTTTTAATCAAATCTATAACCTATACATATATGTATATATATATATTTATTCCATGATAAATATGATGTAAACATATCAAATTTTATTTGAGCGAATCATTATTTACTCTTACCATTTTATATAAATACGAATTGGAATATATATTTTTCTTACGTTATACTATCCAGACATTTTTAGAGTCCTAAACTAAATCCCTAAACATATATGAACCTAGAAATCTCCAAGTCATTCTAGATTTTATTATATTATTTATATATATAATATTCATTATGTTAGGGTAATTTTTGGAGTTACCCAAACCGCTACAACTTGTGTTACTCGTACTTGTTATTCTTCACAATAAGTGAGTATATCTTTCCCCTTTTTACTGTTTTACTATTCTGGGGTGACTCATGTACCTATTACTAAATTTCTATTTCTTGTTACTAAAAAGCAATTCTTATGTGTGTTTGCTTGTGTCATTTCGTGTATCTATGATTTGTCAAATCATTAACCGTTGTGGCCTAGCATTTCAATGAATAGATACTATGGTATATACCCCTTGTGACTCTGTTGAGAGACCTTGGTCATTGTCTTGTTAATTCATTATTCAGTTGGTTATTCATGTGTTAGTCTCATTCATAGGCTTGATTTTGACTGATACTACTTATTACATATTTGCAAACGGTATACAACACATGAATTGCGAAACGTTTTTATATTATATGTATCAAATGGATGTACTCACCAATACATTTTTGTATTGACAAAATTATTTTCGTACATGTTTCAGGTTCTTATGAGATCACTTCTAAGCTTTTGGAACTTAGGCTTAGATTGATATTTACTGTATTTTAGTTTAGATTTGTTAGTTTCAATTGTTGTATTTCTTTCAATGTAATAAATTATTCAATTCAATGTATCCAAATATTTCTAGTCCATGAGCTATTGAACAATCGTCACTACGTGACACCTCGATATTTCCGCCATCGGTTGGGGTGTTACAGGTCATTTTCATATACACTAGTACACAAGTGAATTGTTGATGAAGGTGGGAGAGGGCGATGGTTGAGTGAAGAGGAGTGGAGACGGGTCACTCTCAAGGAAGGTGTAGGAATCGGGTGTAGGTTGGTATCACTTAGAAAACGGAAATTCGTGTTCATTGAAGGTAACATGTCGGGACAAAATGATTTTGCCCGTGTTCGATCTAGGCATCGGTAACCACGGTGGTCGGTAGGATATCCAAGGAATACATAAGGTGTAGACCGTGGGGCAAGTTTGTGAGGTCGGGTGTCAGATTGGTTTGGATAGCAGGCACATCCAAACACACGAAGGTGTGCATAATCGGGGTTTTTGAGGTACATGGCGCCTGTGGGGGTTCGAAAACCAATGGTTTTAGATGGGAGAATGTTATGCAGGTATACGGAAGTGTGTAGTGCTTCCACCCATAGGTTGGGAGGTAGGGAGGCATGGGTGAGAAGGGACAACATGATTTCGTTGAGTCTTCGAATCATGCGTTCGGCTTTCCTATTTTGTTGGGAAGTGTGTGGGCAGGAGAAACGAAATTGTAACCCATGGGAAGAAGCAAATTGTTTAAACTGGGCATTGTCAAATTCCCCACCCATGTCACATTGAAAAGATTTAATGTTTTGGTAAAATTGGGTGGAAATAAATTTGTAAAATTGGGTGAATTTGGTGTAACTTTCAGATTTAAATTTTAATGGAAAAACCCAAGTAAATTGAGTAAAATCATCAATAATTACAAGTAATACTTGTATCCCTGTTTGCTAAGGACAGGAGATGTCAACAAGTCACAATGCACAATATCAAATGGGCAAACAGTGGAAGAAGTAGATAAATGAAAAGGCAAATGTTTGTGTTTTGCAATCTGACAAGAATCACAAAAAGAAGTACGGGCATGCTTATTACACGAAATAAATTTATTGGAATTTAAAATGTCTAGAACTTGCATGCCGGGGTGTCCTAGACGGTTGTGCCACATGTAACATCGCAAAATTTTCCCCAAATTTTAATACATAAAAAGCCCTTATATATATATATATATATTTTTATTACACCTTTATCATTAATATTATACAAATGTGCCTAAGTCTTTATTTATCCTAACTCACAACTTATATACATACATAAATGTATATAAATAATAATAATAATAATAATATGATTCTAAATTCTTTTTTTTTACATACAAGATTTTTTTTTTTAAATAAAGCCTTGAGTCAAATAGTCAAAGTCCTAGTCAAAGTCTTAGTCAAACAGTCAAAGTCTTAGTCAAATAGTCAATTCATCATAAAACCTTACTTTATGGTGTTGACCAATTTTAATGGCTAATTGAATCCAAAACTAGTATAAAAACCCACCTATGACTCATTATACTTTGCACCTCTAAATCGATTGTTTCAATCCGATTAAACTTTCCCTCATACCTTTCTTCTATAGTCTATTACTTCTACAATTGAAGCTTTGATTATAAGCTCTTGTAATTGGCAATCTTTTGGGCTACACTCATTCTATTTCTCAAGACTTAATACTATACCAAGGTGAGTTTACGTAACCATGTTTATGCGATTCTTTATACTTGCAACAATTATTTAAGCAATTCAACATGCATGTCTAGTAGTAAACTTTATTGCCTCATGAATTAGTCAACAGTTTCAACGAGTTTCAACGAGTTTCAACATTTACATAATCATTAGCTATGGCCAAGCCGGCGATACTCAATAATAGATCTATTGGATTGACAACCCCACCCGATACGTGTACCTCCTACATAGGTAACGTGGGTGATTGTTATCGTTCAACATATTACTAAGGTGAACCGTAGATGACGGATGGACCTAAACTAGTCGGAGGTTTGATTATGTCAACATATTATACTATTCATGTAGACTTAAATTTACGATAGACATACGAATTGCTAAACTTTTATTCTTAAACTTAATTGCTTGACATGGCTTATGTATTCTCACCAACTTCTAGTTGACCCCCCCATTTTTCCAAACTCAACAGGAATACTGATGCATGAAGTCTAGAGCTAGCATGAGGAGATATTTGAAGTTTTAAGCTTTGTTTGATTATTTGATGTAGACATTTATTGTAATTCAATATTGTATTAAAGGATTATGTAAACCTAAGTATTACCATGAGCTACTGAACAATCATTCATACGTGACACCTCGATGTTTCCGCCATCGGTTGGGGTGTTACAGATTGGTATCAGAGCCTTGGTTATAGGGAATTAGGTTATTAGAAAAAAAATAATCTAGTCTATAACCATAGGAATATAACCAGTATTTGCTCCTTTTACTTGCTATTCTCTATCTCACTCCTACTTCTTATCCCTACTTCAACCACTACAAGAAGATTGCTCTCCATCACAAGATCTACTCTTAGACTAATAGGACAATCCTCAGGTTTAGCCTGAACCACCTTGAGATCTCGTCGAAGTTCTAGATTTTAATAACGAACACATGCAATCTGGAAGGGTGAACGCCTGTATTCTGAGTTTTCTGTCTAGGACTGGCATTGCGCATATATCCCAATCAGACGAGGGACCCGGATGCCTACCTGGGAATTCTCGGGATGAGTGTTCACTTATAGGCTAAAGCATGTCTTCACTATGTTATTAGAATCTAGAAGTTTTGATAAGTCAACGTTTTCGTTTATTCGTTTTAATTAATGAATAAATGATTACACTCACCTTCCTTAAACTAAGCTCAAAAATCTCAAAATTTTACAGCTTAAATCAATCTCATTTCATAACCATCCATGGATTTCACAATCACACTTGACCTTACCATCTTAGCCACTTTTTAAATATTCAACACCCTACCCAAATCATATAATCTCCATACTATAAAATAAACTCTTTATCAACTATCTTCACATTCACTATCTCTCACAACTTTGATTCTGCTTCAAGAATTTTTCATCATCCTCTCAATAACTAAATTCATATCCTTCACCTTCTCACACATGAGCTAGTTACCCATGATAACCAAACTATTGAAACTTGATTGTGTGTTGCATCAAACATAATCCTTAGTTATACATGAGGATTCGACTATTTGCCTTATTTGAACATTTGAAACTAGAATTCATGGAATATAAGCTATTTACTATAGACACACCTAGAGTCATTAACCTTATCTAGGGCAACTCTATTACAACTCGTATGCTATACTTGATACTTGATTGCTTACATGTACATATTATCAATTTGCAATTCATGTGTGTAATAATTGGTACACTTAATCAAACAACTGATAGAGGATGAAGTACTTGCTCAACAGTTAGTAGAGTACAAAATAACCTACTCAACGATTGGTAGAGGTCATCATGCCTGCTCAACAGTCGGTAGAGGCCCTACAACCTGCTCAACGACTGGTAGAGGCTATCATACCTGCTCAACAATCGGTAGAGGTTCCTACTCACTGACTGGTAGAAGTCTTTTTCCTGCTCAACAGTTGGACTCATTTTTGGATACATGGTTAATCATATTATTTTACATGTGTGTCTAGAGTTATAGAAGGACACAAAACCCTAATGTAAGGTAAATTGGTGATTGCGGTCCGGAACGTAATCATGAATTTACAGTACGTTAAGGTAGTGTGAAATTCTATCAAGGTTTTCGGTAGTTGACCAATTATAAACCTTAGTTATCTGGTAGTTCATTTAGTCTTTCAATAGTCCATCAACTCATTCCTTTTAGGACTCCTAAAACTTAAGATTCTTATTCTCCTTGCTATTCCAGATGAACCTAATCCAACCCTTAAAACTCACACATATCAAAACTCTTACCCAAGTTATTCGAAACAGTTTATTCTATTACCTATAAATTTATGTCATGCCTTAACTCGAAACTTCCCAAACCACCCTTGTCCTAATTTCTACCCAATCACCTTCAACCCTATGTTTTCAATAAACTTCGGGACGAAGTTTCCAAAAGTAGGGAGACTGTAACATCGCAAAATTTTCCCCAAAATTTTAATACATAAAAAGCCCTTATATATATATATATATATTTTTATTACACCTTTATCATTAATATTATACAAATGTGCCTAAGTCTTTATTTATCCTAACTCACAACTTATATACATACATAAATGTATATAAATAATAATAATAATAATAATATGATTCTAAATTCTTTTTTTTACATACAAGATTTTTTTTTTTTAAATAAAGCCTTGAGTCAAATAGTCAAAGTCCTAGTCAAAGTCTTAGTCAAACAGTCAAAGTCTTAGTCAAATAGTCAATTCATCATAAAACCTTACTTTATGGTGTTGACCAATTTTAATGGCTAATTGAATCCAAAACTAGTATAAAAACCCACCTATGACTCATTATACTTTGCACCTCTAAATCGATTGTTTCAATCCGATTAAACTTTCCCTCATACCTTTCTTCTATAGTCCTATTACTTCTACAATTGAAGCTTTGATTATAAGCTCTTGTAATTGGCAATCTTTTGGCTACACTCATTCTATTTCTCAAGACTTAATACTATACCAAGGTGAGTTTACGTAACCATGTTTATGCGATTCTTTATACTTGCAACAATTATTTAAGCAATTCAACATGCATGTCTAGTAGTAAACTTTATTGCCTCATGAATTAGTCAACAGTTTCAACGAGTTTCAACGAGTTTCAACATTTACATAATCATTAGCTATGGCCAAGCCGGCGATACTCAATAATAGATCTATTGGATTGACAACCCCACCCGGATACGTGTACCTCCTACATAGGTAACGTGGGTGATTGTTATCGTTCAACATATTACTAAGGTGAACCGTAGATGACGGGATGGACCTAAACTAGTCGGAGGTTTGATTATGTCAACATATTATACTATTCATGTAGACTTAAATTTACGATAGACATACGAATTGCTAAACTTTTATTCTTAAACTTAATTGCTTGACATGGCTTATGTATTCTCACCAACTTCTAGTTGACCCCCCCATTTTTCCAAACTCAACAGGAAATACTGATGCATGAAGTCTAGAGCTAGCATGAGGAGATATTTGAAGTTTTAAGCTTTGTTTGATTATTTGATGTAGACATTTATTGTAATTCAATATTGTATTAAAGGATTATGTAAACCTAAGTATTACCATGAGCTACTGAACAATCATTCATACGTGACACCTCGATGTTTCCGCCATCGGTTGGGGTGTTACACCACAAGCCTTGGAGACTTGTGGAGACAAAAGCGGAAGCATCGGGTGAGTTGAGTGCAGTGAGCGGGTAGAGGTGACTGGTGCTATCATGCCGACTCAGAATCGTCCCACTCAGGTAATCGTTCACAGAAAAGCCAAAAGGGTCAAAATCAACGGAAACCCAGTTATCACGGGTGAATTTCCGTACAGAAATAAGGTTTTTAATAATATTAGGGTATGTAAAATGTTTTTGAGTTGGAGTGGTTTAGAAGTGAGGGAAGGTTTGTATGACCTGATCCAACAACTGGTAAAAGATGTCCATTTCCAACCAATACATTTTTAATAGAATTACCACATGGGTGAGAAATCATACCTGAGTCCGAGGTGAGATGATTGGTACACCGTGTCCATGAACCATTGTGGGGTCTCGTCTTCTATTGCCATGGCTTGAAAGGCTTCGCTAACTCAGTGGGCTCAAGTGGGTTCACATCAGTGATGTGGGCCTGGGCGGAGGTATTAGCAGAGAAGTTCTGCTGGTTCGGTTGCTGCGCAGCAGCCCACGGTGAAACCCAGCCTGGTAAGGTAGGGTAAGGGCATGGTGGAGGAGGCATGGGCCAGTAGGAGTTGGGCCAGTAGTTGGGGGCTGGGGGGTAATCATAATTATTCCAAGGTTGGCGGTTGGAGGGCCGAGTTCCAGAAGGTCTGGTGGGCCGAGAGTTTTGGTTGTCAAAGGTGTTGGGCCCAGAGTTCTGGCTGGCCCATCTCGGCGAGGATACCCACCAGAAGGCCTGCGATTATTGTTTGAAACATAACGAGAGCCCTGAGAAGACCCGTAACTGTTCGGTGGTGCATCAGTGCGACGAGACCCTTGATTATATGTTGGACCATCACGTCTTGGATTGGGATTCACGGTGGCCAAAGCTTCAGATGGAGTCGGGGTTGGTTCACGAACCATCACGTCTTGAAGGGTCGTGGCTTCATTATCCAGAACCTGCTTGACATACTTTTCAGAGAGAGTGGAATAGATCCACTGAAGAACAATTGCATCAACGTTCTTCCATTGTTCATACGATGGGTCATCTTTGGGGGTGGTTCGGAGGTGATATGATCCATGACTTGATACCCACGTGCGTGAAGTTGAAAAAGCTTCACCCACGTGGAGTAAGTCACGGTGGAACCATCTAGAATCCGAACCTTCTTGGTGATGTCGGTAACAGTGTAAACGGGTGAAGGGTGTTGGATGATTTGGTGTTGGCCGAAGCCTGTGGATCGATTTGGTCAGCCATAAGGTTGAAAAGGAACTAGAGGGTTTGAAGGAAATGTGGCCAGCACAAGGTGAAAGGGTCGAAACCCTGAAAAAGAGGATCGAAATCCTTGAGAAAGCTTGCGGCTGCAAAATTTGGGCTCAGAGCGGAGGCGCTCTAATACCATGTAAGTCATTGATAATTCTTGTGTGTCATTCCTTGATCAAGAAGGGTATAAATATACATGTACAATGAGTCAATAAGGAAACAATCTCTCCTCATTTTATGGAGATGATTGAGCCAATTAAATGAGATAATAATACACATTAAATACAATTAAAGGTGTCCGCTAATAAGCTTAAGACCGGGGAGGTCCAAAGGTTGCTATGCATAATATCAAAGGGCTGCAAAGAAGTGTTATTAGACGAATAAAAGGGGAGCCTAGTGCTCTTACAAAAAACACATGGTTCACAAACAATCTTATTAAAAGTCTTAAAACAATGGAATTAGAATTTTTCAAAGACTGAAGTAATGCCGGGCCAGGGTGTTCGAGGCGTTGATGCCATAAGGTGGAGGACTGAGCAGCAGTGGTGGAGGTAGATAAGCAGTGGAAGTCTTTGTAGAAGGTGTAGAGATCACTGCTGTTGTCGCATCGGATTATAGGAATCCGGGTCTTGCAGTCCTTCACAAGAAATGGGTCAAATTCCAGAGATACAGAATTATCTCCAGTGAATTGACGTACAGAAATTAGTTTTCTAATGAGTTTAGGGGCATAAAGGACACGGTTTAAAACAAAGGGTGGGTATCGTGGGGGAAAGGTTTGTGGTCCTTGTCCATGTACCGGGATGGATTTTCCATCACCAACAATAATATTTTCATTCACACAATCATTAAAAAATAATACAAAAGTTACCTGAATTGGGATCCATGCTGATCGTTGCACCCGTGTCCATGACCCCATGCTGATAATCTGGTGGATTGAGAGACATGGTGTGAAGGGCCTGCTGAATGTCAGTGGGTGAGTATGTAGCCTGATGACCCTGATGAGGATGAGGGCTGAAAAAGCCTTGGTTGGAATGTGGATTTTGTGGTGGGCTAGTGGTGGGTTAAGGGCAAGGAGGTGGTGTAGGTGTGGACCAAGAGAGCCAGGGTGGTGGTGAGGAGTAGTTGGAGGTTTGGTTTGGTATGGTCCACGTGTAGGTAGTGGGGGAAGTCCATGCCCCGTATGGTTGAGATCGACCCTGGTTGGAGCCATAAGACCAGGTGGACCGACCACGGTTACGACCCCGTGACCGGCCGCGGTTGCGAGTATAAGGCTGGTTGGGTTCGGTTTGGGTAGATGGGTGGGAGGTGGTTTGGTTTGGTGGTTTAGAGGTGGTGGTGTTGAGGGCTTGGTTGGTTAGGGTGGAGGTATAGAGGGCTTTCTTGGCTCTTTGGCTTTCGTGGTGGAAATAATCAATTTGGGAGATCAATTTGGGATCTCGTATAAATGGAAATAATCAATTACATTAATTATAATATTAACACAAATAATATTCTATTATACACAAGGGTTTATAATCTTTGTTTTTATAAGGGCTGTTGATTATTGGTGAACAACGAGGAACAAAATCATCTATTAAAACATAAGTGGCTGGCATTTTTATAGACTTATAAAGAAACAACCATAACCTACTTAAACCAACCAACAATACTATCAAAAAACTAATAAAAAGATGACCCACTACTACTAACTCATGTTCCTTCATATGTGTGCATGGTGCACTTATCGCACAGTTCTTTGTTTCATGCTTCATAATTCACAAACTTGTATTTTAAATGATAAGGGGTTGTCCAAGTAACGATGCATTGCGGGTGGTACCAAACCAGCCATTTTATATAATAATAACCCATTCTTACATGTGTACTACCACAATGTTGGAGTATTTATACTGAGAAAATAATATGGCAAACCAGAATATAGAAAGCAATATTCTGCTTATTTTATTCAATGAAAAATAGGAAAAAGTACATAGCAGACCTTCCTAAAATAACTCAAGACATCCATTCAGTAACCAACTCCTGTTAAATAGACCACCAACATACGTTGACAGACCATTTCCTTCCACATTTATAACGGTTTAATTTATAAGGCTATGAACTAAAGACCAACCCTCTATGTGACTCTTTATTCTTTCAGCCAAAAAAGATTGTGTTTTTTGGATTAATTTTACAATGATTAATGTAACTTTTCTTACCAAAAATTGGGATACATGTTGACCGTATCAAGGCTACCATTAAAGGGAGTTTGATAAGAGCAATAACGATGATAGGATGGATAGCACAGGCATAAAATGGGTACAGCGTCCATGGTCCGTGATCACAAATGACAAGGAACAAGATTGCACCAAAGGCTACCATCAAGGAGGTTGTAGAGAGGAATAATGTGAAAAGACCAGCAATCAACATCCTTGGTGAACTCAATCCAGAAACTTTTTCAGAAAAACCTGTAGTGATGACTGATAAGAACAGCAACAGTGCGGTAACGGATGTAAATAGTGAGAAAGCATTGGATACTCCAAAGGTAGAGAAGGCAAATTTTTTATTGAACAGTGGGATGCCTGAGTTTTGGTTGCTTCCTCCAGGTACAGTGATTGCTGCTGCAAATGCAACTGTGACAATTAATGCAGCAATGATGCTGCTTGATTCTGCTGTTGATTTGGCCCAATTTTCTCCTTTCTTTATCAAGTCCGCATGATCTCTTTGAAACAACATTGCTGGTGTCTCCATATAAATATTTTGTTCTTTCAGTTCTAAAGGTGACAACAATTTCTCCACTTCCTGGAGGAATCAAGTATGTTAATTGGAGAGCAAATTAAACAACATAATGGTTGATGTCTAACTTGTGACATACCTCACGCCATTGGCGATCACGCTGTAGTTGCAGTGCCGCAACTGTACTGCTATCAAGTACAAATGAAGGTGCCAATCTTGCAGCCAAGTGCGCCAGATTATTCATAGAAGAATCTTTCATGGTTCTATAAGACTCCGTGCGCTCAATTATGTGATAGATAAGGTTGTATACTTTTTCTGCACGGTTTATTATTGCTAACTGAATAACGTTGTGCCCTTGTTCATCCTGACAATTAATTGTATCAGGTGAACAATATAGAATCTCATCAACAACCCGGTAAGCATCTCTGCGTACAGCTTCGATAATTGGTCCGTTGTAGCAAGACCTTGATGTGCCCATCTGTTCACATATCAAGCTCAAAATCTTTAGTGCTTCTTTTTGCTCCTTTTTCTTCCTCTCTATAATCTTGATTGGAGGATACTCTACAATATAGAAAATCAAGGTATAACACCATGACTGAACTGTTGGTAGAAATTATTCAAGTTTTCATATATGCAGATCTATGTGTAGTCACTTACGTGTAACTAGCAAAACCTTCCACAAAAGGGAATAAAACACTGAGATGGGGAAACGAAGCACTAAAATGAGAGACAAATCAACTCATATAATTGATAGAGTGTGGCTATTGGGACTGCACAAGATACAACGAAATTTATTTGATACCGTTATAACAAGCATCAAGTATATGTAATGTTGATCGCTCACCATGTAATAGCAATGAACCACTGACCAGTATTTTTTGACAGACATTGTTCAAAGCTGCAAGATAAACATGGTAGAATCACCATTAATAGAATAAATGTAGCTGCAACGTTTATAAAAAAATGAAAAACAAGCTAGAGAAATACATGGATCGAAAAAAGATTCTATGACGCCAAGATCAGTTGGAAAGGCTGTAGCCATTGCCATCAATATCTGATCAGTTTTCAAAGCAAGTTCAGGATATTTCTTGAGCAATATCAAAGCATTGTCTGCATGAACTAACATGGGAAAGTATGAGAATCTTTTAACATATTTAAAAAATTATTCAAATAATGATAAGCTCACCGTATTGTTTCGTATTAATAGAAGTAACGATTAATCTGATAGCATTTTTGGTATAGTCATCGGGATATCGGCTTAAATCATAAGATGGTGACAATGTCAACAAATATACATATGTATTGAGTTTTAAATTGTTATAAGCAATATCCAATGGTGACTGTTTCTTATTGTCTAGAATCGACAACAGTTGTTTCCTCTTCTGAACCAAGAGTTGGGCTGCACGTTTGTTACCAACCATCGCAGCAGCGTGAAGTGCAGTTTGACCATTAACATTTCTGTTTTCGACATCTGTTCCATTCCCTAAAAATATAAGCAGCTGTTCAACGAAAAAGTTGTGGCGCATTTCAACTGCTAAGTGAAGCATTGTGTTGCCATTTTCGCTGATCGCCTTTGTAGCTACATCTTCATGGTTTTTCAATATCGACATTGCTTTCCACCAACGTCCTTCAACAGTAGCTTCATACAACTCCATCTTCCTTTTGATGTGTTCTGTGCGTTCTATTTCTGGAATGCTTAGAAGTTTTGCTCTGAACATAAATCCTAGTGAAGAGTCATCTGCATTTCATTTCAATATTTCAAATTTCTAGTGATTCATCCAAAAAAATTCCCATCTAACATGGCTTAGCATAGTACATGTAAACAACATATCAAATTAATGATAGAAGGAAGAAGGAATAAATTCAAAAGTCACATAAAAACGGTCCATTGAAGTAATGACTCTTAGCATAGCTGCTTGCTAAAAACTCAAATCAAGGTGAGCCTAAACAACTCAATCTCGAGCTTCACATATCGAGCTTGCCTAGGCTTAAGATTGAGCTTAAACCACCCTATTAACTATATACTTTGTATCAATATTACTATTATGTAGAACATTATAGTAAATATAAATAAATAATATATGTAAATTATTCTACTAGATATAAAAATTATAATTATATATCTATATATAAAATAACCAAATAGATAAATAATAACAAGGAGTCAGGTCCAGGCCAAACTCTAGCATGAAAAATTACATTAGAAATACTGCTTTAAATGAGTCGGACTCAGCTCATGTACACTCATTTACTCCCCTGCAAAAAGTTAGAACCTTTTTTTTTTTTTTTTTTTTGAGGCCTTTTTTTTAGAGGCCTCTTTTCTACTATGGGAAATTAAATATAATGGAGACATCAAACATACCTGTTGAAGAGTTTATTTGTGCATTAACGTAGGATTCTAACTCCTTCCAAAGTTGTCGCGCAGATTCGAATAGTACCAAATTTCCAAGTAAACGCTCATCAACAGAACCGAGAATCCAACCTTTGATAAGTGTGTCATATCGTTTAATCATGTTGGAATCCATACCCTCTGGCAAAGGAAACCCGGTATCAATGATGCCACGCAACATTTGACTGTCTATGAGGCAAAACATTTGAGCCTTCCATATATGATAGTCGCTTTGGCTGGAAAACTTTACTGTAACAAAGTTGGATAAGTTAACATTTGATGTCAGCATAAACATCAAGTCTTGTGTTGGTGCGGAAACATCAAGTGCATTCAATGAACTAGCCATCTTAGTTTCAACTAAGTAAAACAAGTTCTTCTGAATCCCTGGAAAGAATCGACACGAGATTAGTTAAAAAATACATTGCTAAAATCTTTTTAAAGATAAACAAATTAAATTAGTTAGAATCATCATCATCATCATACTCAGTTAATCCCACCTATAGCAAAGCTAAGGTAGGGTCTGAGGAGGGTAAGATGTAGACAGCCTTACCTCTACCCCTAAGAATAGAGAGGCTGCTTCCAGTGAGATCCCCGGCTCAATGTGGTTTGGTATCAAGCCTTGGACATAAGGCACATAACACTTAGCAATCGGGACAAACCCGATCGGTGCATGTACCCCTTTGTCTTTTGGCTATCAACGCCACCACATGATGCATGATTAACCGTCCGTCATTTTTAACGTTATTTTCACGAAATTAGTAAAATAACGTTAAAACTAGTGCAACTTTACTTTTGCCCCCCGAGGGCCACACATATATACATTATATGCGCACACCGTAAGTGGGGCGTAAAATTAGTTAGAATCATGAAGGAAATATTACAGTAAATCTAACACGTACAAAAATGAAGCCACTTCACAAGTTGACATGCAAAGATAAATAGAAATCTAAAGAGAAGATGTGTCTATTTATCTTTATAACAAAAAGGATCTACACATAGGCACTCCAAGTATTTAATTTGTTAGCTTCCTTCACAAAAGTATTTGTGGGTTCAGCTTTTCTTTTATTACATGCGATCCAAGGGTCCTTGTTGTTTGACCCTTTAAATTATCGGCAAGATAGCTAAACTGAAAAAGGAAAGTGATGAAAAAAGAATATATATGTATCTGCATATTTATTAAAGAAGTAAGCTAGTGAATATAGAATAAAGAAGACGATAATTTACTTGTATGGATAAAAGATCAAAGTAGTAACTTGAATCATCAACTCAAGAATAAAATATATGATAAAAAGAAAAGAATGTGTTAAGATAGTAGGCACATATTGACTTTATTAACAAAAACAATGACTGAGTACAATAATCTCTGGCTGAAACAAAAGATTACAAAGTAAAATCCACTACAACTCTAAAAAATCTCTCAAAGATTATCACAATGATAATCAGACACCAACCACAAAAGACACTACAACAAAAAGGGCTTTTAAGGACCTTTTATATGGGACGCTTGTAAAATGGGGTCCTAAAAAACTATTTAATATGACGATTGAAATTTTGGGGTCCTTTTATAATATACGCTACTAAACTGGTGTCCTAAAAAGCTATTTCATAGGATGGATGATTCTTTTGGGTCCTATTATCATATAACTTAATAAGACACTTAAAATGTAGATCCTAATAAAGTAATTTATAAGACATTTAGTTGTTGGTATCCCATTATGTGGTAATGTAATAGGACACTTGATCACCGAGGGTCCTATTATAACATAACTTAATACGACACCTTGTAGTTAAGTCATAAATGTTAGATATTATAGGACACTTGACACATGTGTTTTATAACTTTAAACTTTGTAGGACGCTTAATCATTGTGGTGTTATCATAGTACACCATAATAAGACACATGATATTTGAGTCATAAAACATCAGTTTTATGAGACGCTTATTCGCTAGAGTTTTATCATAACATAACCTAATAGGACACTTAACACTTGGGTCTTATAACTTTAACCATCATAGGACGCTTAATCATAGTGGTTTTATATTATAATACACCATAATAGGACACTTCATATTTGAGTCATAATAAAAAAAATCATGTAGCAAAATAACCCATTTCTTACAAAATCTATACTACATTATAATGTACGGAATTTCCTATTAGTCATCTTAATGTGGATACAATAGTTAATATTAGCAACTCATTTGTGCAATTGTAGTTGTACCCTTGAGTATTTCTCTTTCTTGCACCAGTTTCCCATCTTTTGCCACACATTCTGTCTTTACACCTCATATGCCCACAACCTCTAACCCATTCTTACTCTCATAATTCTCTCTTGCTTTCAAACAAATCGCCATCTTCAGCCTCATCTCAATTGAAATGATGGATAACTGATGAACAATTTTGCAGCGGCTTGGATTCCACTAAGAACCCGACTGATATACCCTTGCATGTCATGTTTCTACCTAGATCGAGCCCTAACAATAAGGATGGTGGATTTCTTAAAGGTAGGCAAAGGGGGAAGCGACTCTAGGAAGCATACGCTGTAAGTTTGTAACCATTCGGTTTGTGATTTTTATGGACGGAATCATCACTTCAAATCATGGATTTTGTAGTTAGGTTTCAAATGCTTTCTATTGAACCTTCAGTCTTTTCATCTTTGATTGTTTGAAATTATTTTAATATGAAAACAGTGTTTATTGATAAATGAGGTCATATAAGGAAGATGGATATAAAGTGTCTATGAATCGTTACTGTTATAGGATGCGTAAGAAATGGGCCGATGATATTGGGGTACATGGCGGGATGAATGTGAATAACGTTCTATGGATTACACTCGGTATCGGTAATGTTGGACTTTTATTTTGAGTTTAGGCCTTTTTTTACGATTTATTCTGAACGAGTTATCATTACCCGCGCGTTGCGACGGGACTGTCAAACTGAACAAAAATACACGCACGTTGTGAAGTGTTAAGTCGCTAAATTAAGACCGAAACGTAAAACATTATAATGGAAAAAATAACTTAGGTTGTCCTGCGCTCCACCTATTTAACAAAATACAAAAAAAAACATATATAGAAATAAGCCCATATCAATGCAAATTTTACGTAAGAAAAAACAAAACCTAACACCTTCATTGTGGAGAGTTAAAACATGGTAAAAAATGAACGGTAAAGAATGAGAAAAAATCAATCTCTATTACTTGGCTTAGTAGGTATCTTTTTTGCGGGTTTTACGTCTACAACGATTTGCTACAAGAACAAAAATGTAAATACATCACCACATCTATGTTGTGCAAAATATGATTCCATAACCACTTATGTTTTTTAGATCGGCTAAAGACATCACCTCGGTACTCCGTTTCGAATCTCCTTCCGTATCATCCCTGAGGGCATAAGCCCTTTCAACGTCAAGAGGTGTATTTTTGCTGGCCCTGAGATTCGAACCGTGCGTCTCGTCTGGAGCACAATTATGCTATGTTGAGTAAGAGTTTTTTTTTTTTTTTTTTTTTTTTTATCAAAATGAGCATTTGACCTATGGGTTACCTCTAAAATGTTGACGGTCTATGTCAAGAGTGGCTTTTGCATTTACATGCGTGGATGGTCATTTGCTATGGAGTTCACGTAACTGTAAAGATTAAATGCCTTTAATAAAATTATAAAGAAAAGAAAGTGGCCAGAAAACTAAAACTTTGAAGATTGTAAACTTTTTTCATTTCCCATAAATTTCAAATTAAAAAATATCTAATTTAAAATAACACTACAGTTGTGTCACCTAAAGAGCGTCAGGGGGAGACAGAGCAACACGACGAATTCCGACCGTCAGAATCGTTCGGAGAGTCGGCGTTAATGATATCAACTCACACCCCTCTCCATCTTCTGTTTCAATTTTCTTCCCTTCCATGGAAATTTAGTGGGTGGGTTTCTAAATGCGACTCTCATGGCACCATTCAAGTTTACATTCCTCTTGTTTGCGGCAACCGTACATTAATCCTCATCGATCAGCTTGTTCTTGTACGTTCTTGGCGCTATTTAGGGTGTTAAAATGGTGGCAAGCGACGGGAAACAACGGTTGGAGGAGACACCGTGGTCTGGCTTATAACTGTAAATTCTTGTCTATTACAGTCAAAGTCACGACGGTATTCGAAAAGAAACGTTATATTACATAGATGGTGTTAATAACCGTTGGTCAACGTAAGTTTTTAACGGTCCGTTAACGGTTGCCCGATTCTGTCGTTAAGTTGGTATTTCTATATATATAGAATGAAAAGGAAACTGACATTTTTAAACCTGTGATCAAATAGATCTCAAAGAGGAAAACGACTTACAAATGTTGAAGAAAGATCAGTGTAGCGTTATTCTGAACCAAAGAAAAACCGTTACCGCTACTCGCGCGTTAAGTTTCTAACCAAAGGAAAACCACTAAAGTGAAACGTTTGTAACACCGTTACTTGCACGTTAAGTTGCTAATTGTTATTATATATAATAGCGGGAAGTCTCAAAAAAAAAAAAAAAAATAGAGGGCGGGAATTACCAAAATATTAAGCTCACCAATCGCTAACTTGCGGAATAATCGGGATGCCTTTCCATTTAATCCCTTGTTGAAATCACATAATAAATATCAATGATTCTATTGCCGATGAGTTCTTAACTGTTGTGAAGCATCACCAGAAATCACCTTCGATCTACATTATTGATCTCCGTGTTTGCACTGCTACGTAACCGCAAGGATCGACGGACAGACCAGGTAACAATGGACTACATTTGTTGAGTTTGTATGAAATTGTAACACAATGTTTTTGATTGTTTGAATAGGGTTCTGTTCCTTTATGCTTTATATTCTTAGTTTATACTTCATGAAACAAATACTTAAAAGGCTTTTCATATAATTTCATTGTTAAATAAAAATTTGGAGCAAATTAGAGGATTCCATGGCTGAATTGGAAGATCAGTGGGTGCTTATGTGATTTGATAGTTTGATTTTTCAAGTGACAGATCATCATCGTTCACACACTAGTGTAGTAGTAGTGTCCATTATTCATCCACATATCAACCCAAAATAGTGTATTCTGGCCCGACCCTACTTTGCTTAAGCGAGCTTTTTAAAACCTAGGTTAATTCGGGTCAAAAAGCCATCTTTTTATAGTATTCACATAAAAAACAAATTTATACTTTGCAATTTTCGTCTTATATAAACACATTAATATGCATAAACTTAAAAAAAAAAAATTAGGAATAATCTAGCATAGTAGCATGTACACATTAAAGCTTCTGATCTGCCCTCAACCCAAATCCAAATTCAAACCTAACTTTAAAGCATAAAAAATAATAATAAAACCTTAAAACTGCAAGAAAGTGGGAAGGAGTGTTTTTATGTTTATTAATACTATGGTGCTTGATTGAAGGTTAAGATTGGAGGGGATTTCTATAATGCGCTTAAGTGGGAAGGAGTGTTTTTATGTTTTCTTTATTTATTTTTTTATCTTTTTTGATAGGCATATCTCGCTTATTTAATTGGTTTAGGTCAAAGTGTGTGTTGCTACGTTTTGATTGTTTACTTGCTATTTTATAGTCATCTTTATCCAAAAGGTCTTGATAACTTGATCTGATAAGAATTTTTCTTTGTTGTGTACACTAGTAATGGAAGATAAAAACATGCAAGGCCAAAGCCCCATAATACATATGAATGCTTATGAAAAGAGTAGAATGTTGAATATTCTAGAGAACGAAAAAAAATTACAAGCCCTGGGAGTGAAAAATACTGCTAAGTCATTGAAAACTCTAGCAGAGCGTGATAAAACAAAGAAAAATAAAAAGAAACCAATTCATACCAGCGAGAAAATGTTGGTGTTGAGCAAGACTATTTAAAAGAAGTTGCTACAAATATCTCTAAAAAGGTAATAATAACAAATTTGGATAATATAATGTCTTTATGTTTGTTTTCTAACCGTTTGACTTACTGAAACATCCAAGATACATTGATCCTCGTGTGGCAAATTGCAAATGCAAAGATTTCCATGTTCACATGCAATTGCTGTTTGCAATTGGTTGGGTAAAAGCCCTCACAATATTACTAGTTGGAAATTCCACACAGACACGTACATTCAGTAGTACAACAGTCATTTCTACACCTTGGGGCATAAGTCTGAATGGCCGGCGACGAAGTGGAGAATTCAAGGGGACCCGTCGATGATTACTACACATCGAGGCAGAGTACGTCAGAGAAGAATACAAAATGAGATGGATGTGAATTATGACGATCGCTCGAGGCGTCTTGCATGCACTTGATGTGGAGAAACAGGTCATAACAGGAAGTGTTGTGGAAATGCAAGGCGTCAACGGAATCAGTGAATGACCCTATAGGGTTGTGTCAGTCGTATCATCAATGTCATCTTTTTTATGTTGTTTAGTTTGTAGTATCAGTATCATCAGTCACCCTTTGCTATCATGGATGCGTTGGGTGACTCATCTCATCATCTTCTGTAGGAGGTTTATTTAGTAATGGCAGCCTTATTATGGTACTCTTAATTTTAATACTACTACTATTATTATTACACGTTTTCTAAAATAAAAGTAAATACATGTAATAATGATAAATTTATTTAAAACAAATAATACAAATTTATTTACCAACTATTTTTTCAAACTAGTCAAACTATACAATCTACTGAGTTACAAAACAATCTATTTTCGAGAACACAAATTCCAATATTCTACCTCGACATTCTCCCAATCCTTAAACTCAGGACCGCATTCAAATTCAAACCCATTTGGCCGAATCTTTAAGTCCATCGATCTGTTGAAAATGGGTATCAAATCTTAAAGGGTACCCATGATCAGCCAGATTACCCTGGCAAGAGGAGCACGAGCAGGAGCAGCTACATCCAATATCCCCGACGTCGCTAAAAACTGACCGTGATTCTTTAACATGGGAGGGCCTTGCGCTGAAAGCGTAGAAGGATTAAGTGGGATTAAGTTTGCTGCTAAAATTAGTAGCTTTGATGAATCCACCACCTTAAATTTCCGAGAACACCAATTCCAACTTTAAAAGGGAAGGGCCACTTGTAGGGCACATTACCGTGGCAAAAGAACAGGGTTTGCCTGGAAGGTTGAACCTCCTACAGAGTCTGTTGGCATGCCTGGGGTGCAACATTGGAGATTGTTACCACCAACGCAAACCAACTCTCTAATATTATAAACTACAATATCAATGTTGCATTTTACACGTGTTGTACCACGTGCAGATGTAACATCGATCCAAGTAGTTTCATACAGATGTAACACCGATCTAAAGACATAAAAAACCCTCCAGGAGTCACCGCTTATTTGGACCCCAGAAAAACAATGCAAGGCGGGGGATGAAACAGTGAGGATGCTTTTAAACATGTATGATACAAGTTTAAAACCAAACAATCCCCCGCCCAATACTATTATATCTCCATGCAGATATAACATCGATCCAAAAACACTAAAAAACCATACCATCCAAAACATCTACCATAATCATGCTAATATTGGAAAAAAAATTCTTGGAACATATCCAATGTTGCATCTGATGAGCCATTTAAACTTGCCCGACAATGTGAATGAAGCAGCATAATGGTTCAGCGGCTTCAATGATGCCTCTCATTCAATCAGCGGCTTCAATATGATGCAGCAGATCCGAACAGCGGCTTCAGGGGACAAATAATTACAAGTTTGCAGCTTCAAATGATTGGCAAGAGGTATAGGGTTGAAGCCGCTATATGGTTTGGCTACATCACCATTTTCATTTTTTTCCTTTAATGGCTACCATTTTCGCTTTGTAAAACCATAAACCTACGATTTCTGTAAAGGATTCGTATTTTTTGTTTTTTAAATGATTAGTTTTAACTGAACTCATTTTCATTCAAACCAAGTCTAACCATATTCCATTTTGACACATTATCCGACATATCCGAGTCACTCCTTTTGTCAGGTTTAGTTGTGGGTTCCCACAAGTCTCATTCGATTGTAACCAGATATTCTCCCGACGGCAAGTGTACAATGAACCCGCTAAATTCTTTTGACTAGCTTTGGACTTTTTTGTTCTTGGTCTTAAACTAAGTATAATGGTTCTGTCATAAATTAAAATAAAAGCCCATTATCAAATTTATTAATATATATCATATAATAATTTGTATCATATGTTTTGGCCATTAGTTCACTTATATAATTTTAGTTATTATTATAGTATTTAGGAAAAATGAAGTAACAAACCTCTAATGCCTATATAATCATTTGATTTAAAAACTAAGTATATCCATAATTTAAATTGCATTTAACACTGGTTAAAAGAAAATACATAGAAAACTATAACTGGTCATTGAAGAAAAAATAAAAAAAGTATAATAACATGATACCTTTGGCTCATTGGCACCGGAGGCTACCCGTTTCCTGACTAGGGTCCAACGGGTTATTAATAGTAGTGTCTCTGCTCCGGGTGGGCAGGGTTACGTTTTTAATAGGTTAGGATTTGCTATTCAGAAAGGGATGGCGGCGCAGCTTGTTGCCCGCCTGCCCATTATCTTGATGTAATTTTTCTTGTTCTGGAATAATATTTATTATTATTTAAAAAAAAACATGATTGAATACAAAGTAAATAAAAAGTATATATAAAAAAAAAAATTACACCTATTGGATAGATATTCAAAACAACATCATTGTCTCTTTAATTTCTTCTTAACTTTACTCTCTATAAATAGCATGCCATAAGAACTACAATTTCTTGTTTATATCAACAATGTTTGTCATTACCCTAATCTTGTGCTTCCTCTTTAGCCATTCCTTGGCAATTTCAAATAATGTTGAACAAAACTTCAATGCCTAATAAGTTCAACAAAACTTACTACTCCAATCACTGATGCAATCTACACTCCATCCAACTCTTCATTCAACACCATCTTGCAAGCCTATCTTCGTAACCTCCGGTTCAACGAATCCACCACGCTCAAACCGGCCCTAATAGTCACCGTGTTAGACATTTCACATGTCCAAGCCTCGGTCATATGTGCCAAAAAACACAAATTATTAATGAAAATCAGAAGCGGTGGTCATGACTACGAAGGACTATCCTACGTTGCTGACCACCGCTTCTTTATCCTAGATTTGTTCAATTTACGTTCAATTAACGTCTCAATTAAAGATGAGACTGCATGGGTTCAAGCTGGTGCAACCCTAGGAGAACTTTACTATAGAATATCCGAAAAAAGCAGCACTCATGGTTTCCCTGCTGGAGTTTGCCCTACCGTTGGCGTTGGTGGACATTTTAGCGGAGGTGGATATGGTAACATGATGAGAAAATCCGGTCTTTCCGTCGATAATATCATCGACGCTGAACTTGTTGATGTTAAGGGAAGGCTTTTGAACCGCGAATCAATGGGTGAAGATTTGTTTTGGGCTATTACGGGTGGTGGTGGTGCGAGCTTCGGTATAGTTATTTCGTACAAAATAAACTTAGTTCGTGTACCCGCTAGTGTAACTCTTTTTAAAGTGACAAGAACATCTAAACAAAACGTCACTAACGTTGCTCATCGATGGCTACAAGTTGCGGACAAGTTAGACAATAATCTTTTCATTCGAATGATTATTAATGTGGTGAACACAACAAATGGTGAGAAAACAATACGTGCTACATTTCCTAGTCTATTTCTTGGTAACACAACCACCCTAATAAACATAATGGACCAAAGCTTTCCAGAGCTAGGGTTACAAACATCAGACTGTCAAGAAATGAACTGGACTCAGTCAGTTCTAAGGTACTTCAGCTCCCCACCTGGCTCGCCAGATTCGACTCTGCTGAGTCGAATTCGGCGAACAGTGGTTCATCTCAAAAGAAAATCTGATTATCTTAAAAAACCTATTTCAAAACAAGGATTAATATCTATCTTCAACAAGATGGTTCAGTTAGAACGTGTAGGTTTTATTTTCAACCCTTATGGTGGACGAATGGGTGAGATTTCCGAGTTCGCTAAACCATTCCCACATCGAGCTGGGAACATCGCGAAGATCCAATACACGTTAGATTGGACCGAATATGGTGTTGACGTAGCGAACCGTTATATTAACCTGACTAGGGTTTTGCATGAGTACATGACCCCATTTGTGTCGAAGTATCCTAGAGAAGCTTTCTTGAATTATAGAGATTTGGATATTGGTGTTAATCATAATGGAAAGAATAGTTATCTTGAAGGGACTGTTTATGGGGTTAAGTATTTCAAAGAGAGGAACTTTAAAAGGTTGGTGAAGGTGAAAACAAAGGTTGATCCTGATAACTTCTTTAGAAATGAGCAAAGTATTCCAACATTACCATCGGCCCATCATTAAGGAAGCAAACCATGTTAAATTTTTTATATACACCCTACAACTTTTGTTTATTGATTCACACTTAATATGATGATTGTAGTTATTTCTATATATCTTTTTTTTAGAAAAATCTAAGTTAAATTATAAACCATAATACGCAAATAATGATTTGATCTATAAATTATGATGCGTTTGTCCGTAGATGTATTGATCAGTACCTTTTCTTATTTTTAGCCGGCCGTTCATTTTCATATCTTTTTTTTTTCTTTGTATTATATTTATAGTTTGTAGCTTCATATTTGATAAAGTAATGTTATTATTTTCTTAAAGAATGTTTTTTATATTTACTACAAGATTGTGTACAGTAACATTAGGAAGCTTTCGGATGCTGATTGCTCTTTGCTTGTGGCTCCATTTTCTCCACAGGAAATCAAGAGGCGATTTTTGGGTGTGGTGCAGACGACACTCCGGGTCCGGATGGATTTATATGTCGCTTCATTAAGAATTTTTGAGAGTTGTTTGAGGCAGATATTGGGAGAATAGGGGAGTATTTTCAGGCCAACGGTAGTATAAATGTCGGCTGTGCGTCGTCTTTTTATCACTCTTATCCCGTCCCGAAATCCAATGACCCGGTTGATATCAGCGGGTACAGGCCGATAAATCTTGTGGGGTTATTAGAAAGTTTATATCCAAACTGTTGGCGAACCGGTTGAAGCTGGTGGTGGGGTCGGTATAGGCTCGCAGTCGGCTTTTGTGAAAGGGAAATATATTTTGGATGGACATCTCATATTAGTGAATGAAACAATTACATGGTGTAAAAAGACGTAAAAGAAGGTGTTTATTCTCAAGATTGACTTCGAAAAGGCGTATGATAATGTCAATTGGAATTTCGTGGTCGACACCTTGAGTCAGATGGGGCTTTACTCAGCTTTGGTGCTCGTTGATTTTGGGGTTTTGAGGTCGGCTAGATCGTCCGTTTTGGTTAATGGAGCTACGACTTTTGAATTCCAGTGTAGTAAGGGTATGCGTCAAGGAGACCCGATTTCGCCATTCCGTTTTCTAACGGTCATGGAGGTTCTTTCATGTATGCTGGAAATGGCGAAGGAAGGTGGGGTTTTTTTTATGGTGTTCAAAGTCCGGGTGAAGGTCCTATTATTTCGCACTATCTGTATGCCGATAACGCCATTATTATCAGAGAATGGTCAAATGAAAATCTTGCTAATATTGTTCGAATCCTTCACTGCTTTAATTTGCGTTCTGGACTTAAGATAAATCTGGCCAAGTCTAGCTTATTCGGCATTGGAGCGACCCCGAAAGAGGTAGAGGAGTTAGCGGTTGTGGTAGGTTGCCAGCCTGGGGAGATGCCATTCAAGTACTTGGGGGTAGTAGTGGAAGCAAATATGAATCGCTTATCTCACTGAAATCGGTACGTGACGTTTTTGAGGCGCGTCTCTCCAAACTGAAGGCGTCTTGCCTCTCGATTGGAGGCGGATCACCCTTATTAAGTCGGTCCTCGAGAGTTTTCCTGTGTACTACTTCTCCATTTATAGAACGCCTTGCAAAATTACTAATGATCTGGAATCACTGCTTAAGAGATTTCTTTGGGGAGGGTCGGAGAATTGTAAAAAAATGCACTGGGTGAATTGGGATCGAGTGGCGCTACCTAGAAGTGCTGGGGGGCTAAGGATTATTAATGTGGCCTTAATCTCGAAATGGGGTTGGAGACTCAAGAACGAGCATGAGGCTCTTTGGAAGAAAGTGATTGAGGCTATGCACTTTTCTCGTAAGAATTGGGATTTTTTTTTTCCGTATCGCAAGTCGCTAAGTGGGACGTGGTGCAATATAGTGAAGGTGCTCCCGAGAACTTTTATATCGGGAGTGCCTTTGTCAAACCCTCAAATTTTCACTGCGGGATTTATACCGCGAGGCGCATGACAAACCATGATCCCATAGCCATAAGTCACATGAACGACTCTAAGTGCCCAAACCATTTAGTTCGTTATTGTAAAACCAAGTTTAAAAGTTTTAACCAAACCAATTAAGACTATTAGGTGTGGAGAGGGGTGGCATTTTTATGATGGGCCTCCACGTAGGCGCCACGTAGGAGTGAGGGGAGAGGCATCTTCATGATGGGTCTCCAAGGGGTGGTGTGCATTATGATGATGGGCCTCCTCATTGGCCAGAATTATTAAAAATAATAAAAAAATCTATTAAAAATAATAAACTAGCCCCGACATGAGAGGCAAGGGATTGCCGGGCATGCCGTTGCCGGCCTTGGGAGGCGGTGTAGCCCGGGCGGCATGGCGTTGCCGGTCCCTTGCCGGCCCCCATACCCACCGGTCTAAGTAATAGCGGAAGCAAAATAATAAAACAGTTAAGTTAAAGTATGCGCAAAACACCGCGGCCAAAACCATAAGTAAATATTTAAATACTCAAAAGTAGTTTATGTGTTTCTCTTGTCTTGTCTTGTGTTGTTTGTTGCTGTGTGTTCTTTGTTTTTCTGAAGTATGGGTGATGCTGTTATTGATCCTGCTGCTGGAGGAGGGAATGGTCCTCCAGTAGGAACTTTGATAAGTAAATTGGACATAGGAGATCCTTTGTATATTCATCCTAGTGACACTAGTGCTTTGACCATCACTAGAATAAAACTTAAAGGTACTGAAAATTATAATGTTTGGTCTAAGTCTATGAAGTTAGCACTTGAAACCAAAAACAAGTTTGGGTTTATTGATGGTAGTACTGTTAGATCTATGGATGATGAGGTCTTGGGAAAACAATGGGATAGGTGTAATTCTGTTGTATTATCTTGGCTTTTAAATTCTGTCAGTGAAGAATTATACTTAGGTCAGGTGTTTTCTCAATCTGCTAGAGATGTTTGGTTAGATTTAAAGGAAACATATGACAAGGTTGATGGTTCAGTTGTGTTTAACTTGCATCAAAAAATTTGTTCTATAAGTCAAAATGGTAGTACTGTTTCAGAGTACTATCACAAGTTAAGCACTATGTGGAAAGAATTTGATTCTATAGTTCAACTACCTTCTTGCACATGTGATGCTTCAAGAGAATTTAATAGTTTTAATGGGTTAATAAAACTAATGCAATTTTTAATGGGACTTGATGAAATTTATCAACCTGTTAGAACTAATCATTTGATGCAAGATCCTTTGCCTACTGTTAAACATGCTTTTTCTATTGTATCTAGGGAAGAGTCTCATAGGAAATCCAACAGTAGTGTTAAAAGTACTAATGTTTCTTTTTTGACAAAGGCATCCAATGTCAATAATAGAAGAAATAGTAATACTTTTAACAGGGGTCCTAACCCTAATCTCAAGTGTACTCATTGTAATATGCTTGGGCATACTGTTGATAGGTGTTATGAGCTTGTGGGATACCCACCTGGTTTTAAGAAGAAGAGTAAATCTCAGCCTGTGAGAAATGCCTCTTCTTCTAATATGAGGGCTAATCTGACTAGTAACAATGTTGTTGCTAGCACTTCTGTTCCTTTTACTTCTGAGCAGATATCCAAGCTGATGAATCTCATAAGTGAAAAGAGTGGAAATGAGTCTCAAACCTCTAATGCTGGAGGTGAGTGTGTCACTGTGAACGGGTTTTGTAATATGCCTGTTTTAACAAAGTTGAATTACATGTTTGAAAATTTTTCAAATTGTTCTGTTGAAACTAAAACTGCATTATTACTGAAGTGGATCATGGATTCAGGGGCTAATCAGCATATGGTTAGCTGTGATGAACACTTAATCAATGCATTTGA
This sequence comes from Ambrosia x helenae, assembly GCA_030844895.1. Classification (NCBI taxonomy): domain Eukaryota; kingdom Viridiplantae; phylum Streptophyta; class Magnoliopsida; order Asterales; family Asteraceae; genus Ambrosia; species Ambrosia x helenae. The sequence continues at coordinate 5,005,236 of CM061227.1, read as the reverse complement.
TGTTTCACAGTACAATATGTGTGTCAAACACCCTAATGGAACCAATGCTAAAGTGGAAAAAATTGGTGATATTAAACTGGGTAATGGTGTTGTGTTACGTGATGTCTTTTATGTTCCTGAATACTATGTTAACCTAGTGTCTGTTAACAAGTTAGCTAAGGATAGTAAGATGAATGTCTTATTTAATGAAAAACAATGCTATGTCCAGGATTCCAGGTCCAAGAAAGTCCTGGTGACTGGTAGAGCTTTTGATGGTATGTACTTCTTAGGAGATGATGTGAGTAGCAAGACTGTTTGTTTTAGTAGTATTGCTAATTGTAATATGTGGCATAATAGACTTGGGCATCCTTCTGACCAAGTTCTGGCTATGTTAAAAGATTCTTTAAGTATTGGGAAAGTTGACTCTAAACCTTGTGAGGTATGTCATAAGGCTAAACAAATTAGAGATCATTTTCCTCTTAGTGATCACAAAACCAAAGATGTAGGAGAGTTAGTTCACCTAGATGTTTGGGGTCCATATAGGGTCACTAGTAAGGAAGGGTATAGATATTTTTAACAATTGTGGATGACTTTTCAAGAACTGTTTGGTGTTATTTGCTTAAGAATAAAGGTGAAGTATTTGAAAATCTTGTCATTTTCTATAAGTCGATGAAGAATCAGTTTAAAAAACAAGTCAAAATATTTAGGAGTGACAATGGAACTGAGTTTGTTAATAAACAGTTTCAAGTTTTTGTAATAGTAAAGGCATTATACATCAAACATCATGCATTCATACTCCACAACAAAATAGTGTTGTGGGGAGAAAACATAGACATTTTTTAAACATAACTAGAGCTTTGTTATTCCAAAGTCAAGTGCCACTAAATTTCTGGTCTGAATGTATTCTAACTGCTGCATATTTGATTAACAGGCTTCCCTCTTCTATGTTAGGTGGTAAGAGTCCTTATGAAAAAGTCTATGGGTTCCCCCCCACTTTTAGATCACTTAAAAAGTTTTGGGTGCTTATGTTTTAAAACTATTTAGAATGAAGACCATAAGTTAGCTAGTAGGTCTAATAAAAGTGTCCTTATTGGGTATTCTGTTTTCAAAAAGGGTTATAAAATTTGGAATTTAAGTAAAAAACAAATTGAATACTCAAGGGATGTTAAGTTTTTTGAAGAAATTTATCCTTTTAAGTTTAAAAGTGATAAAGAAGTGTTTAATAATCTAGATCATCTTAATTTCTTTGACATGTCTAACTCCATAGAAAAGGCTGAGTCAAGTGGTCATAATAGTGGTCTTCCCGATGATGAAGGGGGAACATTTGTGTCTCAAGAAAGCTCCCATATGGAAGAGTTAGATGACTCTCCCAAGGCTGCTAGGGGGGCAGATCCTAGTGTTCAGTAGCCTTATCCTAGTGTTCAGCAGCCTGGTAGTATAGGTGAAAGAGGGAATGACCTTCCAAGGGTTGAGGTTTCTAATACTGAGAACAATACTCCTGAGGGAAATAGGTTTAATCCTAGAAGGTCTGTTAGAGAATCTGTCTTACCAAAAAAGTTTGGTGACTTTATTGTAGAAGGTAAAGTCAAGTATGGAGTTGAAAGAGTTGTAAATTACTCTAAGTTGTCTTTTGATAATTTCTGTCTTGCTTCTAGTCTTAACAAGTCTTGTGAGCCCAGTAACTATTCAGAAGCTTCTAAAGACCCTAGGTGGGTTGAATCTATGAATAGTGAAATGGAAGCTCTTCATACGAATAATACTTGGGTCTTATGTGCTTGCCTAAAGGTAGAAAACCTATAGGATGTAAATGGGTTTATAAGATCAAGTATAAAGCCAATGGTGATATTGAAAGGTACAAAGCCAAACTTGTAGATATATAAAGGCTACAGTCAAAGGGAGGGTCTGGACTTTGGAGAAACTTTTTCACCTGTTGTAAAAATGGTTACTGTGAGAACTGTGATAAGTCTTGCAGTCCAGAATAGTTGTCCTTTATTTCAACTTGATATTAACAATGCTTTTCTATATGGGTCTATATCTAAGGATGTTTATATGAGTCTACCCGAGGGGTATTATTCTAAGAATGAAAACAAAGTTTGCAAGTTGGTTAAGTCTCTATATGGGTTAAAACAGGCCCCTAGGAAATGGAATGAAAAGTTAACCAATGTGTTGCTGCAAATGGGTTTCATTAAAAGTGTATGTGATCATTCTTTGTTTGTTAAATCTGAAAAAAATGTGTTTATTGCTTTGTTAGTATATGTTGATGATATTGTTGTCACAGGAAACTGTGTAGATGAAATCAATAATGTGAAAACAGTATTGAGCAATAATTTTCAGATTAAAGATTTAGGTAAACTTAAATATTTCCTAGGGATAGAAGTTTTGTATTCAGATAAAGGTATTTGTTTATCCCAAAGGAAATAATGTCTTGAGTTACTTAATGAGTTTGGGTACTTGGGGTGTAAACCTGTAAATACTCCCATTGAACCTAATTATATTGTAACAAATAAGAATAACAAAAATGAGGACGTGTTAGACAATGTTATAGGGTACCAAAAACTTATTGGTAAACTGATCTATTTGTCATTATAACAAGTCCTGATATTAGTTATGCTATCCAGTTTCTTAGTCAGTTTATGCATAAGCCTAACAAAGGTCATCTTCAGGTAGCCCTAAGGCTGCTAAGATACCTTAAACTGTCACCTGAAAGGGAATCCTTTTCAGCAAAAGTGATAGTTTTAATCTGCAAGGATTTACAGATGCTGATTGGGCTAAATGTATTGAAACAAGGAAATCTGTAACTGGTTTCTGTACTTATCTTAGTAATTGTTTGATTTCATGGAAAAGTAAAAAACAAAACACTGTTTCCAGGTCCACAGCTAAGGCTGAGTACATGGCCAGTGCTCAGCCACTTGTGAACTTATTTGGCTCATAAATTTGTTAAATGAATTAAAGGTTGGTTATAGTCTTCCAGTTAGTATTCATAGTGATAGCAAGGCTGCTATCTCTATAGATGCTAATCCTATATTCCATGATAAGACTAAGCACTTTGAAATTGATTTACATTTCTTAAGAGAGAAAATCTCTAATGGTGTGATCCAAACTGTTAAAGTTGGGTCAAATGATCAAATAGCACATGTTTTCACTAAAGGACTTAGTGTTGTACAACACAATGTCTTATGTGAAAAATTGAAGATATTTGATATGTTTAGTGTTTGAATTAAGGGGGGATGTTAAAAGAATACAAAAATATATAATTCAAACACTAATTTGTTATTGGGCCTAGTTTATATCATGTTCTAACTCTATGTTTAAGGTTTTGGGCTTTTCAGGTTTTGGGCTTATTTTATAAGTCTTGGATTAAGGCCCGGCTCATTGCAATTGTGTTTTCTATGGATGGTCTGGATTGTTTTGTGAGAAGATCAACGGCTGAGGGATGAGATCACACGGATCGTGCTTAGTCATATAAATAGCTTGTTTCAGCTATTTTATTATTCATTCGTATTATTTTTTCTTTTGCGTCTCTGTCTTCTAGGGTTTCCCTGTATCGTTTCTTTGTATCGTCTCCTATTGTCTGTAAGTTTGTATTATTGATTTGTCTTCATCAAGATCATCTGCTGATCTATTCAATCAGCAGAAGATCTAAGTATTGTATTCTATTATTGGTTCTTAGTGATTTGCTGAGAATCTAGGGTTTGGTTGGGTACTATTTTTGGGTTGGTTTAATAATAGATTTTGTCACCGTTTTGTCGCTTATCCTTTGTTGTGTGGTTGTGATTATATTATTGTCTTGTTTGGATTCATACTTTCTGAAATGTTGCTCATGTTATCTTAGTTGGTACCAGAAAAGGATATTCTGGCATTTGTTTCTGCACTGAATCAAGTTACCATTCGTGATAACAAGATTTTGATGAGAAACAACCAACATATACCATAATATTGAGATAATAACATGTTGGATGGTTTTTCTCTTATTAGCAAAGTGGAATGACCCCTGCATATGATCTTAAAAGGGAAGTTAAACTCCTTGATTGTAGGCCAAATACGGGGAAGACGTTTTCAGTAGCTTGCAAGTTAGTATAATAAACATTCATAGCTTACAATTAGTTTTTTGTTGTCATTATTTGTTATTGTATGAATAGGGGTGGAATGGAGACCAACTCTATGTCTCTTAAAGGTTTAACTTATTATTTGATGCCAAGTTGTACTTTGGTTAGACCACCAAAATCATTTTTCAAACTCCTAAAACATGTTTTATTGTACAATCCGCTGTTGAATTGAAACTGTTTTTTGAAATGTTTATTTCGTTCATAGCTTCATTTACAATATTACAAGTTACTAGAAAAATGTATACTTTTCAACAATAATCAAATTATATGAAGTGATCGATTTGGGTGGTTTTACGAATCAAAGGTACACACGTTCTTCGACTTGTCTGACCCATATCTTTTTAATTTAAGTAAAGATTGTTTTGGCCCATTATAGTTATAAATAAACCGCATTCTCATGTATAGTGTTGCAACTAATGTGTAAAACATTATGGGCGCAGAGAAAGTTAAGATTGAAAGGGGAAATCATTTGTTATGTAATAGAATTGGTGAAGCGAAAACATTCGTTATGTAATAGAGTTGGTGAAGGTTTTGATGCAATGATGGGTTTTTTTTACCTTTTTGAAGAGTGGGGTCGTAATTGCTGGGATGATACCCTTCATCTGAACCGGTTCAGGACGCATGGCAGTGGGTTTTGTCTCGCGACTCTAGCAAGCTTCTCGTTAATAATATTTTCAACTTGAACTCGCAGCAGCTTACCCGCGCACCATTTCCTGTTGATGGGCGGAATATGTGGATGTAGTACGAAAAGGGGTTTGAGAGATTTGTGTTAAATCTCTCATGGCCAATAAAGTAAACATTATCAAAGAAAGTGTTGTAGCGTATTTTTTTTTTTTACAAAATTATCCACACCATTTAGTAATGTATTGGTAAAAAAAAGAGCTGGGATATTAGCTAAGAAGGAGGCTTTTGTGAATTTTCTCTCGGACCTCGCGGAAGGGAGATCCATCTTGTGGCCAACATATGTGCTTGTCTTTGGGTGGGCTGGTGGGAAACACGCTTGTGTTGACCTAACAGGGGTATCCCCTCTAGCTGGTTTGAGGGATAATGGGTTTGTAGGAGGGCATGTGGTGCGAAGAGACGAAGAAAGTGGAAAGGCATGCTAAAGCCTGTGTAGAGAACCAACATGCCTTCACAACCCTGGGTTTTGATACCTTTAGGTCTTTGGTACCGGAAGCTATTCGTTTTTTGACCAGGGTCCAACGGTTTATCCATAGCAATCTTTCGACCCGGGGTGGGGGGTGATTTGTTTTCAGTAGAATAGGGTTTGTCATACAAAAGGGGTGGCGGTGCAACTTGTTGCCCGTATGCCTGCTATTTCAATGTAAATTTTGCTTTATGGAATTCCAAGTACTATTAAAATTTTTTTAATCATATGCCTTTTAATTTGATAAATATGGTAATTTTTCTGATATCATTGTCCTCTCCAATTGTGATTTCTACGTTGTTCAAGTGATCTGATCCAACAATTGTGAAGGCCATGATGCGTTGCGTGTGCTTAAACCAACCATTTTCTAAAATGATAATTTATTCTTGCATGTTCACTACCACAATGCTGGAGTATACAATAACACAAAAAAAATAAACGAGTGCTTAATTTTATTTAAAGATGAATAGGAAAAGTACATAACATAACTTCCTTAAATAGCTCTCAGTCAAGACAATTATTCAGTAACCAACTCTTTGCTAAATAGAGCACACACATACTTTGACTGACTATTTCCTTCCAGTTTTCTTAACAGTTTGAATTATAAGGTTTTCAGCTCAGAAGCTGATCATTTAAGTCAATATTTTTTCTGTGATGAAAAAATTTTGTTTTTTTCTTATTGATTTGACAAGACTCAAGGTAACTTTGCTTACCAAAGATGGGGACATATGTTGATCGGATCAAGTCTATCAGCAGTGGGAGTTTTATAGTAACAATAACGGAAATCGGCAAGCAAGCAAATCCACATATTGGTGCAAGCATCCATGGTCTTTCATCACAAAAGACGAGGAACAAGATTGCACAAAAGGCTACTATCATGGCGGTTGTAGAGAGGAACAATGTCAAAAGACCAAAAATCATCATTCTTGGTAATCTAACAAGAAAATCTCTTTCGGAAAAACGTGTAGTCAGGATTGATAAGAAAAGTAAGAGAGCAGTAGTCGCGGTAAATAGTGAGAATGCATTAGATACCGCAAAGACAGTGAAGGCAGTTTCCTTTTGGAAGATAGGGATGCCAGAGTTTTTGATTGCTTCCACCGGTACGGTTATTGCTGCTGCAAATACGACTGTGATAATTAATGCAGCAGTAATGCTGCATGATTCGGCGGTTGTTTTCATCCACTGTTCCCCTTGCTTTAATAGTCCCTGGTGTCCCCAGGTGAACATCATTGCCGGTGTCTCCATATAGTTATTTCTTTCTCTAAGTTCTAAAGGTAACATGAGCTTTTCAACTTCCTGTAGATTTAAATGAGTTATATTTTACTCAACATGATGACTGATATCTTATTTGTGACATACCTGATACCATATAAGCTCTCGTTGTAGTTGCAGTGCTGCACCTGTAGTACGACCGAGTATAAATGAAGGTGCCAATATTCCTGCCAAGTGTGCAAGATTATTCATGGAAGAGTCCTTCGTTCTTCTATAATGCTCAATTATGTGACTGATAAGGTTGTATACTTTTTCTGAACGGTTTATTACGGTTAACTGAACAATGTTATGGCCTTCTTCATCCTTACAGTTGATTGTCTTCGGTGAGGTAAAGAGAATCTCATCAACAACCTCGTAAGTACCTTGGCGTACAGCTTCAATAATTGATTCACGGAAACCACCATGTGATGGGCCCATTTGAACACATATCAATCCCAAAACCTTTTTTGCTTCTATGTAATCTTTTTTCTTCTTCTCGATAATCTTGATTGGATGCACTACAATTTAGAAAATCAAGGTACAACACGATGACCATTAGTGAGAATTAATTCAATTTCATCTTCTGGCTAATGTGTAATCGCTTACCGGTATTTGCATAAACTTTCCAAATATGGAAATACAACGTAGAGAAGGGTAAACGAAGCACTAGAATGAGGAGACAAGTCAAGTGATATATTGGATAAAGTGTCTCTATTGGGATTGCACAATATAAAAAAACTGTATTAGATACAAATCGAACTAGCTTCAAGTGTATATATAGCCGAATAACTGATTGCTCACCAAGATATATCTTGAAAAATTTCCCAAACTGGCTTTTGAACAGGCTATCATTGATGTTCACTTGCTGTAAAATGTCATTGAAATATTTATCCAAACCATCACGGTCAGATAGCAAAGAACGTTTCATGACTATTTTCTGCCGGATATTGTCTAATGCTGCAAGATGGACATAATAGTATCAGTACATCAGTGGAATAAATGTGTCCACATTAATATATCTACAGGATTTATAGAGCTTTTTCTGAAAAGAGATTAGAGAAATACATGGATAGATAATAGATTCGATGAAGCCAGGCTCAGATGGGAAGGTTACAGTTAATGCCTTCAATATCAAATAATTTTGTTTTGCAATTTCAGGAAATTTCTGGAGCAATTCCTTTGCAAAATCTGGATGGATTAATATGAGAAGGTATGAGAATACTTAAAATAATTCCAAGGGTTAATAGATTTAGTGAAGCCAAGCTCAGATGGGAAGGTTATAGTTAACATCTTCAATATCACATTTAGATTGACATGTTTAACCATCTGATTATATACGTCGCTCCATCAATACATTTATATATATATATATATATATATATATATAGTGGAAGTATATAGAGAAAACCCTTGTTATATGGTAAACTCTGGAAACTCTAACTTCCCGACTTTTTTTTTTATGAAAATTTTAGGGTATGTAATATACATTTTTTAAGCATTTTGAGCCAAAAAAATCGAAAAAGCGCCGAACGGTTTTTTTTTTTTTTTAAAATAAAAAACGTCTACTGTTAACATATAATTAACAGATGGTTAACACCTGTTAACATGTGTTAGTCAAAATTTTATTTTTTTAAAAGAAAAAACTACTCGGCGTTTTTTTAATTTTTTTGGCCCAAAATGCTTAAAATCATGTATATTACTTGCCCTATTTTTTTCAAAAAAAAAAAAAAAATTGGGAAGTCAGAGTTTCCAGAGTTTACCGAATAAGGATGGGTTTCCAAAATATCCATACCCTATATATATATATAAGGTTAACCCGCCAACCCCTTTAAGACTTGTTTAACCCGTTTATAACTTGATTACCTGTTTAACCCATTAACAGCCTGTCAATAACAAAACTCATGTATATAATCAATTGGGTCGTGTGCGGATTCATCAATTCAACCCGCCAATCCTAAAGACACCAACCCAACACATTGACTACCTCTAATATACATATATATATATATATATATATATATATATATATATATATATATATATATATAATAAGTACTAACCATATTGTTTTGTCAGAATTGCAGAAAATATAGCATTTTCCTGAGAGTGAAGTGGATAACTGCTTAAATCAGAAGTTAGTGTAAATTTCAACAAATATGCAGATATATCGACCATCATGTTAGCATAAGATATATCCAATGGTGACTCTTCGTTATTGTCTAGTATCACTAACAGTTCTTTCCTCTTCAGAACCAAGACTTGGGCTGCATATTTATTACCAACCACGGCAGCAATGTGTAAGGCCGTTTGACCCTTGGAATTTTTTGTTTCGATATCATTTCCGTCGCCTAAAAACTCAAGCAGTTCATCAAGGAAATAGTTCATCCTCATTTCAACTGCTACGTGAAGGATTGTGTCGCCATTTTGATTGACGGCCTCTGTGGCTGCAATTTTACCATTTACTAATATGGATTTTGCTTTCCTCCACCACCCTTCAGCAGCAGCTTCGTACAACTCGTTCTTTAGTCTGCTGTTGTCCGTGTCTTCTCCTTCTGTTCTGGAATTCTCTGTTTCTATATCTCGAGTGTCTCCTATCGATTCAATTTCTGGAACTCTTACAGAGTTTCTTCTGAATTCAAATCCTGCTGAAGTGGCATCTGCATTTTATTTAAATATTTAGAAATTAAATCATGGAACTCTCTCTTTCTATATCTCGAGTGTCTCTTATCAGTTCTATATTCCAAACATAAATTCTGGTGGAACTTTTGAATCCTTTTAGTTCAAAATTTTAATAAATTCAAAGGTTAAGTGTCCATTAAAGTGAAAAAAATGGAGTTACTCTTCACTGGCATTTCTACTATGGGAAATCAAATACTGAATTAAATGGATTACGTACCATATGTATAACTTGCTTCAGGTGGATTTGTAAATTTTGATTCTAGTTCACTCCATAAAAGTTGCACCGAAGGGTAGTGATTAAAATCATTTCGCACTTCCTCGTTCATAGTATTGAGAATCCAACCTTTGACAAGTTTGTCATATTTTTGAGTCTTGAGGTCACCGTCCCTTGGCATACGAATTTCTTCGGTAAGAATGATGGGAAGAAAATCATGACTCTCTATGAGACAAAGCATATGAGTCTTCCAGATATCATAGTTGCTGTGGCCGGAAAGCTTCATTGAAACGAAGTTTGATGCGTCAACAGATGATGCCAGCATATATCTCAAGTCTTCTGTTCGTGCAGAAACATCAAGTGCACTCGATGAATCACCTGCATTTCATTTAAATATTTCAGAATGTTGACTCACAATGTTACTATTGGCAATCAAACACTGATAGCTTATGGACTGCGTACCTTTTGCGCCTGTTGGTATTGGTTTACCAAAGCGGAATTCTAGTACCCTCCATACCTCTCGTGCCGAATTGAAGTCGACAAAATTATTGAGCACATGGTCACTCATAGTACCAAAGATCCAACCTTTGACAAGTTGGTCATACTGGGCATTCATGTTATTCCCCTTAGAAGTACTCCCCAGAGAAAGATTTTCAGCATCAATGATATGAAACAATATCTGACTCTTTATGAGGCAAATAATCTGAGCCTTCCAGATCTTATAGTTGCTGCGCCCTATAAGCTTCACTGAAACAAAGTTAGACACATTAACATTAGATGCCTGCATATATTCCATGTCTTGTGTTTGTGCAGGAACATCAAGTGACTCAGATGAATCGCCAATCTCCATTGGCTTATATATTTCAACTACTATATATGTGAAACAAGTTCTTTTGAATCTCTAGAAAAAAAAAATATAGACTTCAAGTTTATTCACAATTCACAACTTTGAGAAATCGTTTACATATATAGGATACTAGATTATATCCTAGAGGCTTTACAGGATAGATATATCTAATATGATGTGATAAAATATTTGTTATGCTCTAACATAGAAATTAATGTACTATAATATAAAAAAACAACAATTTTAATCATGTGAATAAGAATGAAAATGTATATTAAAAAGAAGACATATGTTTGGTTGAGCAACAGAGCTATAAAAAACCATTGCAGAGCGTGATTGAACGGTAGTCTTGAAGGTGTAACTATTTTTTTTTTTTTTTTTTTTTTTTGAAAATGAGTGATTTTAACCTATTCTGCTCTTGATGAAAATAAAATTCCTAGTTTAAACATGATTAGTGACTTTTCTAAACATGATTAAACAAATTACATGAACACGTTTTTTTTTTCTTTTTTCTGTATGAACAAAAACCGGCAAAAAAATCGTTTGTTTTTCGTTTTTTGTATAGCACTATGATACTCATTGGGAAAATAATAAAACATTCGTTAATTTGGTGTAATTTATTTTAAAAAAAATATCGTATATAAAAGTTATTAACGTTTCAAAATTGTGAAAGAAACATGAGAGAAAAATGATTTTGGATAGAAATAAGGAGGATGTCACATGACACACTCAAAGGAGAAGGGTGACCTCTTTAAATATCATGTAAGATTTCATGCTTTGAAATACTAATTTTTTTTGAACGGCCAAAAAACTATATATATATATATATATAGACCCAACAAGCGGCTGGAAAACGCTACAATAACTCCCAAAAAACAAACAAAAACACACCTGAAAAAAGCCTTAAATTACAAAATCTCCAAAACATCAAAGGCCACCCAATTTTCCTAAGCAATATGTTTCATATAGATTTAGATTGATTTACACCCACCTGAGATCCAACGGTTAAGGAAGCAATGGATGCATAAATAAAAGTTGAATAAATAAGGCTCCGGCTATTCACACCCTCCACTTCTATTTCACCCCCTAAAGCGCCTCGCTTTGGCCTAAGCGAGGCGCTTTGAGTCAAATCGTACGATGTGGCAGAGGTGGCAGAAAAAGCTGATTTTTTTTTTATCCAAAGGGCCTAGCTTAGGTTAGGCCAAAGCGAGACACTTTGAATCAAAATTTTAATTTGGGGTATTTTTTTGGTGTTTTGAATTGGTTTTTTATTTTTTTTAAAATTTTTTTTAATATAACTATTTTAAAAAGTTAAAAAAATTAAAAGCAAAGGTCTTAACTCTAATCAAACGTCTACATAGGCAATATTTTCAAAAGAAAAATCCAAAAAAATGATGTTATTAGTCCAAGTTAAAAACTTGCAAATGATATGCAAGAAAATAACGTCAATCAAGTTCAAATAAGCATATCTTTGTAAATAAGTTTTTCAACCACAAGGTTATTATTTAACTTGACAAACTATCCTATAGTTGAAGACGTTTTAATGTATAATAGTTTTTTAAATGTTACCACTATACGTTTGGCCTGGATCTGCCATTGACACGTGTGGGAGAACATGGAGAAAATCGGTTGTAATATGATTTTAGAAGGCTCTAACTATTTACACCCCACCTTTCTATTTTAAACCCCCCCCCAAAGCGTCTCGCTGTGGCCAAAGCGAGGCTCTTGGGGTCAAATCAGACGAGGTGTACGAGGTGGCAGGGAAAAGTGGAATATTTTGATTCAAAGCGCCTAGCTTTGGCCAAAACGATGCGCTTTGGATCAAAGTTTTAATTTGGGTTATTTTTTTGGTGTTTTGAATTGGTTTTTTTAATTTTTTAATATAATTATTTAAAAAAGTTAAAAAAATTTAAACTTGACATCATCAACCACGTATAGTCAAAGATTTTAACAATAGATTCGGGAAGCTTGAACAATAGATTCAGTACTTCCGGGAAAAATACAACTTTAATCTTCGTTATCCTTTACCATCTCTAATCATGAAGACCTTGATCGACAATATTTGAAAATTATCATTTCTTGACATGCTTGGTAACAGAGAAAAACACTTTCTTCTTTTGTTCTACAATTTTTTTGTTAGTTGTTAATGTTGTAATAGTTTTTTTCTACTTTTAAATAAAATATAAGACCAATTCGAATGAGGTATGCGCGTTAAATTTCATTAAATAAGTGAAAAATGCTAATTGATCAAACTTTGTAGAGGACTATGTTCTACGGGAGGTGAGTTGGCAATCAAAGGATCCGCTTGGAGTCTAAAGCTTCGTGTGTCATCTCTAAGTATTCAATTCCGATAATCCACACCTTTCTCATGAAGCAAAACCTCTCTAGGTTTACCATCACCAAACGGATTCACCTTAGGCCTCGGTTTGTCCACTCCAATTCCTAACATTAATTCCAATTCCAATTCCAATTCCACCGGTGCAATCAGAATCTGAAGAGAAGCTACTATCATCATCATCCACAATGTTCTTACCTAGAGCTACCAACCATCCGGTTGAAGAAGAAGAAGATGACAGATATCACTAACATAACTTGCACCGGCTTGAGATATGAGTTTGATTAGCTTAAATATCTCTGATCCATGGTATCCACTTTCAAAGGATCCATGACACGCGATAATCGCTACGGTTAGTGGATACCATGGATCAGAGAGATTCAAGCTAATCAAACTCATATCTTAAGCCGGTGCAAGTTATGTTGGAGCAATGGTTGTGGAAAGAAATCGACAGTAGGATCGGCGCTAACAAGCAATCCATACAGAGTGATGATAGTCGTTTTCGGCATTGTAAAGCGATCGTTACTGTAATGATCAGGAACATTCCAAATAATTGTTCAGGTATGGATCCTTTGATCAGAAAATATATTCTCAAACAATTCCTAAAATAAATCATTCGATAATCGCTACGGTTCGTGGATACCATGGATCAGAGAGATTCAAGCTAATCAAACTCATATAAAGTGTTCGATGTCACTGTGAGTACCCATTGTGCATGACATTACATTTTGCATGTGTCATTTCAATTGGGCCATACAGTGTGCCAGTCCTATAACAAACCGAAGGTAAACATACTTGAAATCAATGGAAGGTAAACATACTTGAAATCAATGGGAAGGTAAACATACTTGAAATCAATGGGAAGGTAAACATACTTGAAATCAATAGGAAGGTAAACATACTTGAAATCAATGGGAAGGTAAACAATAACAGCACCTGGATATCAGCCAGACGTTTGTCAAAAGAATTTTATACTATGCATTCTCACATGAATATCCTTTGATGAATGTATTAGGGGTTGGAAACTCTGAAGACCAATGACCTCTAGCAAACCTCCGTAAAGGTATGAAGGCCACATATCTTGCTGGAAAAGAAACTAATCACACCTGATCATTCTCTGCCACATTATATAATATTCCCTTCTTCCCTTACAATCACTTTGCCATTAATACCAATGGACTACGCTCACGTCGGTATGGCCATCACCTAGTTCTAGGTTGCCTTCAGTTGTTGTCAGAGAGATATCTGTCAACGATGAAGGCAACATACTTGAAATCAATGGGAAGGTAAACAATCCTCATCCACAATGTTCTTACCTAGAGCTACCAACCATCCGGTTGTTTTCAGGTTGCCTTCATCGTTGACAGATAATGAGATTTGGTGTTGGATCATAAGCAAAAAGGTAGATCACACCACTGTGAGTAGATAAGTTTCCTAGTGGTTGGAAACTCAGATGAATAGTGACCCTGTGTTGGATAGAAAGTGTCTTCGACTTAAATGTCTTGTTGAGTTGAGTTTTAGTGAACCCTGTGTTGGATGGAAAGTGTCTTCGGCTTAAATGTCTTGTTGAGTTGAGTTTTAGTGAACCCTGTGTTGGATGGAAAGTGTCTTCGGCTTAAATGTCTTGTTGAGTTGAGTTTTAGTGAACCCTGTGTTTGATGGAAAGTGTCTTCAGCTTAAATGTCTTGTTGAGTTGAGTTGAGTTGAAGCAATGTCGATAAAAGTTGGTGGTTATTATTTTGTTTTTTAATTTTTATAATTTTTTTTACAATAATTATTTAAAAATATAAAAAAAATAAAAAGCCAATTCAAAACACAAAAAATACCACAAAATAAAAGCTGGATTCCAAGCGCCTCGCTTAGGCCAAAGCGAGACACTTGGAGTCAAATCAGAAAGAATAACTTACCTCAGACTAAGGTAGTTAAAAAAGAAACCAAAGCGCATCGCTGAGGCCAAAGCAAAGCACTTTGAGGGTTGAGAATAGAAATGAGGGGTGTTAATATAATGCCCCTAAATAAAAGTTGAAAATTGACGGTTGGTGAGTGAATAATGGAGTACAAATTATTAGCTAAATAGGTTATCTGAATCTGACACACCCGAAAAAATTATAATCATGATAAATACGAATATAAACTTGGAATGAATATGAATGGTATGTAACTGAGGTTTGTTTATAGTTAACTAGAGTTGGGTAGTTTTGTCTACTTTCTTCTAGGAAGGTTATATTAAAACCCCCCACTTCTATTCCCACTCCTTCCCCTTTTTAAAGCGCATTGCTTTAGCCTAAGCGAGGCGCTTTGTTTACTTTTTCAACTACTTCGGTTTAAGGTAAGTTATTCTGATTTTGACCCCAGGCGCTTGGCTTTGGCCAAAGCGAGGCGCTTCGAATCCAGCTTTTGTTTTTTGGGTATTTTTTGTGTTTTGAATTGGTTTTTTATTTTTTTTTTATTTTTTAATATAATTATTGTAAAAAAAATTATAAAAATTAAAAAACAAAATAATAACCACCAACTTGTATCGACATTGCTCCAACATAGCTAATCATTGCTCCATCTCCACTTAACAAGACATTTAAGCCGAAGACACTTTCCATCCAACACAGGGTTCACTAACCTTTTTCCCAAAGTTGTTGTAAAATATGAAATGGCATGCAAATATGTTGCAAAACGGTATATTACAATTATCAGATTTGCTTATGATCCAACACCAAATCTCATTATCTGTCAACGATGAAGGCAACCTGAAACAACTGGATGGTTGGTAGCTCTAGGTAAGAAAATTGTGGATGAGGATTGTTTACCTTCCCATTGATTTCAAGTATGTTGCCTTCATCGTTGACAAATATCTCTCTGACAACAACTGAATTTTACTTGCTTGCCTGAACATTTTGAAAATAGCGATGGATGATATCGATCAAATTGCCAGAGGGTCATTGGTTTTCAGAGTTTCCAGCCTTTAAGATGACACTTCTAGTAGATTCATGAAGATATTCATCAAGACCTTTTGCAGAGGGTCACTATTCATATATAAACAACATTAAGTAACCAATTGCCAACGGGTCAGTATTCATCAGAGTTTCCAACCACTACGAAATTTATCTACTCACAGTGGTGTGGTCTACCTTTTTGCTTATGATCCAACACCAAATCTCATTATCTGTCAACGATGAAGGCGACCTGAAACAACCGGATGGTTGGTAGCTCTAGTGTGACATCCGTCACTTTTATCACTATTATTATTATTATATATATGTATACATTTTTTTTCACTTCGCACCTCCTATCTTGTACGCCACATTTTATCCTCATATAATAATAATAATAATAATAATAATAATAATAATAATAATAATAATAATAATAATAATAATAAATAATAATAATAATAAAGTTGGTCATTATATTTTACCACCTCTAAACCATTATCCTACCCCATTAACCTACAAACCCAAACCATATAAACCCATCCCTTGAAACCCATTTCAGGGCCCAAGCCCACAGCAACAGCCCATCCTTTGTCCATCTCCCTTTACCAGCCCATAAACCACTCAGTTAAACAAAAAAAAAAAAAAAAAACTTGCTGCTGCCGTGACTCGAACCCGGATCACGAGCCGGCTCAGACACAACAACACACCCGCACCACCACTGGACCATGGGGGTCTTTATGTTCATATCTGGAAACGATAAATATTTAACACCTTTTAAAACCTCATCCTCTTTCTTCTTCCCTTGCTGTTCTTGCGCAGACACACTCCCAGTTTTCCTTTTTTATTTTTTTTTTGACCGTTGACCTTGTAATTGACCGCAATAATTGAAGCTGAAAACTTGGAATCAATCAAGGCACAAATGACTAACAATTTCGGACGACCACTGGTCCCGAAATTAACGCCAATCTACTACGTTTTCCTCTTAATCACGCGCATAAAATTTAAAGATGGGTCAAATTTTCTAAATATATATATCACATGTACTAGTATAAATTGGACACTCATTTAGAACCCAAAGGTGCCGAAAATTACATCCTCACCTTCAAATCTCTCTTTCGTTCGCTCTGGATCGCAAATTCAAAGAAATTTGACTTTTGCTTTGACTCGCGAGTTGGAAGCATTGCGATTGGTATGTTTTAATTCCTTATCTCTGTGTGTATATCGGCCCTTACCAAACAAAAACCCCATGTTTAATCGGGTTCCATTGCATTGTATATTGATTCATTGTTCTAGGGTTCTTATGGGGAAGATGATACACGCCGTATTAAGTTAAATATAAAACAGATGGGAATCAATCACCAATAGGTTTGTAGACCAGTTGGTGATGCTTGATAACTTAAAGTCATGGAACCGGTTTGTGTCTGGGTTCGAATCCAGGCACAAACTGTTTTATTTTTGATAAATATAGATTTTCTTTAAACAACCTATATCATTAATTACAATCCAGAATATTTCGT
This sequence comes from Ambrosia x helenae, assembly GCA_030844895.1. Taxonomy (NCBI): domain Eukaryota; kingdom Viridiplantae; phylum Streptophyta; class Magnoliopsida; order Asterales; family Asteraceae; genus Ambrosia; species Ambrosia x helenae. The sequence continues at coordinate 4,988,234 of CM061227.1, read as the reverse complement.
TCTCAGGGTGTGGCTCAGTTGGTGTCCACGCTTGTGATTAAACTCGAACCGGCCAGAGGCCCGGGTTCGACTCCCATAACCAACAACATCTTTTTTTTTTCCTCTTTATATATATATTTAACATATAAACCTTTTAAAATAGTTTTTAAATACTAAAAGTGGTTTACAAATTCTATAAAAATTACTATATGATCTTCTAATGGTAAAGCTCATCATACAATTTTTAGTTTTTGAAAAATAATTTATTTAATATATATTATAAATATTACAAATTTATTCATTTATAATTGTAAAATTTATTAAAAATATCTAAACGATTTTATAAAATTCCACAAAAATTATACTAAACTTTTATAACAATAAGCAATTCAGAATTTACTTTTAATTCAGAAAAACCGTACATTTTATATTTTTAATGAATTTTTGTTAGTTTTAATCATAAATAAATCATAATAAATTCATTTTTCAATATTTTTGCACCAAAATTTTACATAAATTATTTCTATTCATTTGGAACAGAAATACAATTTTTAATTCAAAAATTATTTAATTTTAATATTTTTAAATATTAAAGTTATATTTTGACAATTTGAAATAAATAGATTTAACATTCTATTTATAAGAAAAATAATTTTATAAAAATTATTTTCATACTTAAAACTTTATATTGTGAACATATTTAATTTAAACTTTTACAAAAAGACTTTTTGTTTATTTATTTATCAAATTTCTTTTATTTAACGTTTAATTTATTAATCAAACGAATACTTTTCCCCAATTCGAAACCCTAGGAAATACTTATAGACTAGATAGACTTAGACTTATTTGTTACCTTATACATAGGGTGAAACTTGGCAACGTTGGATTTCACTTATTCAATTTCACAAGACTTAACACCTTGCTAAGGTGAGTATTACTTATCCCCTTTTTTCCGCTTTTACAACTTTTGGGGTGATTCATGCACAAGTATACAAAACCTTCATATTCATTTACACATACATTTTATTCATTTACAATTCATATACGTGTCTTGTTTATCTTTGTGCTTATGTTTGAACATGAACGTAGCTTACATACAAAATCATACATCTAGACATAACTTATGTTATGGTGCTCTTTACACATAGACGTAACTTATGTTACGGTGCTCATTTAGACATAACTTTGTGTTATGGTGCTCTTTTAGACTCACACGTGTTGAGGTGCTCATTATCAATTACATTGTACAACTTTACATGTGATCTTTGTCTTGTTTGGTTACTTGTGTGTTTACATAATGCCTTGGTGATGCTAGACACATGAATTGTACTACTTTTCAAAACTTATTCTATATGTACAAAACTAAGTAGTACTCACCAACATCATATGTTGACAAAATTATTTTCGTGCATGTTTCAGGATGAGCTACTTGACGCTTCACATAGGACTTTGGACTTAGATTAAATCAATCAATTATCTTTATTTGTTGTCTTGTATTTAATTTCACATGTTGTAAAACAATATTCAATGATAATATATTTACATTTTAGTACCATGAGCTTTTGAACAATCGTCACTACGTGACACCTCGATGATTCCGCCATCGGTTGGGGTGTTACAGATTGGTATCAGAGCCATGGTTATAGGGAACTAGGTTATTAGATAAAATGGCCTAGACTATAACCGAACTTCAACTTTCATGCATAATATTTCTTAAATTACCTTACCCCTCATTTCCTTCTACTTTCCTCCTTCTATCTCTCCCTCCTTCCCCATTCTTCTCATTTTCCATCATGGTGCATAGAGATGGTGTCCTACAGGGAGTGGAAAGTTTACATCAATCATGGAACGGGAACAGTACCTTTTATGAAGACACTCTTAGATACAATATCTACTCTTATTGTTACTCCTTCGAAGTTATTGAACCTTAATGAGTGTGATAAGGACACGTGCAATCTGGAAGGGTGGACGCCTGTACACTGGGTTTTCTGGCATAGGCAAGCATAGCGCATAAATCCATTTACGGACCTGTTATGCTTACCTGGGGATTCCTGGAGTGAGTGTCCACTTATAGGCTAAAGCATGTCTCCTTTGATCACCATTGGGTTCAATTCCTTTGAAAAGTCAACGTTCTTGTTGAGCTTTACAGCTAGACAAGGGCACTCCAAACATTTTGTACAAGTTTTTTTTTCCAATAATACCCTCTCATTTCATATACAATACTTTGCATATCATGATTGCTTACAAGATCACATCTTCATAATCATCTGTACGATTATACACTTACATTTTCTAATCTCATGATTATTAATTAACTACCTTATAGATGTCTTCTCGCCGCATGCTCCGTGATGCCAGCCAACGCCCTGTTCGTGCTTCTGGACGACGTTCTGATCGTCGCCTCGCATCTTTAGTCGCCGAGCAAATTGCTGCAGTGATCCCAAACCTTGTCAGTGAGATAACCCAGAATAGTAACAGTGCCAACACAGGGAGTACGACTCAATTTCGGTGCACTTTCAAACACTTTAACTCCTGCAACCCCACAAAATTCACTGGTGAGGAGGGTGCTACTGGCCTCCTCCAATGGTTTGAAAGCATGGAGAGTACTTTTGTGAACAGTGAATGTCCTGATGAACTCCGCGTTCGCTATGCTACCAGTGTCCTTCAAAAGGGAGCGTTAACCTGGTGGAATGGCGAAAAAACGCAATCGAGGAGCTGATGTTGCTTTATCTTTATCTTGGGCTGAAGTTAAGGAACTCATGATCGCCAAATTTTGCCCTAGGAACGAAATCAGGAAACTGGAGGAAGAGTTCCATGGACTGAAACAAGACAGTGGGGAGAATCTTGCGTATAATACCCGATATCACGAACTTAGCATACTGGTTCCACACATGGTTACCCCAGTCTCTCGAGCAATCGAAAAATATATCGAGGGATTACCAGACCTGATTCAAGACGTTGTCACTGGAGGCAAAACCACTACGGTAGAAGAAGCCATCCAACTTGCAGCTATACTAACAGACAAACACGTAAGGAAAGGAAACTTAGTTAGGAAGAGCACCAAGACACCTACTGAGAAAACCACTAATGTTGTTGAACAACCTAAGATTGTTTTAGCAAAGGTCGCCACTACTGCTTCGAACTCTAAGAAACGAATGGGCGATAATCAGAACCATGCTGTTGTTGATCCGGTGGCTCAACCTCCTATCAAGAAAGCCTACACGGGAATCCATCCACAATGCAACACTTGCAAGTATCATCACCCTACAAATCTTCCATGCCGTCAATGCACTAGATGTGGAAGGTTTGGACACTTTGTCACCACTTGTCGAGTAATGGTTGGAACACAGGGTAATCATCAAACAGCTGCTCAGGAACCACTACAGATTACTAACGGTCGGGCGTGTTATCATTGTAGAGACCCTAACCACATGCGACCTCAATGCCCTAAGTTGAATAATGTAAACCTGGTGGCACATGAACGAGCTTTCAATATCAATACCAACGAAACAACTGATCAGGATGACGTTAATCCCACTGGTTAAGCCATGAATGAAATCTTCCCAAGACTCGAGAAATCCAATACCCGTGTTTTCATTTTCTTGATCCTATTATCATTTTATACCCAACTTTGTCGCACTCATTAGCATACAACATCTAGAAATTTCCTTGCGTATTATTGTGTATTAACACCGATTGGAAATTTATTATTACGTTTATTTTAATCATACAAGACCCTACCTTATTTGAAACGTTTGGACTTGATACTTGATCTTACAAATGCTTTTCTAAGAAAACATCATTGGTTATTACATGAAACTAGATTTTTTCTCTTAACTTGACTACGCATTAAACACCTAATTATTCATGATACTCGTAAACATTTAATCATTCATGATAACACTTACACTTAATGGTTGTAGTACTTACAAACTTGCTTGCATAAACATGCTATCAATTTGCAATCTATGTGAATGATAATTGCTGCACTTAATAGAGGTCATCATGCCTTTTTCAACAGTCGGGAGAGGCCCTACAACCTGCTCCACGACTGGTAGAGGCTATCGAACATACTCAACGATTGGTAGGGGTCACTATGCCTTTTCAAACAGTCGGGAGAGGCCCTACAACCTACTCCACGGCTGGCGGAGGCTATCGAACCTGCTCAACAATCGATGGGGACATAGAAGGACACAAAACTTTAATGTAAGGTAAATTGATGATTCCGGTCCGGAACGTAATCATGAATTTACAGGTACATTAGGGTAGTGTGAAATTCTATTAGAGTTTTTGGTAGGCATCCAGTACGTTTTTCAAGGCATCAAAGGTGTGGTGGGTTAGCTGCGGTACACCCTGTATACAAACACTAATGATGCATTGAAAGTGAGACTGGAAGTCGGACCAAGAACAAACTCTAGTTAATTGGTAGTTCATTTAGTCTTTCTGTAGTCAGTCAACCCGTACATTTATCATAGGACGCCTAAAACTTGAAACTTAGTGTTTTACTAGATTCTTATTCTCCTTAGTATTTGTGACGAACCCATTCCCTAACTCACACCTATCAAACCTCTTATCCAAATCATTCAAATTTTCCAAACCACAGTTATCTTAATTTCTACCCAAGCATCCATAACCCTATGTTTCTAATAACTTCGGGACGAAGTTTCTAAAAGTAGGGGATGCTGTGACATCCGTCACTTTTATCACTATTATTATTATTATATATATGTATACATTTTTTTTCACTTCGCACCTCCTATCTTGTACGCCACATTTTATCCTCATATAATAATAATAATAATAATAATAATAATAATAATAATAATAATAATAATAATAATAATAATAATAAATAATAATAATAATAAAGTTGGTCATTATATTTTACCACCTCTAAACCATTATCCTACCCCATTAACCTACAAACCCAAACCATATAAACCCATCCCTTGAAACCCATTTCAGGGCCCAAGCCCACAGCAACAGCCCATCCTTTGTCCATCTCCCTTTACCAGCCCATAAACCACTCAGTTAAACAAAAAAAAAAAAAATAAAACTTGCTGCTGCCGTGACTCGAACCCGGATCACGAGCCGGCTCAGACACAACAACACACCCGCACCACCACTGGACCATGGGGGTCTTTATGTTCATATCTGGAAACGATAAATATTTAACACCTTTTAAAACCTCATCCTCTTTCTTCTTCCCTTGCTGTTCTTGCGCAGACACACTCCCAGTTTTCCTTTTTTATTTTTTTTTTGACCGTTGACCTTGTAATTGACCGCAATAATTGAAGCTGAAAACTTGGAATCAATCAAGGCACAAATGACTAACAATTTCGGACGACCACTGGTCCCGAAATTAACGCCAATCTACTACGTTTTCCTCTTAATCACGCGCATAAAATTTAAAGATGGGTCAAATTTTCTAAATATATATATCACATGTACTAGTATAAATTGGACACTCATTTAGAACCCAAAGGTGCCGAAAATTACATCCTCACCTTCAAATCTCTCTTTCGTTCGCTCTGGATCGCAAATTCAAAGAAATTTGACTTTTGCTTTGACTCGCGAGTTGGAAGCATTGCGATTGGTATGTTTTAATTCCTTATCTCTGTGTGTATATCGGCCCTTACCAAACAAAAACCCCATGTTTAATCGGGTTCCATTGCATTGTATATTGATTCATTGTTCTAGGGTTCTTATGGGGAAGATGATACACGCCGTATTAAGTTAAATATAAAACAGATGGGAATCAATCACCAATAGGTTTGTAGACCAGTTGGTGATGCTTGATAACTTAAAGTCATGGAACCGGTTTGTGTCTGGGTTCGAATCCAGGCACAAACTGTTTTATTTTTGATAAATATAGATTTTCTTTAAACAACCTATATCATTAATTACAATCCAGAATATTTCGTTCTCAGGGTGTGGCTCAGTTGGTGTCCACGCTTGTGATTAAACTCGAACCGGCCAGAGGCCCGGGTTCGACTCCCATAACCAACAACATCTTTTTTTTTTTCCTCTTTATATATATATTTAACATATAAACCTTTTAAAATAGTTTTTAAATACTAAAAGTGGTTTACAAATTCTATAAAAATTACTATATGATCTTCTAATGGTAAAGCTCATCATACAATTTTTAGTTTTTGAAAAATAATTTATTTAATATATATTATAAATATTACAAATTTATTCATTTATAATTGTAAAATTTATTAAAAATATCTAAACGATTTTATAAAATTCCACAAAAATTATACTAAACTTTTATAACAATAAGCAATTCAGAATTTACTTTTAATTCAGAAAAACCGTACATTTTATATTTTTAATGAATTTTTGTTAGTTTTAATCATAAATAAATCATAATAAATTCATTTTTCAATATTTTTGCACCAAAATTTTACATAAATTATTTCTATTCATTTGGAACAGAAATACAATTTTTAATTCAAAAATTATTTAATTTTAATATTTTTAAATATTAAAGTTATATTTTGACAATTTGAAATAAATAGATTTAACATTCTATTTATAAGAAAATAATTTTATAAAAATTATTTTCATACTTAAAACTTTATATTGTGAACATATTTAATTTAAACTTTTACAAAAAGACTTTTTGTTTATTTATTTATCAAATTTCTTTTATTTAACGTTTAATTTATTAATCAAACGAATACTTTTCCCCAATTCGAAACCCTAGGAAATACTTATAGACTAGATAGACTTAGACTTATTTGTTACCTTATACATAGGGTGAAACTTGGCAACGTTGGATTTCACTTATTCAATTTCACAAGACTTAACACCTTGCTAAGGTGAGTATTACTTATCCCCTTTTTTCCGCTTTTACAACTTTTGGGGTGATTCATGCACAAGTATACAAAACCTTCATATTCATTTACACATACATTTTATTCATTTACAATTCATATACGTGTCTTGTTTATCTTTGTGCTTATGTTTGAACATGAACGTAGCTTACATACAAAATCATACATCTAGACATAACTTATGTTATGGTGCTCTTTACACATAGACGTAACTTATGTTACGGTGCTCATTTAGACATAACTTTGTGTTATGGTGCTCTTTTAGACTCACACGTGTTGAGGTGCTCATTATCAATTACATTGTACAACTTTACATGTGATCTTTGTCTTGTTTGGTTACTTGTGTGTTTACATAATGCCTTGGTGATGCTAGACACATGAATTGTACTACTTTTCAAAACTTATTCTATATGTACAAAACTAAGTAGTACTCACCAACATCATATGTTGACAAAATTATTTTCGTGCATGTTTCAGGATGAGCTACTTGACGCTTCACATAGGACTTTGGACTTAGATTAAATCAATCAATTATCTTTATTTGTTGTCTTGTATTTAATTTCACATGTTGTAAAACAATATTCAATGATAATATATTTACATTTTAGTACCATGAGCTTTTGAACAATCGTCACTACGTGACACCTCGATGATTCCGCCATCGGTTGGGGTGTTACATCTAGGTAAGACCATTGTGGATGAGGATTGTGTACCTTCCCACTGATTTCAAGTATGTTGCCTTCATCGTTGATAGATATCTCTCCGACAACAACTGAATTTTACTTGCTTGCCTGAAAGTTGTCCAAATACCATGGTTTTTGGATGTTCATGTGAGAATGCATAGTATAAAATTCTTTTGACAAACATCTGGCTGACCTGAAGTTCCTTTGCAACGATGAAGGCAACCTGGAACTAGGGGATGGCCATACCAACGCGAGGGTATTCCATTGGTATTAATGGCAAAGTGATTGTAAGGGAAGAAGAAGAGAAGGTTATATAATGTGGCAGAGAATGATCAGGTGTGATTAGTTTCTTCTACAGCAAGATATGTTGCCTTCATACCTTTACGGAGGTTTGCTAGAAGGTCACTATTCATATATAAAGAACATTAAATAAGCACTTGCCAGGGGGTCACTATTCATATATAAAGAACACTATTCATATATCCAGGTGCAGGAATTGTTTACATTCCCATTGATTTCAAGTATGTTGTCTTCATCGTTGACAGATATCTCTTCGACAACAACTGAATTTTACTTGCTTGCCTGAAAGCGGTCCAAATACCATTGTTGTTGTTGGGGGGTAAGCATAATTATTCCAAGGTTGGCGGTTGGAGGGCCGAGTTCCAGAAGGTCTGGTGGGCCGAGAGTTTTGGTTGTCAAAGGTGTTGGCCCAGAGTTCTGGGCTGGCCCATCTCGGCGAGGATACCCACCAGAAGGCCTGCGATTATTGTTTGAAACATAACGAGAGCCCTGAGAAGACCCGTAACTGTTCGGTGGTGCATCAGTGCGACGAGACCCTTGATTATATGTTGGACCATCACGTCTTGGATTGGGATTCACGGTGGCCAAAGCTTCAGATGGAGTCGGGGTTGGTTCACGAACCATCACGTCTTGAAGGGTCGTGGCTTCATTATCCAGAACCTGCTTGACATACTTTTCAGAGAGAGTGGAATAGATCCACTGAAGAACAATTGCATCAACGTTCTTCCATTGTTCATACGATGGGTCATCTTTGGGGGGTGGTTCGGAGGTGATATGATCCATGACTTGATACCCACGTGCGTGAAGTTGAAAAAGCTTCACCCACGTGGAGTAAGTCACGGTGGAACCATCTAGAATCCGAACCTTCTTGGTGATGTCGGTAACAGTGTAAACGGGGTGAAGGGTGTTGGATGATTTGGTGTTGGCCGAAGCCTGTGGATCGATTTGGTCAGCCATAAGGTTGAAAAGGAACTAGAGGGTTTGAAGGAAATGTGGCCAGCACAAGGTGAAAGGGTCGAAACCCTGAAAAAGAGGATCGAAATCCTTGAGAAAGCTTGCGGCTGCAAAATTTGGGCTCAGAGCGGAGGCGCTCTAATACCATGTAAGTCATTGATAATTCTTGTGTGTCATTCCTTGATCAAGAAGGGTATAAATATACATGTACAATGAGTCAATAAGGAAACAATCTCTCCTCATTTTATGGAGATGATTGAGCCAATTAAATGAGATAATAATACACATTAAATACAATTAAAGGTGTCCGCTAATAAGCTTAAGACCGGGGAGGTCCAAAGGTTGCTATGCATAATATCAAAGGGCTGCAAAGAAGTGTTATTAGACGAATAAAAGGGGAGCCTAGTGCTCTTACAAAAAACACATGGTTCACAAACAATCTTATTAAAAGTCTTAAAACAATGGAATTAGAATTTTTCAAAGACTGAAGTAATGCCGGGCCAGGGTGTTCGAGGCGTTGATGCCATAAGGTGGAGGACTGAGCAGCAGTGGTGGAGGTAGATAAGCAGTGGAAGTCTTTGTAGAAGGTGTAGAGATCACTGCTGTTGTCGCATCGGATTATAGGAATCCGGGTCTTGCAGTCCTTCACAAGAAATGGGTCAAATTCCAGAGATACAGAATTATCTCCAGTGAATTGACGTACAGAAATTAGTTTTCTAATGAGTTTAGGGGCATAAAGGACACGGTTTAAAACAAAGGGTGGGTATCGTGGGGGAAAGGTTTGTGGTCCTTGTCCATGTACCGGGATGGATTTTCCATCACCAACAATAATATTTTCATTCACACAATCATTAAAAATAATACAAAAGTTACCTGAATTGGGATCCATGCTGATCGTTGCACCCGTGTCCATGACCCCATGCTGATAATCTGGTGGATTGAGAGACATGGTGTGAAGGGCCTGCTGAATGTCAGTGGGTGAGTATGTAGCCTGATGACCCTGATGAGGATGAGGGCTGAAAAAGCCTTGGTTGGAATGTGGATTTTGTGGTGGGCTAGTGGTGGGTTAAGGGCAAGGAGGTGGTGTAGGTGTGGACCAAGAGAGCCAGGGTGGTGGTGAGGAGTAGTTGGAGGTTTGGTTTGGTATGGTCCACGTGTAGGTAGTGGGGGAAGTCCATGCCCCGTATGGTTGAGATCGACCCTGGTTGGAGCCATAAGACCAGGTGGACCGACCACGGTTACGACCCCGTGACCGGCCGCGGTTGCGAGTATAAGGCTGGTTGGGTTCGGTTTGGGTAGATGGGTGGGAGGTGGTTTGGTTTGGTGGTTTAGAGGTGGTGGTGTTGAGGGCTTGGTTGGTTAGGGTGGAGGTATAGAGGGCTTTCTTGGCTCTTTGGCTTTCGTGGTGGAAATAATCAATTTGGGAGATCAATTTGGGATCTCGTATAAATGGAAATAATCAATTACATTAATTATAATATTAACACAAATAATATTCTATTATACACAAGGGTTTATAATCTTTGTTTTTATAAGGGCTGTTGATTATTGGTGAACAACGAGGAACAAAATCATCTATTAAAACATAAGTGGCTGGCATTTTTATAGACTTATAAAGAAACAACCATAACCTACTTAAACCAACCAACAATACTATCAAAAAACTAATAAAAAGATGACCCACTACTACTAACTCATGTTCCTTCATATGTGTGCATGGTGCACTTATCGCACAGTTCTTTGTTTCATGCTTCATAATTCACAAACTTGTATTTTAAATGATAAGGGGTTGTCCAAGTAACGATGCATTGCGGGTGGTACCAAACCAGCCATTTTATATAATAATAACCCATTCTTACATGTGTACTACCACAATGTTGGAGTATTTATACTGAGAAAATAATATGGCAAACCAGAATATAGAAAGCAATATTCTGCTTATTTTATTCAATGAAAAATAGGAAAAAGTACATAGCAGACCTTCCTAAAATAACTCAAGACATCCATTCAGTAACCAACTCCTGTTAAATAGACCACCAACATACGTTGACAGACCATTTCCTTCCACATTTATAACGGTTTAATTTATAAGGCTATGAACTAAAGACCAACCCTCTATGTGACTCTTTATTCTTTCAGCCAAAAAAGATTGTGTTTTTTGGATTAATTTTACAATGATTAATGTAACTTTTCTTACCAAAAATTGGGATACATGTTGACCGTATCAAGGCTACCATTAAAGGGACTTTGATAAGAGCAATAACGATGATAGGATGGATAGCACAGGCATAAAATGGGTACAGCGTCCATGGTCCGTGATCACAAATGACAAGGAACAAGATTGCACCAAAGGCTACCATCAAGGAGGTTGTAGAGAGGAATAATGTGAAAAGACCAGCAATCAACATCCTTGGTGAACTCAATCCAGAAACTTTTTCAGAAAAACCTGTAGTGATGACTGATAAGAACAGCAACAGTGCGGTAACGGATGTAAATAGTGAGAAAGCATTGGATACTCCAAAGGTAGAGAAGGCAAATTTTTTATTGAACAGTGGGATGCCTGAGTTTTGGTTGCTTCCTCCAGGTACAGTGATTGCTGCTGCAAATGCAACTGTGACAATTAATGCAGCAATGATGCTGCTTGATTCTGCTGTTGATTTGGCCCAATTTTCTCCTTTCTTTATCAAGTCCGCATGATCTCTTTGAAACAACATTGCTGGTGTCTCCATATAAATATTTTGTTCTTTCAGTTCTAAAGGTGACAACAATTTCTCCACTTCCTGGAGGAATCAAGTATGTTAATTGGAGAGCAAATTAAACAACATAATGGTTGATGTCTAACTTGTGACATACCTCACGCCATTGGCGATCACGCTGTAGTTGCAGTGCCGCAACTGTACTGCTATCAAGTACAAATGAAGGTGCCAATCTTGCAGCCAAGTGCGCCAGATTATTCATAGAAGAATCTTTCATGGTTCTATAAGACTCCGTGCGCTCAATTATGTGATAGATAAGGTTGTATACTTTTTCTGCACGGTTTATTATTGCTAACTGAATAACGTTGTGCCCTTGTTCATCCTGACAATTAATTGTATCAGGTGAACAATATAGAATCTCATCAACAACCCGGTAAGCATCTCTGCGTACAGCTTCGATAATTGGTCCGTTGTAGCAAGACCTTGATGTGCCCATCTGTTCACATATCAAGCTCAAAATCTTTAGTGCTTCTTTTTGCTCCTTTTTCTTCCTCTCTATAATCTTGATTGGAGGATACTCTACAATATAGAAAATCAAGGTATAACACCATGACTGAACTGTTGGTAGAAATTATTCAAGTTTTCATATATGCAGATCTATGTGTAGTCACTTACGTGTAACTAGCAAAACCTTCCACAAAAGGGAATAAAACACTGAGATGGGGAAACGAAGCACTAAAATGAGGAGACAAATCAACTCATATAATTGATAGAGTGTGGCTATTGGGACTGCACAAGATACAACGAAATTTATTTGATACCGTTATAACAAGCATCAAGTATATGTAATGTTGATCGCTCACCATGTAATAGCAATGAACCACTGACCAGTATTTTTTGACAGACATTGTTCAAAGCTGCAAGATAAACATGGTAGAATCACCATTAATAGAATAAATGTAGCTGCAACGTTTATAAAAAAATGAAAAACAAGCTAGAGAAATACATGGATCGAAAAAAGATTCTATGACGCCAAGATCAGTTGGAAAGGCTGTAGCCATTGCCATCAATATCTGATCAGTTTTCAAAGCAAGTTCAGGATATTTCTTGAGCAATATCAAAGCATTGTCTGCATGAACTAACATGGGAAAGTATGAGAATCTTTTAACATATTTAAAAAATTATTCAAATAATGATAAGCTCACCGTATTGTTTCGTATTAATAGAAGTAACGATTAATCTGATAGCATTTTTGGTATAGTCATCGGGATATCGGCTTAAATCATAAGATGGTGACAATGTCAACAAATATACATATGTATTGAGTTTTAAATTGTTATAAGCAATATCCAATGGTGACTGTTTCTTATTGTCTAGAATCGACAACAGTTGTTTCCTCTTCTGAACCAAGAGTTGGGCTGCACGTTTGTTACCAACCATCGCAGCAGCGTGAAGTGCAGTTTGACCATTAACATTTCTGTTTTCGACATCTGTTCCATTCCCTAAAAATATAAGCAGCTGTTCAACGAAAAAGTTGTGGCGCATTTCAACTGCTAAGTGAAGCATTGTGTTGCCATTTTCGCTGATCGCCTTTGTAGCTACATCTTCATGGTTTTTCAATATCGACATTGCTTTCCACCAACGTCCTTCAACAGTAGCTTCATACAACTCCATCTTCCTTTTGATGTGTTCTGTGCGTTCTATTTCTGGAATGCTTAGAAGTTTTGCTCTGAACATAAATCCTAGTGAAGAGTCATCTGCATTTCATTTCAATATTTCAAATTTCTAGTGATTCATCCAAAAAAATTCCCATCTAACATGGCTTAGCATAGTACATGTAAACAACATATCAAATTAATGATAGAAGGAAGAAGGAATAAATTCAAAAGTCACATAAAAACGGTCCATTGAAGTAATGACTCTTAGCATAGCTGCTTGCTAAAAACTCAAATCAAGGTGAGCCTAAACAACTCAATCTCGAGCTTCACATATCGAGCTTGCCTAGGCTTAAGATTGAGCTTAAACCACCCTATTAACTATATACTTTGTATCAATATTACTATTATGTAGAACATTATAGTAAATATAAATAAATAATATATGTAAATTATTCTACTAGATATAAAAATTATAATTATATATCTATATATAAAATAACCAAATAGATAAATAATAACAAGGAGTCAGGTCCAGGCCAAACTCTAGCATGAAAAATTACATTAGAAATACTGCTTTAAATGAGTCGGACTCAGCTCATGTACACTCATTTACTCCCCTGCAAAAAGTTAGAACCTTTTTTTTTTTTTTTTTTTTGAGGCCTTTTTTTTAGAGGCCTCTTTTCTACTATGGGAAATTAAATATAATGGAGACATCAAACATACCTGTTGAAGAGTTTATTTGTGCATTAACGTAGGATTCTAACTCCTTCCAAAGTTGTCGCGCAGATTCGAATAGTACCAAATTTCCAAGTAAACGCTCATCAACAGAACCGAGAATCCAACCTTTGATAAGTGTGTCATATCGTTTAATCATGTTGGAATCCATACCCTCTGGCAAAGGAAACCCGGTATCAATGATGCCACGCAACATTTGACTGTCTATGAGGCAAAACATTTGAGCCTTCCATATATGATAGTCGCTTTGGCTGGAAAACTTTACTGTAACAAAGTTGGATAAGTTAACATTTGATGCCAGCATAAACATCAAGTCTTGTGTTGGTGCGGAAACATCAAGTGCATTCAATGAACTAGCCATCTTAGTTTCAACTAAGTAAAACAAGTTCTTCTGAATCCCTGGAAAGAATCGACACGAGATTAGTTAAAAAATACATTGCTAAAATCTTTTTAAAGATAAACAAATTAAATTAGTTAGAATCATCATCATCATCATACTCAGTTAATCCCACCTATAGCAAAGCTAAGGTAGGGTCTGAGGAGGGTAAGATGTAGACAGCCTTACCTCTACCCCTAAGAATAGAGAGGCTGCTTCCAGTGAGACCCCCGGCTCGATGTGGTTTGGTTTCAAGCCTTGGACATAAGGCACATAACACTTAGCAATCGGGACAAACCCGATCGGTGCATGTACCCCTTTGTCTTTTGGCTATCAACGCCACCACATGATGCATGATTAACCGTCCGTCATTTTTAACGTTATTTTCACGAAATTAGTAAAATAACGTTAAAACTAGTGCAACTTTACTTTTGCCCCCCGAAGGCCACACATATATACATTATATGCGCACACCGTAAGTGGGGCGTAAAATTAGTTAGAATCATGAAGGAAATATTACAGTAAATCTAACGTACAAAAATGAAGCCACTTCACCAGTTGACATGCAAGATAAATAGAAATCTAAAGAGAAGATGTGTCTATTTATCTTTATAACAAAAAGGATCTACACATACGCACTCCAAGTATTTAATTTGTTAGCTTCCTTCACAAAAGTATTTGTGGGTTCAGCTTTTCTTTTATTACATGCGATCCGAGGGTCCTTGTTGTTTGACCCTTTAAATTATCGGCAACATAGCTAAACTGAAAAAGGAAAGTGATGAAAAAAGAATATATATGTATTGCATATTTATTAAAGAAGTAAGCTAGTGAAGATGGAATAAAGAATACGATAATTTACTTGTATGGATAAAAGATCAAAGTAGTAACTTGAATCATCAACTCAAGAATAAAATATATGATAAAAAGAAAAGAATGTGTTAAAATAGTAGGCACATATTCACTTTATTAACAAAAACAATGACTGAGTACAATAATCTCTGGCTGAAACAAAAGATTACAAAGTAAAATCCACTACAACTCTAAAAAATCTCTCAAAGATTATCACAACTGCAACAAAAAGGGCTTTTAAAGATCTTTTATGTAGAAATTTATGCGGAAGCGATTGGGTTGGGTTTAGTTTATTTCGGCCTTGCGGCGGAGGCCGCTTGGTTTCTAAATTGCGACTCTCAAACCGGCAAGGTGGTATTTGTAGAACAGGTGTAGAGATCAAATGGTTGTTTTTGATATTGATAGTAGTGTTTGGTACAATTTTGCTACTAATTCCTAGTAGCTATTTATAAGAAAACTAAACAACTCTTAATCATAAAAGAAATATAAGTAATGGCTTAAATCAAGCATTGACATTTGACTATGTCTTTGACTTTGACTGCATAATCATTGGAGGAGGAATTATCTCCAATATTTTATGTGGGACGCTTGTAAAATGGGGTCCTAAAAAACTATTTAATAGGACGATCGAACTTTTGGGGTCCTTTTATAATATACGCTACTAAACTGGTGTCTTAAAAAGCTATTTCATAGGATGGATGATTCTTTTGGGTCCTATTATCATATAACTTAATAAGACACTTAAAATGTAGATCCTAATAAAGTAATTTATAAGACATTTAGTTGTTGGTGTCCCATTATGTGGTAATGTAATAGGACACTTGATCACCGGGGGTTCTATTGTAACATAATTTAATACGACACCTTGTAGTTAAGTCATAAATGTTAGATGTTATAGGACCCTTTCTAGTCGAAGTCATATTTGAGCATAACTTAATAGGACACTTGACACATGTGTTTTATAACTTTAAACTTTGTAGGACGCTTAATCATTGTGGTGTTATCGTAGTACACCGTATGTAACATCGCAAAATTAAGTTCTAATACGTATATTTTCCGACCACACAACTTATATGTATATATATATATATAATAATAATAATAATAATAATAATAAATAATAATAATCAGTTATAGTATAAATAATCAGTTTTTGTAAAAAAAAACCTTGGCTAAACAAAACTGATTCACTAATGAACCAAGTCCGGCCCAAGAGCACCCCTTGCTGTCCCTGTTAACCAGTCCAAACAATCCGGCCCAGGTCTGAGCCCAGCAACCAGACCGGCCCACAAGAGCCCACTACCCCTTTATTTCAGCTTTATAAAAAAAATGTTGGGGACGGGATTCGAACCCGGGTCCCTAACCGAGTCAAACCAACAACACCACACAAACCAACTAGGCTAGCCTTCATATCTGATTCAAACCATACCCGTTATAATTATATCATTACCTTTAAAACCCTCACAGTTGACTTGGAAAGTCAACTGTGCTACGTGATTACCATAAACATCAACATTAAACTCGTGATTACCTATTCTTGGTATCTTTACATGATTGCCGGCCTATATTGACTCAGCAACACGAACAATTACAGTCAATTGTTACCCAATTTACCAAACACGCGTATAACATTCAATGATGGGTCAATGGTTTCCAATTCGATCACCCAGGACTTAATACTATAAATTGATCGTTCACGAACATTCCTAACTCGCCATTTCATCTCTCTCAATCTCAAATTCTTCACAATAACACTCTGATTTTGATAATTTCGTTTTGACTTTTTGGATTGACCGACCAATCGAGCTCGTAACAACATTGTAAGTACAATTTTTTTTTGGTGGGTTTTGATCATCGGCATCCACACATGAAAAGCCCTAAGATTAATCAGGTTATTGATGTGTGGATTGTTCGATTGGAATTGTTAGGGCTCGAAATTGATATTTAGGGAAGAACTCGTTTGGGCGTTTGATATTTATTTTAAACAGACAACCACCAAACACAACCCATGGTCTAGACCAGATGGTTGTGTCTGGTGCTTTCCATCCAAGCCACCCGGGTTCGAGTCCCGGCTGTGGCACTTCTTTTCTTTCCTTTTTCATTTTTAAACAACAAACTATATTTAATTATATATATTACATTTAATCTTGTAAATTCGTTTTTAATTATTAAAACCTTTTTATAAATTCTACAAAAATTATTTTGTATTAATCTGATGAAAAAGTTTCACACACAATTTTTAGTTTTCAAAAATTTATTTATTTAATATATATAATAATTAAATCAATTTTATTCTATTATATTTATAAAATTCCATTAAAATATCAAACAATTTTATAAATTTCCACAAAAATTATCCTGAGTTTGTACAATGATAAACTTTTCTGAAATAATTTTTATTTCTGAAAAATCATTTATTTAATATTTTTAATCAATTTTTGTTAGTTTTAATCATAATTAAATCATAATAAATCCAATTTTTAATATTTTTGCACCAAAATTTTATACAAATTATTTCTGAATATTTAGAACAGAAATATAATTTTTAAGCTGATAATTCTTTAATTTTAGTAATTTTTAATTATTAAAGTTAAAGTTTGACAATTTGTAATAAATAGATTTAATAATCTATTTTAAAGAAAATAATTTTGTAAAAATTATTTTTATACTTTAAACACATTATTGTGACCATCTTAAATTTAAATTCTTATAAAAAGATTTTATCTATTTATTTGCTAAATTTCTCTCAATTATCAGATATTTTTAATATTAATCAAACGGCCATCTATCCCCAATTCGAAGCCCTAGAATATATATATAGACTAGATAAACTTAGACGTATTTATTACCTTATTATAGGGTGATATTTGGCATTTGGGCAACACATATCCTATATCACGAGACTTAACATTTTGAGGTGAGTTTACATAGCCCCTTTTCTCTATTTTCACTATTTTTGGGGTGAAACATGTTTAAACATTTTATGCTATCATTTACTCATACTTACTTGTGATTCAATTACATCATCATTCTATCATTTGACTGTAACAAAAAGACACAGTACAATCATTAACAATGATCAAGCCGCCTGTTTAGATTATAGCGCTATAGGTCTGACAAACCCATCCCCGCATAAATTCAGGGATGATCGATAACAGTAACAACATTTAACTAACTTGCGAGTTAGTCAACAGTCGACACAAGGTTTGGTTGTACAAAGACGCATTGTTACATGTCGGTATCATACTCTATCATCATACAACTTTGAACGTTGTACAAACTATTGTTATCAATTATTTTCAAAAACCTATGTATTCTCACCAACTTTTGTTGACCCAAAATATTTTCAAACTCAACATGTTTCAGGTTATAACATGCTCGAAGATTAGAGTTATTGCTTGAAGATGCGTAGCTTGTATTATTCATTTTGATGTACGATTCTTGTAGAACAATTGTATGTAATTTATTTAAATCATTTAATGAAATTCATTATTCACCATGAGCCACTGAACAATCATCAATACGTGACATCCCGATGTTTCCGCCATCGGTTGGGGTGTTACACCGTAATAGGACACATGATATTTGAGTCATAAAACATCAGTTTTATAGGACGTTTATTCGCTAGAGTTTTATAATAACATAACCTAATAGGACACTTAATACTTGGGTCTTATAACTTTAACCATTATTGGACGCTTAATCATAGTGGTTTTATATTATAATACACCGTAATAGGACACTTCATATTCGAGTCATAATAAAAAAAATCATGTAGCAAAATAACCCATTTCATACAATATCTATACTACATTATAATGTACGGACTTTCCTACTAGTCATCTTAATGTCGATACAATAGTAAATATTAGCAACTCATTTGTGCAATTGTAGTTGTACCCTTGAGTATTTCTCTTTCTTGCACCAGTTTCCCATCTTTTGCCATGCACCTCATATGCCCACAATAAGGATGGTGGATTTCTTAAAGGTAGGCAAAGGGGGAAGCGACTCCAGGAAGCATACGCTGTGAGTTTGTAATCATTCGGTTTGTGATTTTTATGGACGGAATCATCACTTCAAATCATGGATTTTGTAGTTAGGTTTCAAATGCTTTCTATTGAACCTTCAGTCTTTTCATCTTTGATTCTTTGAAATTATTTTAACGAGTGTTTTGAGTGGATAAAATTGGTAAGTGAACTTTAGTATTTTTTTTTTATGTTTTTTTTTTCAACGGCAATGAGATTTAATATATTACTAGTTTTATGTTCGCGCACGTTGCAGCACGCCGAACCGAACCGAACTGTTCTTGATTTGATAGTATATATGCTTGTGCTTGCAATATCACTACATATAACATGATCTTGAGAAAAAATTATGTTGTGAGGTCATTAAAGAATATTAAAAAGTTAAATCTGATCATGACACAATTAATTCAATAAACATTCAGAGAAATGATTCAATCCGTATTGACGCCTCTTTTGTCTAGCTCGTTTTTGTTTTTATTAAATTTTAGTTTCATAAAAATAAAAATTGAAGCATTTCAAAATTATTAAAAGCTTAAAAAGGTATAGCAGTTGAGAACATTATTATTAATATTATTTTAATACACCTCAGGACTGCTCCATAATATCATAACATTCGTCTGTAATTTTTTTTAATAAATTACCTAACAGCTGTTAACAACTAAAGAGCCGACCCCTACACACCACTACCACCGCGTAGATCGTGTTCCTTTCTATCGATGAAGACAAACGGAAATTACAAAAGCAATAAAAACCCCACATGATGAAGCTGTATGTTCAAACCTAGGGGTGTTAAACTGTTAATCGTACACAAGTTTGACGGAAAATTATCGGCGCCCCATCACCACCATTCACTACCATCACCGTTAACAGCCACCACCTCAACCCAGCCATACCATCACCCCATCACCGTCACGACACCACCACCACTGAACACCCACTACCACCAACACCGAACACCCACTACAACTTTCTTACCACCAACACCGAACATGCACCACCACAAAAAACCCAACAACAATAGTGGCTCACCTCCACCACCAACACCGAAACCCAACATCGCTATCTCACCTCCACCTGCCAACATAACCACCGCCACAACCATCACCAAAGTGAGAAAAAAAAAAAAAAAAAAACCAAAGCAAAGCAAATGAAAAAACTAAGTCATCTACAGTCATCATAGTTGAAAAATAAAGGGGCATAATGGCCGCCACGGCTACAACCGGAGTTGTCATGCCAAGAAGCGACCATCATCATCGCCAAAACCCCAACGTATTCATGTCTCAGATGACTACTCATCGTCATCGACAAAGCCTTAGGGTGTTTCTATCTCTAGAAAATTGTGTTTTACACTCCATTGTGTGTTACGCAAGTGGGTTTGAAATTTTTTTTAAAAAAATATAACAATATGGTACTCATATTAAAGATAAAAAGACGCTCAATATTATGGTATAATTTTTTTTTTCAAAAAAAAGATTACGTATAAAAAAGTTACGGACATTTAAAAATGAAAGTGGAAATGGCATGTGACTTGCATGTCATATGTTTTGGACAAAATTATCCACCCACTTGTTTAATCCTTTAGACATACCTTTCTCATTTTTTGTAGCCTTTGTAGAATAACCCAACCCTTTATTATTTATGATACATTTGAACTAAATCAAATTCGATTCGAATTCGAGTTTCTTATTCGAATCGAATACGAATCGAATAAATTGAATTTTAAGCGAATACGAATCGAATACGCATTCAGGTAAAAAATTTAATAATTCGAGAAATTCGATTCGAAGAACTCGAAAATTCATTATTCGATTCGTTGAACACCCATCAAACATATACGATCGCATAAACAATGAAAGGAAAGGACTAAAAACACCAACAATAGCAATCGATAATATAACATCATGAAAGTTCATCAACATCAACATCTTCTTCAAAGCTACGAAAATCACTAGCACGATTGAAAACGGAGCAAAGGTTATAGACGGATTTACCCGACCAGCAGACAGTGTTGTAGCAACTGATGGCAAAATATCAGACTTTGTTGACTCGAAATCACAAAGTAATTTTAGATTTGAGGCTCAGATCTGCAAATATGGAACCGGACAAAGATGACCAAACACCGCCATGGCTGCAACAAACAAATAATTATTAATTATTAATGTTGCCCCGCCAAGATACGGGTCGGGTTTCACCAATATCCAGTAACCTAATGCTCGGATAAAAACAAAACTTTAATGCAGAAAAAGATCTTCATCGCCTCTTATTATTCTCAAATAACCTCGTACCATAGCCAACTGAAAGAAAGAAAGAAAGAAAGAAACAGATCTTGATTATTATTATTGTTATTATTAACAGTTAAGACAATAGATAATGCTGTCTGGCTGTCTGCTTTCAGAAGGGCTGTTGATTATTGGTGAATAATGGGTGGGGATAGATAGAAATCATGGGCTCAACATCAGATGTAGTGGCAAGAGAGGTGGCAACCACCCTTATGAAACCTACTGACACTCTCGCCGGAGCCTCATTCAATTATTATTATTATTATTATTCCGAGCATATTATTATTCTTCCCCATATCATGCTACTCTAGTCTACTATGCTGTTGCAAATTTTTATAGTGGCTTGTTTCATCTAGTGGGTCGGTCATATGGGCTCTTTAGATTTTGCAAACAAGCCCATTAACACAATGGCTGGCTTTGGATATTTTCAATGTCACGCCCTCTTCATATAACTAGAAACGTAGAGAAAAAATTAGCAAATTTCACTGGCATACTCTAAAATTTATAAAACGTTAGGTATTAACACTATGTTTCAGAGTTTTATTATAGGATGGAAAAGAAAGGTTTTTCCTTTTCTCTAATGATTTTTATTGTCATTTCTCTTGATTAGGATTACTTTAGTAAGAAATCTAAGTTTGCCCATATTTAGGCATCCATAAAACTTTGTTAGGAGTACATTAAATGTTAAGAAGACAAGTTGTGATAGAGCGTTTTTCAGTGCAAGTGGTGTAATTTGAGGATAGATCAAATTGTCGTTCCCCCACCTCTGTAACTTTTGCAAGTCATAAGTAGGACATCTAATGCTCCCACTAATCTTTTAGGTCTCTTAGTATCTCCACATAATAAGTTTTAGTGATGCATGTGAACGAGAATATTTCATATATTTTATACTTGATTTCCCTTATCGTCTAAATTTCATAAGAAATTTTAAGGACATACTTAGAGGGAATCTTATAAAGTATATATGAAATAATTTCTTTAATACTTCTGGTCTGCAGGAAACGGAATAGATACCATAAGATATTTATCTGAGCTCCACTAATGTCAATTAGTTATGACTTTCGATGGAAACCCATTTATTCCTTTCGCCATTTAATGTTTAGGGCGTTTAACACATGCTTTAAAGTTACTGAAAATGAGATTTGATAGCTAAGCATCCTTCAATGACCTGATCATGATTTCTCATGAAATGTTGGTCTTAGTGGATGGCAAGCACACAATTGCGTAGTTATCACATTCAAAGCATATAATCATCCAAACGACATTAAAACACATAATTAAGCATATTAAACACCATGTTTGACCCCATCCATCAGTATCTACTTTAGATGTTTGACTATAGGAGCCTCTTTAGCACCACCTAGAAGATCACTATAGAAATTCATGGTATGTTAACCCATTTATTATGAAAACTTATATCTAATAAATTATTCACAACTTTTTATGCATTAACATACACAACTTTTTACTAGGTATTAAAAGAATGACTTTGGACGGTTGTCTTGTAGAGTACTCGGAACAACTTTCCAAGGGCGTATGATGTCTTCTTAAAGTAAACTTTTGGGAATTCCATAACCAGTTAGTTAACAATACCATCAAGGGGAAGCGAAAGCCAGTAGCCCTTTCTTAATATGATTTCAAAACCATCTATATTTTATTTATTTATTTTTATAAAAATCCACAAAACCACTCTATTTATAGCTTGACTTTCTTAATATGATTTCAAAACCATCTATCTTGTTTTTTTATTTTTTTTTTTGTTATTTTATAAGAATCCACAAAACCACTCTATTTATGGCTTGACTAGACGTTAATGGCATTTCGGTACTAAAAGCTCTTATATCCTTAGACTACCTCGGTATCTTACCATCACTATATTACGCCAAAGATGGGTGCACTTGCCCCAACGTGATGTTTTGATTGATAATATTTTATCATAGTTTACAAATTTAAGACTTCATCTCATCCAATAACCGGCAAAAAATAATCAATATTTAGAAGAGCACTATTTGCTATCTCCAAATTGAGAACGCTACACTTCAGTAGTGTCAAGTCTAATATATATGGGTTGGAACCGGTTAAAGATCAACAACTTGGAATGGTACTTTTGGGGTGTCTTTGACAAGAAATTTGGGAACAAAACAAGCCTATAAATAAACAATGAGTTGTTGAGCCATTTGATTGCGCTTCTCGTATCTGCATCAAAATCTTGTGAATACTCAGGCTCTTAAATACAATTTAGTAGGTTTTACGCATTAAAAATACACATTGGGCGATCTCTTATTGTGTAGAAAAACCAACACTACATGATTTGTTTCGTAACGATTTGCTTAATGTCTGAAGATATTGTAATCTTTATAACGAAACTTTTTTACATTATTCAACACAGAAAAGAATATACAGGAAGAAAATATTGTTAAACCTCCATAACATGTATAAAACAAAGAAACTAACATGTAACATACAACACTGATCCATTCCAATACACCGAAAAGATACATGTAGTTTTAAACCCAAGAACTAAACAACTCAATGAACCTTTTTTGCTTAACCCGTATTTGTTCAAATCTTGATCGACAACATAGAAAGAAAGATCATATACAATGTGAAAAGTTAGTAATATACTAATATGTATCTATATACTTTTCTCGAAAAATTAAACGAAAAAACAAGTTAGTGAATTTTTTTTTTCCTCTCAAAGTGATGTTCATATTTTAAAACCTTTGATTACCCTACACAAGTTATTTACCTCCTAGATTGACTGGTTAATCGGTCATGCTAGTTCGGTTGAACTGCATTAGATAGCTCCTAAGGCTGCATTCTTCAATCTGTATATAGATTAGAACAAATAAATAAATAAAAATCAAATGGATCACTTGAGTTTTGTTCTATCTTTAACAAGTCAAATGGTTTAAGTAAAAGAAATAACTAAAAAAGAAACATGTCAAACGGGTCAACATGGTTAAAGTCGCCCAAAGTGCGGCTTAAATGCATATAACCTACTAATTCATTAAATTTGATTATTGTTGTAACGATGTAACTTTTTACAACATAAGTTATTTATATAAATTTGGAGGAAAAAAATGTTTTGGGTCAAACCGAGGCTCGTTCCAACCCATACTATAAATTTTTACTTGTTTTGACATGCTACTGTTGGTCTGTTACAACCCGTCCATTTTACCACGTCTATGTATTTGGATATTATGGGCTCAAAGTGTTAAGAAGGTCAGATAATGATAATAATAATAATAATAATAATAATAATAATAATAATAATAATAATAATAATAATAATAATAATAAAGTAGATTAAAATTGTCACTTCTACAATAACTATCATAGTGAGGTTAAATCAATTTGAAATAATATAATATTCCAAGTGATAGCAATGAATGTGCTTACATGTAAAGGAGCTGCAGAAGCCAAAAAGATTTCACACTCATCAAGAAGAGCTCTCTCATGTAATGCTAAATTGGTAAGTTCAGAAGCCATGGAATGTGTTTTATCCAGCTGTAATAAACCAAAGACAGAACGAAACAAAATGGACCGTCGTAAGCATATAACACTCGACATATTAAGGGCCGCACTTTCAAGTTTCAACCCATTTACTTGTAAATGGTCCGATTTGGATTGTGTTCAATCTTAAACGGGTCAAATCACAAAAAGTTGGATACATTGAAAGGCATCAAATTTGTCCAAGTCTAATTAATACATACAAATACAACTTTTTATAGAATGGTTGTAATAATATTTTTTGTATTCATATCATGGGTAGGGATCCTAAGAGAACCAACCCCTATTTGAGAACTGAGAGAACCATTCTGAGCCACCCATTTCATATAAAGGCAAAAAAAAAAAAAAAAAAATATATATATTTTTTTTTTTTTTTTTTTTTTTTTTGCTTTAATCGCACATTTTTATGCAAGGAAAAAAAATTATTTTTTTTGAATTTTTTTTTCATTTATACATATGTGTATATGACAATTATACATGTGTATATAGCAATTATACATATGTGTATAATGCAATTATACACATGTGTATACTGAAAAAAAAAATACAAAAAAATTTTCCTTACATATAAAGCAGCGATTTTTGAAAAAAAAAAAAAAAAAAATTGCCTTAGAGAAATGTGTGGTCCAGAATGGTTCTCTAGTTCTCAATTTGGGAAAAGATTCTCATTTGAACCAAATCCTTCATATCATTAACATACTTATTATTTATATATTACAATAAAAGTGTTACTATTACCCCCCCCCCCCCCCCCCCCCTAACCTCTCATCTTGCTATCTTTAATATATATGTTGGAAATGGATCCAGGCTCACCTTTGATAGTATTGACTGTATACAGGATATTGTTGCCTGCAGTACTTGGATAGTTGAAAAAACAACCAACTTCAAACCTTTAATATCTGCCTGTGAGTAATATGTTGATTGTTACTCAATGTGTGATATAACTTGAGTAACTTTCTAGGAAACGACGTACCTTTACCCCTTCGCTAATTGGAACTGCAAGGCTTCTTGCTTCTAGATCATTAGTGGTTGCGAATAAAGCAGCTTCGTGCTCCTTTTGAATTGAAGCCCACTCATCAATATAGGCCATCTGAGACACATGATGCCAGAATGATATATCAAAACCAAGAAATAAAAAGAAAG
Organism: Ambrosia x helenae; assembly: GCA_030844895.1. Classification (NCBI taxonomy): domain Eukaryota; kingdom Viridiplantae; phylum Streptophyta; class Magnoliopsida; order Asterales; family Asteraceae; genus Ambrosia; species Ambrosia x helenae. The sequence continues at coordinate 4,962,199 of CM061227.1, read as the reverse complement.
GTAAACGAAATGGAAGATGATACAATAAGTAGAACAAGCATGATTACTGGTTTCTAATTTATATCACGCGTGCAATAGTCATATAAAGGTGCAGTTTCTATCCATTTACCTATGAACAGGTCTAGTTGTGTTTAAATAAAACCGACAACCTAAAACTTAGTCTATACTAAATTCATAATAGTTGTCAAAAGCGCGCCTAGGCGCAAGGCGCACCAAGTGCGCTGCGCCCTGTGAGTCGTGCGCCTAGTCACTGAGGCGCACTATCGGGGCTGTTTTCAGGCTGATTTCCGGCCAAATTCAGGCTAAAAGTTGCCTAAACCTCTAAAAAATCCTAAATAAGTTATGAACAAGTCCTAAACAACCCTAAAACATCCTAATGTAGCCCTAAACAAGCCTAAAATATCTCTAAAATCACTAAAAAATGTATTTTATACTATGCGTCTAATTATAAAAGGCCCTCGTTTTTTATGCGCCTTGCGCCTAGGCTCCAGGCTCGGCCTATGCGCCTTGAGTGTGCCTAGGCGCTTTGACAACTATGCAACTACCTAAATCATTTTATAAAGCTCAAGTTTACTATTGCAATGATTGTTTTTTTTTTTGTGTAATCATAATTAACCCATTAATTGCTTATATTTTTTTTTGTGGGTCAACCTAACCCGACCTAGCCCGTCACATTCAATATGTACTAAATGAACCATTAACCAACCCACTGGCCGCGGCAGTCTTGCCGCATCTAATCCTCAAAATAACAGGAAAACTAAAAAGAAACAATATTTATAAGATTATAATAATTCCAGCACCAGATCATCAAAGGAATAAAAAAGATCTCAAACATTTCCTATAACTATTTTAGATAAGTGCAGCTTGACCCTAGTGTACACATGTATTAAACCTTTAAACTGGAACATGATTGATAGTCTATAAATAATACAATAAACAGATAATGAAACTAAAGTAAATTGAGCTGAAATTACAGTTTATATACTGTAATAAGAAACAAAAGGTAAGTAGTGTGATTTATGTGTGTACTTTGATAATGTCCAAGACCAATATTCAGTTGAAGTTAGAACAGTGATAGAAAATGAATTACTTGTCGATATAAAACAGCATAGAGCTTTAGCTGCAGTATCACCAAGGTGATATCGATTTTCGTTGAAGCTACAGAATCACGGACTTCTAAGGTAGCTCTCCACATATCAGATAAAGATTTCTGCAGCATGAAATATAATATTAGAAGAAGGCAGACAATAAATTTTTTTCTTTTTTGCAAAACATAAAAGTTATAACAATATTTTGCAGCGATAAGAATCCAAACCTCAGCAGTTTCTCTTTGAACGTTCAATGCAGCTTCTGCACTCGCATTAGCAAATTGCCACTGCACTTGTATGTTATAAAGTAGTTCCAGATGCTGAGAGGCTTCTTTGATATTTGACACATGCTTTTCCTTTCTATTATCGATGATTTTAGTGAAAACGGAAAGTATATTTGCATTGAAGAAGTGTCTTCGGCCGGATGACTTTTGTGGCTTTACTGAGGTGGGACTGACATCTCTATCTTGATGATCAACCCCTATATTTGGTATAGGGCTGACTCCTCGAGTGGACATAGGGCTGACCCCTCTAGTTGGCATAGGGCTGACCCCTCTAGTTGGCATAGGGCTGACTCCTCTAGCGGGCGCAGGGCTGACCCCTCTAGTTGGCATAGGGCTGGCCCCTCTAGTTGGCGCAGGGCTGACCCCTCTACTTGGCATAGGGCTGACCCCTCTAGTGGGCGTAGAGCTGACCCCTCTAGTTGGCGTAGGGATGGCCCCTCTAGTTGGCATAGGGCTGACCCCTCTATTGGGCGTAGAGCTGACCCCTCTAGTGGGCGTAGAACTGACCCCTCCAGCGGCGAAGGGCTGACCCCTCTAGCGGGCGAAGGGCTGACCCCTCTAGTTGGCGTAGAGCTGACCCCTCTAGTGGGCGTAGAACTGACCCCTCTAGCGGGCGAAGGGCTGACCCCTCTACTTGGCGTAGGGCTGAAACCTCTAACAATGGGGGTAGGGTTGGCCTCTGGTGTGGCTGAAACCGGGCTGGCCGCTTTTATGGGCTTAAGGCTAACTCCTCTAGTGGAAGGGACCGGGCTGGCCCCTCGTGTGCTTGTCGTATCACTTGCACCTCTGGTAGTAGGGGTCAGGCTGACCCCTCTAACAATATGTGAGCGTTTGACCAATTTGGTGGGGACAAGACTAGCGGCCCTTGTACGTGAGGGACTAATACCTCTCGAAGCTAAAATATATGACCTGTTTGGCAAAGATGGTTGAGATTCAGTAACCTTATTATCTTCAACTGATGACGACGGTAGATTTGTAGCATCAGTCGAATATTCTGGTAAAGGCTTACTAGCATAATTTTGGATGGACTTTCTACTGAGCTTAGGTACCCTACTAGCTTCATAAAGATGATTAATACTTTTGTTTAAAACATTAGAGCCTCGTGTCCCTACCGTTGCGCTAGGCCAAACAGTAGAACCGGATGTGCTGCTGCTAGGCCATCGATGCTGATTAACTGGTTTAACATGTGAGCCATCTGTAGGTTTTGTATTCTCTGATCGCTCGACATCTTGAGGTTTCAAATCCTCTAACTGATCAACAACATTTAAATCCTCTGATCGCTCATCTTCTACATCCAAGTACAGTTGCGAGGAGTGATGACTACGACTTTCAAAAGAATGGTTCTCATGTTTGGCATCTGATGCATCAGGCGGACCAGAAGCACTCGACGAGCTCTTTCTAGAATGTCGTATAGAGTCTGTCAACCTATTGTTAACCACCTTTTTCGCCACGAATCCCACACCATGAACTGCATGAACCGCTGTGGATAATCCCCAAGATGATCTTAACTTACCATGGCGATGAGATCCTTCGTTACTTTCACCAGCATTCGACGGTGGACTATGGTTCTCTGATTCTCTATCCGATTCATGTGCATCCATCCACGCTATTAAAATCCAACTACATTCATATCTTCTTTCATACGATCAAAGTTGAATTCATCCTTTTTAACTAGGTTCTCTCACAAGTCAAAATCCCTAAAAATAGAAATTCAATCTCCATTTCATCATTGACAACCTTATATTTAACCTCCATATTTGAATTCACCATCAATTTCATAGAAATTTGACAATCCTGATATGAAAAGCCTTAAGCTATAGTCGCATAGCTTAAATCTTGTTTTGACACCCTAATACGTATAGTCGTATATGACCCGTATACACTTACACGAGTCGTATACTTTTAAGGGAATGCCAGCTTACACGGCCTATATATAAATATACGATTCGTATATTTCAACATAATGTCAGCTTTGTCATATGTGATGTGATTGTATACAACCCTGGGTATCAAAAATTTTGGTTGTAAATCTGACTACATTCATATTATTTTACATATGATCATAACATCTAAGCCAAACATTAATGCATCGTATTAATCTTGTTCCTGGCAGAATCTCTAGAAATTATAATAGAATTCATCAATATAACAATAGAAATCTAACATTTTAATTATAAAAACTTGAAATCTACACAATCTGACCGATAATCACGTGAGCAGTTAGAACATTGCATGCAATGGAGAATTCGGAGAGACGGTTTGCAGGAGAAGAGAATGTTTGTTTTTTTACGTTTATTTCCTTTTTCTTTAATTTCTAAAAATATATCTTATTTTAATAAGTCAAATTAAATAAGTTTTGGTTTTCCATTTATAACATATTTTTTTCCATCAATTCCAATTCCTATTTTAAGTAGCGTTTGGTATGGTGGAATGGAATGGATCATTAGGGCTGTAAACAAACCAAACGTTCGGCGAACAGTTTGTGAACTGTTCGGCGGGAAGTTCGTTTGTGTTCGTTCGTTTAATAAATGAACGAACACAAACAAAAGATTCCGTTCGTTTAGCTAAACAAACGAACATGAACAGAGGCCGCGTTCGTTCGTTTATGTTCGTGAACGTTCGGTAACGTGTTCGTGTATGTTTGTTTTTGTTTGATAGTTCATTAGGGTTTTTAATTTTTTATATTTAATTTAAGTATTTCAAATTTCCCAATGGTATATTATCTAACATATATTAGTGTATCACATTTAATATTACTTTAACTATTTTGATTAACTGTTATTTTTGTGTGGATTAAACGAGGATTTCAAGTTTAATATGATACCTCTGTGTTTTTATAAAACATTATGCGATCAAGATTATGTCATGTATATTTGGGTAATTGGATTAGTATATTCTGGGAGGACAACGTTAGTGATGAAAAATGCAAATTTTCAGAATTTAATGTGTTAGTTTGTGCTCGATTTTGTTCAGTAATGCCTATTTGTGTTCGTTTACATTCATTTGTGTTTGTTTGTGTTCGTTTTTTTATCTGACACCTAAATTTAGCAAATAAATACAAGCGAAAACGAACAAAAATCTCGTTTGGTAAGTGTTCATGAACAGTTCGTGAACACGTTATTTTCTTAACAAACGAACACGAACAAAAAATCTCGTTCGGTAAGTGTTCGTGAACAGTTCGCGAACAAGTCAATTCCTTAACAAACGAACACGAACAAGGCCTTGTTCGTGTTCGTTTGGTTCGTTTACAGCCCTATGGATCATTACAAGGTAATGAAAAATAATGTGTTTGGTTGGTTAAAGAAATGGAATCACTCATTCCACAAGGTATTCTATTCCCTCAAAAGTCAAAACTATTCCACCCACCCCATGTTTTATTTTCATTTCATCTCTCATTCACTATTTACTAACAACACCATACCCACCACCACCACACACCACTCACCACCATCGTCACCACCCACCAACGCTGTCGCCACCACCGCTGTCGCCACCACCGCCGTCACCACTCACCACCGTCGCCCACCACCGCTACCGCCACCACCCACCACCGTTGTTGCCGCCACAAACCACCACCACCGGCCCGCTACCTTCACCGACCTACCCACCACCGTCACCGCCACCCACCACCGTCACCTACCCACCGCCACCATCCAACACCACCCACCACCATCTCCCACCCACCGCCGCCTCCAACACCCACCACCGTCACTCACCAAAATTTCCTTTACCCACCACTACCGCCGCCACCCACCACCGCCATTACTCACCATTGTCACCCACCTACCATCACCACCATCCATCGCCACCGTTGCCGCCACCCACCACCACCTACCATCACCACTACCCACCACCACCGCTACTCACCATCGTCGTCCACCCACCATCACGACCATCCACCTCCACCTTCCACCGTCGCTACCGCCACATATCACCACCACCATCACCGCCGCCACTGACCACCACTAACCACCGATTTTATTCCTTCATCTTTTCATGCATATCCAACAACACAAAATAATATTTTGTTTCATTCCCACATGGCAACCAAACAAGACATGGAATAGTAATGACATATTCCATTACCTTGTCCATTCCATTACCTCGTTCATTCCATTCCCTCTTCCATTCCATTACCTCATACTAAACAAAACCTTAGTTTTAAAAAATTATGCATTTATCATGGACTTTTTGACGTGGGTTTCTATGTTTAATCAAGATTACCTTGTCCATTCCATTACATCGTCCATTCCATTTCCTCTTCCATTCCATTACCACATACTAAACAGAACCTTAGTTTTAAAAAATTATGCATTTATCATGGACTTTTTGACGTGGGTTTCTATGATCAAGATTATAAAAAAAAAATCATAATAAAAAACATATCAAACTCGAGTTGACATATTCGTTTTCTTTTATTCCACCCCCTTGGCGAATCTAGACTTTTTAGAACAAAAGTCTAGGGTAACGCTCAGAATTTTTTTTATGCACATTTATACAATGTAATAAAGCAAAAAAACAAAAAAAAAACAAAAAAAAAAAGAAAAAAAAAAGAAAGAAAGAAGAAGAATAAGAAGAAAACAATCATAAATAAAGTCAAATAAATACCTAATAGATTTCTCTTCTTCGACATTTGAAAGCTTGAAATTTAATAAATTTAAACCGAGCCGTCTCGACTCGAATCGGATTTGTAACCGAGCTAGAAATCTAAGCTCAAGCACGACTTAGCTTTTGACCCACAAGTGCCAGATGGCACTTCATCCCCCTCTTTCCCCCCACCCCCACCACTCCGGATAGTCTAAGTATTGGTTTTTTTAGTTGAGAAATCCTATCCTTGTAAATTGTGTGTGAACATGAATGAAACTTTGACAAGTCATTTGACCCCAATTTGTTAACCGAATATGTCATTTATGTCCACCACATATCTGTCTTCCATCTTGTCACGAAATTTGAATTCGGAACTCTATTATTCACATTCCACACGTATTCTTAGATTTTTAAGAGTTCCAATGTTAAACGGAAAATTGAAAGCTACTGGTGATCGACAAGTAAACGTATGAGTATAAAGTGAACTCTATGATTCTCTTGTAAAATAAAAATCGAGCTACTCTAATATCTATCTTAAAAAACCAATATGAGCGTTCAATTTTCAATTTATTATTTATCCAGTCACTTATGGTTGCTTGTTGTGTTGACATTGGCTAGTTTGTGCTTATCTGATCAAAAGTTTAATGATGTATTATGCATAAACGGTGAGAGACAAGCACTTCTCCGCTTCAAACACAGCCTCATAGACGAAACAAATCGTCTTGCTTCTTGGGTTGGGGAGAAGAACGATTGTTGCAGATGGGCTGGAATTGTTTGTGATAACATCACTGGCCATGTCCAGGAGATTCATCTCCGTGGACTTCATGGTCATTGTGAAGGAAAAGATTTGGGCATTTTTGAAGAAGAAAAAGAAAAGTTAAAGCACATGTTAGGAGGGCAATTAAATTCATCTTTGTTGGAGCTGAAGCAACTTAAGTATCTAGATTCCAAGTTTCATAGGTTCTCTTAAAAACTTGAGGTATCTAAACCTAACCAATTCAAACTTTGCAGGAACGATCCCTCCTCAAGTCGGGAATATCTCAGAGTTACGTGTCCTTTCTCTTGGAAACTTGTATGGAGTAACCATGATGAAAATGCAATGGTTGTCAAGTCTTCATAGGCTGCATCATCTGGATGTGAGTGGCATAGACCTTAGCAAAGCTATTGATTGGTTTCAGGTGATTAACACCCTCCCTTCGTTGGTTCAATTACATGTGTCTGATTGTAACCTCAAAGACATACATTCCCATGTCCATAGTCTTAATGCAACATCTCTTTCGGTACTTGATCTTTCTCACAACCAATTTGATAACACTTCTATTCCATTTTGGGTTTTGGGTCATACAAGTCTAGTTTCATTGGATTTAAGTTACTGTTATTTTGATGAGCCTCTTCCTAGTACTATTTATAGCTTCTATAATTTGACTTCTCTCGAGTCGCTTAAAGCCCCTAGGAATTATGTCATGAACTCTCCGTCGGTATTAAAAGCTTTGTCTAGCAAGTTGAAATTGTTAGATATTAGTGATTGTCGTATTTCAAGTTCAGTACTTCATTCCCTTCATAACTTGACATCACTTCTTAGCCTTGACCTGTCAAGAAACGAGCTAACCAAGGCAATACCCAACTCGTTTGGTAATCTTTGCAACTTAAGAAACATTGATTTGTCGGACAACAATTTTGGCGATATTGGTTTATCAAACATTCTTAAAAGTCTTTTCGATTGTAAGTCACCTAGTTTGGAGTCGTTGTCCTTGTCCTCGGTACTTCTTGGTCCAATCCCTATATTTATTGGACGCCTATCATCGTTGAAGGTGTTAAACCTTGCCGACAATATATTGGATGGAAGCATTCCTGACTCGATTGGGCTATTATCATCGCTGAAGGAGTTGAATCTTGCTCATAATATACTGAATGGAAGCATTCCAGATTCGATTGGACGATTATCATCGTTGGAGGTGTTGAATATTCGGGGTAACCAACTCAGTGGCAACCTTCCTACTAACGTCGGCCAACTTTCAAAGTTGGTGAATTTGGATATTTCTTATAACTTTTTGAGGGGTGTCGTGACAAAAGCTCACTTTGCTAAACTTGTGAACTTGAAATTTCTAAATGGACAACGAAACAAATTAACCCTAAGACTGCAACAAGTTGCAAATTGGACTCCCCCTTTCCGACTACAAAGCTTGTCTTTAAACTCTTGGAGTTTGGGGCCTCAGTTTCCATCATGGCTTCAATCGCAAAGGGAGTTAATACGATTAGACATAAGCAACACACATATTTCATCACCCATGCCTCCTGAGTCATTTTGGAGGTCATTCCAAAGTCTTACTTATTAATTAGATATATCACAAAATCAATTGGAAGGCACATTAACTTTGGTTATCCCTCCAACACTTGACACACTCGACTTAAGCTCTAACAAGTTGACGGGTAAATTACCTTCTCTCTCACATATGCCGACATATCTGAATCTTTCATCTAATTCTTTTGTGGGATCATTACATCATTTTTTGTGTTTAAATGGTGTGCATGAAACACAAATTCTTTATTTGGGAGATAATCATTTGTCGGGTGTCATTCCAGAATGTTGAGAATAACAATTTGTCCGGTGAGATTCCGAGGACATTGGGTTATTTATCCGGCCTATTCTTGTTGAACATGCGTGGGAACAAGATCTCAGGAAGATTACCCTCTTCCCTAATGAACTTGACGGACTTAGCAATACTTCAACTTGACAAAAATGAACTCGTAGGAAGCATTCCACCATGGATTGGTAAACTCACTTTCTTGAGAATTGTTAACCTTAAATCCAACAGATTGGATGGAAATATTCCTGACGAATTATGTTATCTTTTGGATACTCAAATTTTAGTTCTTGCAAACAATAATTTGTCTGGAAATATTCCAAAATGCTTCAACAACTTTAAAGTGCTTTCAGGGTTGACTCCGAACCTCGGTCAATTTAGCATAGGCGGTTTCGGAATTGATACACCCACTATTATTCCAAGTGACACATTGACAATAAAGGGACAAGAGTACACCTACAAATCTAATCTTGGATTAATGACATTGTTGGACCTTTCAAGCAACAATTTTTCTGGGCACATCCCAAGTGAGCTTACGACCCTCGGAAAGTTAACATCATTGAATTTATCCAGAAATCAATTAACAGGAAGGATCCCACAAAAGATAGGAGACATGGAGGCACTTGAATCACTTGATTTATCACTAAACAAGCTTTCTGGGGAACTACCCACAAGCTTGTCAGGATTGCATTTCTTGAGTAAGTTCAACATATCCTACAATAATTTGACAGGAAGAGTTCCAGACAGTACTCAGCTCAAGACCTTCAGCGAGACTAGCTTTTATGGAAACAAACTTTGTGGAGCTCCACTAAGCGAATGTGTACCCGTTCACGTACCCGCTAATACAACTATAGATCAAAAGGTTGTCGTTAAATCAGAGTGGGGGTTGATTATTAGCATCGTGCTTGGATTTGTTGCTGGATTTTGGATCATTGTGGCTCCATTGTTGAGTAGCACATCTTGGAGGATTACATATTTTCGTCTCATGAGTAAATTGATCAAGGTACATGGTTTATGATGCAAAAGTATTGTTGCAATATAAGTGATGCAGATTATGTTTCGTTATAAATGGCTTTAGAATAGATATTTTTGTTATAACTATCTCACATACATATATAATGTTGGACATAATATTTGATTATCCTAAGTTAGATTATTTAGAATGTATTATTGTTGTATAATATATAGTTTGTGGCGGTTATGGTGGTTATTTTGAACCATTGTGTCGGTTCACTAAAGGGTATCACAACCCATCACCACATATAAATAGCCCCATACCCCTTCATTTGTATTTGGATGATTCTTTAATAATATAGCATGTTTCTGTAAATTCTCTCTATTAAATCTCAACATGGCATCAGAGCCTTGGTATCATTGATCCATCCCTGTGAAAGAAGAGAGAGTCCCGAATGGAATCATCCCCTGTTTTTTCCGAAAAACAGAGTCATCCCTTGTGCCCAGAGAACGAACGGAATAATTGAAGAAGATCATCCCAGTAGCCAAAGGAACGAAGAGAAAGATCAATATTCAAAGTTGTAACCGTTAATAAGATCAAAAACCGTCAAACGGTTTACTCCGGCAGAACTCCGGCGAAGATCCGGCGAGACAGAAAGAATACAAGAAAGATCGAACGTCACGCTTTAACGGTTATATCCCATCCTTTAACCATTAGAACGAATCGAATACAGTAAAGAAACTTAATCCAATAAAAAATTTAAATCGTTTTGCTTATCCCCTGTTTAGAAGAATAAGAATTTTTCCCGCCAAAAATGTTCTAAAAGAAAATAAACGCAGAACTCTTCTGTGAATCATTTCTATCTAAACATCAAAACATCAAGACGATTTTGATTTTATAAAATCTATTGTGAGAGCGATTCAAGAAAGAACCGATGGTTTCAAACAAGAAGGTAGGGTAGAAAGAAAAGATAGAAGGGCACAAAAGAAAATTAACCTTTTTGCAGAAGTTTACGTGGAAAGTTACTTACTTTCCAAAGTCAACAAATCTTTTGAGTAAAAAGATAACAAGAAAGGGTCAAAAGGAAAAGGGCATGTAGTGGCAGAAAGTTTCATGGCACAAAGTTTTAAGAAAAAGAGAATTGAAAGGATACAATTAGTATTTGTTTTTTACTGATTTAGTATTTCTAGAAGCCATGTTTAAAAGAAAACAAATCAAGATTTGAAGATTTGTTTAATAATGAAGGATCAGTTTTTAGAAAGAATAAATTGATTAAACTTTGGTGGATTTTTTTTAAAGAATAGTATGATTATTGAAAAATTCCACAATAGCAAGTCAAAAAATCGAATCACACCGATTCGTATAGCAAGATACTTCGAACCTCTGTTGTGGTTCGTCGAGAAAATAATATAGCAAGTACTCCGAACCCATTTTGGTTCGTTGAGAAATAGCAAGGGACTCCGAGACTTCGTGACTCGTTGAGTATATCAAGGAAAGTTAGACCTTCGTGGCAAGTTAGACCTCTGTGGCAAGTTAGACCTTTGTGGCAAGTTAGACCTTCGTGGCAAGTTAGACCTCTGTGGCAAGTTAGACCTCTGTGGCAAGTTAGACCTTCGTGGCAAATTCGACCTGTGTGGCAAATCAAGAAAGAAGACCTTTGCTTCAAAGCAGCAAGGAACTTAGAAAAGTTAAAGCAAGTAACAAGCAAGAAAGAAATTGGGAAAGAAGCAATAACATCGGTTGACAACATTGCAAGAGAAATTTAATAAGATGTCAACAACAATGATGAAGAAAGTTATGGCTGCTATGATGCACGAAGAAAGCAAAGTATAAGAAAGACTCCATTCGCATGCATGAAGAAGAGATCAACCCTACTATGGAGCAAGAAAGGATAAATCAAAATTAGGGGGGAGAATGTTGGACATAATATTTGATTATCCTAAGTTAGATTATTTAGAATGTATTATTGTTGTATAATATATAGTTGTGGCGGTTATGGTGGTTATTTTGAACCATTGTGTCGGTTCACTAAAGGGTATCACAACCCATCACCACATATAAATAGCCCCATACCCCTTCATTTGTATTTGGATGATTCTTTAATAATATAGCATGTTTCTGTAAATTCTCTCTATTAAATCTCAACATATAATACATTTATTTATCACAGCCAACAGTTTTGGTATCACGTGCTACACACACTTAGGAAAATAATACTAGAAAATCACTCTTAAGCAAGATTTTTTTCCATTCTTTTTCTGTTATTAATCTTTTCCCACAACTGAAAATAACAATATGTAGTATGCGAGATACATATATGTAGCTCGTAAGTTACATATATACACACCATATGACATACACCACATATGTGTGTGCACGTGCGTGCGTAACTTCCCGAGATACATACATATAGTTTTTATTTACTTATTATTATACTAACTTTATAGCCTTTTACGTGATTACCAGTGTCTGTATTTCGCGTTACATCATGTGGGCACTCATCTAGTGTGCATGGAAAACATGTGTACTTAAGATCGTTTGTCTCATAATTTTTTCTAGTTTCCTCTGCAAAAATTTACTTGATTTGGATACTTAATTGATTATTTGGTGAATTTGTAGGTTTGATAGTGAAATTGTTGAAGAATGATTCAAACCGTGCATGCATGCACATGTGCATGCATGCATGTGTGCATGGTCTTGGAAAGCTGCATAGTTTGTTTATTCAATTCCTACATTTCAGTTTGTTTAAGTTTGAATAAGTTAGCTTAAAGTCGTTGTTTCTTTTCCACTTTTTAAGCTAGCCGTTAGTTTCTGATTTCTATATAATGTAGTTTGTTTTCATTCCTTTGTACGCACTTTTCAATATTCAAGAGAATAACAAGCAGCTTTCGTATCTGATCTGTGTTGTTATTGTTTACAAATACTTGTTAAGTGCTCTTAATTCCATCAGAGTGGTATCAAAACTTGGTTAGGGCTCTTATAAGTGTCATTCATTTCTCTTCGTATTGATCTCTTTTTGTATAGCTAAACAAATGAATTCACTTCCAATGGCTCATACTCAAATCCCTATTTTCAAGGGAGATGGATATGAGTATTAAAGTATTAGGTTAAAGACAATTCTGAGATCAAAAGATCTGTGGGATCTAGTGGAGAATGGAGTTAATGAAGCAGATACGGATCAAGCCAGGTTGAAGACTAATCGAAAGAAAGATGCTCATGCCATGGCTATTATTCAGCAAGCCGTGCATGATCACCTGTTCCCTCGAACATCTGCTGCTTCATTTGCAAATGAGACATGGGAAATATTGAAGATGGAATTATCAGGAGTCTTACATCCAAGTTTGATTATGCGGTCTCTTCTATTGAGGTATCTAATGATCTAACCACTCTCACACCAGTTAAGCTAATGGGATCCTTGCAATCACAGGAACAAAGGATCAACAGTAGGGGGACAGATAAGGTGGAGAGGCCAGATGAGCAAGCTTTACAGGTATTTCAGGAGACTAACAGGAGTTGTCAAGGAGGAAGAGGAAGGGGATGTGGCTCCTTTAGAGGAAGAGGAAGAGGTAGAAGTGGGTTCCAAAGTAGGGGACCTCAATGTTATTCTTGTAACAGGTTTGGTCACTTGAAAAGAGATTGATAGTATAGTGAGGAAGGTCATGCCAATGTTTCTAATAATGAAGGACAAGAAGATGATGGTGCTACAGAAGAGCCTCACTTGTTCATGATGTTTGTCCCTACTAACCAATATGCTCTTATGGTAGATCCCAACAACAATACAAAATCAACTAGCTTGTGATTCCTGGATTGTGGTTGTTTAAACCATATGATAGGAAACAAAGCTAGTTTCACTAAGATTGATACTTCATTCAACCTTGTTGTTTGGCTGGGAGACAAGAAGGGATTATCAGTTGAGGCAAAGGTACAATTAGAATTGAATTGAGTAATGGTGGTTATAGATTACTAGATGATGTTTATTATGCACCTATCTTAGAATATAATCTTTTGAGTGTTGTTCAATTAATGAGAAAAGGATACTCTTTGTTGTTTGAGGATGGCAAATGTGTTATTAAGAATAGGAATTCTGGCACCACATTGATAACTGTTATGGTGGCCGGTAACAATATGTTTCTGCTGGATGCTTCAAGTTTAGAAACGGTGAGTCCATCAAAGCCTGAAAAGATCAAAGATGATGTGTCCAACTTGTGGCATTTAAGGTATGGCCATTACAACTCTAATGCTTTAAAAGTGTTGTATGATAAAAGAATGGTCTTGGGTATGCCTAGAATTAAGTCTTTTGGTGAGTGTAATGGGTGTACCTTTGAAAAAAAAAACATTATCTCCTTTCAATTCAAAGTTATGGAGAGCTAAAAAGAAGTTAGAATTGGTGTATGCTGATGTATATGGTCCTATGAAAGTGTCCAAATTGGAGGGGAGTTTGTATTATCTTCTGTTTGTAGATGATTATATGATGTGCCATCATTTACACATATAAAACATGCATGGTTAGTCTCATAATATGGCAAAATTGGGCTTAAATTAATGATTAGAGCTACTTAATCGTTCATATTTGTATTTTTTAGGAAATTGGAGCTCCTACCCGAAAATAGGTGATTTTATGGTATAAACAGCTAAAACCGGAGATTCCTGAAGATACGAGACCCAAAGCATGATTCAAGAATGTGTAAAGACCTTCTCGGGCTTAAACTATGATAAAATCAATATGGGCTTGACTAAGCACGCCCATGCACATCGGTACGAAGGCCCTGCGTATAACACCCCAACCGATGGCGGAAACATCGGAATGTCACGTATTGATGATTGTTCAGTAGCTCATGGTAATTAATGTAGTTTTTAAATAGGCATTTACTCCAATACTAAGAATATCTAAATTGAAATACATAGCAAAATGTCTTGAATGAAATCTAGTACATCAAACAAATAAATGAAACTTAAAACTTCAAATAACTCCTCTTGATAGCATTAGACTTCAAGCATCAGTCTTTCCTGAAATGTTGAGTTTGGAAAAGATGGGGGGGTCAACTAAAAGTTGGTGAGAATACATAAGCCAAGTTTAGCAATAAGTTTTAAAAGTTTCAAAGTTTAGCAATTCATATGTCTAATGTATATCCAAGTCTACATGTGAATACAAAAACACAAAGAATGGTATGCACATAATCAATCCTCCGACAAAGTTTAGGTCCATCCCGCATCCACGGTTCTCCTTAATATAAAGTTTGGAACGATAACAATCACCCGCGCTCCCCATAGAAATGGTCAACGAATCTAGGTGGGGCTGTCAATCCAATAGATCTATCATTGTATATCGTCGGCTTGATCAGGGTTAATGATTATGTAAGTTTAAGTTTAAGTCTAACAGCTTTTGTCTAAGACATGTGGCATCAAAGATTTATAACTAGACATGTATAAAGAATTGCTCAAGTATAAAAGCATAAAGTTTCAAGCATAAAAGTTGCATAAACGAGGTTATGTAAACTCACCTTGCAGGGGTCGAATAAGGCTTTACTGTGGTCGAATGAAGTTTTTAAACCACTCAAGTTCTGGTTCGACCCCCCTTAAGGTCGAACCAAACTTAGTCTTTTCTAGATTTTCCAGTTTTGTCGTTTTAACGCATTTTAACACATCCTAACACATGAACATGCAATCCTAACATATGTTAAGCATATATAATCATGGATAATTATCTAAACACCGTTTAAACACGTATTTGCATATTATACACCATATATGAATCAATCTATGCATAACACTTAATCTAATTCATGTAATTCACCAACAACGGGACTCAAGACTCGTGTGTACATAAAATGACACCAATGATCCTCCAGATCATTGAACCCTGGACAATACGTAAGATAACCAGACTCAACTGACCCAGTTAAGTACGTTAATAAAATGTTTCTCGCTAACGTAGACTTATAAGTTTATAAAATGTTATGTTGAATATGCCGGGCGTCACAGTTATCCATTGCATCAATCCATACCTAATTAATATTATTTTATAAAGTAAAATTATTTTTTTAGTTTAGCAATTAATATTAATAATAATAAAAAAACATTTGCGTTTAAATAAAATTAAATTGCGTTTTATATAAACAACTATTTGCATTTTACAAATACAACTTGTGTATTTTAAAAAACATAATTAGTATGTAACAAATAACTTTTGCATTTATAGATACAAGTTATCTAGTGTGCTAAATAGTACCTTTTTTGCTTTCTGTCTTCTTTCATACTCTTTTTTGTCGTATTCAACAACGGTCAATGGATATTGTGTTATGTAGTATTGAAGCATTTCTTGTGTTTGGGTCCCCAAATCCATGTTATACCAATTTTCTAGCTGATCGACATCATCCCAATACATGTTATACAAATTGTTCCAATACAGCTCATTTGTTCCATTGTTTGCTTCAAAATCAACACTGTTTTTGCTCATTGGTGTGCATACCTCGGGTAGCATGGAGTCTTCATCACTGTAATTTTCTAGATTAACACTATTATCTTTGTACAATTTCCCAGTTTCACTACAATTTCCCCATCATGCACAACTGCAGATTCTTTATTCAACTCATTATCTATTGTTTTGTTTTCGACTTCAACGTCTTTACTCTGTGCCTTTTGTATTTCCTCATCGAGTATGTTAAAACATTCTTCAAAATCTGCATCATCATCATTTACTATTTCTATTATATCTTTCTCCTTTTCGACTTCAACACGTTTACCCTGTGCCCTTTGTATTTCCTCATCGAGAATGTTAAAACACTCTTCAATATATGCATCATCATCATCATTTACTTCTTCCATTATATCTTTCTCCTTTTCAACTTCAACACATTTACCCTGTCCCTTTTCTATTTCCTCATCGAGAATGTTTAAAAATTCTTCAATATATGCATCGTCATCATTCAATTCTTCTATTGCAACTTGCTCTTTTCATAACAATTTAATTTACCCATTGAGTTGTGTACATTTGGCAATTCACAAACTTCTTTAGCATCATCATCATCCATTAGAAGATGTGAAAGCATTGACATTATAGCTCTAATAACATCATCTACTCCTTCATAGTTACACTGCTTGCTGTTTATTTTATTTTTTCATCTACACTGCCCTTTATTCTACGATGATTTAACGGAACATTGTTACGTAGGTACGATTGCATCTCCTCCAATGATGTTGATGTGATGTAAGAGATTGCTGGTATTCTGATTCTGAGTTCACTCCGATGTCTTTTATTGTATTCGTGCAGGTACAATATCTGATAGACCCAAAATACAATGAAGATGTTTAGAAACAACTCGCGTCTAAAACAAATAACACTTGTGTTAGTTTTTAAACAATTTGCGTCTAAAACAAATAACACTTGCATTCTTTTTTATAACAATTTGCGTATAAAACAAATACCACTTGAGTTAGTTTTAAAATATGTACTTACATTCAATAATGCAACTGGTCCATTATAATTGTCTTTATCACCTAGCCATCCAACTTTAGTTCTCCTCAAACATTCAAGCATATACCCACACCGATTCATCATTGGAATTTCACATTCATCTCCAATAGCTAATAAAAATCTTTGATTCACGGTTGTTGTTTTTGTGATTTCACCGAATATTGTATTCCATGCAACCAGGAAGTTTAATTTGAATAGTCTTCCACCATCGACATTATCCCCAATTAGTGTCAGTACTCTTCCAACACTTATTCTTGAATTATCAAACTGGTTTTTAAATTCATCGATAGTAGTATCATAACCCTTCCTTGGCTTATTTTTCTCGAGAACATGTATCTTTCCATTAGGTATACCAAAAACCTCATGTACTGTTGATGATGTTATTTTGATACTATGATCGCCCATATTTAGTATGCTTGTTTCATCATCATAGTTTATTAACAACCAGTATCCCAATGTTGTAGCAGTTGACTCGTATTCCATCGATAGTATGCTTCCAAATATCATTCTTATAACATCAGTCTTCTGTGCATCCGTTAAGTATTGTATAGTTGTCATAAAATCAGCTGGAGAACATCTCATCTTAAGCCTCTTGTGGCTATATTGCACAAACTCTTTTGACTTTACTGTTATATCATTTTTTAACTTCTTTGTCGGTGTTTCAAAATCGTTGTCTGATCCAGATTTATTTTTTTCGATGCGTGTTAGACGATTGTTTTTATGTAAACTAGTCAATGGTGCTCGAAAGTCATCATCTAGATGTTCTAACACAATAGATTCAAAATTTATCATTAAACGCAAATACATTAATTTTTAAACGCAAGAACATAAAAGTTTAAACGCAAAAAACATGGCAATTATACGCAAATACTAATTTAAACCCATTGAACTTTTGTAATTATTATAGAAGATGAAAAATAAGTCAACCATGCAGATCTGTAAGCACAGTTTTATAATATAGATATACAATGTACCTTTACTAACATTCGTCGTCATTCTTTCATGCACTTGTTTGGTTCGTCTTTCAATTGATCCTCTTTCAACTGATTATCATAAGCAAATACGATTATTTCGTTAACTTCAAAACTACGATAATTCATAATTATAGTTTAATATGTATTATAATTGTAATAATCACGTTACCTTTCTTCATCTTCTTCGTCTGCATTCTTTCTAGTTTCGGTGTTTAGAACCCTAATTTTAGTGTTGTTTCCTTTTTGTAACGATTTTTACGTAATTGTACTTCAATTGCCTGCCCTTGTTTATTATTCTTTTTTGAATGCAGTCTTATGCCACAATTACAAATTTGCCCTTGGCAGAATTTTCATGAAATTTAATGACACATGGTTTTTGTACGATCCTACCCCCATAATCCTACGCTCCATATTACTTCTTACATTTTGTACAATAAGGGGCTTTTTACGTTGGCCTCTCCCTATTTTGAGTATTTGAATACAAATAAGTTCCAGCTTTGTTTGTGTGTTTTGTTCCCAACGTTTTTGCGTGAGAAACTGCATCATAGTTGTTATCGAATGATACAGTTATTCTCATTGAAAGGTATGCTATAAAATACTCCATATCAACCGGTGGATATGTATTCACTCTTGAAGGCACGTCTATATGCTGCAAATGCTACAAACACACGATTATAATTCTACGATTAACGTTTCATAACCTTAGATAAATGTGTGGAAAAGAGGTATAGTTGATACACCCATTTCTGGAATACGTTCCAAATTGTCGAAGCCAATGTGAGTTTGTATACATCGTGATGGTAATATGGAATCGTCAAAGCTCCATATGGAATGTATAACGCTGAGTCAATGAACATCTAACATAGACATAATAGTATACGACAAGTACTCTCAAAGGAGCTATGATCACCATCGAATATGTGAAAGCAAAAAAAGAACAACATTATAAGAGTCCCCTTAGCAAAGAAGTAGTTAATAAGTCGTCAAGATAACATTATAAGTCCACTACTGATTTTGCATAATTAGGCTAGTATTTATTATAAAGTAATGAACAATGTTGTGTGTTTTTGTATTATGAAAGTTGTGTGTTTCAATGGAGAATTACAAGACTCTTATATAGAGGATTTACAATAAAGAAAAGGCTAATACTAAGGGATACACTTAATTACATAATTACAATTATAATTGACTAAGCTAAGATTATGCAAAGTCTTGGTCAAGTCTTGGTCAATATCTTTAAGATGATGGTCAATGCTTTTATGGTGATGATACATTCTTTATACGCCCCCGCAAGATGGAGGATCCGTTGGAGACTCCAATCTTGGACCAAAAATATAGGAAGGGTGCACGTGCAAGCGGTTTGGTGAGCACATCCGCGATTTGATCCTTGGAGCTGACATGAAGAACTTTGAGTTGCCCGGAATTGACTTTTTCCCGCACAAAGTGATAGTCCAGAGCGATGTGTTTCATGCGGGAATGGTAAACAGGATTTGCACATACATAAGTAGCTCCGGTGTTGTCACAGTAAAGTGATGGGGTGCTCTTAATTGGGAGCTCGAGTTCACCAAGTAAATTTTTAACCCATGAGAGTTCAGCCGCAGCATTAGCGAGTGCTTTGCATTCTGCTTCGTTAGATGATCTAGAGACAGTTTTTTGTCTAGCAGATTTCTAAGAGATGATATTGGACCCAAGATATATGAGATATGTTGTAGTGGACAGTCCCCCATCATTAATACCGCCCCAGTCTGAGTCCGAAAAAGCCTGCAAGTTTAGGTTAGTATTGCATTTCAAAAACAACCCATGATGGACCGTTCCTTTCAAATAGCGGAGTACCCGTTTGAGAGCTTGCCAGTGTGATTGTTTAGGTGAGTGCATGAATTGAGATAATTTATTAACAGCAAAGGATATGTCGGGACGTGTGAAAGCAAGATACTGCAAAGTGCCTACAAGTTGGCGGTAGGGAGTGGGATTGACTTGGGGAGTGGAGTCAAAGGAAGAAAGAGAGTCGGAGGTGCTTAAAGGAGTGAGAACCTCTTTTGCACCATCCATTTTAAAGGTGGTAAGAATATCTTGAATGTGACGATGTTGGGAAAGAAATAGACCATTAGGCGTAGGAATGACTTCAATTCCTAGAAAATGATGGAGAGGGCCTAAGTCTTTGATAGAGAATTGGTTGCTTAGGGCTTGAACAAAGGAATCCATAAATGGATTGTGATTTCCGGTGAGGACAATGTCGTCAACGTACACAAGGAGGTAGCAAGTGATGTTGTTGAGATTTTATACAAAGAGAGAGGGATCAGAAATGCATTTTTTAAAGCCAAAACGAGTGAGAAAGTTGGTTAGTTCGATGTACCAAGCACGTGGTGCTTGCTTAAGTCCATATAGGGATTGTTTGAGTTTGCAAATGTGCCGTGGGAATTCCGTATTGGTAAACCCGGGAGGTTGCACCATAAAGACATCTTCGTGAAGAGTCCCATGAAGAAACGCATTATTAACGTCCAGTTGACGTAAAGACCATCCTTTTGAAAGAGCAATGGAGAGAACGGTGGGAATGGTAACGGGTTTCGTAACGGGACTAAATGTTTCATGATAGTCTTTTCCATATTGTTGGTGAAACCCTTTGGCAACTAGACGGGCTTTGTACTTGTCAATCGTGCCGTCGGGTTTGCGTTTGATTCGGAATATCCATTTGCAACCAATGGGAGTTTGGGTTGTGTGAGGGACAAGTTCCCAAGTGTTGTTATGAAGGAGAGCATTATACTCAAGATCCATGGCATGGCGCCAATCCGGATCTTTCAAGGCTTGAGTATAAGTGGATGGTTCAAGAGAAACGAGTAGAGGGTGAATGGTGGTAGAGTTGACAAAGTTGGGGTTGTAATACTTTGAGTTGGGTTTTGGTTGTCGACGAGGTAGTTAAGGGTTATATGGAGGTGAGTTCGTGGGATCATCGGGTGTGTTGGATGAAGACATTGGTGAGGTGGGGTTGGTGGAGTAGGAATCGGTTGGGGTAGAGGTGGTGCTATCAGGTGGAGTTGGTGGGCCGGTTGGTGAGGGTGTCTCGGTGGGCTGGGGTGTAGGGCCTGTTGTGTGTGAGGTTGGGCTGTTTGGACCTATTGTGTGGGAGGGTGGGCTGTGTCCAGGAGGTAGAGGGGGTGGGCCGTGGGTTTGTGGAGTGATAGGGGTTTGGGCTTCAGGTGATGTGGGTTGTGGAGTAGGGGTTGGATGATGCAAGATGTTTGGGTCTGGAGTGGGTTGGTTAGAAGGGGATGTTGATTGGGCCGATTAGTATGTGGATAGGAAGGAGTCAAATGACATGTGTTTGGGTTGGGGGTTTGTGTTTTGTGATGGAAAAATATGTGGGATAAATTCAACGTGGCGAGAGTGGTATAGTTTGTGACTAGTAGGGTCATAGCATTTGAATGCCGATTTGGAGGATGAGTACCCAAGAAATATGCACGCCGTTGAACGAGAGTTGAGTTTTGAAGTAGCATAGGGTCGTAACCATGGGTAGCAAAGACAACCAAACGGTTTGAGTTTGGAATAAGTAGGAGTGGTTTTGAACAACATATCGTAGGGAGATTTGTTGTTAAGGATGGGTGTAGGCAAACGATTGATTAGGTGGGTTGCGGTTTGAAAGGCATAGGACCAAAAATGTTGTGGTAAGTGGGAGTAGTGGAGTAAGGCGAGGCCGGTTTCCACAACATGTCGGTGACGTCGTTCGGCAATATTGTTTTGTTAGAACCTATACAGAAGAACTCATCCCAAAAGACTAGCCTAATGGAAGAAAGAGCTCACTTGGGTTATAAACCCCGTATTGGTCGTTGTCCATACAACCAATGTGGGACAAGTCTCATACCATGCAATGGGTTAAGTCTCACATCGGTTGTATGGCAACCAATGTGTGGTTTATAACCCAAGTGGGCTCTCTCTCCCATCAGACTAGTCTTTTCGGATGAGTTCTCCTGTTTGGGTCGTAACAGATTCATTACGTAAGGAATTGATCTCATGTCAAGTGTATTATTGTCTACACTTAACACCATATAGAACAATTGTATATAGATTCATCATGGTTTTCATGTGTTTTCTTTCATATCTCCATACAATGCCAAACAAGGTCCTTGACCACATACACATCACGCCTTGATTTGGTTCAGATTATCATTCAGTTCGTTTGAAAAGATGTGAAACAACTAAAAGACAATTGCACTCTCAATCTAAAGCAAACTTTCTTTTATGTTATCATATAACATAATGCACCCCAAATCCATGTTCCAAAACCAAAGAATGAGATTTAAAATATCGTTACATTATGATACATCGGATAAATACATGTGCTCATAATTGATACATTATAACAACTATCGTTACATTATAAAAAGTTGATTATGATTGCAAGATCATGAAGCCTTGTAACCAAAGCATTTAAAATATCGTTACATTTAAAATATCGTTACATTATGATTGCAAGATCATGAAGCCTTGTAACCAAAGCATCCATCACTGAATCTGATTGCTAAAGGCCTGAAAACCATATATAAAAAGTTGATTAGCAACAAGAAGCATCAATCTCTCACATATTTCAAATGTATGAAAACATAATCAAAGGTAGCTACCGAGAAAATGTTGACATGACCCGGATCCGCAAGGTGAGCCGATAGGTTCTCAAGTGGGCTTTGCCCGGTGTAAACTGCTTGGAACACAAAGCCCAAAAACGCGAGCATAGCTAACCGCCCATTCTTTATTTCTTTGGTCCTCAGAACCATCACTGGTTCTGGAGACCCTCTCCCCCACATAAACGGGTCAAACCACAATCCACCAGGGTACCCGACATCAGCCTTTGGCTTCTTTTTGTTGGGGAGTTTAGGCTCGATGTCAACGCACCCTGGGTTGATCATGTCAGCCCATCTTCGACCCTCTACCCAACCCATCAAGGCTAACTGCACCACAAACAAAGTGGTGGGGTCAGCAAAGTATTCTCTAGAGCCCGCTTCGAACCATGAGAAGTTGTCGATAAAGCCCAAACTTTCGAGCCATTCGGGGATTAGAATTCCAGCAACTGCAAGCATTGCCCATCTGCTGTGCATCAACTCAGCTTGAGCAAACCATTTGAGTAATTCTGGATCAGACCCTAGTCACACATATATATATAGGAACAATCTTTATTCATTTACCTTAAACATTTATTAAAAAAGATTAAAACCCATTATAATTTACATACCTAATCCAAGTGGGTCAAAGCCAAAATCTCCAGGGAGGCTAATATTAATCAAGAAAATTTGAATTAATTAGTACATATACTCATCATCATCATCATCATCATCATCATCATACTCAGTTAATCCCACCAATAGTAAAAGCTAAGGTAGGGTCTGAGTAGGGTAAGATGTAGACAGGCTGCTTCCAATGAGACCTCTGGCTCGATAGTGGTTTTGTATCAAGCCTTGGACATAAGGCACATAACACTTGGAAACCGGGACAAACCCGATTTGTGCATGTACCCCCTTGTCTTTTGGCTATCAACGCCACCACCTGATGCATGATTAACCGTCCGTCATTTTTAACGTTATTTTCACGAAATTAGTAAAATAACGTTAAAATTAGTGCAACTTTACTTTTGACCCCCAAGGGCGACACATATATACATTATATG
Source organism: Ambrosia x helenae (assembly GCA_030844895.1). Classification (NCBI taxonomy): domain Eukaryota; kingdom Viridiplantae; phylum Streptophyta; class Magnoliopsida; order Asterales; family Asteraceae; genus Ambrosia; species Ambrosia x helenae. The sequence continues at coordinate 4,938,602 of CM061227.1, read as the reverse complement.
TGCACAGCCGTAAGCGGGGCTTTTATATACTAAATATCTCATTATCTTGATTATGTATGAAGTTTTTTTTTTTTTTTTTTTTCAAAATAACTCTCCGTTCCATAATTGTAAAAATTACATCAAGATAGCAGTTAGCGGGCAACAAGCTACGCTGCCACCGGAAAAAAAAAATAATAATAAGAATTGACCTGCCATCAAGCCATTCAGGAGGTGAGGTTCCTGGGAACCATACAGGTCTATCAGCAGGAAGTGGTTCACAAACACTTGATACTCCTTCTTTAGCTGCTTTAAGCTTTTGTACATGGATGCTTCTGAACTTGTACCTTGGAGTACAAGTTATTTCAGTATAAGGTACTTTCCTAGCTACTTCTCCCCTGTCATAACAAAAATTATGTTAAATGAGTGTGTTATATATATATATATATATATATATATATATATATATATATATAATGATATATACACACATGTATATATAAGCAAGGGGTATGACCTGGTTGTGAGGGATGAATGAGAGGTGGAAGCAATGGTGAAGGCCATGATGATCAACAATGGCAGCAATGGAATGAATGAACAGAGAGATAGAGTTGCAAGGATTGAAGAAGATGATGACCAATGGTGACATGTGTATGGATATGTGGGACCCCTCTTATGTGCTAAGTTAGTGGACTTGGGTTCATAAGGTTTTTATCCGTAAAATTTAGGGAAAATGGCCAAAATAGCCCCTTGACCGAGCGTTTTGCGTAAATGGCCCCCTCCACCGTCTTTGGAGAGACGGGACACGGTTTCCAAAAGGACTGAACCGTCTTCCGAGATCCTTTGGATTCCAACCAGTAGCAACCCAACACGTGGCGGTTACGATCCCGATGTCTGCCACCCGGCTCCCGTGGCGGCTTGAGACGTGTCAGCGCCGCAAAGCCGTCTCCGGTGGGGTCCCTGAGACGGTTCACCAACGGCTCAAGTTAAGCCGTCTTCGGCTCGGCTTATAATAAAATAATATATCCGATCCCACCGGAGACGGCTCCTGAGCCGGTTCGGGTACGAAAAAGCCGTCTCCGGTGACGTCTTTTAAAAGTTGTCAACCGTCTCCTGAGACGTCAGCGGGTACCAAAAAGACGGCTTCCCGTACCGTCTTTTTACTGTTTCTGAACCGACTCGATGCCGGACGTCGTACATCGACGGAGACGTTTTCGGTGATGTGACGTCCATGACGAACCGTTTGTTATAAAATTAGTAAATTTTGTAACAATTTTGTTTGAATTTTTTCTTGTATTCCTTATTTTTCTTTCCAAGTGTTAAAAAAAAGTTGTGTTTTTAAAAATGGTTAGTTTTATAATCTATAGTGGAGGCAGGTGGGAAGTTGTCAACGGTCGAATGGAATACGTTGTTGATAGTAGCTGTAAAAGACGTGGTTTTGAAATTGATTCAAATATCTCGTATCTTAGTTTTTTAAATGTAGTTTCTGATGTGTGTGAGATTCCAAACATTTCAAGGTTATCTTATAAAATGTCAGCTTTTGATGATGCAATCGACATTTTTAATGATCGTGATGTATCTTTTCTTTTTAAAGTTGCTTTGCAAAACCCCCATGAAGTATTGAAGTTGTATGTTGTAGATGAACCAGGTGTGGGTTCGTCTAGTAATGCTCATTTAAACGACGTACCTTCAAATGATTCAAAAATCCCTGATCTAAATGTGTCTATAGAAAATTTTGATCATTACACACCATATGGGTGTTTTGGAAATTTCGATGATGAGAAAGCTGAAAAAGAAGAATTTTATGGAAAGCCAAGTCCTGAATTGTTTTCAGATATAACCAAAAGCTCTTTAGTTTTTTCTGAAGGTTCCGTATTTCGTAACAAAGATGAATTGAAATTGCAGTTAGGAAATTTTTGTTTGTCTGAACGTTTTTCCTATAAAGTCGACAGGTCATCTAAAACGAGGTATGAAATTTCATGTGTAGTTGATGATTGTGATTGGCAATTTAGGTCACGTTCTGTCCCAACTTCAGACACGTTTTTTGTTACATTTTTTAACAACAACCACACATGTTCTAAAACTCAAACACATCCCCATCTTCGTCAAGCTAACCCGCAAGTAATTGGTAGCATACTGAAGCACCAATTGCGAGATACTAGACGTGTTTATCGTGGAAACGAAATAGTACAAGATTTTCGAGAAAGATTTAAGGTTGATATATCATATACTCAAGCTTGGCGGGGGAAGTGTCATGCACTTGAGCTTTTGCAAGGAAGTAGCAAACAATCGTTTTCTGAGCTTCCGTTCTACTGCTATAATTTGCGAAATGCAAATCCAGGGACTGTTACTGAGATTAAAACTGATGAAGACAATCGTTTTGAAATGCTTTTTATTGCCATTGGTGCAACGGTCAGTAAAATATTTTTACCTATTTTCATACCAACTTAAATAAATTATTGATGTTTTGGTTCACTGAAGTCTAAAATTTATCTGTTTTTCATTTTATTAAACAGATTCGGAGTTTTCTTCTGTCTTTAAGACCGGTCATTATTATAGACGCGGCACACTTAAAAGGTGAGTTTAAGGGAACGTTATTCCTTGCTGTTGGCATGGATGGTAACAACCAAATTTTACCCGTTGGATATGGTATCGGCAAATCCGAGGACGGTGAGAGTTGGACGTGGTTCTTATCGAAACTTAAAGAGTGTATCGGTGAGCACCCGGATTTGGCGATCATATCTGACAGAGCCAACTCAATAGATTTGGCAGTTCGGACGGTTTTTCCTAATGCATTTCACGGGTTGTGCTGTCGACATTTGATGGTGAACTTAAAGATACCAAAAAGCAAAAAGAAGGATTTAGAGACACTGTGGTGGAACACTTGTAAAGCTTACCGGGTGTCTGATTTTGAAGAAAGTTTTAACGCGCTGTGTGCAGCCCTACCACGGGTTAGGAATACTCTATTGAGTATCGGTTTACATAAGTGGTCAAGAGCACACTGTTCGGGGAAACGATATCATTATATGACATCTAACAGTGCAGAGTCAATCAACGCCTTATCTAAGGACGAACGAAAAGTTCCAATCACCCATTTGGTTGAATTTTTTAGACAAAAACTTCAACAATGGTATTACGAACGCCGAAATGAGGCTATTCAAAATAAACACGTACTGACTCCTTTCGCGGTAAAAAAAATTATTAAAAAGATTGAATATTCTAGAACGTGGAAGGCTTATGGCGTTGGGGTTAACACTTTTCAAGTTCTAGACGGTGGGAAAAATGGTTTTGTTGATCTGTCTAATGAAACATGCAGTTGTTGTGTTCCCCAGATATCTGGTTTCCCATGTGGCCACATGATTGCAGTATCAAAATTACTGAAGGAACAGGACTGCAGTCATTATACGTCACCTTGGTATAGCAACCAATTATACAAAACAACATATGAAGAGGCCATTTATCCTTTACCCCACAGGTCTGAATGGGAGACGCCAGAGTGTTTGATTCCTCTACAACCACCACATATCACAAAACGACAGTCGGGACGTCCTCGTGAAAATAAACGAATTTTATCGAGAGGCGAGGAACCTACGCCTGTATATTGCAGTCGTTGTAGAACTCACGGTCATCATCGTGACCGATGTTCAGCTCCTGTTGCCTCACGATCAAAATCTGCTAGGCGTGGTTCAAAGAAAGAAAATCATCATCAAACACCGTCCCCCACTTTCGTTGAAGCAGATGACTTTGCAGAATATGTAATTCATAATACTTGTTCGACTGTTAACCTTGCTGATTTTTAGTGGTGCTATTTACTTTAATTTATTTACTTAACAATGTTTATAACATAAAACTTACAAATAACTTCGATATATCAAGTTTTACATCAATACATAAACTAGGTAGATAAATATTTAAATATTTGACGGTGCAAAACGACCAGCATAAATTTCATCTGCCATGAAACGTCTGAATCTCATGCAAGCATCATGTAGGCTGCCTTCTCTCCAAGTCAATGTAATGTTTTGAACAAGATTTCTCAGCAACATACAAACGATTACCCCTGAATGTCGACCAATGCGACTATTGGTGACAGGCCAGACAACATCCCCCGAAAATTGTAATGATTCAACTTCGTTTCTACCAGACTTTTGCCAGTACGTTATAGCCCCTAGAAACCATATGAAAGCAGATTCAAATTCTATAAGAATTTGATGAATTTTTCTATGACTGCAAAAAGTATCGCCGCAATCTATGGGACTACAGTTATTTGGGAAATACACTGTTACTTGTAGTAATTTCATGTCAACTTGTAGAACAAACCAGTTTTCATCGTCTATCGAGGCTGGTATATATACCTGAAAATTACAGTCCAAAACGAAATGTAGATTTTATACAGCACGATAAAAAGGTATAAATATACAAAAAAAAACAGTATTCTACCATATCAACTTCCCAAAGAGGTGGATATATTTTTCTCGAGCCGTTTGCGTAGCAATAAGCATGGTGATCTTGTTCAATAATTAGGTTATAGAAATTAGGGGGAAGAACAGTCCAAAGACCATAACTACATGTTGTTGGTCTTCTTTGTCGTTCAATGTCCCTTAACGACATCAATTTGTTGCACCATGCACGAACATGCTGTAAATAAATGTTAATAAAATCACAAAAAAATTATCATATCATATAACGTATAACGTAACAGTCATAGTATTTACCGTTTTTTGAAGATATCCGCTTCCACAGTACCCTAAAATACCACCCCACCACTCTTTGTTTAATGGTGTACGCCCCATATAGGTTGTATAGCAACATGTGCTATCACCATCGTAGTAAAACTCAAGAACATTTGGAGCCCAAAAACTTGATTGGTTATGTGGATTAACCCAAATTGTGTTCTCTACGGGAGCAGGAATGTTAGTCATTATGCTATTTCATCTGCATGTGAAATGAGCTTCTATATAAGGACCTAGGTTGATAGGTGTACCAATATCGGGTGGAATTTGCAATTTTTGCCAAACGTCAAGGACTAAATTGGCAAATAACTATTTCGTTTTTTATAAATATACCTACCACCAACCGTTCATCATCAATTGTGTAGAGGTTTATATACCATCACCATGTCTCAGTCATCATCTTCATCTTCAAGGTCTTCATCTAGACGATTTAGCAGGTCAAGAGAAATATGTTCATGCGGTGCAACTACACGTATACTTATCTCGAGAACTGATGCAAACCCGGATAGAGACTTCGTGTGTTGCGTAAGTATTAAATTTTAATATTTATCGTGTGCTTTTAATGATCATCAAATAACTGTTTATTTTTTTTAAACCACAGACTGCTGGTTGTGGATTTATTAGGTGGGTAGAAGCGTCAGAATGTTTCAGGTGCAAAAAAATCGTTCCGGGGTTGAGGCAATCGTTAGACGAGCAACAAGCTTTGGCTAGAAAATACCGTTTGCAGGCCAGATTGTTGAAGTTACTTTTGGTAGTTAGTTGGGTTTTGTTTGCATATCTACTAATGTAACACAAGAGGAGTAGTAATAATAATGTCATTAGTAATATTAATTTAACAATTTCAGTTCGTCTTCATCGGGAGTCTGTCTATTATCTACCGTATCAGGTTCCGGCAAAACGTTCCTATAAAATTCAAAGGCCATCCTGTGCCGCATTTTTAAAGCTGTTTCTTGGGTGTTTTCATGTTTATTATATAGAGGTTCGTTTTTAATCAACCTCTCAATAAATATGCACACCCAAACCCCACAATCACCAAGATCTCCGGACTGTTGGGGTACATCTTTAGGCTCTACGACCTCGAAAGGAGGGGCGTATATGTACGGGTTTACGGATTCGTAGTAATTATTGGATCTTAGCCAAAGCTCAAATGCATAATTAGCATTGCATATGACCTCTCTTTTGGCCTTCTCCGCGCCCCTCAAACCAAGTAAACTGCAAAATATAGAAAAAAACATTATCAAAATTAACACTATTACCTAATGAAAACCGGCATTAAAATGAATAGGTTCAACATTTACCTGTCGTAGATGGTAAACGTTCGCTGGCGCAGGTTAAAAACTCCGAGGATCCAATGTTGTAAGCTTATATTCAACACAACATATACCTATTAAAACGTGAATAGTTTGAAACAAAATGTTAAAAACAAATCATAATATGTTCAACAAACAAAACCATGATTTAAATTTGAAAAACAACCTCGTCAACATCAGCGATTTTTGGAAACGGTTCGAATGACCCATCAAACAAATCTTTAAAAGGCTGGTTATTAGTACGGCTAAATAAACCCCCCACAAAATATGGAGGAAGGATGCTCCAACGGGAGGTTGAGCTCCAAAGAGTCTCGTAGAGATGGTGTGTCCATCCATATATGTGCTATAATAAATAATTTGAATATTCAATATTAAACTGCGGTAAATATATTAATTAAATTAAACATAGTTAATAAAAGTAACAAATATTTAAAAATTATTACCTCGCTGCCTAACCAACCGAGTGAATCATCATCGCCGAAAAGATCTTCCCAAAAGCCATCCGGGAATATATTTCCCCCAAATAGTGCACAAGTTCTATGTTTATCCTTTTGTTTTGGATACCATTTTTTTTATTAGTTTTATGTTTTCGTTTTCATCGTCTGATTTGAACTTCTTCTTTTTTGCACCTTTTATTGTTGTAAATGGGGAAAGCATACACGAGGATGGCTTTGTTGACCTTTGAGACCGTCTCAACTGTTAAAGTGACAAAAGTGAACCAATTATTTTGAATTTAAATGCTAAACTATGAAGGAAAAAAATAAAATAAAACATACAGGCTTTTTTAGGCCGTCGGTGTCTGGTCTATATACATCACCCGAGCAAAACATTTCATCAACATTTTCATTGTGATGCGAGCTCGTCGGGCCTTCTTCACCAGTCGGTTGGGATTTACGTACCTAAGATTTAAAAATGTTAATTATTTTAAACTTTTCAACAAATTAATACGGATTAATAATAATCATACGACAACTTTACCTCAGGCAGTAAACCTTTCAACTTGTTATTATAAAAGTTTTCCAACCTATCATCCATCAACGCTTTAAATTGCTCTATTAAATCATCGTTGATAGTGTAGGTTGTCGGAACAGTTTCCGACTTTCTTTTTTTGGCCGTCGAATCAACAGGCTCATCACCGTAAACCGTATGCAGATCATCGAAATTTACATCATCCGCTCCCGTATTATCAAAATTAACATAGGCAGACGGATGAAACTCGGCCGACTTATTAAAGCACCCTTGAGCCCGGTTCCTTTGTCCTCGTAAAAAATGGGCACTATCAGTGTACCAGGCACAGCGCAGCTCAAAGTCATTCGGAAGTAGAAACCTAAACGGCTTAAGCCCTTCAAGCTGAAGCACAACAATTTTTTTTTAAATTTTATCACTTATATTTAGCTTTTGAAAAAAAAAATTCGGTAGAAAATGATTTCAAAAGATTACCATAGAATTTACGGTGATCTTACGATCAATGGTGCTCCTATGCATTTTTTTTCCCGGACCCCAGGAAAGAACTCTGGGGATTGCATCACCAACAAAAAAATGTGGATCGGTTTTAAATTCTGGAAATATCTCAAATATCCAGATCTGCAAGTTTTTAAACAAAATTTAGAAATATCAACAATATTTGTTAAAATTAATAATTAAAAGTAAATAATTCATAAAAACTAATACCTTGAAAACCCAATTACAAGATTTTAAACTGAAGCCCTTTGTACCCTGCTTTTGAATCAGGTGCATGTTATTGATATTTTTAACCAAATCTTCCCAAAAATAACTTCCCCATGGAAATGCATTCAACTCTACAAAGTCATCAACAAGATCGAGGACTAGATCATCCACGGTAGCGCTATTTTGGGTACCCTTAAACACCGATTCAATCAATACCAGGATACAAATACGGACAACATCATCCTCCTCATAATCGCTCCAGTCACCGTTGAAAATATCAAGCACACTTTGATAAGATACCTTACTCACCTCACGGAATATTCGTCTTTTAAACGATGTTGGGGATTGTGCGAGTTCCCAACCATCGTGACGGCCAAATTTTAGGCCCGTTATCAGACAAAACTGTTGTGGAGTGAATAGAAGACTGTTAGGACCGATTTGATAAAAAAAGGCCGTCGATACTAGGCAGTCCCGTCTCAATCTGATGTTGTGCCACTGAGAGTAACAAATTACTTTCGCAAACATGGCTCATAACATCCAGAAAGTGACCGAAGACGGTCTCCCTAAAACGCGTCTTCATTGCCTCGGACATTCTAGTATTCATTTCTGTTACTTTGTTCCAGGCACTTCGGACTTTTATTTCGGTATCAGACTAAAAAAAAGGTTATAAAAAAATTTTTAGTAACGAAAAAGGTAAATGAAAAATGATAAAAATACTTGACTGAAAAATGGTAGTAAACGCTTACCGCAGGAGGTAAGCTCCGAGGAGGATTCGGCTGTTGTGGGTGCCGAAAAAACTCTTCATACTGTTCCTCTTGTAGTATTTGATGTGGGTTCATCGGGTCGACAAAGTCACTCGGATTAAACATGGTCAAACGGGTTTGGTTAACCTCGATTAACGGACAACAAAAAAACAAACAAAATTAAAAATTAACCGACGGTCGACGGTGAGCACGTTCGTGGTGGACCACATGACCAAAAATATGTCGGGTGGTCCCGTTTGTGTTGTGTCGTTTTCAATGAAAAAAAAAATTTTAAACTTTAAAAAGGAACGTTAATATTACCTTTTTAATTATAAATGACCGTCGTCTGATAATTTGACCGGAGTCCTAGCAAACCGTTCGCCGGAAAATAGATGATAAACAAGAAAACCGGTAAAAGAGCGTTCCCGTCAACGTAGCGTCTTTCGGTGGAGAGACTTTCACCGAAAGTTTACTTTTACCCCCAAAAGGTAAACCCTAGTGGGACCGGGCTGCATGGGCCGGGTCCGGTTCCCAAGCCGTCTCAGGAGACGGTTTGACCAAGACGGGTTCGGTTCCCAAAGCCTCTCAGTCAACCCTCTGACAAAGCCGGGTCCCGGTTCCCAACCCGTCTTTTGAGCCGGTACCCGGAACGATGTGCTGAGCCGGTTCCGGTTCCCAACACGTCTTTTGAGACGGTACATGGAAAGAACTGCTGAGCCGGTTCCGGTTCCCAACCCGTCTCACAAGCCGGGTCCGGTCCCCAACGCCTAACCCGTCTGACGAGACGGTTCCCAATACTAACCCGTCTGACGAGACGGTTCCCAAAGACTCTAAGTCGGCTTCCAAGGAGACGGTTCCCATTGCTGTCAGACGGTTCCCGAGAGTGCATTTTGTGGGCCCGTAATTAATTAAAAATTTAAAAAACAAAAAATTAAAAATTTAAATAAATAATTTATATTTAAAATCATCTTTATATAAGTAGTTGTAAACGTAAAATATTTTGTCGTTAAAAAAGGTTGTTGGAGAAGTATCGCTCAAGAAAATGTCTGACGGCCGTGATAAAAATATAGCTCCAGAAGAATACTTTTCTCAACCAGAGAAACATTCATCGAGTTGGATACTAAAAAAATGGAGGCGTCCGAAGGAACCTGAAATTACCAAAGAAAGAGAATTTATCAGTAATCGACAAAGCTTACACGGAAACGTTATCGGCAAATGGGCTATACCGGACGATGAGAATGATAATTGGGCAACTAATGTTGTTGACTTCTACAATAAAGGCGACGCACCGTTTTGTTATTCTGTTGTTTTTTCAAGAAGTATTGAGCTTGACAAAAATTTTTGGGGAATTTTGTTGGGCTATCGTTCTAACGGCTACCTCACACCAACAGTAATAACTTAAATTTTAATGTTTTTTTTTATTTTTTTTTACTGAAATTGTGATTCAATTATTTTTCAGCATGTTGAAGGATGGGTTGGAAGACTGATGAACTGGAGGAGTAGAAAGCTACAAAAAAATGCTTCGCTAAATATGCGGTGGACAATTCTTCCACCAGAATTTTATAATTCGTTATTAGAATTTGTACCAAAAAACTTGGCCAACTATTGCAATGGCAAATTCAAACCGTTTCCTTCATTTTTCGACGTTGATTTTGTTTTTTTCCCCGTTCAGCTTGAAAATAGGGAATGGTTATTGGTGCGACTAGAGTTGGTGACGCAAGAACTTGTTATGTATGCTTGCGAAGACCTTCGTATCAGAGACAAATACAGAACCATTGTTCACCCAAAGCTGACGAAGATACAAGTTTATTTAGGAGCTTTACTAGTGAACATAAGATTCTGGAAGAAAACAGGTAATCCAGAAAAATGTATAACTTTCAATCTTAACGAAGACTATGTTGCACCACATAACTCCCTGTCTGGTAATGAAGCGGTATATCTTTGTATGCTGATGGAGCATTTGGTTACTGATAAACCAATTACTACGAACGGTGATCTAAAACAAACATGTTCGTCTTACAGACGATTCATGGCTGAAAAAATGTATTTCTGGAGGTGCTTACCACGTCCAAACAATTCTTAATAAAATGTTCTTATTTTGGAAGTTTATTTATTTTTTTAATTGTCCTTATTTATTTTTATTACCTACCATATTAAATATTTAATTAAATTAAATTATTTCACACTATAAATACCCGCCAAATTAACAAATTCTTCACTACATCACATATTTTTCTTACAAAACATCAATCAAACCAAGTAAAATGTCTTCATGGACCGACGAGGAGATCCTTGGGGTTACACTGGCATGGCGAAATGTTGCCGAAAACACCCGAGTTTCAAACACCAGTCAAGAAATTCGTGCAACTCCATTTTGGAGTAGAGTATTTTTCGAGTTTCGAACACTTGTCGGCGGTCAGACAAACCGTACGACACAAGATGTTATAGAAAAGTTTCACAACGTCAAGGCGGAGTGCACCGTATTCGAAGGGTTCTTCAACTCCAACAAAGAGGAGTCGCCAAACGAGTCCGAGGAAGGGCTCATAGAATTGGCGAAAATCGACTACTTTTTGGACTACGACGAAGAATTCGAATACCTTTCCGCGTGGCATTTGTTACGTGATTATATTTAAATTTAGGTTTTATTAAAAATAATGTTATGTAATGTTCTTTTTTTAATGTATGTTTTATTATTAATAAAGTGTTTTAATTTATTTAGTGTTTTAAAAAATGTTGTAATTTTTACTATGAAATCTATTGATATTCCCTATTGAATGCTTAACCCACCCGCATATGTCCTTCCTATATAAAGCCAGTAGACGGTTTGACATTACAGACCGTCAGTACACCGTCACAGATAAGAAACCCAAACCCAAAATCACAATGGCACCGAAACCGTGGACAGAAGAAGAAGAAATTGCCCTGTGCACTGCTTGGATAACTGTTAAAGAAAACCCACCACGTCGAGGGTCCATTTGGCCACTCGTTCTCAACGAGTTCAAAGTTTTGGTTGGAGGTTCAAGCAGGTCAACGGAGTCTCTCAACCGGAAGTGGACGGACTTGCAAAACAAGTGCCGTCTCTTCGAGGGGTTTTATCAAACCGCTATCCGTGAACTCCCACAAGACACTGCGGACCATGAAAAACTTGAACATGCCAAGATTGAGCACGAGTTTTCGGGGCGACCACCCTTTACTCATTTGTCGGCGTGGCAGATGATTCGTGATGTCGCCGGGGCTTTGGATTAGTTTTTTTTTTCTTACTTTTAATGCTCCTTTTATTTTAAGTCATAATAAAAAAAATGTTTATTTTAAGTTTATATTGTTTAAAGGGAGTGTTTTGTTTAACACCAAAAAGTAGAGAACACATGACCTTAAACAAACTTAACATAAACAAATAATAATAGGAATCCAATAAAAATACAACTAAAGTATTAAAACAATTACAATATACAAACAATTATAATTCACGAAGTGGTTCAACACGTCAAACACCGAGACATTTCCGTTGCTTGGAACGCCAAGATATATTTTCGCAGTGTACTTTATACCCACTGTCCAGTTTCATCTTCATCACCATAAATACGTACATAAATATATGTACGGACAGATGCTTACCAACGGCCCGGACAAGTCAAATAACAAACTCTCCTAAATATCACATCCGACCGTCTTGTACATGTAAAAGACGGATGATCCAGAAGAACATGATAGAGATTTAGGAAAAGGATGAACTTGCCAACAAAGTAGACTACAACATCGTCGATGCAAATTACACGGGTTAACCCACGTGTAGATGCAACAACAATCCAAGTAGTATTATGTAGATGTAACAGCAATCCAACAGAAGCCTTTTTCGCTTTACTTCTCACTAACTCCGACCGAAACCTATCCATCACTTCAACCTTTCGCTCCAAGTGGTTGGAGGTCAACTTAAAAATAAAGAAAATGGGTGAAAGGATTTTTAAGGCCAAAGAAAATGGGTGAAAAACTTCGGATCAGAAGCTTTCCATAGAATGGGATTAGATAAATCCCAAAGGCTTAGGTTTAAAAAGTGCCATAATTTTTACCGAAAAAATATTCGGCTATTCTGAAACTCAAAAACACGTCGATTAATCAAACTAAATTTGAAAATAACATTTGAGAAGATTTTGTTTGATTTGGTAAAATATTTTGGCTTGGTAAAATATCTAAACGGGCTTGAAACAAACATTTGAGAAGATTTGGTTTGATTTAGATGTGTTTTTTTTTTTCAACCAAACCCACATATTTATACCCAAACAAAATTTGAAAAAAAAAAAATAAATTAATTAATGGGGCTGAAGACGGTTCAGCCAAAACGGATTCGGCTAAGCCGAGCCGAAGACGGCTTAACTTGAGCCGTTGGTGAAGCGTCTCATGGACCCCACCGGAGACGGCTTTGCGGCGCTGACACGTCTCAAGACGCCACGGGAGCCGGGTGGCAGACATCGGGATCGTAACCGCCACGTGTTGGGTTGCTACTGGTTGGAATCCAAAGGATCTCGGAAGACGGTTCAGTCCTTTTGGAAACCGTGTCCCGTCTCTCCAAAGACGGTGGAAGGGGCCATTTACGCAAAACGCTCGGTCAAGGGGCTATTTTGGCCATTTTCCCTAAAATTTAATCCTTTATTAATTATGACATGGTATTTTAGTAATTAGTTTTCTAACAATTTAATGAGAATGTGACATTGAATTACCGATAGTAAGTGGCGAAGCTTGACCCGAAGGTTTGGGAGCCGGAAGTCACCGGGGGGTCGGAAGTCACTAGTTTCGGGAGTCGAAATCCAGTTTCGGGGGGTCGAAACTCGAAACCCTATATTTCCAAAATTTTCTATACGAATACTATATAATCAGCACTTCTACGCGAAAATTCGGGGGGTCGGCCGCCCCCGCCGGCCCCTAGTAAGCTTCGCCAGTGCCGATAGTTGACTTTGATTTTCTAAAAAATGTAAAAATTTGTTTTATTTGTAAGTACGATTGTAAATGAGTTGAGTTGTTGTTCAGTTACAAATGTGAGGTGGTGGGTTCAAATCCTTACAAGTGCAAGATTAGGTGAAAATAAGATGGTATAAAATTTGCCGTTAAAATTTTATCCATCCATAGTGGTGGAGTGGCTTTTGTTTCACCTATGTGATCAAATGTTCAATTCCCACTTCCATCATTTATGGTTTGGTATCCGGGTGAAGGTCGAATACGGGTGGCGTCGGTTCGAATCTGACGAGCGGCGAGGTTTTACCGAGTTCTATAACACTGTCGTGCCTTCGGGCGGGTGGGGCTCGGGTTTCCGCGCATCGGGAGAAGGCGGGGGCTGCTGGAGGTCGAGTAGTCGATTCTTGGGCACGGCGCCCCGCAAGGGTGGTTGCCACACAGTTGTTCGCCGATAAAAAAATGATAAACTCGTTCGGTTCTCCTTTACTGAAAATGTGCACACGCTTAGGGGAAGGAAAAAAAAAGGGAAATGAGATAGTACAAACTTATTTTGTTCTATAACTTGAAGGCTTTAAAAAACAAAAATTAGACACGTTTAAATTATTACTTAATAATGAAATTTCATATATATAAAAAATAATAATTACGCCTGTAGTATAGGAAAAGAAAAACTTACGGTCACACAAGACAGATATATTTGGCTGTTGTGACGAGAGAGAATGAGAAGGATGCAACAAAGGAAAACAACAATTGATACTTGACATTAACTCTTACCTAAAAAGCATGTACAATCTAAGTTCACTTTTTATCATAAAATAATACTAAAATAAATAATAACGATATTTTCGTTATTCTTTGTAAATAAAACTAGTATTTTGCCGCCGCGCGTAACACATGAAGTGTAAAACAAAATGCGCTACACACAATTCGTAAAAACACAATGCATAAAAGACAATTACTCCTCCTCATCATCATCATACTCAGTTAATCCCACCTATAGCAAAGCTAAGGTAGGGTCTGAGGAGAGTAAGATGTAGACAGCCTTACCTCTACCCCCTAAGAATAGAGAGGTTGCTTCCAGTATAAAAGACAATTACTAAAACGTGTAAATACAATGCTTTAACTTGGTTCGGAGCTAAAATCTACATCGAAACGTGGACCAACTGGAAGCGCACATTTTATAAGTACGAAAACGTATTACATTTGACATTACTCGTTTTTCAAAAGTAAAAAAAAAAGAGATTAAGTAGAAACGGTAGACCAAATCGTATTTATACCGATACATATTTAAGAATTCGCACATAAAAAAATAGTTTGTTTCCAAGTAAAGGTACGAAAAGGGGTAAACATGAATTTTTCCAAAAGAAAAAAAAATTTAAGTTCAAACATAGACCAACTCGTATTTATGCCGATACATATATAAAATTTTCACACGTAAAAATGCAGTTTTCTACTTCGAAACGTGGATCAAATGGGCACATCAAATAAGTACGAAAACGTATTATATTTGACATTACTCGTTTTTCGAAAGAAAAAAAAGTTTAAGCCGAAACGTTGACCAACTTGTATTTATACCGATACATATAAAAAATTCACACGTAAAAAAAATAGGATTTTTTTTTCAAGTAAGGTACAGAAAGGTGTAAACTCTTTAATTTTCCAAAAGGAAAAAAGCTTAAGTCAAAACGTAGACCAACTCGTGTTTCTACCGACACATATATAAAATATTCGCACGCAAAAAAATTAGTTTTTTTCCAAGTAAGGTACGGAAAAAAAAGGTTTAAGTCGAAACGTAGACAAACTCGTATTTATATCGATACATATATAAAAAATCACACGTAAAATAATAGTTTTTTCAAGTAAAGGGGCTAAAAACGAAAAATGTCAAAGTTAAGGGGTTAGATTATGTAAAAAAATAGGTTTTTCAAGTAAAGGGCTACAAACAAAAAATCTCAAAGTTGAGGGGTTGAATATGACGAAGGTACAAAGTTGGAGGGTCGGTGGGAAAAAAACCCACCGACATTACATATTAATATAGATATAATAATACAATACCAGTTACAAAGTAAATAAAATAAATATAAAATGTGAATTTATACACCAACCAAATTCGATTCATGCCTACTTTGGGTTTTAATAAAAGTTTTTTGCCGTTCAAGAAAAAAAAAGTTTTTACAATTGTTTCGATTAGTCATTAAATTGAACGGTTTACAAACTTTTATAACGATTGAGCAATACAAAGAGGGTGTTTGGGATTGAGTTTCAAAACAATTTATTGACTTATTGGTTTTTTGAAAAAGCCAATAAGTCAATAAGTTGTTTGTGTAACCCAAAAGCACTTTTTGTTTTGACTTTTAAGGGTGGAAAAACTGTTTTTAGAAGTTATAAATCCTGGCTTTTGGCTTTTGACTTTTGGAGAAAAATTACAAATCTACCACTCATACAACCAATATTCACAATAAGTTAAGCGAAACACTTAAAAAAAAGACAATCTATTGACTTTTTGCCGTTTCTCATCTCAAAATCTAATCCAAAGACTTTTCTTAAAACTCATTTTCAAAAAGTCATAAGTCAATAAGCACTTCTGACCAAAAGCACTTTTGCATTTCCAAACTCAATCCCAAACACCCTCAAAAATTAACCCGAATAAGGGGGAGTGGTGCTTGTAGGTTTAAGTTTTTCTTTAACTGATTTTAATCAATCCTAATTTGCTACATCACTTCACTGATTTACTTCACTGAAACACTTTTTTTAGGCAACACTCCACTGATTCTTTTATTTATTTACATTTAAAAACCAAACTTTTTTTTTACACTTTTGAACGATTTTAACATTTATTTCTTACTATTGCAACTGTTCCACCAAACGATCAACAAAATTAAATTCAACTCCCCCCCCCCCCCCCGAGGGGTTTTGGGCTCGAGTGTTTAGCGACTTCGGTGAACACGTTGGCACCAACACCACCAAGACCGTCCGAGACCTCCAGTTCAAGTGGGGCGACCTCAACATTAAATGTGAGAGGTGGACCACCCTATACGAGCAACAAGTGAGGGACGATCCGGAGCTTGATGAGGAGTTGGCTATCGAATTCACTCAATATGAGTATGGGGTTCGATACGGCAACGATTTCGACCATGTCGAGGCACGACGATTGTTGCGCCAACTTTAAGTTTTTTTCTTTGTTTTATATGTATTTTTTATGTTTAATATTATTATGTTTAAAAATATTTATGTTTTAATGGAATGGTTTTATTTTTATTTACTTTTACATTTTAATAAACACATGGTTAATACAAATACCTTAAAAATAAACGGTAAACATATAACAAAACTACAAAACACACGGTTAAAACAAAAATTAAAATAGACTCAAAATTAAAATAACAACCGGTACCAGCCCGTTAGATAGAACCAGCACAACGGTCCACGGGACCACTACCAGTGTGTGGCGGCGGTGCTACCATGCTGGTAGTGGGTACCCGTGGACAATTCGGGTGGCGCCCCGTCCCCCCTAATTTTTTTTAACGGCCAACAAACATTTCTGCCTAACTACCTAGGGGAGTCCCCACACTATGGACAGACCCCCATGACCAACCCAATGGAGGGCCCATACGTACCTCGGGCAGCTGGCGTAGTCAAGTCCGCCCATGCAGTTCTCGAAACCGGGGAAAACCCAAACCCTCACCCGCCCATAGGCACGACGGTGAAGGATTGGTAAAACCCGAGCGAGATCAGGACTCGAACTCGTGACCATAGACCAAGAGTCATCAGTCATTTCTCATTATGTCGCTCGTGAGAATCAAACCCGGGACCCTCAAAAGGGATCTCCGATCTATTTATCAACTGAGCTATCCACGAAGGAGTAACCCGAATAATTGATTTGACATATTTGTCAATTGGATTCCAAGAGCATTTTGTATTTTACATTTTTACGAGACTAACCCTGATTCAAATTACACATTGTCGCGTGGTTTTTGTACATATTATTATTTACAAGTATTTATCTATATCTATAATCTATAATCTATATCTATAATACATTATAAAGGAGGAGTGATGTATCATATTGTAATTTTGACATGGGTACAATTTTTAAAGCAACAAGTATAAGAGAATAAAGCTTATTTTATAAGGGTATTATAGGGATATTAGGGACAATTAAGAGGGCAATGTAGACATTTCACCATCCTCCTCATTTGCAATGTCAAAACAAATTTACAATCTTACCCTTCATCTTCCATCCATACCCTTGCCTTTTGTCTTATCGTTTTACTTCTTATGTTACCGATGAATGATTACTGTCTCCTTTAACACCCTCTTGAATGCAAGAAACCCTTGATTTTTCGTTTTCCCCAGTTGAATGATATACCAGATACGTGTGTTTTCTTTCTTTAATGTCATCACACTTTATCATTTCCTCTGGCGATTCTTACCTATACTTCCGTCCGCAAATATTTATTAGGCTTTGGGATTGTTTGCACCCTAATCACATCCCCGCCACCATTGCCGACTTTCACCAGCGGCACCGTTGTACCCTTCTCCTCTTTGTCTCTTCCCTTTACGGAGATCATTGCCATCTCCGGTTGCTGTCGTCGTCCGGTTATTGTCTCCTCCTCCATAATCAAATTTCAAGTTCTAAGAGATAAGTTTTAGAGTGTTTTTTCTAGGTTTACCCCAATGATGATGTTCAACTATTTTTTACAACAAATGGTTCTGAGATCAATTGTTGTTATATCAATTCTATTATTCCATAGAGTTAATTAACATAGTGATATGATATGAATTTTTCTATGCTATATAGCTAATGAACATAATGTGATATAATTTTTTCTATAGCTAATTGTGTGATGAATTTCTAGATATGTTATAAAACTGTTTATGGGCTTCAAAATCGAACATGGCACGGCCAAAGAACCAATCAACTAATCAGAAGATAGAGCTATTTTTGAGTGTCCATGGTTCGAGGATATATCCCCCCGGTGTTTCTTTGTTGGAGTTTGCTACGGTGCCTTGACTCTTCCTATTCAGGTTATTTAATTTCCATATTCAAATAATTCAGATCATTTAAGTTTTAAACACCTTCACCCTTACTTAGATTGTATCAAACTATGACCAAGTTAACTATAATTACACAATGTATTTCGTTTTTCCTTTGCATCTCAGCTTGGAATTGGTTTCTTACTGAGGGAACGCCCTGTATTTGCCTTAGCCACTGTTGCTACGGTAGTGGTAAGTACATATCTTTTTAGACAAATTTTTACTTCTTTTTAGGACTAAGTAAGATGATAATTTGTATAATCAGACAGGGGGAATATGGACCATCTTCCCGTATGTTGTAGCAGCTTCAACAACATTGTTCTTATACCGGTGACAACGCTAATCCAGTTAATGTTGCCGACTTGCTGTTATTTCAGCTCTATTCATGAGGTACCACGGATTAGATAGAGATAGCGTTGACCTTGTATAAAACATTATGGTACATTAAGAGTATCAAATGGTCAGTTCATTGAATTGATTGGTTCATCGTTGTTTAGGATTGTAGAGTATGTGGTAGATAAGAATCTAAAAAGAAGTAAAAATCGTATATTGCTAGCTAGAAAGCTCATTTTTTATATCACAAGAGTTGTGTGTCCTTTGTAATTATATGCTCTTTTTATCGTCTATGTAAAATTGTAATAGATACAAGAAATTCAAGACAATGTTATTTGATTTTTTTATATATATTGCATTTGCTTGGTAAGAAATATATCCAATAAGTAATACACATGATTCTCGACTCACATGTTTAATGTATCATTACATACACTCTACAAGATTAATGTTTTTGATCAATTATTATCTCAAGTGGGATTCATAGATGAACCTCATTATGTGGCAAAACGTTACTTAACGTCATGAACCTCTTCCACAGGTATGTCTGTTTTTTTTTCCTGATATCTCTATGCATATCTTGGTATTTGTTATAATATTATCCTTAGGTATATACTTTGATATTGGAAAAACTAACATAGGGTGTTTTTGGATTAAATTAATGCGAAGTGAGGTAGTGGCTTAAGAGTTTAGAGGCGTATATGGGCTTACAAATCCATCGAAAGGCACTAATGGATATTTTTATATTTTAAACTTGTAGAGTTTCTTAACTTATTATGTGTAAATAGAAACAAATATGCTATTTTTACTAAAAGGAACATCTGAATAGTGAATATATATTTAATAAAATGACCATTAGAAAACGTCTTTGTAATTTTTATCTGCACTTCTGCAGTTTGTAGTTTTGGTAATCATACCAAATTTGGATGGACCAGCCTCATTTTGGACGGAAAATCTTCTGAAATTCATTATCTTCTCTCAATACATCCCTCGAGTTATACAAGCTTCTTTGTTCTACAAGGTGATCAGAATTTCTGGTTTCCTCACTGAGAAAGCATGGGCTGGAGCTGGTTTTAACTTTTTTCTCTATGTGCTTGCTAGCCATGTAAGTACTATTTCAAGTTGTTTAAGCTAGGTTACAAAAAATATGTATTCTTTATAATATGTATTTTGGGGTGTTTTCCTTTACTCTATAAGAATGGCCCATCTTTTCATCTCAATATAGAGTTTAATGCACAAAAGACTTAGATGTTGATGGGAACAAATGTATCTAAATCCGTGAGACTGAATCTCTTCAAGAATGCTTGCTATTTTTCAAAAATAATATGTTTATTAATGAATAATGTTGAAGATTCGCCCGTTGATGAGTAATATATGCATATTACGCTTCTAATGGTAAGAAAGTTTAATAAACAGGTAGTTGGAGCCCTTTGGTACTTGTTTGCCGTAGAAAGTGACCTGATATGCTGGCATATCGCATGTCAAAGGTGTAATTGTGACTCTTAAGTATCTATATTGTGGAAAAGACTGTGGGAGATTATGGATTCCTCAACACTTCATGTCCTCTTCTTGAATGTAATGAAATTAAGGATTCTACAAACTTTGATTTTGGCATATTCCTTGACGCTGTTCAAACTCGCGTAGTAGAAATGAGGGATATACACAAGAAAATTTTGTGTTGTTCATGGTGGGGCTTGTAAAGTCTAAGGTTAGTAAGTGCTAAGCACTATGCATCCCATTTCCTACATACTTCAATGGTGATTTTTTTAGACATCTAAATAAGCTTGTAAATTTATAAAACTTGTGATTATAAACAAGCTGTGTTGCACCTTTTGGTATGTATGGCTAATAAATGGATCAGATTCATCATGAAAGTTAAAATGATTGTCATATTGTTAAATTAAAAAAATATTATCTTTGGATACAATTCTCTTGGTCAAGGCCTTAAAGTAATCACTTTCTATGGAGAGGTTCTTTTTGCTGACTTTATTGTTGTCATTGGGTTGGTTCCATTTGCTTTGCTTCTTGGCAACATGCAGGTTTGTGCACTTACCTGTTAGTCTTGTTTCATGGTTCTTGACTTTGGCTACCATGTAAAAAATTTCCACTATGTTCTGAACTCTATATACATGATACACAATATGTTCGTTTATTAATCAATATCTCCTTTCCAGAACTAATATCTTAATTCTAAGAGGTCTTGATAATATTTTTGGTTTAAAAAAAAAAACACTGTATTCATAAGGTTGATGCCTACAGATTTACGATTGTTCTTTGGTAGCTCATACACTATAAGTTACCCTTTGACTATCTTGCATTTCTGTGTGAAGAATTAACCAACTGGAGGTTTTAAAGCTTTTAATAAGACTATGGGTCATGAATTTTTAAACAGAAGATCGTAATGGTAGAACTATGGAGTGTGGGGAATTATTTTTAAGTGATTCATAACCTAGCATCAAAGGAATCAACTGGTAAACTAATGAAAATTTTAGACTCCGCGGCAACGCGCGGGTTCCCTACTAGTTATCTTATTAAGGAAGAGTGATGTACAACCTTGTAATTTTTATTTCCGTACAAATTAACAAGCAACATGTACAACATATTTAAGCAAGAAATTTAAGGGTATTATGGGGATAGTTGTGACAATTAAGACACTTAGAAGGGTAATATAGACATTTTACCCACATTTTCCTTTACAATATCAAAACATTTTTACAATACTACTTTCCTTCTTCTTCCATCCCTGCCTACTCTTTTCACCTTCCCCTCTCATGCATTCATATCTGTTGAAGATGTCATCATCATCATCATATTCAGTTAATCCCACCTATAGCAAAGCTAAGATAGGGTCTGAGGAGGGTAAGATGCAGACAGCCTTACCTCTACTCGTAAGAATAGAGAGGATGCTTCCAATGAGACCCCCGGCTCGATGTGGTTTGGTATCAAGCCTTGGACATAAGGCACAGAACACTTAGCAATCGGGACAAACCCGATCGGTGCATGTACCCCTTTGTCTTTTGGCTATCCACGCCACCACGTGATGCATGATTAACCGTCCGTCATTGAAGATGTAAGGTCAGAAAATTGAAGACAATAAAGAGTAAAATTAAGATGCCATGCCATCTCTTCTCCTGTCTTTTATCTTACAGTTACACCCAACACATTCATATATGAGAGAGAGAGAGAGAGAGAGAGAGACGACACACACTCAACATAAGGCGAATGGGGTTCTCTTGGTCAATTGATAGTTATGAAAAGATGAATGGGCTATTAGTCAGGTGATCTTATTCTTAAAACCCGATTTTTTTTTTAAAAAATATTTTCATTCCAGTTGCTATTGAATGATAAAAAGGTGATTGCTGATTATGTGCAAACATGTAGTAATGGCTAATTTCAAATCTAGGGTTTAGACTTTACTTAGTCTTAGACGTAACAATGTTTCTAAGTATATAATAATAGAAGTTAATGGTTTCTAAGTATATAATAATAGAAGTTAATGGTTATTTTGTGTATTAACTTAAATGCCTTGTTTAGGAAACAGTTGTGTCAGTTACTTGATATGGAACAATGAGAATAAGGTGTTGTTTGTTTTTTCTGCAGGAAAAGGTCTGCAGTCTGCGGACCACATCTGCAGACATCTGCAGGAGAAGAGGTGGACCAAAGGTCTGCAGTCTGCAAGAAGAAGACTGTTTGTTTGTTAACGTCTGCAGACTGCTGAAATAAACTTAAATTTAAAGAAACTGAGTTTTTACAGCAGTCTGGTGGTAGATGGTGGTGGGTGGACCGTGGTGGTGTGGACCATGGTGGTGGGTGGTGGTGGGTGGTGGTGGACGGTGGTGGACGGTGGTGGATGGTGGGTGGTGGTAGTGGTGGTGGTGGGTGGACGGTGGTAGGTGGTGGTGGTGGACCGTGGTGGTGGTGGGTGGTGGTGGTGGTAGTGGTGGTGGATGGTGGTGGGTGGTGGTGGTAGTGGTGGTGGACGGTGGTGGGTGGTGGTGGTGGACGGTGGTAGTGGTGGTGGTGGGTGGTGGACGGTGGTGGGTGGTGGTGGTGATGGACCGTGGTGGGTGGTGGTGGACCGTGGTGGTGGTGGTGGGTGGTGGTGGACGGTGGTGGGTGGTGGTGGTAGTGGTGGTGGACGGTGGTGGGTGGTGGTGGTGGTGGTGGGTGGTGGTGATGGACCGTGGTGGGTGGTGGTGATGGACCGTGGTGGGTGGTGGTGGTGGTGGACCGTGGTGGTGGTGGGTGATGGTGATGGTGGTGGTGGGTGGTGGGTGGTGGACGGTGGTGGGTGGTGGTAGTGGTGGTGGTTGGACGGTGGTAGGTGGTGGTGGTGTGGGTGGTGGTGGTGGTGGGTGAGGAGAAGACCTTTAAAGACTTTAGAAGACTTTGGTCCAAGTCTGCACCAAGAAGAGGTCAGGAAGAGCTTTTGGAGTGAAATGTCTTCGAAAAAAAAAAACAGTCTGTCCGCCCCAAACGTCTGCCCGCGTCTGCGCGACGAAGACAAAAGAGGTCAGAAGTGCTTCTGGGAGAAAAACAAACACCACCTTAATAACAAATGTCATAAAGTCATGTGAAGCAGTAGTATTAAAATGAGATGGTTAGTATTTTAAAGATTAATAAATTCTTATTATTAAAGAACCAAGGATAAAAAAACCACAGCCGCAGAAAAGGTCCAAAAAGTAGGAATGCCTTGTTTTTTTTTTTTTTTTTTTAGACATAATTTGATACAGGTAATAAGATGGTAATCTTAATGTGCCTTTTTGACAACCATACTATCCTATGCTTTATGTATACAGATGAAAAACACCTGACCCGTTTTCAGTTTCGGCCACGTTACAGTTGGAATTCACTTTGTCGCGGTACGTTTCTGTTTCCCTTTTGGTTCATACTAATTAAGAACCATAGAGGTGTTAATTTATTCTATTCAGATAGGAAATAGGTGTTGACTGTTTTATCAAAACGGGTCAAATGTGACAAAAGGGATGTAAACAAAAAGAACAATGAAAGTGGTGACATCTGGTGTGAACCATGATTATATAATAAAGGATCTGTCACAAACAAAAGATTAATCAGAAAACAAACAAATGAACCTGAAAAGTATGAGCAGAAGCATAAACTGCATAATTCAACCTTAAAAGCTACTCCTACTCATTCCACTTCGTTTGTACCAAACCTAAACATAAAATTATAATTTGGCTTTATCAAAACAGAGTTAGCATATTGACAGGGCCGGCTCAACGTTTTATAGGGCCTAAAGCGAGATGAGTTTCCGGGGCCCTTTTGCATATAGAAAAAATAACATAAAAATCCACAGTGGAACTTGTTAGTCGCTAATTACTAATCAAACCTCTGTACAATTTAGCATGAAAGGACAAAGCAAGATCACACATATCTCTGCATTATAACATCATTTAGCTTTTGCAATCACAAAAAAAAAAAAAAAAAAAAACACAAACAAACCTGAAAAAAGACAATGGAACATGTTAGCCTACACTTGAATATTATTAACAGATATCTTGACTCTTAGTTGAATCACAGCCACACACTCAGATAGCACGTCCAATATAACACATAAATAGATTCATAGTCAAAAATGTTAAAGATAATCGCATACAAATCACAAAATATTAGTATCAACTCATACAACAAGCATAGAAAGACTTCTACCTGAACGAATCCCAATTGAACGACTTCGACACTAGATTTTGTTAGCCATGTCCATGTGAATGTGTGGATGTTCAATAATTTGGGTATTTGACTGAACTGGGAATGATATTATCTTCAAAATCCTAATAATTAGGTGGCTAGGGTTCAACTTTGCTTAATTCTATAAATCGTAATAAGTAGGATATGGATTTTGGTAGATGTTGTTCCCGTCTTCCCGACTTCAAGCGGACACCAGGCCCATTTTCGCATATGTAATCCATTCCTCAGCCCAAAAGTCAATTATTTCATATATAAATTTTTTGAATGGGGGCCTTGCTGAATTGGGGGCCCAAAGCCCAAGTTTCAAAGTACTTGGGCTTGGGCCAGCCCTGATCCTTGAGAGAATGTGGAAAACACCCTAAAGATGCAAAACCATTTCCTCTCGTTGAAACACCCTAAAGACGCAAAACCATTTCCTCTCGTCGAATTCACTATCGATTTCTCTAAAGGAAACTGATGGACCCCATATATACCAATCATAATGTCGTTTACCAGAAAACTATAAATCATAGTTTGAACCAGTAACTACGTAAGCACATTATTTAATAAAAAAACCGGTGTTCTTACAATTCAATCAAAATGAGTCAAGGAAAAATCGATCACCTCTTTAATGTCTTCACAAATGCTCTCATAGAAAAATCATAAAACTTCTTAGTAAACGCCCAGCCTTCAAAGCTATCAAAATCGATCAAACAATGTCTTCATAAAGGCGCTCATAGAAAAATCGATCAAACAACGTCTTCACATGCTACTAAGTCAAAATATTAATATGCACTTAGCAAGTGCAAAAATCCTGTAGAACATCAGCATAATATTAACAACAAATCACTCAATGCATTTAGGTATTAACTAAAAGGCAAATTACTCACCTCTTTAATATTACGTTGTATATCATATTTTTGAAACATGTATTGTTTATTCACTTCGTGTCAAACCACACGGCATCCACTGGTAAGTATCAAATGACCAAAAAGCCACTGGACTATCCATAATTTACAAAAATAAATCTTAAATTAAATGCAAAAATTTTGCTTGTTTAAAAACCTCGAACCAGGGCAAGTTACCTAACACACAAACAGCCGCACCATCTGTACTGAAAAGGTTATTAATAGAACTTTCAAAACAAAACAATATAAATAAACTGACTTAAATAAAATATAATAAAAACACTGTTCAATTAGTTTGTCTATTATAGTGTAATGTAATTTCTACTACCTCATCCCACTAATTTTTACTCACATATATTTACTAGTTTATCCCACAAATCGTGTGTACCAGTGTTTCCAGGACCGGTTCAACCTCTATAAAATCCGGTTCAACCAGTTTGAATTCCGGTCAAACCCGCCGGTTCGCCGAACCAACCCGTATACTCAAACATTTAGCTAAATGTGCTCCTGCATGATTTTGGAAAAGCTTCTGTAACTAACTATAAATACAAGTTACTAACAGAGATGAAGGGTGGCTTTTGAGAGAGGTTCTTAAGGTCAATTTTGAATTGAACAAGCGATCCTAGTTTGATTACTAGGCTAGGATCTGGTGTGTATTCTTTTAATAACTTGTTTGTTGGACCATTTTTGCTCCCAAGTGAAAGCGTTTTATAATACATCCATATCCATTGGGAAATTGTAATTTCATATTATTGATGTTTTGTATTGTGATGTAGGTGTACGATATTACACCATTTATGGATGATCATCCAGGAGGTGATGAAGTCCTAGTGTTAGCCACTAGTAAGATGGCCTCCTTTTCTTCATTCTTTAACATCAATCTTGCGCCTACCCTCACATTTCATTGATTTTTTTATATATCTTTTCTGCAGAGAAAGATGCTACAGAGGATTTTGAAGATGTGGGCCACGGTCAGAATGCAAGAAACATGTTGACAGATTACTATGTGGGTGATATCGATATCAACACTATGCCAAAAAAAGGTCAGCAGCCTACAAGCTCAGGTGGATCTGGATCGTTTTGGTATTAAAAGCTACAAAATGTTATGTATGGATACTGGAATGATACCTTTGATCATGAACAAGGCTTTGTTGTTTTCGCTTGGTCTGAACCTATATGCATTATAAAAAACTAATCTTACATACGTTCATTTCCACATTCAAAGGTCGATGGAGTTTTGGGTTTTCATTGTGGATTAAGAAAAGCAAGTTTATAAATTCAAAAGAAAATTGTTGATATTAGTCTCCTAAGTAGGGGTGCAAACGAGCCGAGCCGAGCCCCGAGCTCGACCAGGCTCGAGCTCGAGCTCGATTAATTTATAAGAGCTCGGGCTCGAGCTCGGCTCGTTAGTAATTTCTCAAGCTCGAGCTCGGCTCGGGCTCGGCTCGTTTGTAATCTATTAGTTAATTTATTAAATAAAAATAATATAAATAATAATTCGTTTAGGCTCGTGAGCTCGATAAGTAAAGCTCGAGCTTGGGCTCGTTAACTTAACAACTTTAAATATGATTAAATATTAAAAAACTAATATTATACATAAGCTCGATAAGGCTCGACGAGCCTAACGAGTTTCATACGTCAGGCTCAAGCTCGGGCTCGATAAATAAACGAGCTTTGTTTTAGGCTCAAGCTCGGCTCGAGCTCGATAAGGCTCGGCTCGTTTCGAGCTTTTTACCGAGCCGAGTTCGAGTAGCTCACGAGCGGCTCGGCTCATTTGCACCCCTACTCCTAAGTTAAAGCATATAATTGAAGTTTATTTTGACAAGGAACAAGTTCTGAATCTGAAACTTAGTCCATTTGCCCACAAAATCAGAAGAGATTGTAGAAAGTGCCAAAGTTAGATTTTCTTTTTTTCTTTCTTTTTTGTTTTTGTTTTTTTTTTGTTTTTTCTGAAGGAAATCCAGAATAGATAAAGCCCAGAAGACCAATATTGAACGACCTGGTTTATCTATGATCGGGGGTACAATTTTAAGACGAGATTTCTTAGTTAACGATGTATGATTTTGTATCGAGAGATCCAATGGCCCTTGCTGAAGACGTGGCAGAATCAGTCAAATGGGTCAAAATGAGAGAACTTGAAGACCTAGATATGGATGAAAGGAGCAGACGAAGAAAGAAAACACATTGCCCATTGTGACCTGTCCAAATTTTGGAAATTTACAAACAGCCTACTCAGCCATAAATATTAATATTACCCAAAGTTTATAATATACCTGGGTTGGTTTTGCCAGGTCTAGTCTAGTCTACTATCAAAATTAGTCTTTGCCATTTAGTCAATTACACAACCTATTTATCAGTCTCTCTCCATATTAGAAAATTGGCTATTAATTAATCAAGGTTTATTCAACACAATACCAAACATCAATAAAAACAAAATCATAATCATTTAACCCATTTTCTCTAAGTGAGTTGGAAAGTATTATGGATACATAAAATGTTCACTCATTACATAGCTTAGCCTACAAGTAATCGAATGATGGTTGGGGGCGGAGATGTTTTGGGAAGGAAACTAAATGTCCCACGCTTTTTCACACGGAACATCAAGGCTGAGGATTGTATATCATCTTTTGGTACTTGGAGCATCAATTGCACCTTCGTCTTCATTGGTGCTGTTTTTGCTTTCCCATCTTCATCACCAACCTACACAACGCAACCCAATGGAACTGTGATCCATCCCTTTTGTACTAGCATATAGCCAAGCCTCGTGTGTGTGTGTGTGTGTGTGTGTGTGTGTGTGTGTGTGTGTGTGTGTTGTTTATCCCACATATAACTCAATTTAGCATTCAATAAGGAAGGGTGAAGCTTACCCAGATAGATGCCCAACCTAAGCGTATTTCTGAGTCATAACCAGCTTTCACTTTGTACTCCTTGCCAACAGTGTGTTTATATACAGCACTCCAGTAATTTGTATCAAAGTTGTACAGATAACTGAATATAAATACCGCCAATATATTGTTAGAAGAAACTTAAAAGCAAATAATACTGAAATTGTGTTATCTAGGTAAAATCGACTGACGGGTAAATGGCAAAGTGTTTATCCTATTAAAATCGGTAGGCACAAAATGGTACAGTGTTTGACCATCAATTTTTTACATGCACCATTAGGTCAGACTTCCTACTGAAGTTGAATCAAGTTTGAGAGCAGCATAAAAAAAAATAAGTTTTTTTTTTTTTTTTTTTTTTTTTTGTGTGCGTGTGTGCTACAATTAGCAATGTAAAGAAAGAAATCCACATATAGCAAGCAGAATGTTTAAGGTCTAGAAAAAGAAAAGGAGCATCAAGTAATCCATTAATTATGAAAATCTGTCTGTACCTCAACTTGTGAGAAGGAGTAAAGCGACGCTTGAAGTTGACGGATAAAGCATTTGAAGGCAGAGAAATGCTGGGGATGAAGGTAGTTTGTTCATCCTGCAAGAAAGAAACAAGTCCCTTAAGGACAGGAAAGGGAAATTTGAAGAGAGAAGAAACAAGTACCTTGAAGGAGTATCTTAAATTCAAAACATCGTCCCTGTAGTGAGCATTGCAAACTCCCTTAAGAAGGGGAGCTTTCAGTATTCCACTAAACGCAAGCTTTGGAGCAGCAGCCTCCTCTTCTTCCTGATCCTCATTCTCCTCTAATGAGACTTCACCAAAGGGGAATTTGAAGGTTGCTTTTGGCTGCACAAAGATGAATGATTTTCAGACAGACAGACAGACACAATGATGATGAATTATTAATAATTATGGAGACTGACTGACTGACCAAAGCAGCAGAGGGAAGGAGGGAAGTCAACTCGAGTTTGCAAGAAGGAGCAAGATCAGCAAACATGCTCACTTGTCCTACTTGAGCCTATGTATAATAATAATATATTCAGTCTTAATTATATGAATAATAAATAATAATAATAATAATAAAGAACAATAATAAAGAAGAAGAATAATAATACCTTGACATCATGAGCGGCAGTTAGGTTCAAACCAGGGGCAATAGGGAAAGAGGCATTGAGGAGAGCATTGTGTTGGTGAAGGTCATAGTGGCAGGAGACGTGCTTAGAGATGATGCTCAACTGAGGCTCAGAGACATGCCCCTTGCTGTTGTTCTGAAACGACACCTTCAGTTTCGCAAGGCTGTCAAACAACTTGCACGATACCTTGTGGAAGAACACAGCCGACTCGCTATCGAACTCCGTCGTCACTCGGACCGCGGAACCCACCCACGAATTTCTGAATTAGGGTTTGATTCTACCATCTCTGTTTTATCAATATCAACAAGTAAAGACAAAAAATCTCAATATTTTAATCTTAACCATTGGATCATTAAGATCAATGGTCCATAATGGTTCTCTAGTTCTCACAACTCAATGGCTTGGTTTTAAAAAGCGCTAGGCGCACAAAAGCGACGACGTCTAAGCGCATCGCGCGAAGCGCAAAGCGCAAAAAGCGTGGGATTTTCGTACCCGAAGCGCACACTAATTATATAAATTTTTTTATATATCCCATATATATTCCATGAGTTTTTAGCTTCATTTACTCAAAATATAGCTATAAATAAGGTTTTTATGTGATTTTACCTATATGTACAAGCCAAAACACCAAGGTACAACATTTTTATGCATAAAAAAATGCCCAGAATACGTGAGGCGCGCGCCTCAGGCAGAAAAGCGCCTGAAATTTGACAAAAAAGCGCCTGAGGCGCGCGCCTTTGGGAAAAAGGATAGGCGCAAAGCCCTGAGGCGCCTAGGCTGCGCCTTGCGCCTAGGCGCAAAGCCCTGAGGCGCCCTAGGCTGCGCCTTTGCGCCTAGGCGCGCTCAGGCGCGCTTTTTAAAACCCAGCTCAATGGAGTTCTCATTTTAACCCAACCCTATATATATATATATATATGGGTCGTGTTAAGGTTCACTGGTTCAGCGATTCAATTCATCAAACCACCAACCCGACATAACTGACAATCCTAAGTTAAATAAATTGCTGACAAACATTAGTTAATACCTCTCATTTTTCGACTTTTTTCTGCAGAAGAAATACCACTTGAACTTTGAAACAGGGAGCACGGAAATAGCCTGTTGAGACAGACCCCGACTTTGACTTCCAACAGCCTAGCCTAACTCGAGCAGTCCCTGTAATTGGGATGCATCATTTGTAACAAATCTCTTTAGAATATGAAAAACAATACATACACACACACACACATGCGGAGAGCTAATCTAATTAATTAAGATAAAACATATCGAACCTCATAAGTCATATCATCAGGAGCAACATCGTCTTCCCACACAATCTGTACAATATAGACATTTAAGCTTGTTATTTACACCTAATCAGTTGGGTTATCAAAAAGATTAGATAGAAAGTATGACAAATATATAGTGAGAAAGCTTTAGACCTGATAATCTCCAGGGTTATGATGACTCTGTGGACCTGAGATATATAATTAGAAGAAAAAATTTAAAACACTCATAAAGCGGTCTCAACCTTCCAGATTTATAAAGACATTTGATTATTGGAAACCATGAAAGAAGTTTGTAGTGTATTATGGTGTGGAAAAGTAAATAACTATTATTTGATAAAATCAATCAGCAAAAGAAATCAAGTCACAGTCTGCTGCTGCTTGATCAGCCACAGAATTCGAGCTTGAGTGCCCATCTTGTTGAGTATGTACAGATGTAGTTTCATTAGCCATAGTTGAAGCATTATCTAATTGCCCAATATAACCATTGTTCCCACATGTTTCATCATTATTAATCGGATAAGCATCACAATAATCGTAGTATGAGAAACTTCCTGTTCAAAATAAGCAAACTTGTATGCATTGGTATTTATTATAGATTGGGTGCTATCCTGCATACACAATTGAATACTTGGTTTAAAAACGCGCGAGGCGCTCCGAGGCGTTTTGGGTCCAAAATCCGAAGCGCGGGGCTTAAAGCGCGAGGCGAGAGCTTCACGTATAGCATTAAAAAAATTATAAAAAAATATTTATATATGTCAATATGACATTTTCTACATGTTAATCAATCATGAGCACAAAACATGATTATAAAAACACACTTGAACACTTAAAAAGCATATTCAAAACATAAAAACGACGAGGCACTACTGTAGCGGGCCAAATAAAGCACTTTAAAACGTTTTTTTGGCTGAGGCGCTACTGTAGCGCGCGCCTCAAGCGCCCGAGGCGGCGCTTCATGTAGTTCAGCGCTTTTTGACAAAAAAAGCGTTTTTCTTGGAGCCTCGCGCCTCAAACGCTTAAAGCGCGCCTGAGGCGCGCTTTTTTAAACCAAGATTGAATAAGTTACAGTAATGCCACCTAGCAATTCATTGAATCATATGTAGAAACAAATCAAACCTATGTCACTCTACTGGTAAGAAATGAGGGCCGACATGAGAACAACAAACAACAAAATGGTTTTGCGTCTTTAGGGTGTTTCAACTGTCGCCGCCCGTTTCCGCCTTTTGCTCGTCTTTCCTCTCTCATTGGAAACTGAAGTACCACCACCGCAGTGGCGGATCCAGGAATTTTTTTCACTGGGTTCCTTTTTAGATGCACTAATTTCATATGACGGAACATAAAAAAAAGTCGGGTCGGTTTGACGGTTCGGGTCGTTTTAGGGGTTTGGGTCGTTTTAGGGGATTGGGTCGGTTTAGGGGTTCGGGTCAGTTTAGGTTTCAACATGTCAAAATTTAACATCCCTAAAATACCTAATACGGTAATAACCAAACTATAACTAACACAAATCACAATAGTATAGCAAACCTACTAAAGAAATTAACCAACAAATCCACAATTTATAAACTTGCATACTATCAATATTTAATAATCCAAAATTTTTGTGGAAGTTGGCAGAACCAAACAATTCACACACCTAGGCTAGATCAAAACCAAACATACTAAACCAAGAGAGATTAACATTTATTATTAATCAATAACAACAAACTAAATAGATCAATAAACTTACAAAGCCAAGGAGGAGGAGGAGGGTAGCGGCAGCTGGCAGGGAAGGTCTGACTGTCTGAGGACTGAGGATTAGGATTTAGGAGGCTGTGGTTTTTTTTTTTTTTTTTTTTTTTTTTTGGGTTGGAAGGAGTCTGTGTGTTTTGTTTGGATGGAGAGGTCAAGAGTCAAGTCAAGATAGGGTTTTGAATTTTTTTTTTTTTTTTTTTTTTTTTAGTAAAAATTATATTTTATTAAACATCATCGCGAAAAATTACATTAAGATAGCGGGCAGGTGGGCAACAAGCTGCGCCGCCACCCCTTTCTGGACGGCAAACCCTAACCTACTAAAAACGAACCCCTGCCCCCCGGAGTCGAGACACTGTTTTGAATTAAAAAAAAAAGCTGGAGACAAAAAAAATAAAGTGGGTGACAAGGATCGAACTTGGAATCATTTGAATGTCAAGGGCGGGTTTACCACTAAGGCACCAACATTTTTTTGTAATGGGTTTCTAACACAATTTTCTAATGGGTTCCATTTTTTTTCAATATACATTTACATTAAAAATTACAAACCGACTGGGTTCCCGGGAACTCACCGACGTGGCTATAAATTCGCCCTACACCACCGTCTCATTATCCTTGACAGGGCCGGCTCAACGTTTTATAGGGCCTAAAGCGAGATGAGTTTCCGGGACCCTTTTGCATATAGAAAAAATAACATAAAAATCCACAGTGGAACTTGTTAGTCGCTAATTACTAATCAAACCTCTGTACAATTTAGCATGAAAGGACAAAGCAAGATCACACATATCTCTGCATTATAGCATCATTTAGCTTTTGCAATCACAAAAAAAAAAAAAAAAAAAAAAAAAAAAAAAAAAAAAAAAACAAACCTGAAAAAAGACAATGGAACATGTTAGCCTACACTTGAATATTATTAACAGATATCTTGACTCTTAGTTGAATCACAGCCACACACTCAGATAGCACGTCCAATATAACACATAAATAGATTCATAGTCAAAAATGTTAAAGATAATCGCATACAAATCACAAAATATTAGTATCAACTCATACAACAAGCATAGAAAGACTTCTACCTGAACGAATCCCAATTGAACGACTTCGACACTAGATTTTGTTAGCCATGTCCATGTGAATGTGTGGATGTTCAATAATTTGGGTATTTGACTGAACTGGGAATGATATTATCTTCAAAATCCTAATAATTAGGTGGCTAGGGTTCAACTTTGCTTAATTCTATAAATCGTAATAATAAGTAGGATATGGATTTTGGTAGATGTTGTTCCCGTCTTCCCGACTTCAAGCGGACACCAGGCCCATTTTCGCATATGTAATCCATTCCTCAGCCCAAAAGTCAATTATTTCATATATAAATTTTTTGAATGGGGCCTTGCTGAATTGGGGGCCCAAAGCCCAAGTTTCAAAATAATTGGGCTTGGGCCGGCCCTGCATATTGAGACCATGGGATGTAAAACGAGATCATAGTTTAATGTCTAATAAGCACAAGCAACCGCTTGCACCGATCCAACCCACCTTAAAATTTTACATATCGTACTTTTGACCTGTGAATAGCCATAACCGTTCTTTTTAATAAAAATAGTCCACTTTCTCAAGAAAGTAAATATTGATGATTGATATATATATATATATATATATATATATATATTCATTTAAAATACATCTGGATTTGTCACGAGGTTAATGGCGTTAAGGTTTTGGTTCTTGATGAAGCCGATCATTTATTAGACATGGGATTTCGCAAAGACATCGAGAAAATCATGGCAGCCGTTCCAGAACAAAGACCAACACTACTATTTTCAGCGATTGGCTCGGTTTAGTTTGCAAATATGCCAGGCACGAGCAAAGCCCCCAAAGTTGCATGTGATTGCGTGTTTTCATTTAGTCACATGTTTATGCAAGTGACGTATAGGACAATAATAAGATTTTGTAATTATGGTGGCATTTTGCTAAAATGATTTTTT
The DNA here is from genome assembly GCA_030844895.1 of Ambrosia x helenae. Classification (NCBI taxonomy): domain Eukaryota; kingdom Viridiplantae; phylum Streptophyta; class Magnoliopsida; order Asterales; family Asteraceae; genus Ambrosia; species Ambrosia x helenae. The sequence goes on along the minus strand of CM061227.1, from coordinate 4,904,280 downwards.
TTTTTTTTTTTGTTTAAGCACTATATTGGTCTTGCACAAAAAAATAAGATCACATATGATTGTTCCTAGCTCAAATTCATCTTTTAACATAAAATAGTGTCCCTTCATGTCCTTCTCTTTCTAAACATTTGTTTTACATGAGATGTGAGTTTTGGGCAATCTGCAACGCAGGTCAATATAGTTATGTCTGGATCGATTTGTTCATAATGTCATCTACCGTCTCAAATATTGTTGTGTTCAATATCAATTCTTTGCTTTCTACTCTCTTATTCTTTGTGAGTTGATATATTAGTTGTCCTAGCAAATTAGTATTAAAAATAAATTACGTGAAACCCGACACGCAACGCGCAGGCATTTTCACTAGTCTGAATAGATTGAAATTCGAATTCGATGTTTAAGTGACCTAATCACATTGCCAAATATCAGACAATTTCTTTACTAGAATCAAATAAATCATCATACATCCATGATATGAAGAGAAGTACTATAACTTTTATATATGTGTTCCAAATGATGAACCCTAATCCAAAATTCGAATTTGGTTTTCCAGCCACATATACTGCAATACATCATCGATTTCTTCACAAAATTAAGAATCATACCTCCATTAATGCTTTCTGTATTTTGGTTCAGGACCTGATCAAGCATCGATATCCACATCTTTGCCTGGCTCGTGAGCCGGCTCGACTCGACTCAGTTTTAAATGATCTGAGCCTGAGCCCATCATTTAGGCTCGTAAAAGAAATGGGCTCGGCTCGGTTCGGTCAATTTATGAATGAACCAAGCCCGAGCCCACCCTGGTCCGGCTTGGCTCGGCTCGTTTACAGCCACCGTAATTGACAGAAATCATATACCCAGAGAAATTTTCATATGGGTTATTAAGTATTGAGAGCGTCCGTTATAAAACGCGCGAATAGCTCACAATAAACTTTCATATGGGTTCCCAATCTTGAATCACCACAACAACAAAAATTTATGAAATTCTCAAATTACACAAACTGGTACACAACATATCATGTCTCAAGATCAAGTGTTCATAAATAACCACATAAAAAGATACAACTTTAAAGCAAACTATACCAAACACCAACAGTCCAACAGTCCACCAACACCAACACTTACACAAAACAGATCACATAGTAATAGTAGAACAAACACAGATCAAATACATAACACTTGATATATAATTAAGCAAGCGTCTCATAGTGGCCACCATCACGAACTGGGGTGACGCAAACGATAGCATAGAGTGCGTAAATGATCCCAGGAAGATAACCCAGAATAGTCAAAACCAAACATATGAAGAACTCAACCTGCAAAAACAAGAATTAATAATAATATTTCAGTCAGACATTTAAACAAACAGTTGGTGTGCATAATAATAAGAACTTACAGTGCAGCAACCGTAGCGGAGACAGACACCCAAAGGGGGTAGTAAGATTGAGAGTATTATTTCGCAGAGGAGAAGACATCCTGATGACATTTTTGTGTGAAAAAATTGGGGATTTTTTGGGTTCAAGAAGTGGAGTCGATGAGGTTTTTAACCTTTTTTTTTTGGTCGTTTATAAAATTATCTGAAAATAATAATAATAATAAATAATAATACGTGGGAGGTAATGAATGGCCACATGTGATAGTAATATTAGGGTCCCTTGTGTATGTTCTTGTTACAAGTTTAGTCCTTGAGAAGGTATATAAGTTACACAAATGTTTCATATGACCAAAAAGTGTATTTGGGTGTTAATTGGTTTATGTTGGTCAATTGTGAGTTTAGGTGTTAAATGAACAAATACAAACATTATGTTTTTGTTAATAAACAAAATATTTGTATCATTTTGTTTGTGATTGGTTTGAATTAAATGAATAAACACGAACATGTCATTGTTCATGTTAGTTTAGGTCGTTTACGGGCCTAGTTTTTAATAAATTGTGTTCACTCTGTCAATCATATAAACCATGATGTTAAATACAACGAGAAATATATATCATTTTAAAACCTATTTTTTTCCAAAAATATAAACTCATACATATTTTACACACAACTTTCCTCTTTCAACTAAAAAATATATATCATTTACCCAACCCACTCTCTATTCTTAAAACGGCAAGACATTTGTCCGTGGAAGAGGAAATCACTTTGGCCACGAGTTTTTAATACCGTTGAGCAAGCACAACCTTAATATTCGTGACAATTTTGGAACACTGTTTTGAATACATTTCATCAATATGTGGGAGAAAAACATTGTAATATACATCAAATAGCTAGAAAGTTTATGCTTATCCGAATAAAGTGTGTAGTATTTGAGAGGTTATTAACAATGTGTTGAACGGTGAGTAAGGTTTAATTGAGGATGAGGCGATTGTGACGGCCTAGAGCCCCATACCGAGTACCGTCTCATCCACAACACTAATTGCTAACGCTGTGGTTGGGAGGATTTAGAGAACCCACTTTGCTAACATTATGATTTTTATTTAATTTTATAATATTTCTTTTATATTAAATATGGTTTTGATATTACTGTTATGTATTTTTTTTTTCTATTTCATTCGAATTTGTCTATGTTTATTTTTTAAATAGATCAATTTAAATCAAAAAACTAAATGTGAAGATTGACATTTTTGTGTGAATAAATTGGTGATTTTTTGGGTTGGGAAGTGAAGTCGATGAGATCTTTTTGGGTACAGATTTTATTTTTTTTATCTTATTTTGTTTTGGGAAGATAATTCGTGGGAGGTAATGGATGGGCATCCACTGATAGTAAAACTAGGATCCCTTGTGTATGTTCTTGTAACATGTTTAGTCCTTGAGAAGATATATAGGTTACACAAAAGGTTCATATGACCAGAAAGTGTATTTGGGGTGTTAATTCGTTTGTGTTTGTTTACGTTTAAGTTTTAAATGAATGAACATGGATATGTCAGTTTTTTTAGTGAACGATCAAGGACATAAAAAATCGATTATATGTTTGTGTTCGGTTAAAGTTAAATGAATGAACACGAACATGTTGTCATTCGTGTTCGTTTGATTCCTTTACACATTCATACCCATAGTATGTTATATTGTATAGTTTAATTTGACCATTTTAACACCAAAATACCTAAAATACTCGTCACATACATGGTAAACTGGTAAAGCCTGACCCGAGCATTTACAAATTAAATGGACTTAGTTAAACGCATTAAACCGACGCAAAACATGTTTGTAGGAGCAAGGCCAATCGACTATGCCGGAGAGGGGGAGAAAGGAGCCCAGCGAGTGGTCTTGTTCAAATCCGTTAGAATTTTTGGTTGTTAGACTATGTTAAGAGAAAATTTTTGAAAACTAATAGGATGTACGCAAAGTCGCAAAACAATTCGTGAGCTACATAAAATGGGGTCATCAAAAACTCGAATTACACATGGGCTTTAGCTCTAAACTAAATCTAATGTAACATACAAAAGTAAAATTTCAACCTATTAAATGCAATACAAAAAGATTTCTTAGTACTTAATTCGTCATCCTTTATTTTTCTATGTTGATGCATAACTACTAAAAAATCATGAAAATGATATAACCATGTAACACGTTTGCTTATTATAGAATGAAATCATTTTAAATTGATAAACAGATCACTACATAGTACATATACTATACAAGTTAACATGTGACACGTTTGCTTATACTAGTCAGGTGCTCGCGCGATACGGCGGGAAACAACATTTAGTTAACATGTGCATTGTGTGTTGTACTTTAAGCAATTATATTATAAAACTTAAATTTAAAAAGTCAATAAGAAATGTATTATAATAGGTTATAGATGATTTCGTTTTCTTTTTGTTTGTTTTCGTTTCTGTTATTACTTAACCATAACATATCATTTTTAAATTAAAAAAAAAAACTATAACAATACTATACTCAAATTAAAAAGAAACAAATGTTCGTTTATAAGGTATAATAATATTAGGAAAATATTAACTTATGAAAAAATCATGGATGTTTAAAAATCATGAGATATGTTAAAATACGGATGAAAAGTGTGGTTATTATTTGAATAAAAAAAGTAAAGTAAAGTTAAGGAGAAAAATGTGTAACTATTGTATAAAAAAACATATTTACCCTCAAAAGGTAGTTAACATATGCATTGTGTGTTTTACTCTAAGAAATTAAGCTCGTAAAACTTAAATTTTAAGAGATTCTTGCAAAATGTATCATAAGATAGTATAGATAGCGAAATCATTTTCAGTCAATTACAATATCACTAAAATATTCACTAATTAATATTTTCAAAACGTTCCTTAAATTTTGAAGACCCACAAATCTAAAAACCTTTCTTTACAAAAACTTGTCATTTAGAACCATAAAATCACTCTCATAAACCAAAATCCACATATCTACTAAAGTCCACTGTTTATAGTCACAGGGTCTTGCCAAGAGATCTTCCTCTTTCCAACCAGACCACTCAAACCCGAACCCGAACCAGACTCCAAACCAGAATCACCGCCAACGCTTTTGAATAAACCATGTGTCGGAGATTCAAACCGCTGATGATGGTCTTGTAAGCCTTCGTCTTCTCTCTGCAGTCGAGAAACAGAGAATTAAAGAATTAGAACGAATAGAACAACCGAGTGACCAAGAGTTTAAAGCAGCAAGGTAGGCGGGTCGTATAATGGTTGAAACAAGTTCCAGTTACAAAGCCTGCAAATACGGCTTTGTCCATGATTTCAAAATAAAAGAGCATCAACAACCGTACCTAGTAAATCCCACCAATAGGGTCTGGGGATTATTTATACATATAAAATGATTTAGAAGTTATATTGACCCGTTTAAGGTTTACGTCAAACATAAGACAACTATAAACAAGTAAACGGGTCAAAGTTACCACCTCTGAGTATTAGTAAAGTCTTGATAACTTACAGATATCTGGTTCAAGTCAATTACAGGCTTTTGGGTTTGACTTTGACTTTGACTTTGACCCAAGTGTTCTTGACTTCCAGATATGTCTTTCTGCCTCAAATCATGAAGGGGAGGACGCTTTGGTCCAGTGATCCTGACCCTGCGGTTAGCAATTGCTCTTTGAAGAGATTGTTGTTTTACAAGAATCGTGTCAAATTCAGGTGACAGTATGCTACGAGCAGTTTTTTTCTTCCCTACGGGTGGTGAATTGTGTAAAGTTTTCTGCTTTCCGATATGAACCTCATCTTTTTTGCTTTTTATGAACCGGGCCGGTTGTGTGCTCATAAAAACCTGTTTCTGCATGGTCGCCGACTTGTTCTGCGACAAAAACTTGTGTCTTCGCCTCAAGAACCTATAGATCAAAAAATATTATTTTAAGAGAGTAGTTTTTTAACTGTGGATAAAAGAAAAATAGAAAATATAAAAAAAACAGTGTTGATGGGTCAACCCAACCCGGCATCTTTTGACCCGTATCAAGAGAAAGGTGTTAGCGGTCATACCTAACTTCCGCTTGTAAGGTCAGTTTCTTTTGCTTCAAGGCCAACAAATTGTTTCTTGCAGCCTGTGTTTCCTGTCAAATTGAATATAACAAACATTAATCCTTTGACACATTTGACTAAAAAAATAGAAAAAAAAATAATAAGATGCAAACGAAGCACATTGTTTGTTGTTGCGCAAAACACAAAGTTTCTTTAGCGGTGTTCTGCGCTCACAGGTCCCATCTTGCGGGGCGCCAGGATTCACAAAAAAATTGAGTCAAACCGCTAACCAAACTTGCCGCGTTGGTTCGGTCAACAAGACATGCAAAATCTATCATAACGGTTCAGTTTAACATTTTGGGCGGTTTGAACCCGTTTAAAAAAAATCAAAATATTTAGGTTGTATACTTTTTTCATTGACAAAAGATGGTTCATGAATGTCATACATATGCATAACTACCGGTTAAAATCTACTAATCATATACGCATCATTGGATCAGCAGTGTAGCGCACAAAAGCGACGAGGTCTAAAACCGAGGCGCAAAGCGCAGAGCGCAAAAGCGGTATGCCTTTCGTACGCGAGGCGCAAGACGATTATATAATTTTTTATATATATCCTATAGCTTTTTAGCATAATTTACCCAAAATATAGATATAAATAAGGTTTATATATGATTTAACTTAAATGTACAACCTTTTTAGCTATATGTATAACACTTTGAAGCACAAAAACAACCCGTTTACGAAAAGCGCGTGCCTCAGGGGCTTTTTTTTTGCCAAAAAAGCGCGCTTTTCTTGCGCTTTTTGTACACTGCGCGCCTTGAGTGACATAAGGCGCATGGATCTGCGCCTCAGGTCGCCTCGCGCTTAAGTGCGCCTGAGGTGCGCTTTTTAAAACCTAGCACATAATATCAAAAAATCTAAATAATACCACCCATGATCCAACAGATCATCAGAAACTAGAAACTAGAAACGCAAAAAGATCAAGAATCCTAAAAGATATCGAATCATACGATCATAATATCAAGTGCCCCAAATAATATCCATACATACAATTACGCAAACTCTAATCAGAACTCAAAACCACTAACCAACGTTTCAAGACAGGCTACATACGTCGTAACACCATTCAATCGGCATTTTTCAAATTGACAAAAGATGGTTAATGAATATCATACCGCGTATTTTCCAGAAGCGAAAAAGAAAAGGCTAAACATTAAAGCAATCAGCCATTCAACCGGTATGGATTATCCAATCGGTTCCAAGTTCCAAACCATATAAATCTCAACCGAACAACTTGTTCGGTTTGGGTTACAAGTTTCAACACTTTTACAACATCCCCTAATTGTTAATGTGCAGAATTATAGAATTATCAAGAAAGCATTGTCACACAAAAATCAATGGTATTATTATTATTATTTTTTTTTTGTTAAATCTTCTTTCATTCCCGGACAAAGAAAATTACATTAAGATAACGGGCAGGCGGGCAACAAGCTGCGCTGCTAACCCTTTCTGAATAGCAAATCCTAATCTGCTAAAAACGTAACCTTGCCCACCCAAAGCCGAGGCACTACTATGAATAACCCGTTGTACCCTGGTCAGGAAACGGGTAGCCTCTGGTGCCAATGAGCCAAAGGTATCAAAGGCCAATGGTACAAAAACGTGTTGGTTCTCCTCGCAGGCTTTAGCATGTTTATTATTATTATTATTATTATTATTATTATTATTATTATTATTATTATTATTATTATTATTATTATTATTATTGTTACAGATAACAGGTAAAATCATACAACATTATAAACACATAAACATCAAATATCATCAAGAACCCTAAAAACAAACCCAAATCAGAACTCAACAACAAGAAACCATCATAATCATAATATATAATAAAAAAACATAAAGATTGTCACCTGTTGCAACTCCATGAAATCTTGAACAAGGGTTTGATGTTTGAATGTTGCTCTATCATCCACATACTGATGGGAATCAAAAGCAACCCTCTTCATCTTTTTACTCATAAGATATTAATATTGTTGAAAGTTTAGATTTTGTTAAAGGGTTTGAAAGAAAATCAAAGAAAGATAAGAGAGAGAAGTGTGGGAATAATAAAGGTTTAAATAAATAAAGAAAGATGAGTATAGGGATGAGATGGTTTGTGGTTTTTCTTGTTGTATGTGATAATATTGTGATCAAAATAATAAATTAAAAGATGATGTATTTTAGGGATGCAGAAGAAGAAGGGTATTTGTGGTAGAATCATGATTGAATTGGAGTTATTGTATGTGAGGTGGATTTGGTTGGATTTTGAAGACATCTTCTGTGTTTTTTTATTTTATTTTATTTTATTTTTATTGTATATCTTGTTTGAAGTAGATTGCTGGATTTTATTTTCGATCGTGATTGCGAATTGTGATGGTGTTTCAGAGTGAAATTACCAATTTGCCCTTCTTGTCCAATGTCTTTGTTCAAAGGTTTTTTTTTTTTTTTTTTTTTTTTTTTCTTTCTAGAGCTAAAGCCTCTCACCTGAGGGGATTAAAGTTACCGTACAAGAGGGTGTTTGAGATTGAGTTTGGAAATGTAAAAGTGCTTTTGGTCAAAAGTGTTTATTGGCTTATGACTTTTTAAAAAAGAGTTTTAAAAGAGGTGTTTGGATTAACTTTTGGGATGAGAAACGTCAAAAAGTCAATAGATTGCTTTTTTTTTTAAGTGTTTCGCTTAACTTATTGTGAATATTTAGTTGTATAGGTGGTAAATTTGTAATTTTTTTTTAAAAGTCAAAAGTCAAAAACCAGGATTTCTAACTTTTCAAAAACAGTTTTTACACCCTTAAAAGCCAAAAGTCAAAAGTCAAAACAGAAAGTGCTTTTGGGTTACACAAACAGCTTATTGACTTATTGGCTTCTTGGAAAAACCAATAAGTCAATAAGTTGTTTTGAAACTCAATCCCAAACACCCTCTAAAACTGAAATGCATATTTAATGGAGTCTTAACGTTGATGTGGCGGTGAGAGAAGTGAATGAGGGATCGTGAAAATATCGTTAATTTATTAACTAACGAGGTTAGGTTTCATGTGCAAGTATGTCCACAAACAATTCTTAAGAGTATCTCCAACGCTTCTGGACCAAGTCAGAAATCAAACCGGATCAGTGCAAGGTTGAAGGAGATAGTGAAGGGTGGTATGGTCAGCTATGGCGGACTCATCAAGACCTAAATGTGTAGGGACCATGTCATTTATAAATTTACTAGCCACTTTTAAAAACTCGTTACTAGCTTATAATAGTTATATTGAAAATTTGTAAGATATAAAGCTAGCCATTTCCAAACTCAGTCCCAAACACCCCATAGTAACAAATGACCTTTTTGTAACGTGCATGTAGTCGCAAACTCATCATACATTCGCTAAACCCTTAGCTACAAACATTGCATGAATCAAACCTGTCTACTTCATAGGCATAATCGTCTGGTCTTATAAAAAAAACATAAGATAACTCCAAAATCAATCAAGTAAGACGTTACACTAGAAGGTCACCACACTACCCCATAAACCGAGATCAAGATTCGCAAATCGCAACTAACAACCTCAACGAACCTCTTTTTTCTTTCTTTTTTGGTTATGATCCGGACTCTTTTACTCTTTTTTCTTTTCATTTCCTTTCCTTGCATTTCCTTCTAATTTGAAAGGATAAAATTTTGCCCCATTTTTGCTTCTTTTCCTTTCGGAAAAAAAAAATCCTGGAACACATTTATTTCCATCCTTCAATTTCCTTTATTTAAAATAAAAAACTCTGGAACACAACCAAACTTTTATTTCCTTTCATTTTCTTTCTTTTGTCTCCTTAAATGAACTCGGAAACACTACGCAAGCGATAACCAATACAAGTAATTTAATCTCCTTTAACATTTTCATCATTTTTTTGGTTGAGTCCTATTATTACACGTTACAAGTTACAACCTAGTGACCTCCGTTGACCAAACGCCAAAACTCTCGTTCACAGCTTGTGACAAAACCACTCTATTGGTCCGTACCTCAACACAAACGACGGTCCGTAACTTTAATAACCACAACAAAAGATCAATTAACAAAAAAAAAAATAAAATAAAAAAAAAATCATTTATCAAACCAAACCTCTATCCTTCTTTCAAACTGCTTTCACATTTATCTTCCAAACCCTTACAATGGCGTCTGCAACTGCTTTCACACCTCAGATTTCCAACATCAATGGCGCATCTCCTTCACTCCGTAACCTCTTTCTCTCTCTCTTAATTGATGATTTTGTTTTGTAATCTGAACTGTGAAGCCAAATATGGATATTATTGTCTCAATTTTGTAAACATAAACATAAACCTAATTCATAATCTTATAGTTTTATAGTTTCATACAAATTGTTGCAATTATTGCTGTCGAACCACTCAAGGCGCAAAGGTTGAGCTTGTGCAGGTTTTAGACATGTTTTAGGCTTCTTTAGCACTAAGTTTGGTTGTTTTAGGTTGATTCTAGGCTTGTTTAGGGTTCGGTTGGTACTAGAGGTGTTATGTTTTGCTATGTTGATTTGAAGCTTATAGTTACGTTATAAGTTTTACCTAAGTAGGGATGTTCATGAGCCGAGCTGAACTGAGCGGACCTTTGCTCGTGCTTGGTTCATTTACAAACCGAACTGAGCCGATCGGCTCGTTTAAGCCGAGCGGAAAATCGAGCGAGCATTATTTTCCGAGCAAATTCCAAGCGATCGACGAGCGCCGGGCGATTTGAACAGCCCTATACCTAAGGATAGTTATTTTTTTGTTAGATGAGTATGATCTTTTTTTGAGTTTTGAGTTCATGAAGGCAAAAGTACTAGACGGTATCTCTCGAGTATCTTGTTTTGTGTCCTGACTCCTGACTCCTAACTCCTAAGGTTAATGTCAAACGCTTTTTTTTTTTTAATTTGCAGAAAAACTAAATCTAAAGACAAATTTTGTTGGTATGAGGGTCTCATCTCAGCCTGGTCATCTGAAGGCCGTTGATAATCGCCGATCTCTTCGTGTATTTGCCCTATTTGGAGGAGGGAAGAAGGATAGTGACAAGGACGATGGAAAGGTAAAAGTTGACATTTTTTCTGCATGTTTTCTGATCCAGGTCATATGCAGTACTGATAAGTATGCTGCCTTCTATATGTGTGACATTCTACAGTATGGGTATTTTGATTTGTTTCTGTTTCTACTTTGTTAATAAGTTATTATAGAAACTTCAAGTATTGGCATAGGGGTAAGCGTCCCATTCCCTTCTAGTAGAGGTCTCGAAGTTTTAATCTAGCTTCACTTGTGTCCTGCCTTACAAGGCCACCTACACAATTGAAGCAGGGCCTTGTGAGTTTTCTTTGACAGGTTCTCACGGATACTTAAAAAAAAAGAAATTTTTATAGTATTTCTTGTCATGTTTCTTATGTTTGAGTTGTCTGTGGCCAAGTTCACTGTTAGTGATTGATGGATTTCATGTAAACTTCACTAATAAATTAGAATAAAAACTATCCCCTCTTGTCCTAAAAATAAATGCTACACTTTCCGTTTTAGGTTCTTCCAAGCAAATGTAACATTTCCCATTTTACCTTTTAAGCAAAGTATGTATCCATATTCATTATTTCTTTTTTATTTTTCCATTACTGATAGAATTTGTTGGGTACGGTTGTTGTAGGTTCTTCCATTCTGTCATGAATAGATGCTTAGCCGAGTAAATATATGAAATATGGATCAAAACTAATATGTTTCTTGTTCATTTTAACTTTAGGCAGGGGTTTTTGGAAACATGCAAAATCTATACGAGACCGTAAAGAAGGCACAAATGGTTGTTCAAGTTGAGGCCGTGCGTGTGCAAAAAGAACTTGCTGCGTATGTATATTGCTATATTTCATTTTCTGTCATAAGTAGAAGTTTGTGTTTCTTTCTTCTTATAAAGTTCAAATTTTATTTGTTTGTTGATTCGGGTTTGGAGTCGGTGGTTACATGTTAGTAAGTTATGACTGCTATTGTGCTTTGCAGAGCTGAGTTTGATGGTTACTGTGAAGGTGAGCTAGTGAAGGTATGTATTTTTCCATGTTTTCTACCACTATGTTCGCCTTAAGTATTAGTTAACTTCCACTTTTGCTCTGTTTCCCATTTGTTCTGCATATGGATCCCTGATGAGAAATTTAAATAACATTTTACTATTTTAGTCACTCGAATCATTATTTTCATATGAGAACCATCATAAGCCATGTGTGCAAGCACCTTTCAAAGGGCATTTTAGGTACATTAACTCAATTAATCACACTCTAGTGACTTGATCAAAGATCTTTCAATTCGTTAAGTCGTTAGATGTGTGGCTATCTTTATCACATTGTGTATGATTATGATTTGTTCTAAGTAAGGTTATTATCTGGGTGCATTTTGGTCTTTCCAAATCCTTGGTTTCAAAGCAGAAATAGGATATACAGTCTCTGTACACAACAAATTGCTACTGACTGATTTTCTTAGAAGTCTTACTTGGACTTGGTAAACAAATGTATTTATATCTACAATTTTTAGGTAACACTCTCTGGAAATCAGCAACCCGTACGCACAGAAATTACCGAGGCTGCAATGGAATTGGGGTCAGAAGTGAGTATATGTTTTTAACTTTTATCTTTGGGTATGTTATATAAAATTGGATCTTTAGATACTATGCGATGTGTGTTTTACTAGTCTCAATTCTCAAACGCTTAAACGTAAAAATTTCTTGATGTTTTATATAATTTTTATTATTAATTTTATACAGAAACTTTCACTTCTGATTACGGAAGCATATAGGGATGCCCATGGAAAAAGTGTCCAGGTTCTTAAAATTTTAACAGAATCTCTTCCTTAAAAAAAATTATGCCTAATCTTTGACTATATGAGGATGGTTTTGGTAATTTCAGGCCATGAAGGCGCGGATGGGTGATCTTGCTCAGAGCTTAGGAATGCCACCTGGCTTGGGTGACCAGTTGAAGCAATAATCTGAGCAGCCGTTCATTCTCTGATCCTCTAAAAAAACTGCAGTTTTGTAGACTCACAATGCGAAAAGGTTATATTTTATCTCTTAACTTGTAATGATGATAATAACGTTGACACGTTTCCGTCATTTTCGTCCAAATTTTATAATTAGTGAAGTATTTATTTGTTATGATTATCGGTTTGTCGCTTTGAATAGGTTTTGAGTAGATGTGGTAATTCAACCATTTAACTTGTGTACGGGTTAATTTGACCTATATAACGGGTTAAATAAAAAAAATTAGGGGGTTGTTTGGTTGATTAAGTGTTGAATCATTAAGAGGTCTGAATGGTTAAGTGCTGAATCATTAAGTTTGACCTCTTAATGGTTAATTTTCTTGTCCCACATTGGTAGGATAGTCTTATTAAGGTTCAACATAGTTGAGTGCTTAATGGTTCAACTACATCTCAAATTTTAATGATTCAGCCTTAACCATTCCATTCAGAAGCTGAAACAAACGCGCTGAATGTTGAATCATTCAGCACTGAATGGTTCAGAGCCTCATTAAGAGGCTACCAAACAGCCCTAGGTGTTAAGGAAATGGGGCCTATGAAGTCGATTCTTGAAACCTAAGTTAGAGGTCAATAACGTCACAATATTTAGATTGTCATTCTTCAACATCCACTTTACTTCTTCAGGGCTTAAACATCTTATGATGCATCTTTAGATACAGACATCACACATACACATTAGCATATCAATGCCATGCAAGTGCATGGGTTGTGTACCTGAAAACACCCGGAAAAAAATATCCCTTTTAGACTTTTATTGAAAACGTTTAGGGTCACTCTAGGTCTATGATACCACCTTCGCGATGCATCTACAGCATAAACCAACCATCAATGTAAGACTGGGGGAGTTAGCGAATTCACCATAGCTCTACCGTTAACCACTGTATGAATACAATGGCGTTTCCTGCACGAGTCCATCCTAAGCCGCAGTTGAAAACATTAAATTTTTAGAAAAACTTCATTTGGTCTGGTACTTAAAAGGTCTTGCTATATATCTTCATTTGGCATAGCACTTAGGGTTCTTGTAATATTCTTGGAAACTCCAAAGTCCCACCATGAGGTCATGAACCATGTTCATTGATACCCTAGCACCAAGGGGTCTTAGGCTATTTGGTGTGATGCCTTTTACCCGCAACTCCCTCAAATGCTACATCAGCGCCACATCATTTTTTCCCTTTCCCACTTCCTTTTTTTTTAATATTTTTCTCTTTTATTTATTTATATATTTTATATTTCATTAAAAAAAAATTTCTATTAAAATTAAAAAAAAACGTAAAAAATAAAAAAAATAATCGAAAAAACATTAAAAAAACGAAAGTTCATAAATAAAAAAAAATACAAACTAAAGTTCACAAATTAAAAAAAAAAAGAATACAAACTAAATTTCACAAATTAAAAAAAATACAAAGTAGGAAATATACTACTTGGCATCAACGGGGGCGACATGAAAATTGTTCCAAATGTGGTTGATTAAATTTGTACAAATGTTTTGAAAACGCAAATAATCAGTTTTTAGTATTTGGGGTTGAGTTTTGAAATAAATTTTAGGCTACCAAAACGCAATAATTTAAAAACAGCTCCACCTCTGCTTTTTTAAAACGCAGAAGCTGTTTTGAAAAATCAATCCCAAACACCCTCGTATATTGCATCTTCAACTTCTTATAAGAAACATGAACTTCTTATATATCACAATCACTTTCTCGGTTTGGAAAAAAAATTGAAAATTTGAGTGTAATAAGAAACCTCTTGAAAATAATTCTTAGATTTGTCACTACTTATCTAGTCAACTGTTAGACGGTTTTTACTCTAACTTGACACTGACAAGTTCTCTTTGTCCAACTTCACTTAAATAGATTAAGGGGCTGTTTGGCAAGTGCTGAAACAGTAAGTGCTGAACCAGTAAGAGGTCTTAATGGGTAAGAGGCTCTGAACCAGTAAGTGCTGAACCAGTATTGGTTGTTTGGTTGTATGTCTGAATGGGTGTGCAAAATGACTATTTTGTCCCTGTAACAATAATACTTCAATAGTTAAAAAAACCTCCCTAATCAATAAAAATCTACTAACATTTATTATTATTATTATTATTATTATCATTATTATTATTATTATTATTATTATTATTATTATTATAATTATAAACCCAAACCAACCAACCTTACCCTTTATTCAATCCAGACAAAACAACACACACAACTCTCTGTGCTCTCTTCTTCTTCAATCAAACACACATACAACTTTCTTTCTCCTTCTTCAATCAAACACACACACACACACACACAAAGCTTTCTTTCTCTTTCTTAAATCAAACACACACACACAAACAAACACAGGTCGGAGTCGGAGGAGAGCTGCGGCGGTTGGAGTCGGAGGAGGGGCGGCGGCGGTTGGAGTCGGAGGAGGAGGAGCGGCGGCGGCGACGGTTGGAGTCGGAGGAGGAGCGGCGGTGGCGGTGGGAACCATTGAGAGGAGAGGGCAGAGAAGTCATTTTTTTCATTCAGCATCATATCTTTGCTGAACCATTCAATCTTGATGGTTCAGTTCAGAGGGCAAGATTTTTGCAACCAAACACCACCCACCTCTGAGCGATTCAGAGGTTGCCTCTGAATGAGCCATTCAGAGGTAAACCAAACAGTCCCTAACACTTTCCGTATATAATATCTCCCAAATATTTGGACACCTGAAACTATTTAAGATAATGGTACACTACATATAGATGAGTATTCCAACTACCACTGATTGATAACGCATACCCGCAACATGTTTTAATTATTTAAGATAATGGTACTACAGATAGATGAGTATCACAACCGATTTGATCATCAAATGATTGATAACACATACCCGCAACATGTAAACCTTGTATCTTTCCATGATTCTTTCACCTTACCAACACTATAACCTTTTTTTTTTTTTTTTTTTAATTTAGCTACCAAATCGGTTGTGATATGAAAATATAACATGTGTCTTTGAAAGGTTACAAATTGAATTTTTCAAAAGCTATATATCTGGACAAGTTTATATTTAGAAATCAACCTAAATTTAATCATAGTCACATATGTGTCAATCACCCACAAATCTCCTCTTCATATATTTCTCTATCATTCACCTCTCCCCAATTTCTCTATCTTTTCCATCCTTCAATTAAACTTCATAACCACCTTGATCCATCAAAAGAAAGCTTCAACATTTTAACACAACTAACATAAGCAAGAGCGAAAACGTGATAAATATAACAATGGTAAGATTTGGAAATGCTATGAGGCAAGGCGATAAACAACCATTAGCCGCAGAGGCAATGGCTAAGGACCAAGTTCTCCACCAAACCAAAAAGGGTGCCCCAAGGTCACCCATAAGTATGATGTTGTGTGGCCTTGCGGTCATTGGGGCCTAGCCTACTTTACACTGTATTCACACAAGAAACCCGAGGCCAGCGCCTTGGATGTGGCCAAAGTTGCTACTGGCACAGCTACAACCGAAAACACACGTCCTCATAAGTGATTACCCCGGATAACCGTTTATGCAAGACTGTTGGAAAATTTTCATGGTTGATTAGTTGTTACATGGTTTGAATTTGTTTGTAACTTCATGATTGTAAAGCTTTATGATTTAACATTGCATAAGAATAATATGTCACTATGTATACATTGCTATTAAAATATGTTACTTTTTTTTTTTCAATCTAAAGTGTTTATTGAATTATAGATCACATCAACTCTTATGTTTGTATATGTTGTTATATGGGACTATATTTTAATGTAGTTATTGGTTGTTCTCCAAAATATGTATTTAGCATGTAAAACCAAAAATCGTAGTGATTCAAAATCAATGTAGCTATTATGTTTGTGTTCGTTCCTTTAACCTTTAACCAAACAACATAAAAAAACATGAGTACATAAACACACATATATTATTGTTTGTATTCGTTCGTTAAGTGAATTTCTTCATGTTCATTATAAATGTTTTTTTTATAACGTTAAACATATATAAATAAACACAAACAAATATAAACGAACCCAACTAAACGATGAATACAAATAAAATTTAAAACAAAAAAAAAACTAATATAATGTAACAAAAATATCCAAAATTAGAATTATACGTAGGGTATCTACTATTAAAGTTCGAACAACTATGCTACAATACCAAATCATAGACGAACATTGCCAATAACCACGAACATGTTAAAAACTTTACAACATTACCAATAACCAATACAATAGAAGATTACCAATAACCACCACAAAATAAGTAAATTTCATCGATGAACATATTGTTTGGTAAAAGTGGGCATTACTCTAATCCGTAGGTGATACTCTTTAAGAAATCAGTGAGGGGGCGCGCGGCTCTTTTCTTCTTTCGGCATGAGTTCTTAGTTCTTACTGCCTGAAGGGAAAGACTCTTTAACCACATTAACGGCTTGAGTAAGAGCATTGGTGCTTACATGATGAAAGTAATTTGGCCAAGCTAGAGGATTTTATCGATCGTGACTCAAGAACGTGAAGTACTGAAATTGTTCAAAAAGAAAAATCATTGAGGTTTGACGAATGGATGGAGTTCACGTAGCCATAGGCTTGGTTAGTGAGTAGATGTCATCTCGGGCTAGGAATCAGTCCACCGAAGAAGGCAAAGTAGCGAGTCTGGGGCGCTATCGGCCATGCTCACTAATAAGCTTTGTTTTACAAAAGTTTTTCCATTGAATCTTGGTCACTTTTACTTTTTTTGTTATTTTGTAATCTTCAGGGTATAGCTTCACAGCTACAAGTCTTTTTCTCATTAATGTAGGCCTCTCATTTTATCTTTTGATTGGCATTACAATAGTGGGATTTCAAAGAAATGGACTTCACTTTTTAAACTTCTTGTTACCCGCAAGAGTCCCACTGCCATTAGCACATTTTTTAGTACTCCTTGAGCTAATTTCTTTTTGTTGTCGCGCATTAAGTTTAAGAATACGTTTATTTGCTAATAAAATAAGTAAATTTCATCGACGAACATATCGTTTGGTAAAAGTGGGCATTACTGTAATCCGTAGGTGACACTCTTTAAGAAATCAGCCTTGGGTATTGTGATTTTTAATGGATCACTGACGGACAATATTGAAATATCACCAACATGATATCCAATGACGAATTGCCGACAATTAGCAGTGAATGTTAGCCTGATAGGTTCAGCAACTGATTAGTGACACAAACTTAGATATTTTGTATATCTTCTAAACACATAGGCGATCTAGCCCGTCACAACTGTGTACACCACATACAATATACAATTACACAAAAGTACATATTCATAAACCACACGTGGGAGATTCTAATTTTGAGACCACAAATTCCATCATACTAGTTACACAAAATTAACGAATACATTATAACACATATGAAACTAGAGAGGTTTGGTTGGAAAAAAGAAAAAGAAAAGAAGAAATCAAATGTACTTATAAGTATCAAACCAAAACGAACAACCCATCTTTTGGTAGTATTTACCAACATGTAATGTCGGGTTACCATTTATAGTAAAAAAAATTTTGTTGCTATACATATATATAAACACAGTGGCGCAGCATAGTAGGGGCGGGGAGGGGCGGCCGACCCCCCCGGATTTTCGCGCAGAATTTCCAATTATATAGTATTCGTATAGAAAATTTTGAAAATATAGGGTTTCGACCCCCCGAAACTAGTGACTTCTGACCCCCGGTGACTTCTGACCCCCCGAACCTTCGGGTCAAGCTTCGCCACTGTATAAACATATTTAAACGAACAAGGCACATGTTCATCTTCATTCATTTAACCAAATGAACAAAAAAACTTTAATTTCTTTATTAAATAAACAAACATACATAAGGTCAACTATGGTGGTCGGGGAAGGGGCTCGGGGGTGATGTGGACATTTTTGCCGATCGGGAACACCGCCCCCCCCGACCGGGCTTCGGTGAAAACGGCAATAATTCCCCGATGGTACCGAGCTCCTTTTCAAAAATTGAAACGTTACAATATGACCGTTGGGGGGGCTTTTTGAACGTTAGGAAAAAAAAAAAAAAAAAAAAAAACCTTTTTACCTATATATATATATATTTAACATTTCATTTTATACAAACTCAAATAAAACTACCCCCTCTTCATACATACTCCCAAATTTTATAAACTACACAACAAATTTTTTTTACAATCATGAGTACGTCTTCAGACGAGGCAAACGTTGCTAATTTTTTCGCGGGCGCGATGGTTGAAACGGCAAAAATATTGTTGGAGTTTGTAGATAGTGACGACGAAACAACTTCGGAACCGAGAACAAGACGGGCCGCTTTAAACAGAGATCGTGAAGGTATATTTTATTTTTTATAACTTTTAATTTACTTAAT
Source organism: Ambrosia x helenae (assembly GCA_030844895.1). Lineage (NCBI taxonomy): Eukaryota > Viridiplantae > Streptophyta > Magnoliopsida > Asterales > Asteraceae > Ambrosia > Ambrosia x helenae. Next base: position 4,885,472 of record CM061227.1, on the reverse strand, counting down.
GTTTTATATTTCATGTGTTATATTTTTTTGATATTTATTTATGTTATGGTATTATATTTTCTTATACTTTTTTTTAATTTAAGGTGCACACGATCGTTTGGTTGCTGACTACTTCGCTGACGACTGCGTATACACGGACGAACTATTTAGGCGTCGCTTTCGAATGAGTCGGCGATTATTCCAACGAATTGCCAACGACATGGCTACTTATGATGAGTTTTTCACACTACGCTATGATGCTAGAGGAAGACGAGGTTTTACGACGCTACAAAAGTGCACTTCCGCACTTCGTCAGTTGGCGTACGGGACTGCTAGTGACTCATGGGATGAGTACTTAAGGATGTCTGCTAGAATGAGTCGGGAATGCTTGTATCGGTTTTACCGAAAATGTCGTCAAGTTATATAGCAAAGTTTACTTGCGTAGGCCAACGAAGAACGAAATCCAAAAGCTTTACGCACACCATGCAGAGAGACATAGCTTTCCTGGCATGCTTGGAAGCATCGATTGCACGCATTGGCCATGGCGTAATTGCCCCACTGCATGGAAAGGGCAATTTACGCGGGGTGACATTGGAGAGCCGTCAATTATTCTAGAATCTGTTTGCTCACAAGACCTTTGGATTTGGCATGCATTCTTCGGAGTTGCTGGTTCATGTAACGATTTAAATGTTCTAGCAAGATCCATGGTTTTCGACCCCATCATTAATGGTACCGGTCCGGATGATTCGTTCGTTCTCAACGGGGTAGAATATAAGCACGGGTATTATCTGGCTGACGGTATATACCCAAGTTATACATCTCTTGTGAAAACCATACAAATTCCCACGGACGACAAAAGGAAAAAGTTTGCAAAGTGCCAAGAGTCGGCGAGAAAAGACGTCGAACGGTTATTCGGTGTCTTAAAGTCGAAATGGCATGTAATTGGGCGACCCGCACGTGCATGGCATCCACAAAGCTTGAGATATATTATGTACGCTTGTACGATACTACATAATATGATAATCGAAGATGAAGGCCGTGCGATATGTGAGTATGACCCAAATGACGTTGAAGAGAATCTCGAGCCGGTTGACGTGACACAACAACAATCGAACAGGTGGGCATTAGAGGATAGTAATATGCACGCCAACCTTTGCTCGGATTTAATCGACCATATCTGGAACAATTTCCGTGTCGATGACGTTGATGAGTAGTTTGTATTTTTTTTTCTTTAGTTTCGTTTTTTTTTTAATTTTTTTTATTTCGGTTTTTTTTTTTAAGTGTTTTTTATTTTATATGTAATTTGGTTTTTAATTTTAATGAAAAAAAAATTAATGAAATATAAAATGTACAAATAAATAAAAAAGAAAAACAATAAAAAAGGGAAGGGGGAAGGGGGAACCATTTCCCCTAGAAGGGGGAGGGGAAGGGGGAAATGACATGGCGCTGACGTGGACAAGGGGGAAGGAAGGGGGAAGGGTGACCACACCCCATAGCCTAAACCTTAACTAGAGTCCTTGTTGGAGGTTTAAACTTGACTGACTACAAAACCCCAGGGTCACATATAAACAAAACACTCAATCAACCCCACCACTCTCTCCGACAGCAACCAGTAAAGTTTGATTCACATCTTCCTTTTTATTTATATAAAATCTGATTATTATTATTATTTAACCAAGCAATTTGCACTCATCCGATGACGGTGCTGATTTAATCCGGCTAAATGACCGATTAGCTTTCACTGTAAGTGTAAAACGTATAATATCTATCTATTTATCGATCCATCTATCTGCTTATTAATTATATAGTAAGTATTCGTTTGATGTAATCGTTGACTGTATTTGACTCTCGTAACTACCTTTCTGATTACGTCAGATTTGTTTCACATTTTAGGTTTACTTTTGAAGTATTATTATTATTATTATTATTATTATTATTATTATTATTATTAAGTTAATTGCTGATCTGTTTTGTTTAATAAAAAGTATGCTAAATGTGGAGGGGATGAGGTAAGATTTGTTTGTTAGAGTTGCACATATCTGAGGACATTGTTTGTGGAGACGTAGAATTAAGGTTAAGTAATTTTAGGAGAGGGTAAATAGGAGTATTAAATTTTTTGTTAAAGGATTAGGGTTTTTGTACGCTCTAGGTGGACTTTGCATGTGATTGTGTTTGTGTATTTATGCCTATATGTTGTGGTACGAATTACGATAGTGCGATACTATGCTATGCGGTTAATGTGGTAATAAATCGGATATTGGTTAAGGACCGATATTTGAGATATAGGTTATTGCGGTGAGACATCGGTAATTTTTATATCATGCCGAATTTAACACTAACAATTCAATATGCTATCCTACCGTTAACAAATTAACTTTTTGCAACTTGCAAAACACTAACAATTGTAGCAAGTAGGAACTAATTAAGACTTAAAACACTAACATTTAACAATTAAGACTTAAAACACTAATAGCAGCAATAAGAAGAAAGATAAATTGAAGAACTAAGAAGAAAGGTACGGATATCGGGAATATCGGTCAATATCGCTGATAATATCGTTACCACTGATATTTTGTACCTATATGTGGGTTGATGATTAATAACCGTGCTATATCGGCCGAGTTAAGTACATAGATTCTATGTTTGTTTATATTTGAATGTACTACTTTTCACCACTTCCTTGGCTCTTTGGTAGCTGTCTATTTAGATATATTTAGTATGTTTGTTTTGGAGTTGGGGGTCTCGTTAGAAGCAACCTCTTTATCCCCAGGGGCAGAGGAAAAGTTTGCTTACATCCCACCCTCCAAGACCCTACCAATGGCTTTGCTGTTTGTGGGATTTACTACGTACGGTTGTTATTGTTGTTGAACAAAAGTACATTATGTGATTATATATACTTTTAAATAGTTAAAATTAGGAGGCTAGATTCCATCTTGGTACATAAGATATACAAGTATGTTATAGACATGAGATATAAAGTAGTAAAACGAGTCGTATTCATGTTTGATACTTGTGTTACTTGCGTCGTCTTTGACTTGTTTAACACGATAAGGCATGTTTTGCAAGTCCTAGATGCTAATTATGTTATGTTTTTGAGTAAAAGACTAAAATCTAGAAGGTTAGAATTAGAGGGAGTTGTGAAATTTAAGATGTTTGATGTAATTGATGACTGTATTTGACTTTGCTAGCTAGCTTTGTTCCTACGTCAGATTTGTTTGACATTTTAGCTTTAATTTTGAAGTATATGTTGTTTCGTTTGTTTGTAATTGTTAGGGATGGTAAATTAATTCGTTGAGATTGAAGGATTAGGTTTTGGTAGATACTAAATTAATACATGTGTTCAAGTTTTTGAGTGAAACCTAGAAGGATAGAATTAGCCGGAGCTGTGAAATTTAAGATGTTTTAGTTTTTTTTCAACCGATTTTTGTAATTATTTAGTAATTGAAGATGCTTGATGATGAAAGAGTGAATGGATCATGACATCATGTACAACTTTTGTTGTTATATTTTTTTGAAGTTGTGGATCTAGATGGTGATCACACTTGCTAGTTATAATATTTCGTGAACTAAGTACTCCCAACATTTAGAACATTAAAGATGATGCTATTTATTGAAGTTATGGATCTAGACTGTGATCACAGATTCACAGTTGTCAGTTAGAAACTTAGAATATTTTGGGAACTTAGTAATTAAGCATTCAGAACATTAAAGATGATGCTAATTATTGAAGTTATGAATCTTGATGTTGATCTCACTTTCTAGCTATAATATAGTGGAAACTTAGTAATTAAGCATTAAAGATGATGCTATTATTGAAGTATGAATCTAGATGCTGATCACACTTACTAGTTAGAGTATATTGCAAACTTAGTAATCAAACATTCAGAACATTAAATATGATGCTAATTATTGAAGTTATTAATCTAGATGGTGATCATACTTGCTCGTTAGAATATATTGGAAACTTAGTAATCAAACATTCAGACTTCAGAGCATTAAAAATGATTCTAAATATTGAAATAATGAATCTAGATCATGGCCTTGCTAGATCTAAAATTATTATATATCTTTTATTGGCCTGCAGTTTGGATTATGTATTAATTTTGGCAAAATGTTCGACTATGCATCAAAGTCCCAATATGTTGGTGGCCACAGGGAGAAGTTTGCAAGGTAATTCTTTGTTCCACATAAACGAATATTGGAGGTGATTAAGTTGGTGGGGCAGGTAGGTTGGGTAATGGACTAATAGGTTAAATTGTTAAAATGGGATTATATATTTGGCAGGGGATAAAAAACTCTGTCCAATTTTTTATTTTACATAATTATTAATGTATTTAAAAATTAAAATATGGTTAAACAATATGATTGCTAGAGTGGTGTAATTATTTGAATACAGCATTTTGGCTCTATGCATGAAAATGGCTCTTTGGGTGACTTTTGACCCATCTCTGTTTTAAGCTATTTTTTGGTTTTACCAATTTGACCCACAAGAAATAAACATAACCAATCTCGACACTGTCACGAGTACATTGGTCGAAACTGCCACCTTCATTTGACCTGACCTTTCTTTTGTTCATACCATGACTTGCAGATTTTGTAGTTGTGGACTAATAAGATTTTTTGGTGTGTTAAAAGTAGATAAACTTTAATGTGGTAACTGATGATTTTTTTTGCTCTAGTTTCCTGCTATTGCAGTAGGCCCCTAATGTTATAACAATTAAGCTAGAAATCTTTTCTTTTTTACCAACTAACATGCCTTCTATTTATGGAATCCAAGGTGCTGTATTCCAATTACTGTATTTTATTATCTGGGGATTGCTTGGGATTACATCTTGAAATTGATCATGTGATTAGAAATATTGTCTAGATGTGCTTTTGCTCTTTTAAGTTCCAATAATCAGATAGTCGAATGTTTGACAACTTCTGATTGTTAATGACTTTGATAGATTTAATGACCAAGAATGATTTTTTTATTTTTTAAGAGAGAGAATTTCTGAAATGCTAGTAAAAGTTTTTCAAATAGTATTAAAAGAAGAGGTAAATAGGTTATTTTATGGTGATCAGTTTTGTTGCATCTTGATATGAAACTGATTATTTGACCTTCAATAATCAGAAGCATAATCTGTTTAAGTGTTTATCCAATTTCAAACGTTAGTAACTGATTATCATGTAATCAGTTTGAAATCACATATCAGTTATCCAGTAGCCCGTATACATTTTATTTTCTCCATTTTGTGACACAGCTAATTTCTACTTTATTTTGCATATGAAGGTTGGACGACTTGGATTCTAGATTATCGTCACCAGCTTCTGGAGTTGCAATGAACAAATGTGGATTCGAGGGAATAACTCGTTCAAACCGTGCACCCGCTACCCCCTCTAGATCATTCAAAAATGGAATTAAAAAAGGGTCAGAAGGACTTAAATCCATTGGTAGAACATTTAGGTTTGGGGTCTCTCGGGCTGTTTTCCCTGAAGACCTAAAAGTCTCGGAAAATAAAATCTTAGACCCACAAGATAAATTTCTACTTACATGGAACAAGTACTTTGTTGTCTCGTGTATTTTGGCTGTCTCTATAGATCCACTCTTCTTCTATCTACCGGTTTTTGATGAAACAAAAGCGTGCCTTGGTATTGACCGGAAATTAGCCATAACAGCCACAACCCTAAGGACTGTTGTTGATGCATTTTATCTTATTCATATGGCTCTTCAGTTCAGAACTGCTTATATTGCTCCATCATCTAGGGTCTTTGGACGTGGTGAACTTGTGATTGATCCTGCACAAATTGCTAAAAGATACATGCGGTGGTATTTTATTATCGATTTTCTTGCTGTGGTGCCACTGCCTCAGGTTAGCATTAAAGGGGTTTGGATTTGTGGGTTTAAAAGCAATTTTTAAGATACTGAAAAAAAGAATCCGAAAATAATCTGTGATACACCAGTTCCCATAAGATGGTGTGCATAAGATGGGGTTTGGATTTTGTGTTAGGATTAAATTTGTAATTTTATATTTACCCTTACATAATTAGCTCTGTTTCAGATATAAATTGATTATCCAGTTTAAGTTACAATTGCTAGGTAATCATTTCTAGAAAGCAAATCCAAAATATCATCTTAAGTTGCCCTAAGCTCGTGTTTTTAGATAGCTTGTTGACAACTTCAAATATTAAAGAATCATTTTCTTTTATTTTCAACTCTATTTGCACTCTAAGATGTGAGATTATTCACTCTTTATATTGAATATTTGAATACTTTTACTGATTAGTAAGAGAAGTTCTATTAACAATTTTTATGATTTTCCAGATTGTAGTTTGGCGATTTCTTCAGAGGTCCAGAGGTTCAGATGTATTGGCTACAAAACAAGCCTTATTCGTTATCGTGTTACTTCAATATATTCCAAGATTTGCCCGAATCGTCCCTTTGACATCAGAACTTAAAAGAACTGCTGGTGTAATTGCTGAAACTGCATGGGCTGGTGCTGCTTATTATTTGTTGCTATACATGCTCTGCAGTCATGTAAGCTGTAATTTTAATTAGATGTGGCAAAATAGACGGGTCAGGAGAATGGGAAATTTTGTACGGGTTGGGTCGACCCTAAACGCTTTTTTGTCCAAAGTTATGTCATGAGATTTTATGCATCAAAAAACCCAATTCGGATGCTTTTTGACGTGTTTTGCCCCATTTGCCCCATTTGTTTTATTTTTGTCCTACAAACTACCCGTTTGACTGGTTAGAAATAAAAAAATAACATAAACAACTCATTAACAAATAAATCGTATATGCTTTTCTTTTTCAGATAGTTGGTGCCTTCTGGTATTTGTTGTCAGTAGAACGCAATGATACATGCTGGCAAAGAGCTTGTAAAAAAAGCCATTATAATACAAATTTCTTGTATTGTGGAAACAACTACATGGATGGTTATGATAAGTGGAGCAATGTCAGTAGCTCGGTTTTAACTGCTGCTTGCTCCACGGATGGTGATAACCCACCATTTGATTTCGGGATTTTCGAGCAGGCTCTTTCATCGGGCATCGTCTCATCAACCAAGTTTGTTTCCAAGTACTGCTACTGCCTGTGGTGGGGCCTACAGAATTTGAGGTAAAATTTGTTTCCTCTTCACTTGGTATTTAGATTTTGTTACATTTCTTAGCACTTAGCCGAATGGGATTTTTGTTTCTATGGCAGCACACTTGGGCAGGGGCTTCAAACCAGCACGTATCCTGGAGAGTCCATATTTTCCATTGCGCTAGCCATTTTTGGCCTCATTCTCTTTGCTCTCTTGATTGGCAATATGCAGGTGATGTCACTACTACTTAGTACTTACTATCATGATCTTCTCCTGTTGCCAAAATTTAAACTGCGGGTGGCAAAATGGATGGGTGAGGGCGGGTTCTTAATGGGTTGTTTGTAGTATGGTTCAGGCTGGGCTGACCTGACCTGGAAACATTTTCCCCCATTTCTTATAAATAGTTGATGTGTTGAATATAGTTACAAAAAGCCATCTTACAACTATAAATACATTTTTTTTTTACTTTTCCTATAATAAACTTATAAAGGAGGCTGTAAGCATAAAAGTAAGTCATTCATATGTAAACGGGTCGAAGTTGCAACCTTTACTGGAAATCTTGTTATTACTGTCAAAAGACCTTGTATGTGATTTTTTATTTAATCAGCATGCAACCTATATCCAAGTACCCAACCCACCGATTTTGCCACCTCTACACCATTCTATACTGTTTCGGGATTGAATGATTCATTTTAAAGTCTGGCACTCTGGCTCATGTCAGGTTGGACCTGCAAACACTTTTTTGTCCTTTATATATAAATAATTAATTCAATCAACTGTGAACACAAAAATAGCATTTTTTATATTAACAATCTCAAATCTTGAGTTAAACGACTTAGAAATAGGATTTTTAACAATTTTTTTATTGCCCAAATTTACCGATTCTCAGTTAAATGGGTTGAAAGTGCCGTATTTTGAGTTTCAACTTTTTCTTTATTCATTTTTTCAGCTAATTTTATCATTAAGGCTATGTTTTACTGTTAACAGACATATCTTCAATCTCTTACTATCCGACTTGAAGAAATGAGAATTAAAAGGCGCGACTCAGAACAGTGGATGCATCACCGGTTACTACCACATGATCTGAGGGAGCGTGTGAGGAAATATGATCAGTACAAGTGGTTGGAAACACGAGGAGTGGATGAAGAAAATTTGGTTCAAAATCTACCGAAGGATCTCAGAAGAGACATAAAACGTCATCTTTGTCTTGGTTTGGTCAAAAGGGTAATGATTCACTATTATTTATCTTTCTTAAAGGTAGAAAAAATGGGTCGTTAGGTAATAGGTAGAGGTGGAAATCTCAATCCTTTTCTTATGATTTATTGATGCGGGCTAGTGTTATCTTTATTACGTCAAACCAGTAAAACAAAATAATTAAAGTTAAAAGGAAATGTGTCACTGCATAAAATCTTCCAAATCACTTTTAGTCAAATAGTTAGATTATATTGAAATAATATGATTTTGTAATCATTTTTAAGACACTAATCATATAAAAATCTTGGAAAAAACCGTGTTTTGGGACAATTCGTGACCCAACCTTCTGATCTACTCTAGTAATCAGGCATAATATTTGTTTCGGTTTGGGTTGACCTAATACTACTTTTGGCAAATTATTTCTGTTATAGAAATGATTGGCATGCTGATTTTGATTACAAATACTATTGTACTAGTATTGTAATACTAAGAGTTAATTACAAAAATCATCCCTATCTCACTGTATGAAAACAAATTCGTCATAAAAAGACTGTTGAGCCTCCTTTGCGCTTTGCACATTAGGGCATTTTAGTCATATTAGTATTAAATGGTTACTTTGATGATCCTTTGATCCCATTTTTCTTAAAATGGTTAAATTTTTTTTTCAGTTTATTTTCTTATTTTTTTTTCAGTTTATTAAATGAATCTCGTTTATTTTGTTTTAGATATATACAAATTTATTTTCTTATTTTTTTTTCAGTTTATTAAATGAATCTCGTTTATTTTGTTTTAGATATATACAAATATATTTTTTCAAGAGTAAAATGAAGAAGCCAAAATGTACAGAGGATGCTGCAAAACCCAGGCATGCATTATCCCTGCTCGCCTAGCACCTCAGCCCTTAGAAGGTTAAAGCCCTGTCCTTGTACCACCAATGATCATCATCTTGGTCAATTGAAAAAGCTTTTGAACCGACATCCATTTGTAACACACCTCGAGTCCTTGATCTTTCCCTCTGCCCTTAGTAGGGTCTCAGCTTCGAATCCCGCTTGCCCTGGTTTCCTGCCTTAACTCATTTAAAGCTACTTGGCTAGCTTAAGCTGGCACTTTACGCGGTTCCGGTGGTTAGCAGGGGATGCCAATGATGGATGATGAATATTCCCTTTATATATTCAACCAAAAATATGTCATTAAGAATTATTGCTGTGTTCTTGGGTGAAATTTGACTAATTGTTATATGTTTTATGAATCTATTTGTTATTCCAACCTCTGTGCAGGTCCCCTTATTCGAGAACATGGATGAAAGGTTACTAGACGCCATTTGTGAACGGTTAAAGCCTTGTTTATTCACAAACAACACTTACATCGTACGAGAAGGAGATCCGGTGGATGAAATGCTTTTCATCATACGCGGTCGTCTCGAGAGTGCAACCACCGACGGAGGAAGAAGTGGGTTTTTCAACAGCGGGTTTCTAAAAGAAGGCGACTTTTGTGGAGAGGAGCTTCTAACGTGGGCCCTCGACCCTAAATCCGGTACTAACCTCCCCTCTTCCACTAGAACCGTAAAGGCGTTGAGAGAGGTGGAGGCATTTGCATTACCAGCTGATGAATTGAAGTTTGTCGCTGGTCAGTTCAGACGTCTTCACAGTCGGCAGGTACAACACACTTTCCGGTTTTACTCGCAGCAGTGGCGGACTTGGGCGGCGTGCTTCATTCAAGCCGCCTGGCGAAGGTATTCCAAGAGGAAGATTCTGGAGCAGCGGAGGAAGGAAGAAGAGGAAGCAGAATTAGCGGCAGGTAAGAATAGCAGCGGCGGTGGTAGTAGTGGAAGTTCATACAGCCTTGGAGCTACTTTTTTGGCTTCAAAGTTTGCCGCAAACGCTCTCCGTGGGGTCCACCGGAATCGGAATTTAAAGAGTGCTAGGGAACTGATGAAACTACAGAAGCCTCCAGAGCCTGATTTTACTGCTGATGCTGATTAGTGATGATCCTGTGGTTGTACATTAACATAATTATATGTATACTTTGATGCTTTCATAAGTTGTAAGGGCCAAGGGACATGTATTAGTCTGGGATTTAGGTTTCTATTCTGTAAAGTTAATTGAATGAAAGTCTTATTTAATATGTATTTTGGATGTAAAATTTAAGCCGGAGGATTAACCTTTGTCGCTCTCAGCGCCTCTCACAACGTATGTATTGAATTTTGTCGTTTACGTTTGTTGATGATACGCAGGTGAAAACTGGATACACGACGATGAATTTTGTCAGTACGTTTGTTGATGATATGCAAGCGACAAGCGGATACAGGACTTACGATATGAAATTCATTTATTCACAGGCTAATATATGTCTGTCTTCAGCCCCATGACACTTTATGATCAATTTTACAGCACACCATAATCATACAATAAACAAAGCTTCAAGTCCAAAACAAACTTGCCTTATACGCCTAAACAAGCGCCAGCGAAGAGTAAATGCGCCTAATGAACCACAAACATGCATAGAAACCGATCGTACCAGTCAACAAGAAAAGCGCGAAAGATGCAATCATCGCATACCCGAAATAGAACACACCTGGAACAAGCACTGTGATGTTTGGTTTTGTGAAAAAGCAGAATGTTGCATATATGAAGAAATAAAAGGCTGAAGAACCAGCTGTTAGATATGATCGCCACCACCATCGGTAATCTTCACGACGCAGCTGGAAATAACATAACACGATTGTAACCTCGGCGCTTGTTATGATCAAAACGACGAATACCAAACCGAACGTGTAGTAGAATTGATGTAAATCGCTTGAAGTTAACATCAAAACTAGCTCGTTGAATACCGCCCCGAATGGTAACATTCCACCAACGATTATCGTGAACGACGGCCTCATATACCAACTTTGTTCCGGGATTTCCCTTGGGATTTTGCTCGTTTTTACCGTTTCTTTCGCTTCCGGTCCAATGAAACAAATGTAACTCCCCATGAAAACGAGGGGTGCGGAAATCGCCAACCATAGAAACAGCATAACTAACATGCTATCACACAGTACAGCGCCCCAGGGCTCTCCGTCCGAGGTTAACGAATACAGTACAATAAGTATGCAAAAAACAGTTCCTGGGAACATGAATGCGGTTGCTAAGGCGGCTTTCATGTTCCATTCGGACGCTTCGAACGTTTTATAAACAAGACGGGCCATGGCGGACCCGCCAAACATTCCCATCAGTGCCCAAATGATCATGAAGACGGCCATGAGATCGCTTAAGTTTGGAGGCGAAAAAATCCCAGAGACAATGAAAATAATGGTCATTAAAATCGTAGCGAAAAGCTGGACACCGGTTCCAACCAAAACACAAAGTAATTCTGAGTTAACCGGTTGTCGAAAAACGTCTGTGTGAACAAGTTTCCAGCCTGTTTGTTCTTGGGCCTCTTCCAGGCTTTCTAATCGGTCATATTCGAAAATGTCGCGGCGTAGTGTTCTTAACATGATCATAGCCACCATACCGGATATAGAAAGAACAATCATAAGTGAGTTCACTAGTGAAAACCATTGGATTTGATCACCATCAACTGTAAGAAGATAAGTGTCCCATGTTGATGCCCATTTAACATTAGTCTCCTGCATGACCATTAAAATCAAGCCCACAATTAGACATTGACTAATCTAATACACTTTGATTAGATTTCTTTTATATTGTACTTCCATAAGTAGTTTTTTTAACAAATAACAATTAACATACAAAGTTTTCAATGGGGAGACACGCCTTTTTTAACACACCCTGATACCGCTAGGCTATATGCCCTTTGATTTATATAAATAGTTGATCAATAACGTTCACTACCTAACAAAGTTTTCATTATTCTATAATATTTACCCTATATGTTGCATTGAGCAATCAGCCAATTATTCAAATAACTAGTGGTTTCGAGGGCGCGCGTTGCGCGCCTTTATTTGCCGCATACCATGACAGGGCTTCGAGAGTTTGGCTGATACCGGCATTCATATTTAAGTCGTGGTGACACACGCGTGTTGCGGCGCGGTATGAAATGATTTACCATGTTGTGTATTACATGTATGATGTAAGCAAGTTGCTATAACTATCTGAATATACAAAAAAAATGTCCAAGGGCTATTGGTAGTTGTTAGATCAATATACAAATCTATTGACATATTCATCGCATGTGGCAAAAGCGGCTAAAAAAACTTAGCAAATACCTTGAATGCCGTGGTGAAGCCTGATCTGACCTGTAATGTTCTAATGAACCTCATAAGTATACTTGTTTAATACCCATGTTTAATAATTGTTGGGCGAATCCTTAGGCAGCAGCAAGGGTCCTGCGCATGTGTTCCAAATAAAAATGATAAATAAATTCACACACAACAAAGGGCTAACTCATGAGACTTGCAAACTATCATTCACTCATAACAACCGAAACTAATAGAAAAGTGCAGTAAAACCGGTTATTCAACCATTTCCACATGATGGTTATAATTTATAAAGGATCCATCCTATTAAACATTTTTAATATGTCTGATTCTAAAATAAAAATTAAAGAATCTGATATACAATATGTTTACAACAACATGCAATCACAAACAATATGTCCATATTTATGTTATCATTCAACGTTCATTTAACGTACAATCTACACCATAAAGATGCCAGATTATGTGAAGGAGAAAATCAGGTTGAAAGTCGACCCACTAACCTTGTTTCAACTATTATTTATTCCTAACAATATAGCGAATGTGTTTAGTTGCGTTTACAATGTGATGTTAAAGGAAATAGTATTCTAAACCTTTGAATGAAAGGAATTAGACATAATTAACCCATTATTATTTATGAGAATATATTGCCTTGATTTGTTTGTATGTAAGTGGGTCAGCCGTCAGGGAGTGTGTCATAAATACAGCCAAATAAGTGTGTATTAATTTTTTTTGGGATCAAGCCTGTTTACTACCATAAACATACCAATCATAATCGTTAAGAGCTCAGTGTGCAGTAGCGTTATTACACACATGGTGATATAATTCCATATGCTAATCAACATGAGATTGAGTGTGTACCTTAATTGCCAGAGGAAGCGAGGGCAAACTTTGTGGTTATACAAAATGCAGCTAATTATGACGATCTTTTCAACCTTCAAAAAAGCGCAACTATTTACAAACCTTCAACTATGAACGTCCCACCTAGTCCAAGAGGCAAAACTTCAGATGTTAGTTAATGATTTGAGTTGTTGTCACAAAAGTAATGGAACTTCTAGTTATCAAGAACCACCAGTAGACTTATTTTTTCACATATTTGTAAAAGTAATGTTAGCCTAAATAAAAGAAATGCAAAGCGTCATCATGACTTTGAGGTTAGTAACAACTCATGTAAAAAACGGCAAAACGTATCCACATTAGCAGCTGCAAATCAGAAAATTTAGGGCTCAGAAACTGATACCCTGAGAGTAAGACGTTAAAAACTCCATAAACAGTAACAATTGAACTTTGGAGCAAATATATTGAGGCTGGCTGGAAGTATAAATTAGTGTCATACCCACTTATGAGTCATAAGTCTAGATTGAAACATATAGAATAGGCTTGAGTACATGTATTGCTTGTATTAGGATTAACAAAAAAAAGACCAAAATAAATAGAAAGAATACTAAAAGAAAAAGAATAATAGCTTACCTTGTGGCTGGTTATCAGCATTCTAGCCGTTGTTGACCTCATCGCCAAGATCAACAAAATCATCCTTCTGTGCCTTTGATCAATGTCCACTTTGCATAGATAATCTGCATCCTCAAAGCCCAAAATTAAGTTATAGAAACTAAGAGCCGAAATCAAAATAAAATAACATCTAAAACCTACTTTAGAAATTGAGGTTAAAGATAACGAACTGGACCTTTAAGTACGCAAAAACTATTCGTTGGACATCTATTAGCACCCGACAAAGGCATTGCTTGCCGTAGGTCGGCATCTATGGGTGTCGCTTGTCGTCAACTACAACACCATTGTCGAGTCGACGGTTATTACCCCAAATCGTCGTCGACACGTCACTCACCTTTCGCTGTCGATATCATGTAACCGGAAGCTAGCCGGATCTTGGCTGGAACTCTATGTTCTTGTCTCAGCTGCCTAAAATACTTAAGAAAACATCGATCTGGGTTAAAAGAGTGAGATGCACATGGAACAGGCTCAGATGCTAAAGCAGAATAGCACATCGGCCAGTTGCGTTGTGAGTGCATTAGTACGCACACCACCTTCACAACCAATGTGCGAATGCAGTAGCGAAAACAATTCTGTCATCATTGCCTAAATAAAAAAGTCCAAAAATAAATACAACGATGAAAACAATCCATAGGCCAGCTGATGGTTGCATTGTGATTAAAATTCTAATCAAAACGCCCTCTTATCATCCGGCCATCGCAGTGTCCGCAAAACATTAAAAGCCTCTGACAAAGAATTTTATCAAGTGTAACTTTACCATAGCCGAACTCTACCACAGCCAGGTCAATAAATCTTCAATGGATATGCACCAAATATAGCATAATCATAGACCAAGATCATCTATACTCATAACCCAAACCGTCTCGGATTGTATAGGGAGCAAAGTAACAATAACATCTAATGCCTTGCCAAGATACAAAATACTAATGTATTTCGTCCATGGCTGCATAGAAGCCCACAGGCACACTGACAGCGATGCAAATCAGCAGGTCGCGTTATGGTAAATGAGCCGGTTGCGACGTGATTGAATTGTTAATCATGTCGCCCTCACAGCCATTGCAGGTTCATAAGGCAAACAGATGAGTATTTATTGGTTGAGAGGCTCAGGTAATCCAATAACGCTACACGTCGACTGGTTACCGTATCAAACTATGGGTTGCCCCGCCAAGATACGGAATATCTCATAAGGATAAGTCCGCCATGGCTGCATGCCCATCAATTACATAGGAAACCGAAGGCAAGGGTAACAAAACAACAACACTATCTGTACTGAAACGTTACATATTCAAACCAAACAACATATATAACCTTATAAACAGCAGAGGAAAACACTATTCATGAAAGTTCACAAATAAACATATAGGATAATGGTTTGATTTGGGTAAAAATAAATTGTATGTGAGTCCTATTTAAGTCACCTCAAATTAGTCAATGAGTTAATTCTGGTCTACTTGAATAAGTTTGAGGGGTAAAATGTTGTGCTATTAGAAAACATGTAAACTTAAAAAAAAGGTAAAAACTGGTTAGCATCTTAGCACCACTTGTGACTTTGTATCCATAACCTAGTTGTCAATGTTTTAAAAACCGGTACGTACCGGCCGGTTATACCGGTAATACCATTTTTCGGAGGTGAGCCCGGTACGAAACATCCCGGTATAAACCCGAAACGGTATCAAGTTCGTACCGCCGGTAAAATACGGTATACCGGTTTGAACCTTTATACTGGTACCGGCACAAGATAAATTTTTGTGTTTTGAACTATTGATTTTTTTGTGGTTCACGAAAAGCAAGAAGGAGAACTTCATAATAATGATATAGATAACATGTTTAGTGAGGAAGAGCACGAATCGGTTCCTCAAACACACTTTTACTTGTTATATATGTTACTTATTTTTCGTAATTTAAGTATATTATGATTGTTATTTCTACTAAAACTTAGGTAATAATGTAGGATGAAAATGGCTATGGTCTAGATTTTGAGAAAGGCGATGGTAGTGAATTTCATGTTTTAAGCAATTGTGAACTTGATGTATTTAATACTCCAATGGCTTAAATATATCGTACACTTTCATTTAAAAGAACTTTATTAAAAAAAATGAATACTTTTAGATTATTATTTTATGTGGAATAACTTTTGGATTATCTTTTAATATGTAATCATTCACTTTTAGATTATATTTTGAGTTCATGTTGTAATTTATGAATTCGTAGAGTTAACAAGCCAATCCGGTTGAACCACCCGACACAACCCGGTTCAACCGGTTGAACCATTTTTAGGCCATATCCGGTATGATTTAAAAACCGGTTTTTAAAACATTTGTTGTCACTAGCATCACCCACCACCATCGTCGCCACTCCAACATTGACTCACCACCACCGTTACTGCTACTCCATAGACGTCGCGACTCTACCACCATCACCGTCGCCACCACCACTCCACTATCGGCCCCACCATTGCCGCTGTCTCCACCACTCACCGCCACCATCACTAACACCTTTGTCTGCACCATCATTGCCGTCCCACCACCATTACCACTGTCACTATCACAACCACCTCCACTAGCCACCATAAATAAAACATAGTTGGTGAACATATTTTGACACTTTTTTTTTTTTATATGACTCACGACTCATTTTAACCCGACTCCATTACATCAAAACCCGTTTTAACCTAAACTTAATGGATACCTTTTAAATGGTCCATTTTCACCCATTTTGCTCAGAACTCGTATTAGCCCAAACCCGTTCTGACCGTCACCCAAACTTGCTCGACCTACCAGTTTCCTAGCTTAATTTACCCTATATATATATATATATATATATATATATATATATATATATAGTGTTAGGTTCCTGTACAAAACCTAATTTTTGTGAGAAATGTGAGAACCAATAATAGGGTGACACATGGCTAAGAGTGAGCAATAAACGGTTCCGAACCGCGAAAACCGTGAAACCGACCCGGAACCACTAGAACCGAACCGAATTAATGTTATAGGTTCCGGTTCCGGTTCTCATATTTTGGCATAATCGGTTCCCGGTTCGGTTCCGGTTAGAACCGACGGGTCCAGTTAAGAACCGTTAGAACCGTTTTGAATTAAATTAAATATTTATATATTCTAATATTAGTTTGAAATAGAATGTGTTGTTTCCTTCTTTATAGTTCTTAAGACTTTTAAATTGTTTTACTTGGTAGGAATGTAGAGTATTGCCTTATGTGATGGTCAGCAGTCAGCACAGCTTGTTCTGACCCGTTTAATCTGTATAAAAGGAATGATCTGATCCGAACAAAACATATTTTGATACGTAAACTGCTATACTTTTAGTAACCATGTTTAACACAAACTGTTGATAATTTTTTTAAGAAAAATCATTGTTTTTGTTTATTTTTTTATTTAATTGTTAATGTTAATTTTAGGATTTTATTGACAACCGGTTCCGGTCTAGAACCGTTTCATGAGAACCGTTTCACCCGGTTCTGAAACCGAACCGTTTAGTAATTATCGGTTCCGGTTCCGGTTCTCATATTTTGGAATAAACGGTTCGCGGTTCGGTCCGGTTCGGTTCGGTTCGGTCCGGTTCTGAACCGTTGCACAGCCCTACACATGGCATTCTATTTTTATATCTTGGAGGGCATCAATGTAAATTGTATTGCTTATGTTATTTTTAGAAGATAATGCTAATTAATATCGTAATTAACTAGGAGGATTCTTAGGGATTTTTGGTTGTGTTTTGAACGATATTATCTTCATTATTTATAAACATTCAGCATATCATTATTTCATTCACTGAAATCGAATCAATAAAAACAGCGATCATAGTGTAGTGTTTTATTCGAAATAATAGGAGCAAAATGGTTTTATCCGCAAAAAAACACTAAAAACCAATATAGTGTTTTTTATACAGCAAAAAAGCACAAAAAACACTATAAACATGAGTTTATAAAAAACACCATACCAACAGTATGTTTCATCCACAAAACACCACAAAAACAGTCTATTTCATATACAAAACACCACAAAACAGTCTGTTTCATATACAAAACACCACAAAACACATCAACCAAGATATTTATTAAAAACACCATACCCTCAAAATGTTCCATCTACAAGACACCATAAAACACTGTAAAACAATAGTATATTAAAAACACTATAGCCACAGTCTGTTTCATAAACAAAACACCACAAAACACTTCAACCAAGAGATTTATAAAAAAAACACCATAACCTCAAAATGTTTCATATACAACCCACCATAAAACACTTTAAAATAATAGTCGAACATATGAGATAAAGGAAAAAAAAACACACTCACGTCTGTAGATTATCCCAAATCGTCGTTGATTCTCCATAAATGAGAGATTTTTTGCATAAAATTCGAGGGTTTGTTTTTGGAAAGAAGGAGCGAGAATTTAGGAATGTTGAGCGGTTTCTAAAAACAATCCAACCGACTCATTAAATGACAATACAAAGTTACTATACTACCCTTGTGAATTATTTTTGGTTAGTGATAATTAGACACTATTTACAAAATTGCCACTCATTACATATCAACCATTGATTAAGATGATCCAATGGCACAAAACACTTCTTACACTTCTCACAAAAAACACTATTAGTACAGGAACTCGACCCTATATATATATATATATATTTGGAAAATTTGTTATAGATGAATAATCTAACTATTTAAACGAGAAAACGATTAAGAAGGCTTTTATATATTCAAATATATACTTAACCCCATAAAAGTGATGTGCATTTGTATTAAGGAAGGCTAATGTTTTGGTGCTTGCTCTCATAGATGTGGTATGAATTTATATCGTTGCAAGTGTAAGGTTATATGATATTTAAGTTAAAAAATGGTGATAAAAAGGTATTATGGCCGAATATATTGACCATATTATAGATAAAAACACAACTCGAATCGACTTAAGTAAACTGGGCCAGAATGTTACCCGGAATTCGACATCATAAGTGAAGATGATTTCCTTCTGATCATCAACTTCTTGTGGAGGATCAAAGCCTGTGACCGAACATTTTGCACGTTGGTCACATGTGGTCAAAAGTTTTTTGTAACTCCATTCATTATCATATTTATGATTGACACTGTAGACAACAAATGTTACAACATAAGTTAGCATATTATATATAACAATCTTAATACTATGTTTTATAATGTAAATATGTTGGGTAATAACAGGTATCATGTAACACCGAATCATAAGGTTAGTTTGGGTAGTTATAAACGGTTATGTCCCAACCGTCGTGGCAATTATGTTTGGCATCAAAATGTAAGAATAAATAGGGATCAAGTGTAAGATGGGACGATGCACAATCAGAATTGTTCACGGGTATCTCACCACCAACACGATAACACTGCCGCCGTGGTGCTAGTAGTGAATCCGTAGAGGGTTTACGTGAACTTCTTCACGGTTGGTTTCCATGAAGTGATTTTTTTTTCTCTTACTTCAATAACCAAAGAAAACACATAGAGCTCCATCAAATCCATATTTTAATGTATAGAGCTCCATAGACTTTTGTTTTGAAAATTTAGGGGCTGTTTGGTAGCCTCTTAATAAGGCTCTTAACCATTCAGCGCTGAATGATTCAGCATTCAGCGCGTTTGTTTCAGCCTCTGAATGGAATGGTTAAGTCTGAATCATTAAGATTTGGGATGTTGTTGAACCATTAAGCACTGAACTATTAACACCTGAACTAGGCTGAACCTTAATGAGGCTCCCCTATCAATGTGGGACAAGAAAACTAACCATTAAGAGATCCAACTTAATGATTCAATGCTTAACCATTCAGACCTCTTAATGATTCAGCACTTAATCAACCAAACAGCCCATTAATGTATGTTGTTGTCTTGTAATGAGCTAATGGGTCTGCATAAAAGTAATGGGCCTGCTTAAAAAGAATAACATGCTACCATCCCATATATTTTCTTGACATGTACATCTAGCTAGAAGAAGAAAATCAACCGGTAACCCTCGCCATTTTTAACGGTTGTCACAATGGGCCTGCACTTTTAATGTTTATTTAAAATAAAAAAAAACAAAAAAAAAACATTTCAGTAAAGTGAATAAGTGAAGTGATGCCTTAAAAATAGTGTTTCAGTGAAGTGAATCATTAAAGTGATGTGACAATATAGGATTGGTGAATTCAGTAAAGTGAAAAAAAACATAAATGGAGTGCCCCTCCCCTAAGACATTTGTTGTATTCGGTTAGTAGTTATTTTATTCCCTCCAATTCTCTTCCTCAATACTATCCTACATTCAACCGCATACCACAGCCTGCAATCTTATATTTCGAACAAATAGACATACAAATATATAATCACAAAAATAATATTTTTGAGTGTTACAATTAAGAAAATTGATGATATTAGATTCTATAAACTATTATGTACCTGAAAGCTTCAACTTCAAACCCGACAACTCTGGCTGATGCTGTTTCTAGATTTTGATGGAATTTAACTACGAATGATAAGTGGTTGTTGATATAATACTTCTCGTTCGTGGTCCACATAACACATACATTACATCGTAAACAACACGGGTAAAAATAGTGGTGTTATAGGTCTATTGGCTCTAGGGAAGTCTTTTGAGTGTGTGCAAGGTGAGCTGTTAATCGAGAAATCGAGAACTACCACACTTACAAGGTATCAGCCATACACCGATTTGTCTACCAAATTACATACAAGAATATATGGAAACAAGTAATTGCAATTAACTATACAATAACTACAATAATAATTAGGAGAGAATTACTTGTTTCCATATATTCTTGTATGTAATTTGTCTATATAATAGAAGTTATAATCTCTCTACCATTCAAGAGAGAATTACCACACTTACATGGTATCAGCCATACACCGATTATGTGATTATCTCCTCTTCGATCCCTTCCCTAATGTCGTCCATCATCCCTGCTTCTTCATCTTCTTCCTTTGTCGAGTCAAAGCTTCCAATGGTTACCATACTTCACATGATAACCCTAAAACTTTCTTCTTCCAACTATCTTCCTTGGCAATATCAAATATTGCTCTTCTTGCAAATCAGGGCCTTCTCGGATATGTTGATGGGTCCTCCTCTCCGCCTTCAAAAACCATCCTCATCGACAACAAAGAACAACCAAATCTTGATTTTTCTGCCTGGCTCCTTCAAGACCAGCAAGCCGTTCTCATTCTCAATGCCTCCCTCACCGAGGAGGCTGTCTCTGAAATTCTGGGTCTGTCATCCGCTCGACAGACTTGGACAACTCTTGAGGCGGCTTATAGCAACACCTCCCTTGAGAGGATGCATCTTCTTCGTGATAACTTGCGCCAATTATCAAAATGATCTTCTACTGTTGCTGATTTTGGGCGTAAGTTTAAGTCTATTTGTGATCAATTATCGGTCATTGGCCATCCGGTTAGCGATACCGATAAAACTCATTGATTTTTATGTGGACTTGGACCATCTTTTGAAAGCTGGTCTACAGCGATGCGGACTACTCGAGACCCTCTCCCTTTCCGTGATTTACTCACAAAAGCCGAGAGTCAAGAGCAGTTCCTTCGTTCGCTTCATCCACCTACTCCGGCCCCTGTCGCCTTCACTGCCCAACACAACAGCCCTTGTCCATCTGGTTCCACTTGCAACAGATCTGGCTCCTCTTCGGGGTCGTATTCGCGTGGTCAATCCCAACAACCTCCTTCCAAGGGGACTCGTCGTCCGCCCCACTGTCAGTTGTGTCGTACTAATGGGCACTATGCCAACATGTGTCCCAAACTATCCTCTTTTATAAAGTCGCCTGCCAGTGATGAAAGCCTTGCACATGCCTTTCACTCCAAGTGTAATATTTCTAATGACGTACCTGATTGGATAGATGACAGTGGTGCCGACCTTCACATGACCGATAACACGGGTAAACTTCATTCTTTTTCTCCGTATTATGGTTCCAATTCGGTTGTTTTTTGTAATGGTTTGACCTCGCCCATTACACATAAAGGGCATGTTACCATAAACAACCACATTCCTTTAAAAGATGTTCTAGTTGTTCCTAACATAACTATAAATCTTCTCTTGGTTAGCAAGTTGACAAAAGATTATCCGGTTGATGTGCTTTTCTCGGATTTGTTTTTTGTCATTCAAGACCGGAAAACAACCAAACCCCTCGCTGAAGGTCGCTGTGAGAATGGCCTATACGTGATTCGGGACAAGTCTTTTGCATTTGTCGCTTCTATTTCTTCAAATAAAGCCTTATTTGAATTGTGGCACAATCGTTTAGGACATGTTGCTTTTGATACTATTTCTATTTTGCAAAAACTTGGTTGTTTAACATTTACTTCTATTTTGCCTAAACCTAATGTTTGTTCTCCGTGTCAACTTGCTAAAGCTCATAAATTACCGTTTGATTTAAATGAGAAACCTGCCTCTCATCCTCTTAATCTTGTCCATTGTGACTTGTGGGGACCCGCTCCCATGATTAGCAAAGATGGTTATAAATACTATGTTGTGTTTGTGGATGATTGTTCTAGATTCTCTTGGCTATACCCTCTTAAAACTAAACCTGAGTTTTATACTGTCTTACAAACATTTTTGAGACTCGTTCAAACTCAGTTTTCCCAAAAAGTCAAAGTGTTTCAAAGTGACAGTGGCACCGAATTTGTGAATCAATACGTTCGCAAAATCTTGATGAAAATGGCACCTTTCATCGTTTCTCTTGTCCCTACACCGCGCCTCAAATTGTAGTTAGTGTTTTGTTTTTGGTTTTTAATGAAAACGGTAAAAAATGGTAAATTTATAAGGGTATTTTTGTCTTTTATAAAATAAACAAGAAAATTTGAATGGTTTAATTGATACAAAAATCAAACTACTAAACGAATAAGTTAAACTTAATCTGTTGAAAACTATAATGGTTACATATGTCAACTACATAGACTAAAACCGTACATAACTCTTAAATACATGCAAGCGTTCTTCCTTTTCCCATACTACTAAGTGGCGCCATTCCCGCTTTTAACAATGTTATTCATTTGAATATCAGCGGGAATCCTCCACCAAGTTTAACGGAAAGAGAGAAAAACAAATGTCAAAGCGGTAGCTAAAACTATTACCTCATAAGGGGTATTTTGTATGCCATCGCCACAAAAAAATATCTTCGAAATTCTGGGCAGTTTCGACTATTTTATAAGGTCGACAATACGGAACTGAGTAATAAGAATTCGGGATGTTAGTTTTTGTAGAAGCCAATTTGCTTGCTTTTACCTCCATAATATCCCCCTGATCAATTTATATTAATTACAGGAATTCAAAGAGTGATATTACATAGAATGTCTAGCAAACAACTCACAACGGTCGATATTAATTAGCGACCGAAAAAAAATCAGTCGTCAAATTAAATAATTCGTCGCATAATGTATGTAACCCGTCGCTACTAACTTTGTGGTTGCCTACTACGGTTAGTCACAAATCAACCTAGTTATTATAGTTTCTTAAGAAAACATATAAATTAAAATAAAAAGAAAGATCTTAACGAAACCAGTAGCGCGCTAGCTTTGTCGCAGGCAAACTGGTCGCAATTTCAGCCATGAATAGAGACTACTATTTTTTCTTTTTGCAAAAAATCTGCTGTAAAGCCATTTTGATCACATTACACGGACAATTTTGCAACAATGACGCAGCGACGAATTTATGGACATTATTATTATTATTATTATTATTATTAGGATTTGGTTCAAATGAGAACCTTTTTCCAAATTAAGAATTGAGAGAACCATTCTGGACTACAAATTTCTCTAAGGCAAATTTTTTTTTTTGCTTTAATCGCTGCTTTCTATGCAGGAATTTTTTTTTATTTTTTTTGTATTTTTTTTCAATACATATGTATAAGTGAAATATAAATATATGTATAGCTGAAAAATGCTATATACACATATGTATAATTGCTATATACACATATGTATAACTGATATATACATATATGTATAAATGAAAAAAATTTCAAAAAAAAAATCCCTTGCATAAAAATGTGCGATTAATGCAAAAAATAATTTTTTTTTTGCCTTTATATGAAATGTGTGGCCTAGAATGGTTCTCTCGGTTCTCAAATAGTGGTTGGTTCTCTTAGGATCCCTACCCATTATTATTATTATTATTATTATTATTATTATTATTATTATTATTATTATTATTATTATTATTATTATTATTATTATTATTATGTCAACAAAGAACTCAACCGAGCAAATGAGTGAATTATTGTGCTTGCCTTGTAGAAGTTCTGTGGAGAGACACCAAAGGAGTGGCCATGGATGAATAACAGAAGAAAAACTAAGATGGATAAGCGATGAAACAGGCACCATAATCGCGATTGATCAGCCATATTAGCTAGCTTGCATTAAGCTCAAAGTTTCAATGTTAGGATCCGTCACTAATACTCTCTCTAAATGCACATACAATGTCAATGATACAAACTGTTTCCATCTCTAGATAGTTGTTTTTAATGGCGAATGCCGGCCTGCACAAAAAGCTTACGGATTTTACAAAGCAAAAGAGGGAAGAGGAGAGGGGATCTTTGTGCTAATTATGTTGTTGTTATCGACAATATGTTCATATTGTCAATAAACATTGTTAAACAGTAGAGACAAAATAAAATGAGTATGTCTAGTTCGGAGGAAACTTATAGTACACAAATATGTCTTGCTAACCAACGAGAGCAGTTAAATTAAAGAGAAAATCACGGAAATAGCTGACCGAAGATTTTCACGAAATAGCCACCTCTCACGACTTGGGAGAGTCAGTTCCCGGATTCCGAGGAGGTGGAAGCGACTCCGGAGACGCCATTGGTGCTGCCCAATGAAACGACGCCACCTGTTTCGAAATGGCTCCGCGCCGCCGAGACATCTCTGGGGAGGTGGGAGACGACACCAGAGACGCGACCATTTTGCATCAAATAGAATAACAAACTTCAAACCTTTTTTCTCATGAGCAGTAAGACACGTATTTTTTAATCATATAGAGGTCATTCAACGCGACCACTGATTGGATCCTGGTGTGTCACACGCTTTGCGGTAAAACTTTGCTGGTGGAAATTTGAGGGTGTGACAAAATAGATTAGGTAAATTAAATAAAACATTTTGCATCAAATAGAATAACAAATATAATTACATTGTCAAGGATCATGAGCAAAATCAATCAACATTAAGCTTACAAAGTGGTGAGTAGCACCTAGAACTTAACAGAGGTAAGATGCTTAAATCCAATGCAAATTATTCACTATTGAATCTTTGCTTCTCTGGAGTACCAAAGGCAAGCATGACGTCACTATGAACATAAAGTTCCAATGTATGGAAACCCAAAAAGAGACTGGTCCGAGCTATCTTGGAATCAGTTCGACAGCGGATCATGAAATCTTCGTCATTTTCTATCTAATGAATGCAAAGTCTACTTTACAATTGAAAATTGTCCGCCCTGCACCCACCCCTCGAGTATATGCTTTGAATTGCTACACAACACCTCATTGCAATGCATAATCGAATTCCCTCCTACATAAAGGTTGTATTTTTCCGATTAATTTTGCAAGAGTCAAGGTAATTATGCTCCCCAAAGATGGGGACATATGTTGATTTTACCAAGTCTACCAATAGGGGGAGTTTTATAGTAACAATAACTGAAATCGGCAAGCAAGAAAATCCAAATATTGGTGCCAGCATCCATGGTCTTTGATCACAAAATACAAGGAACAAGATTGCACCAAAGGCTACAATCATGGTAGTTGTAGAGAGGAATAACGTCAAAAGACCCAAAATCAACCTTGTTGGTAAACTGACCAGGAAATCTCTTTCTGAAAAACGTGTAGTGAGGATCGATAAGAACAATAATAGTGAGGTGGTCGCTGTAAATAGTGAGAATGCATTGGCAACGGCAAAAACAGTGAAAGCGATTTCTTTTTTGAACACAGGGATGCCAGATTCTTGAATGCTTCCACCAGGTACAGTGATTGCTGCTGCAAATACAATTGTGACAATTAATGCAGCAGTGATGCTGCATGATTCAGCAGTCGTTTTCATCCAGTTCTCTCCTTGCTTCATTAAATCCGTGTGTTCCCTCGTGAACACCATTGTTGGTGTCTCCCCATACATATTCTCATCTCTAAGTTCTATGGTAACAAAAGCTTCTCCACTTCCTGTATAATTCAAACGTGTTATATTTTATACAACATGGTGACTCATATAATTGTGACATACCTCACGCCATAATAGCTCCCGTTGTAGTTGCAATGCGGCGCCAGTAGTACGTCCAAGTACAAAAGAAGGTGCCAATCTTCCGGCCAAGTGTACAAGATTATTCATAGAGAAATCCCTCATTGTTCTATATGACCTTGTGCACTCAATTATGTGATATATAAGGTTATATACTTTTTCTGAACGATTTATTATGGCTAACTGAATAATGTTATGCCCTTCTTCATCTGTATAGTTGATTGTAGAAGGTGACATAAAGAGAATCTCATCAACAACCTCGTAAGTATCTTGGCGTATGGCTTCAATAATTGATTTACCGTAACCATCATTTGTTGTTCCCATTTGCTTACATACCAAGCCCAAAACCTTCTTTGCTTGTTCGTACTCTTGTTTCTTCTTCTTTATATTCTTAATTGGAGGCACTACAATTTAGAAAATGAAGGTAAAACATGATGATTAAACAATTAGTAGAAATTAATTCAAGTTTTCATCTTCAGACTAATGCTTACCGGTAAGTACTGCTAAAACCTTCCACAAAAGATAATACAACATAGAGAATGGTAAACGAAGCACCAAAATGAGGAGAAAAATCAAGTGATATATTGGATAAAGTGTGGCTACTGGGACTGCATAAGAAATAATCAAAATTTATTAGATACAAATCTAACTAGCTTGCTGTATGAAGTTTCTATATTAAGTAATCACTCACCAATTAATATCATGGAAATTTTCCCCAACGAGCTGCAGCACGTGATTTTACAAATTTTCACTACCCATAAGATGTCATCGATACATTTATCCAAAAAGTTAGAGTTAAAGAGCAAAGAACCTCTCACGAATATCTTTTGATATATGCTGTGAAAAGCTGCAAGATAGACATAGCAGCATCAACAAAATAAATGTGTATAAGTATATAGCTGGTTTATAGAAGTTTTTTTTAGAAAGAAAAAAAGCTAGAGAAATACATGGACGGATGAAAGATTCCATTAAGCCTAGATCAGTTGGGAAGGTTATAGTTATTCCCAGCAAAATATCATCCATACCCGTGGCATTTTTGTGATAATTCTCAAGCAGTGTACTTGCTAAATCTGCATGAAAGTAAGTGAATATATTAAATTATTCAACGTCTAATCATACGACATAATAACTAAGAGTGGTGATTCTTTATATGACCGGACCCGACATAAAATAATTAGGTTTTGTTTTGGGTTGTCATGTCTTTAGTAGACAAATATGTTTGGAATGGTATTTTAACCTGTTTAGTTAAACAAGTCGATCCATCAACCCATTCACAATACAAGGAAAAAATAAACATAAAATATATTTTGTGAGGTTAACCCATCAACCCATTTATGATTCGTTTAACCCATCTATTGCACCATGTGTACAACTTGATTACAACTTCTCAAGTCTTTTACAACCCCTCAATCCATTGGCTTGTGTATATTACTAATTGGGGTATAGATTTACAGTGTGCGGGTCAGGATTGATGTTTTGACACGAACAAATATATGAGTTATGGTGGGGTTCTTCAATTCAGCCCGTTATAAACCCGACATGATTCACAACCCTTATTAACATTAACTACTCACCATATCGCTTTGTGAAAATAGCAGCATAGATAGCATTTTTCTGATAGCCCTCTGGATATAAGCTTAAATTAGAAGAAAGTACCGATGTCATTAAATTTTCAGATACACTGATAAACTTGGGATTGTCTATAGCAATATCGAATGGCGACTTTTGGTGACTGTCTACAATCCCCAGCAGTTTTGTCCTCTTCTTAACCAATAATTCGGCTGCGTGTATATTACCAACCCTTGCAGCAGTGTGTAGGGCTGTTCGACCCTTAAAATTTTGCGCTTCAATATCTTTTCCGTCTTTTATAAACTCTAGCAGTTTTTCAATGAAATAGTTGTGGCCCCTTTCAACCGCTAAGTGAAGGATTGTGTTGCCATTTGTAGTGATGGCCTCTTTGGCTGCATTTTTGTGATTTTTCAATATAGATTTTGCTTTCCACCAACACCCTTCAATGGAAGCTTCATACAACTCTTCCTTTAGTTTGAGACTGGTTGTGTTTCTTATTTCTGGAATGTCTCTTATGGATTCTGTTCTGAACATAAATCCTAGTTCATCTGTTTAATCATTTCATTTCAGTATTTCAAAGGCAAGTTATTAACCAGGGAAATCTAAATATTACATTTTAAAAATGGGCATATCCAAAATTAACCAATTAGAAAACACCAAGTTTTTTTTTTAAAAAAATTCAACAAAATTTAGTTAGCACTAAAAGAATAAAAAGTGCAACAAGTCCACAAAGCAACCAATTTAATATATAGTTACACGTGTAAAGTGTCGGCTCCATTTTAGCTGACGGGCTATAGGAGTCGTTTCTATCTAATTACTCACACCGAAAAAAGCAGGACTAAAGGAGCTGACTCTATCTTTGCCAGTGACTAAAGGGCTTATCTTTCTCTGTGCTGGCTAAGATAGAACCAACTCTTTTAGCCTGCCGGCCGCACTTAGTTGTCTATATTATATCTGACTGATTCTCTTTGGATTGCCTATTTTCCTAACATAAAATTCAAAGGCGGATTGGTGTAAATAACTTTGTCGTTAGAAAAAAAAAAAATTCAAGTAAAAAGTTATTAGAGTACGTACGTACCTTGTGTATCGCTATCACTTATTGGTGGATTAAACGCGGATTCTAGTTTCATCCAAACCTCTCGTGCTGTACTTGAGTCTACGAAATCCTTGAGCACTTTTTCGTTCATGGAACCAAAAATCCAACCTTTGACAAGTTCGTCACATTGAACATTTATGGGGACATCCTTATCCACCATAAACGAATTTTCGGCATCAATGAAGTGAAGCAAGGCCTGACTCTTTATCAGGCAAAGCATCTGAGCTCTCCAGATCTTATAGTTGCCACGGTTGGAAAGCTTCACTGAAACAAAGTTGGAGACGTTAACATTTGATGCCATAGTAAATTTCAAGTCTTGTGTTGGTGCAGAAATATCAAGTGCAATCGATGAACCAGCCATTTCCATTGGCTTACTTCAACTATATGAAACAAGTTCTTTTGAGTCTCTGGAAAACTTAATAGAAAACTTGAAGGTTGTTCAAATTTCACAACTTGATATATAGTCTATTACTCTATTATATAAGCCTTAATTGACACGCTCCCAGATCCCACGATTCAGGATGCCTTGAGATCGATGCATTATTTAAAATTAAGAGTTGAATAGACATATAAATTATATTTATTTAGTTTTTGTAGCCACCTTCGTAATAATACATAAAATAAAAAAACACTTATGGGCATCCATACATTTTGCATTAAGACTGACCGGAGTGGATGGCGTGGGGAGGGCGGGAAGGGGGGGGGGGGGGGGGGGGACACCACCGCAGCTATGGGGGGGGGGGGGGGGGGGGGGAGTTCACTGGCGTGGGGCAATTTTCTTTGACACGTGGCGCTTTGTTATTGGCCAGTTTTTTTTTTTTTTTTTTAAACTTTAACACAATATAATATTATTTTCTTTCCCCCCTCTTCCCCCCTTCCACTCCCCACAATTATTTCCCCCCCCCCCCCACAAGGGCCCCACAAGTGCCACATGACGCTTCATCCCCCTCTTTCTCCCCACCACTCCTTATAGTCTAAAAACCGTAACAGCTACCAGTGCACTATGGTAATACACACACATAAAATAAAAAAATTTGTTGCTAGGAGCAATTCATTGCCAGTTGACCAACATAAATTCAAGATTGAGGTATAGCATAAAATAAACACACTCTATACAACCCATACTAGTCCGGGTTTCCGAAATAACAACAATCAAACTTAACAAACATATATATTCTACCAAATATACTTACAAAACGGTTGGACATTAACAAACGTAACGAACTAACAATTGTTGGTGTGATATGCAATTGATGATAATTATTGTTAAAAAACCGTTGCAAACAACTGATGATGACATTAACAAACGTAACAATTGCTGGTGTAATATACAACAGATTTTTTTGGAAGGTGTAGTTCAGTGGTGAAATCCTAGTCCCTAAAAGGCCAGACCATTCGAGTCCTCCCACACGCCGGACCCTTTCAACCTTAATGGGAATGATTTTTCGATAGACGAGTATCGAACTGGAAATCCAACTCGGGTGGGAACCCTCCTAAGAGGTAAATCCCCACCTTGAACCAGTTGAGGTGGGCATCATCGGCGTAATATACAATAGATGATACGGGGATTTGTTGCTTAAAACTTCTAAGCTTATCCACTTAAATAGTTTGACGTATACCCTTGGGTGAAAATATATACATACGAATGTACATTTCTCAAACAATGACTACCATGTAGTCTAGTTTTGAGTAAGACATCATCTATACAAATTTTCCTCAAAAATCCTAGAGTAGTTTGGCATGCATCTAACAAATCAATGATTCATTTATATTTACTAGTAGGGTGCCCGTGCGATATGGCGAGAAAGAAAACAATTTTTACGGGTATGCTTGATTCAGTTCAATTCAGTTCTTAGCTTCAAACAAAACCAAAGTCATCGATTATATAATCTTATTAACCAATCGGTTAATTGGTTTGGTTTATTTGATTATATCTTCGGCTTTCGGTCGTTAAAGTTAATTTTGTTAATAACCAAATCTAACATGTTATTTTATATTTGTATTGGGCTTGTTTGTGTGGTATTGGACTGTAGCTCAATCCCAAAAAAAGGCAAGGAGGTTAGTTAAAAATGAAAGCGGGAAACTTAGGACTGAAAAACGAATCTTGTAGTAACAATGAAAGGTCGTACATCTGAATCGTAAAATCACAATCTTCGAAGTCCACCTATCTTCTGTTGCGTTCTTGTTTTGATTCTTTTTACAAACAAAATCGAGACCAAAATCAAAATATAAGTGTTTTAATTAGCAACTTAGTTCATTCAAAATTATTGATCTGCTACACATCCAATTGTTGATTTGATACGCATCCATTGAAGGTAAATTGACAATCTATTAACTTTTATCACCCAGTTGTTGATTTTTGCAACTTACGAATTATGCAGATGAATTATGACATAATGTGGAGTATAACTTCATGTTTTTAATAAAATGTTAGGTCTTTATTGAGTTCATATGTGATTAAAATTTTGTTACATTTATATTATCATAATCATACATGGGACTTAGATTTTGATTCATATTTTGCTTTCAACTTTAGGATGTTTTTGATGTCCTGTGCTCTTGGTATTTTTTATATTATTTATCTTTAGTGTTTATAACTTAACTGCTATGATTCTACATTTCTACCAATAAATGATTCTTTTTTTTTTTGCCATCACATTTTAACAATTCATTAACGGTTACATAAATTATCCGTTGCAGTCTGTAATTTTGTTTAGCATGGTAGTGCTTTGGCTATCCCTCAGCATCCAAGCATTAGGTTTATCAAAATATCATATTAAGAAATAAAAAAATTAATATACAGTGGAAGCTTATTGGGTAAACCATTATTTTGTGTCTTTGATTCACTTTTCTTGTACCAACAATGTTATAATTTTCGACCATGGTCTCTCTTATGCTTAAATCCGAAAAGTGATTAGGTAAGTCTTTTAATTCTTTTTTCTGCACAAATGTAAGTCTAGCAAACATATCAAGTTTTAAAGCAAACTATCGAACCTTTTTTTTAGCTAAAAGGTTAGCAAACAAAATGTTAGCGATGTTGATGCTTTTGATTCTCATCATCTATAAGGTCCCTTAATTTTTAGTCAGTTAAACAGAAAGCAACATATTTTTTTCTATCCTTATGATAGTGTATGGCTAAAACAGGGAAACCTACCTACCTACATGCTTTGAGTTTTGAGTTTTAAATGCTATATATTTTTTAATTTGATTTATTGACACTGTTATATTTACCAGTAGTATTTTACGCTTTTACCCAAATGGGTTCAAAAGGGAATAGCTTGCTCACATTCCTCATAACATATACATATTTTTACCCAAATGTATATTTTTAATACTCCAAAAAGAAATAGTATTCATGACAATATTATGTGTTTGTTTACAATCATATAATCTAACTCCTTTAGCAATGCATTTGAAGTACACTTTGGTGATCTTCTTTTGGTTGAAGGAGCTGGAAGCTTTTATGTTAGGAGAAAAAGCTCTATAGTGAAAAGCTACTAGTACTAGCATTTAAGAAAAAGCTTCTACTAGCTACAAGCTTTTAATGAGTAAATGACAAAAATACACATTCTATAATAATAAAAATAAAAAAACATGCATACAAGCTTTTAATTAATACTCATTTTCATCATTTTATTAAAAGCTCCAGCTACTCTGCCAAAAAATAAAATATATTTAAAAAATTACAGCTACCAGCTTCCAGCTACAGCTACCAGCCACCAGCTAGTTTTGCCAAACATACCCAACTTGTAAATAATCCTCCCCCACGCCCAATATTGACTAGGGAATATATTATACGATACCGTATAGCCGCAAGTGATCGTTTAGTGAATGATTAATTCAATCCTTCGCCGGTTTATGACCCTCATGTTTTTAGGCGTCTATTTCGGAAGAGTAAAAGGTTTTTTTTTTTTTTTTTGCGCATTACCGAAGATTTGAAGGCTAGCTATGACTACTTTAAGTAAAAACCCGACGACAGAGGATGTTTTGGATTCACCACAATTCAAAATACCATTTTCGTGTTACGCGTACTCGCCTACGGGAACACATATGATATCAATGACTAGTATTTGAAGATAGCGAAGAAAAACCACACGTGATACCTTGGAGTATTTCTACTACGGTATATTTACAATTTTATATATAGTTATAAAGTAGTAGTTAAATTTATGTTTTTTATTTATGGTTACATATAATTTTAAATTTTTTAGGTATATGCCAATTATATGGAAAACGTTACTTGAGAAACCCCAAATGGAACGACCTTCAACAGATATACGAAGTGCATTTAGAAAAACTTAGAATACCCGGCATGATTAGTAGTATAGATTGTCGTCAATGGCGGTGGTATAATTGTCTAACTGCATGGCGAGGTCAACATACACGCGGTGAATAAAAAGGAACAACGTTGGTTTTACAAGTCGTTGCCTCATACGACCTTTGGTTTTGGTCGGCCTTCTTTGGTCTCGCTGGGTGTATGAATGACATAAATACTTTTCAGTTTTCACCATTGCTAGAGGCTTACATTGGCGGCACGATACAGAAAGCTGGGTTTTATGCAAATGATAATTACTATGAGCATGGATACTACTTGGCCGATGGTATATATCCGGAGTATTCAATGATCGTCAAAACGTTTTCTGAAACACTCGATGTAAAAAAGACAATATTTTAAAAAACTGCAAGAGTCCGCAAGAAAGGACATCGAGAGGTGTTTTGGGTTTCTTCAACAACGATGACATTTTGTTAGAAATTCTTGTCGTACATGGGATAAAGAAAAAATTAGAATGGTGATGTATGCTTGTATCATAATGCATAATATGATCCTAAAAGACGAAGGAAAAGCAATATGTGAAACCTATTTTTCGAAAGATGTTGTTGAAGGGACGCAAGCGACAATGGAGGGGAGAATACAAAACAGTCACATCTTGCGTTCCAAGGATTTACATAACGCGTTGAAGGCGGATTTGGTAGAGCAAGCTTGGGTGATTTGCTCAATTCAAAACGTTGACAATTACGAAGAAGGTACTGAAGAAGGATAAAAAGAAGAAAATTATGAACAAGTAGGCGAAAATGGTGATGAAGACGAGTAGTATTTATAATTTTTTAAGTATTTGTAATTTGTTTTAGTATCTGTAAAGTTTTTTTTAATTAATGAAATGTTATTTCTTTTTTAAATTTGTATATTTAAATAAAAAACAATAATTAAATAATGATTATTGGGGCTTCAGGATGACTTTACCCACTATACACATACTTTATATAGATTATAAAGCCCCTCGTAAAGTCACTTATCTCTCTTTTTTTTATATTTTAATTTATCAAGCCACCTAATACATACACATGGCCTAACTAGGGGTGTTCACAAGCCGATCCGATCCGAATTGAGCTTTGCTCATGCTTGGCTCGTTTACAAGCCGGAAACTGAGCGAGCATTTTTTGAGCGCGAATTTTTCTGAGCGAGAATCGAGCAAAGAGTAATTTGGACAACCATAAAATTGGGATGTTTCCTTTGATTTTTTCATTGTCGGGTGACAACTAGAGTCGAACCGTCTGATAATAACACTATAATTGAGATCCGAGTGTCCGAGGATGAGGTTGGTGAGGTGATGGACACACTGCAAAGAACAGTTGTTGCATTGTGACGTGGGGTGATATCAAGCGACGATTAGTGATGGACGCCTAAGAACATAAAGAAGTCAAGACTGTCACCTCATGACTTATTATTTTACTATTAAATTTAGTGTTAAATTTTTTATTGTGTTAAATGGGCTAGTTGTATTTTGTGTGCATATATTTGAGCCAAATCCAATAAAATGTTATGTATAAAACTATAAATATATTTGTAATTTATGTCTACATTTATAATTAAATATATAATAAAAAATACAAAATTATTCGAGCCAAGCAGACCTTTGCTCGTGCTTGGCTCGTTTACAAACCGAATCGAGCCGATCGGCTCATTTACAACTGAGCGAAAAATCAAACGAGCATCGTTTGAGCATTCTCTAAACGAGCGAATCATAAACGACGAGCGATTTGAATAGCCATGAGTAATCAAGAATTATCCAAACACTCCTCCACCTTAAAAGCACATTGGCAAATGAAATACTAAAATATTATCCTTTTAACATACCGAACTTGGTGTGTAATAATGTCTGACTGTGAGTGACGTCAACACAAAATTCAGCACACAACTTATCACACCATCGTTCTCTCATCTTCTACCTTCACACACACACACACACACTAATACTATCTTACATATAAAAATGTCAGCACCCATTAGACTAACATCATCATTATCTTGTTCATGTTCCTCCATCTTCACCAACATTAGATCAATACCCCATCTGGGTTTTTCAGTTTCAGTCACCCCTTCTGCTAATAATAATAATAATATTATTATTAACCCATCATTGGTTTGTTCTCGAAGACGGAAAAGAATGGCTCATGTTGTGGCTAAGGCAGACGATACTCTTGGCCTCACTTATCCTGCACAACTTGATTCCCATAATGTATGGTTGTTGAATTTCATTGTTTTCTTGATTTTTGTTTATTGGGTTTTTATTTGTCGACTGTGCACATAAAGTGTTCGACTAAATGCTTGTGATGTTTACAAATCGCCACCTCAGTGTCACATCATATTTACAAACCCCCAACTTTTCCCGCAATGTACAGACCCCTTTAAAAACATGTTATATGTGTGTGTGGGACCCACACAAGAAGTTTGTTGGAGGTTCGCACCTGCGAACTTGGGACGGACTGGACGTGTGCCACAATGTGGCTGGACGAGTGATGAGGTCCGCTGGATAGCCACATTGTAACGGACGAGCAAAAAGCACCACATTGTGGGTCAGTGCTTTAACATGAATAGGACTTGTTCATGTCCGTTCGTTTAACTTTAACCGAACATAGAAGATGAACTTGTTCTTGTTCGTTCGTTCTCTCTTTCGTTTAATTCGCTAGCCAATCACCTTAGGCTTGGTTCTAAAATTTGATTGGTTATTGCTAATAAATAATAAATAAATTTTATTTCGGTTCATGTTCGTTCATTTATTAAATAAGCAAACTTCCCGCCGAGGCCTATCTACGTTACTAATCAACGCCACCCCCCTTATTGATTTGATGTTATGAGGATTATAGGGGTGTATAATTTGTTGGTATACATCCATGTAGAGAGCATTATGTGTTCGGTATGCACTCGTATAGGGCATTGTATGTTACGCTATACACTTGTATAGCATATGATTTATGGATGGATATGATGCTTGGGCGGTGTGCTTCAAGCGGAGTCCCCTTTCAGGATGTACTTATAGCAATACCAATATTAACCCGACAATGAATGGAATGTGTTATGGAATCTTATAATATTACAATTTTTAGACCATACACGCCTAAATGATACTCTGTGGATACCTTTTTTTTATCTGGGATAATCTAGATGTTTTGATTGTTGTAGAACTCTGTGTTTTAAAAAGCGCGCCTAGAGTGCGCTTAACCGCGAGGCGCACCTAGGCGCCAGTCCCTGCGCCTCATGTAACACAAGGCGAGCACCGTACATAAAGCGCAAGAAAAGCGCGATTTTTTGGCCAAAAAAGCTACTGAGGCGCGCGCTTTTCGTACGGGGGGTGTTTTTATGCTTAAAATTGTTATACATGTAGCTAAAAAGGTTGTGCATTTAAGTTAAATCATATATAAACCTTATTTGTATCTACATTTTGGGTAAATGATGCTAAAAACTTATAGCATATATAAAAAATTTATATAATCGTCTTGCGCCTCGCGTACGAAAATCCCACCGCTTTTGCGCCTCAGTTTTAGACCTCGTCGCTTTTGTGTGCTTCGCGCTTTTTAAAACCAACTAGAACTACACAAGATTTATGTATACATGCAATCATTTGAATAATTTCTATAGCAGAAAGATTGAATCTGTTTTTTTTTTTTCCTGTAAATAAAAGATATCTTTTACTGCAAATGATATCAATTTGCTTGAATGGAAAGGAGATATTCTAGTAGTTGGTGTCACAGAGAAAGACATGATAAAAGACGAGAATTCTAAATTTCAAAATGCTGTCTTAAAGAAGCTTGACTCTCAATTAAACGGATTATTATCCGAAGTATCTGCCGAAGAAGATTTCACTGGAAAAGCTGGACAGTCGACTATTCTTAGGCTTTCTGGTCTTGGAACCAAACGGGTCAGTTTGGTTGGGCTCGGAAATAACCCCAACGGGTCATCAACTTCAGCTTATAGGAGTCTTGGTGAGTCTATTGCCTCATTGGCTAAGGCTTCTCAGGCTAACAATGTTGCAGTTGCACTTGCTTCTTCACAAGATTTAAGTCCTGAATTGAAGCTCACCATAGCTTCTGCAATAGAAACGGGTACATTTCGACTGGATTTAAAATTGCACATCCAAACATTATTAGTGTTATGTTATTCATGGGTAAAGCTAGAGTTTTAAATATCATAATGTTAGGACTTAACTTAATGTGGTGAAACTTCGGTTCTTGAAAGTTTGAATATTATGTTTTGGATTGTGATAGGTACATTGCTGGGCAGTTACGAAGATAACAGATTTAAGTCAGAATCTAAGAAGCTGGCTCTTAAGTCCGTTGACTTTCTTGGTCTTGGAGCAGGACCTGAGTTAGAAAAGAAACTCAAGTACACACAAGACATTTGCTCAGGGGTAATATTAGGAAAAGAGCTTGTAAATGCACCTGCTAATGTACTTACCCCTGGTTAGTTTCTATTTTAGATAATTTGCCACCAATTGTCAACACAATTTGTATGGGACTTTCAACATTGAGATTACGCAAACTGTTGTTTTCATTTATACTTTCCTTTTATTAAAGGTGGCAAGATGGGTGGATTGAGTAACGGGTCAAAACGGTTCGGATTGAAATGTGTCGTTTTTTAGCATGTGTACAAACGACCTTAGTCAGGTTGGCACATAAACACTTCCGGTTCATTTCTTTAATTAGTGTTTAGAAAGTTAATGTGTTAAGTATGTTAATAAAGACTATATTATTACAAGGACAATTAAAAATCTTTGAATACAATGATTTGGGAGGTTACATGCATTAGAAATAACTGTTGGGCTACCTTCAACCTGGTTTGACTCCCTTTTTTCGTTGACCCGGTTGAGATAACACACAATCTGAATCAAGGGGGTCAAATTGACACCTCAAGCTTTTAACAATCATTGGCAACTCTTTTAAATTATCTCGTTGTGGTTATTCTGCAGAGGTACTAGCGGAAGAGGCTGTGAAGATTGCTTCAACATATAGTGATGTTTTTACAGCAACAATTCTTGATACAGAGCAATGCAAGGAACTGAAAATGGGTTCCTTTCTTGCTGTTGGTGCTGCTTCCACGAATCCTCCTAAATTTATCCATTTATGTTATAAGCCTCCAACTGGTTCCGTTAAAACCAAGCTGGCGTTAGTTGGGAAGGGATTGACTTTTGACTGGTAATTGTTTTACCTACTTGTATATGACAAACCAATCTTTTGTTCATTTTAAAAAAATATATATGTATTCTAAAGTAAATCCAAAAAGACCATTTTTTTCTAAACAAATAATGTGTTAATGATCAGATCATCAGAAAGCGACATTATTACAATACTAATCTGAATATCTGAATAAAACGATATTATAGACTTTGAACTAGTTTAAGATAAAACACAACCCAACTTGACCCATTCATACGTAAAGGGTTATTATGATTATAGTTAATGGTCATTTCCTCCTTCAGTCCTTTTCTAAAACTAATCTTCATGATGTAGTTGTAACACTTATAAAATTTTATGTCTTGTAGTGGTGGTTACAATATTAAGACTGGACCTGGTTGTATGATAGAGCTCATGAAATTTGACATGGGAGGATCTGCAGCGGTTTTAGGTGCTGCAAAAGCTCTTGGTCAAATTAAACCACCAGGAGTAGAGGTGAGACTTAGTTAGCGGTCAGCGAATAATTCTGAGAACTCTTTTAAAAAGCATATTTTTTAAAGAGTTAATAGTATGGCTCTGCATAGTGCACACACTTTTACTTGCATAAATATTAATATACACACATAATACGTATATGTATGCATACATGTATGTGAGTATGAAACTATGAATGTGTGTGCAACTTGTATAACTATGTATATTCAGCCCTTGATTTTTCGAACTACTTAAAGTTCTTAGAGTGGTATCTTTTTTACCTTGTCATTTTCTATTTTTCAAATGTAATTTTCAAATTTTTAAATAAGGTTTCTAACTTTTACTAATACAATTTTATAAACTGGCTTGGATATTGCGATTGCAGGTCCATTTTATTGTGGCAGCTTGTGAAAACATGATAAGTGGAACGGGCATGAGGCCTGGAGACGTATTAACAGCCTCAAATGGGAAGACAATTGAGGTACTTTTTCCTACTGAATTCAGCCCTTGATTTATCTTTTAAGTTCAGTTAAATCTATAATTTTGGCTCATGTAAAAACTTGAACCTAATAATGTGACTTACTACTACTTTATATGTTTATTAGTATAATAGAAAACAAAACTAAATGCATGGTTCATGGAGCACTTAGTACATAATCATCATATATGAAGTTCAATTTTATAAATAATTGCTATAGAAAAAAAATGCTAACAAAAGAGAAGAAGATTGCTAAAGATAATATAATTATATTTTTTTAATTTCGATTATTCCTTACTTTATCCGTTCATTGTGTCAGGTTAACAACACCGATGCAGAAGGTAGACTAACACTTGCTGATGCTTTAGTGTATGCTTGTAACCAAGGTGTAGATAAGGTATTTCTTTGTTTTAGTATGATGGCGTTTTTAATAAATTTATTTCATGCCGTGTGTTTCTCTATAAACATTTCTTTATGATTTTGCATGACATAAGAAGACAGTTATTTGGGTCAGTCACACTCTCCGGTTATCCACTGTGTTAATTTTGTTTCATGCCGGTTTAATATTTTCTGCAGATAGTTGATTTGGCAACATTGACCGGGGCCTGTATAGTTGCTCTTGGGCCATCAATCGCAGGTAACGTGTTTTGAACTTTGAAGATGTAGACTGATAAAACGGGTGGGTCAGGTTGACCCACAAACATTTTATGGCGATTAAAAATATAAATAAAAGGTGTTAAATATATTGGGTCAAACAGTTAGAATCAACAAATTAGCAAAAATAAAAAAACTGGGCAAGTGGATGGAAAATCGCCTAAAATGTATTTGTAACTCACAAAACCTCAAATATTTCATTAAAAATCTGGATTATTATTGAAATACAATCTTCTAAGTCGATAGTTGGCACTTGGCACGCTTTCTAGCTATGAAAAAATAATGACTTTGGGCAAAAAGCGTTTCAAGTAAACCTAACTCGACCTGACCATACAAAACTTCTATTCGTTTGGCTCAGTACCCAATCTTCCCGACCCACCAATTTTGCCATCTCTACCCTCTAATAAATACGAATAAAAGACTCTACTGTGGCCCAATTCAGTGCCTAGTGTGTGTGTTTGTGATAACAGTAATGGGTAGAAGGTAATTTCAACTGGTTAAAAGTATGAATCTGTTTCTACCAACGTAATCAGGGAGTAAAGAATTGAGATATCAATAATGGTACACAGAAATTCGTAAAAAGACAAATGTAGCCCCCATTTACTGCTCTTAACTTATATTAACATTGGTATTTTCAGGTATATTCACACCCAGTGATGGCCTAGCAAAAGAGGTGGTTTCCGCCTCAGAAGTCGCTGGAGAAAAACTTTGGCGGCTGCCAATGGAGGAGAGTTACTGGGATTCAATGAAATCAGGAGTGGCCGATATGGTCAACACCGGAGGCCGCCAGGGTGGTTCCATTACTGCAGCCCTTTTCTTGAAGCAGGTATCAAACCTATTCAAAGAGCACATTTCATTTGCCTTTTTGTTTCAAGATTGCTACACTAGAGGTGGTCAAATAAGTGGGCCAGTTTGGGTTGACATATACTTTTTTTTTTTTTTGTCGGTTATTCTATAAAATAGATAATTTGTTAAATGTTATAAGAAAAAAAAAACACTATGTTGTTACACAACCATATCCACTAAATCCCATAAATAGCAAAGCTAATGGCGTCTGAGAGGGTGGGATGTAGGTAAACTTTACTCTATCCATGAGGATAGAGAGACTGCTTTTAGAGAGACCCCCAGCTCTACAACAAACAACACTAAAAAAGTAATAGAAAGCTACCCATCGCAAACGAAGTAGTGAAAGTGTAACATAGAAAAGCGGAGGAGGTAGATAAAACATCATACAACAACATATACACATGCATATGTTGCTACAATAGTAGTATAACTTTTGAATGAAAACGATTTAGGTGGCTGTAAGCTTCAAAATAACACTTTGGGCGACTTCCAAAATGTTTGAACTGATATGGTCATCTGACCCGTTTCCCTTTAGCTTTTTTTTTTTTTTTTTTTTTTTTTGTGAATGTCCTGCAGCCAATCAATATTGATGCCTCTTCTATTGATTTGTTTCCTTGCTTCATGGCAGTTTGTTAGTGAGAAAGTCGAATGGTTGCATATTGACATGGCGGGGCCTGTCTGGAATGACAAGAAGAAAGCCGCAACAGGGTTTGGAGTTCCCACTTTGGTTGAATGGGTCGTGGCTAACTCGTCATCTTGAGCATTAGATTTTCCTGTTTTACCATTATACTGAAGGGAATTCGCAATTTCGATAGAAAGTGTTCAGTGTTTCAACAAGATTAAATTGTGGAATTCATGAAATGACTACAGGATTCAACAAGATTAAAATGTGGGACATCATTAAATGACTCTTAATTTTTAACATATATGTTGGGTTAAAAAAAAATAGAACTATTGGCCAAGATTTTTAAAAGTGGTTTAAATCTTGTTTGTTGTGTTGCTTAACGGGCATATATGGTGAAAATTCCCTAAT
Organism: Ambrosia x helenae; assembly: GCA_030844895.1. Classification (NCBI taxonomy): domain Eukaryota; kingdom Viridiplantae; phylum Streptophyta; class Magnoliopsida; order Asterales; family Asteraceae; genus Ambrosia; species Ambrosia x helenae. The sequence continues at coordinate 4,843,676 of CM061227.1, read as the reverse complement.
TGCCTCGTCTTTTGTGTGAACAATTTTTTGGGTTAGCATGTGTAAAACTCTCCAATGAGTCGAGCCCTTTATAACCCAACAGAGCGATATGAGTGAATATGTTTCACACTTGAACTCAGCTTGTTAGTAATTTTTGAACTTTGACTTGTTTCGAGCTCATTTCTAAAGTCTAAGCTCGACTTGTGAGATGAGTGAATATGTTTCACGCTTGAACTCAGTTTGTTAGTAGTTTTTGAACTTTAACTTGTTTTGAGCTCATTTCTAAAGTCTAAGCTCGACTTGTGAGTACTTTTTCAAGCTTATGTTTGTCTCGTTTATTATTTAAGTATTTTAATCATATACATATATAATACTCTTATATGTATGTATTATAAATTATTGATGTGTGTGTATATATAATTAGATAAATACTATGTGATCAAATATTTCTTATATTAAATAAAAATTATTATATTTATATAGCTGTTTTTTCAACGGCGAATTTGAGATTTGAACAAGACCTCACATTTGAGTCTTTTAAAAGGCTTTGCCTTACCACTGGACCACCAACCTCAATGGTTATCTTTTTGTCTATTTTTTGTTCGGTTTAACAGTCACGCTACAACGCGCGGGTTCCTATTAGTATTTATATAACTAATAAATTTGTTTATTTTTTTGCAGCCTAGTCAACTCAATATCCGAAGCTTTGTTTTGAGCTAGGTCATTAAATACTCTCTAGTTTAGACTTAAATTAAAACTACTAACTTGTTTAAGCTCGACAGACCATGTGTAATGGTAAGGTAAAAATTTTTAAGAGCATGGGGCATTAATTAACACGTGACATGTAGGATCATTAAGGGATTCATATTATGATGGGGTGTTGTGGTAAGGTGAAAATTTTCATGGAGCATTTAATCATTTAATATTAATTATTTTTTTTATTTAATAAAACTTTGAATCTGATTGGCCCAATCCAATTTTCCACACTGTGCTTTTTTTCACTTGGCCCCAAAAACGCCCCAATTCCTTAGGTGGGGGCGGTGTGCAATTCCTTTGGGGGCGTTTTGTGTCCCAAAAACGCCCCAATTTGGTTACCATTACACATGGTCTTAGGTTTTAAACATACCGATTTCAACAACTTAGCAATGGCGACCCCCCCCCCTCTCATGATGTCATTTGACTTTGTATATTCACATGCTTATAGTATATGTATGATTAAAAAACTCTAGGGTCCCAATTGCAACCCGTCAAAATACTCACCTATGCAGAGTGAATGAAAGAACAAGGGGCAAGAAAGTAAAATGTCCCAACTAACAATGATGTTTCATTATTTCAAATGTCTTTATTGTAACAAAAATCACAAATGGACTAACATTTCTACTTATAGTGAGGCAGAAAAGCTTCTATAGTTATTTAAATCAGGGTTTTACCATTAGCATTTCAGATTACAAAGATAAAATTTACAACTCTCTTGGGAAGTCGTAAGGAAGAAGCTAAACATTTATGGTATTTATGATTTTACAAGGAATGGATTTAGTCTTTTTTACATCTTAAACAAAAGCGTAAACGTTACGTGTAATAAATATCTAAACATCTATAATGTAATAGTTAATTAATGTTGACAATATAGGAATTTACTAAGACCGGGTGTAGTGGAGCGTGAAAATGGAAGGGGGGGGGGGACGCTCCAAAACGCCATGGCACACTGCCCCCTGGGTGTTTTGAGGCTGTTTTGGTCTTAGCGTGAAATAATTAATGTCGTGGAATTTGTATTTGATTGAGCGAGAGAGTTAGATCAATCATGGTGAGACATTTGAAGTGGGGGCGTGGAATTCCACTCCCCACTACACATGGTCTAATACATGAGTAGGGAAATGTTAGCTAGCTATTTGATATTCTTATGAGTTTAGTAGGCCTTTTCATTTATGGTTTATGCTTTAGGTTCATGTATTAGGTGCATCTCTATAGCATGTGATTTCTTAATTAAATATTGATATTGATACTCAGATCAAACCTTAATGGTGTACTAATAAATACATGGTGTAATAATGGTGTACTTTGATCTACAAGGGTTAATTTGTAGTCATAATCCAACTAAGAATACAAAAATAGATGGTTGTTGAGGAGTGTGTGTTTCACGCTAGTTACACTAAAGTATTTAACAAGTGTACGTATAGTTTTCACGGACAAACCTAAGAAATCTTTAAAATTTTATCGTGATAGGTATATATATATATATATATATATATATATACGAATATTGGTATTTAATGAAGAACCGACGACAGCTTGGCACTCGACCTCATGCCCAAGGTTATTAGGGTTGGCAAGCCATCCTACTTATTGCGGCTTAGCGCTTGCCTTAATGGTTGGGTGTTGATCATGCACTTACACAACATTGATTTGCATTTTTGTTTCATTCAATGCCAACTTCTTTAAAGGAGACTATGGTCTTATAAAGAGCCAATAATAGGTTTGTGTAAACCAATTTTGTGAAATTTAAAACAAACTCAAAGCAAAAAAAAAAAAAAAAAAAAAAAATGGTAGAATTCCAGACATAACGTTATCGTTAATAAAAGTAACTTGATTGTTAACATGGTACATGTATCCAAAACGATAGAGCAATATCCGATTACCAAGACGCCTAGTTGGTATCGCTATAGATACGTACAAAACGTACAAGTAATGATCTTATCTGACATATCGGAGTAATGGAAGTTGAACGTTTCTAATGTTATTACTCGTGCAACAACTTTCTTGGTACTACATTCGAATTAGTACAAACACTTAATATACAATCGTAGATGCAAAACATTCAATGATACGTGTCTAGTTGAGCAACCATGCCTTATCACCCATGTCCTCCATAATACCCATGCACAACGTGGGTTTGCATGTTGCAGTCCCATTTATTAATTTTGCATTTTATGTTCCTTTGTCTTTGTAATTTAGAGTAGTGGGTCAACTAATGTGCTTAACTGCTAGGTAGTATATTTTGGTTATTTATAAATAGGTAGTATGTAGATGTCTTGGTAGCATGAAAAAATATATTTGAAATTTGTTTCATATTGTGTCTCTTCTTCTCTAGTGTTCTTGGGAGTTTGTAGGTTTTCTCCGTAAACTTATCATTCAACATCTCCAATCATTTGAAACTATTGTAATCAATAAGGCAACACATCTTTCAAATGGTTCCCGATGTGAAATCATTAGTGTACAACAATAGTGATATGTTTTAGGACAATCAAGATGAAAGAAACACGCATTCAATTCGACTAGTCATGATTTATAGTTTATGATACTTCGACAGGTAACAAAACATTTATCTATTACGATAGTATTGAATCTAGTGATATTTCATTAAATTAAAATCAATAATTACAAGTGGACGGCTGGTAAGTCTACCTTAGCGAGTCATACATACATTACACTTAACTTGGTCAATTGAGTCATTATGATGATTCCGGTAATCATCGGGAGTCGTTACAATGATCCACGGGATCATTGGGAGTCGATCCATAACCATATGTACAAGGATTGGTGATTTGTAGAATCGCCGGGTTTAACGCACACACACAAGTCTCGAGTCCCGGGGGTTGGTGAACGAATGTGAATGTGTTAGTTTTCAAGTATTAGGTGTTTATAATCATTATATAATTTGTCGGTATGTGAATACGTGTTTATATGTATTAAAATAGTGTTTACCGCGCCGAAAACACACACAGACCTGCAAGGGTGAGTAGCTAGCTAATTGCCTGATGTTGGGGGTGAGTAGCTAGCTAATTGCCTGTTATAGGGGCAAGTAGCTAGCTACTCGTGTATAATTAGGGGCGAGTAGCATGAGCTACTCGCTTGTTGCAGCAGGGACAACTAGAAACACCTATAAATACCACCCTTGACTTGTAAAACACCGTTTGTGCAACCCTAACTCACCCCAAACCTCTCTCTCACCATAATCAACCTCTAGAACTCGTTTTCACCCTAAAACCCATCATCCCCAAGCTTACACCTCCTCTTTAGCAAAACCCAAGGTGTGTTATCCATCCTAAACCTTTATAATATAGTTATTTTGATTCCTAAAGTTCCAGACCTAGTTTTAAAAAGTTTGTGTCTCTGAAAAACCTTTGAAATCAATTTCTAAAACAAGCTTAATCTTTCATGTTTGTTCTATGTGGTGTATTCATGTAAGAAACGGTTTTTAATGATTGAAACTTGAATATTCTTTTGTGTTTGATGTTTTACTTATATATATGTGTTGTTAGAATGATTTCCTAAGGTTTTGAATAGTTATTAAGGTGCTTTGATGATAATATGCATTTGACCCGTTTGGGTGATTCTTAAGGATTTAGGATGTTATGGGATGTTTTGATGATTGCTTGAAGCTAGGGTTTGTTCTAGAATGATGTAACAACAGTATGATGATGAGTTGCAACGTGATTAGGTGATGAAATCTGATTATTTGCCGTTTAGGGTAAGTTGTGCATGCTTTGATGTGATGTTTTCATAATATTATGCTATTTTGGGAAATGCTTGCAATTAGGGTTTTTAGACTGATGATAAATTGGGGTTTTCACTTGGAATGGGTTGCTTAATGATTTGGGATTGATGTTGGGTGTTTTTACATGTTTCGGATCTGATTTGGGGGGTTAAACGCGCGAAAAGTGACCCTTGGACTGCAGGGGGCGAGTTGGAAAGCTACTCGCCTGTCCAAGGGGAAATTAGGAAGCTAATCACCTGCCTTAGTTGCGAGTAGCTCCCTTTGCTAATTGCTTGTTTGATTTGCTAATCACCAATGGGATGTCGGGTCTTGTCTTGTGTTGTCAGATTAACAATTAAACATGTTTTCAAACGTACACGGTTATGGTCTGGACACTTGGGGACTAGTTGACCTACGGGTCAATAGTTCGGGTACTCGTATGCATTTAATGATAGGTTGCCGATACTAGGAACTGTCATTTGCATTATCTGTGGTTTATTAAGAAGAACGCAATCTAAGGTGAGTTTCACAACCCCTCTTTCAGTGTTTATGTTTTTAGGGGAGAAACATGCTACGTACTTGCTTTCATACTGATCATGTTACGCTAGTGTTACTTTGTGTTCTTACTGTACGATAGTTCAGTTGTACCGCTGGGTGGTAGTTCAGTTAGCTGTGGTTCGGTAGTTCGGTTGGCTGGCTCGGCCGTTCACTTCACCGTGGTTCGGTAGTTCAGTTATGCCTGGGTTGGCAGTTCGGTTACACACGGGTGTTTCACACCTGGTATCGTATTAGCGGTTTCATATGCCTGGGTTGACCCCCCCCCCCCCTCGTAGATCCGCATGATGAGTTTACCTCAAATGGCTTTCGGAAAATCATATGATACCAACAGACTTTCGAGACGTATAACAGTTGTCAGCTTCTTTTCCCGTTATTGGGTGTATATTTGACCGAGTAAAAACAACAAAGACATACAAAACGAACGAGTCAATTGTGTGTTCCCAGTTTCCTGCCTCCAGATTTTCGGGCCACTCAACCTAATCTATGGATAAAGTTTAATTAATATAACCGTTACATCATTTTCTCTATGATCAGTATTACTATTAGTTATACCACCTTTTTAAACACAGCTATATAGCACATCCATCATTGATTAATATTACTTTTACTCATTTAATTTAGTAATTCTTTTACGGTGCTTTAACATTTTTGTTGTTGTAATGAACATGTAATATCATTTAGGGTATAATATCCTATCACTCTCTTTTAGGTTACTTTTGAGATGTTTTTTGTTTCTTTTCGACCTACACACTTGACACTTGCATGTGTAAGGTTACTCGTGGTATCAGTGGCACAAGATTAAAGGGCTGACTTGAATTTTCGGTCAGAAGTTTTGAGTATATAATCTCAGTATCTTTACAAAAGGCCTTACAACAGCGAAGTTCCGAGAGATGGGGCAGCTACTTGGTGTTGACGACTTCCATTTCCGATTCAAAATTATGGTGTGATTGTTCGATTAATTTCTGGTTATAGGCCTAACCGTGTAAGATTAAGGTCTTAGCCTGTGGAGTCCTAAATCATGTCAGTTTAGGGCTTCAGGGGGGTTATTAAGGTTTCGCATGTATCTTGGGGACCATGTTGAGTCTTCCAATATATTCATAGCCATGCCTAAGGTTATAAATATGTGGGATTATTGTAATTGAGTTTTGAACACGTTTCTTAGTTGCAACTATAGGTGAGTTACCCTAAACTACTTTAAACGTGAAAAGACCCCTTAACTAATTAACCTATCTTAGGGGCTGTTTGGTTGATTAAGTGCTGAATCATTAAGAGGTCTGAATGGTTAAGCGCTGAATCATTAAGTTGGACCTCTTAATGGTTAGTTTTCTTGTCTCACATTGGTAGGAGAGCCTCATTAAGGTTCGGCCCAGTTCAGTGCTTAATAATTCAGTGCTTAATGGTTCAGCAACATCTCAAATCGTAATGATTCAGACTTAACCATTCCATTCAGAAGCTGAAACAAACGCGCTGAATGCTTAATCATTCAGCACTGAATGGTTAAGAGCCTCATTAAGAGGCTACCAAACAGCCCCTAAGTCCTGAATCATTAAGAAGTCTGAATGGTTAAGAGGCGCAATGCACCAAGTCTGAATGATTCAGCTCTTAATCATTCCATTCAGAGCTTTTTTTAGGTTGAAACAAACAGTCTGAATGCTGAAACATTCAGAGTTGAATGATTGAGAGCCTCATTAAGAGGCTACCAAACAGGCCCTTATTATTAAGTCGTATTAGTATATGTGATAAACAAATCATAAACTTGTTGAAATATTGTAAACATTAAACTCTACTAGATTATGCCCCAGGAGCGTTCCGGGTTGAGAAATTTAATATGATACATCAATTTTACATATGAAATAGACTGATGTATAACTCTAATATTAATATCTAACCTAAAACAAATTAACAATGTACAACTCCAATGCTAATACCTAACCTAAAAGAATATAGAACTTTAATGTAACTCTAATATTAACACATATCCTAAAGACTAAACAAATGTACAACTCTAACATACTAATATTGATACCTAACTTAAAACAACGTATAACTCTATTAACCTATTCGGCTCTGGTTGAAAAAAAATCATATTTACTGATTTTAACATAATTAGTGACCTGCCTATACATGATTAATGATTTACCTAAACACTTTGTGTTTTTTTCCTGTATGAACTAAACCCCACAAAAAAATTTCTTCGTTTTTTATATAGCACTATGGTACTCGTTGGAAAGACAATAAAACGCTCGTTAATTTGGTGTAATTTTTTTCTTTAAAAAATCTCGTATATTAAAGATATTAACGTTTAAAAATTAAGGGAGGAAGCATGAGGGTAAAAAATCCAATTTTGTTTTTAAATTATTTTTTTCTTAAAATATCTCAATGCCACATGACACACTCAAAGAAGAGAATGCCTCTTTTGAGTGTCATGTCATTAAAATGGCTTTGGTTTATTATATGTATAGATAGATTATTTATTTGACCTAATCAAAATACACTTAAACACTAGAGTATTCTAAATTAATTAATAATTTAACTTCGATCGACTGATCGATAACAAGTGATTTTTCTCATGAAATGAACATATATGAGATGGTATACAATAGTTAATACATAAAAGTTATGATTATGCTTGCATGCTATACCAATCATTGGTTTGTATTATTATACTAGCATCACTCTTCCAAACCAAATTATACGCGTCGTCCTAATGCAAATTCTTGCTTAGAGAATACTTAAATTAAAGCATATCTAACCTCGTTACCTTTCAGATTCCTTCTTCATATTATAAAAATACGTTTATTTTATTATATAGTGTAGTAAAACTATTATATTATCAACTAAATGTTTATAATATATGTATATATATAGTAAGAATAAAACAAAAAAGATCAAAGTTAGGTAGGTGGTACCAAATATAGCTGATCTGATTGTAATTAAGTACTTAATTAGTAATATATATATATATATATATATATATAGGAGTGTTATCTAAAAAAAACGCTAAATGTCACAAGTGAGAAGTGAGAACAAATGAAAAAACTAATCAAAATCATTTTTTTTCAATACAAACCTCATTATAATTAAAATACAACATTAAAACATGAATTTTTTTTCATTTAATATTCATCTTTTCTTTCAAAAATATTCTAAAATTAACTTTTTACACATGTGAAATGAAACAGTTTACATGTGTATAAACAATAAATATACACATGTATAAAAACAATTTATTTTTGTATACGTTTAAATTTTGACACGTAAATTTTGACCGTTTGAAAATTAAACCACCAAACTATCGGTTACCACCCACCAAAAACCATAGTACCATACCCAATATAGGTACCAAAGATAGAGAGGGCAGTGTAGTTGCTCGGATACACCCTAGTCCCTACCTAAGTACACTACCTGAGTCCACAGTCTCCACCCTAAATAGGGCTGTCCAAAAAGGTTGTGGCTCGGAGTTCGTTCGGATTTAACTCGAAAAAAGCTTGCTCGATTTGGCTCGGTTTGGCTCGGATAATTATATTTTTTAATATATATTTTTTATATACATATAATATATTGTAAAAATGTTAAAAAGGTGGGGAACATGTTACATATTTAATATTTGGTAATAGTAGCATGAAGATTGTGTGCTTAGGATTGAAGTTATAGACTTATAGTGAATCAAGTTATTTAAATAAATCATAGCATAATGATAATTGTTGAAGTACTCAAGTTATCAAACTCAATACTGCTTTGATTTCAAAGAGTTCAATCAAACATATATTGCATATTTAGGGGGTTAATTTCGTATGTTGATGAACTTATACTGTATTCCATTGAAATTTGAGACTTATTTTTTATTTGTTTGAACTTGATTTTAGCTTGTAATGTATTAGGTTGAACTTATTTTAAATGTGTTATTTTTAACTATTGAATAATACTTTAAACTATTGAATTTTGAAAGCCATTTTTCTTTTTTCTTTTTAAATTCGAGCCAATTCGAGCCGAGCTCGAGATTTGATTATTAGCTTGGTTTCAAATCGAGCCGGCTCGGTTTATAACCAAGCCGAACACGAGCTTGACCTGACTTAGCTCGGTTCAGCTAACTGAGTTTTATGGATCCGTACAAAATCCCCCATACAAAACAACATTAGTGGCTCGTTCGATGCACGTTTTAGTAATCTGTTCAATGCGTGAAAGAGAAGGAAGCTCCTAAAAAGTCATATTTACTAGTACAAAGTTATATTTTTACTAGTGAATTTTTCTTTTAACACTCAATAGTGACAGTACATCTTCTTAAATTTAAGGATATTTTCATCTAAACTGCACCATGATACAATTTACATATATGCTCATAGTGGTGGAGTGGTGGAAAGGCTTATACTTATTTTATGTGATGCAGGTTCGATCCTTATTTCTATCATTTATGGGTGGATATTTTGCCAAGTGATGGTTGAGCCTACTCTCTTCGGAGGGGTCAAGTTCGATTCTGATGGCCCCTCGATTTTCTACTACCGTGCATTTACTCCAGAGAGGCATGCCTCTTGTGGAGGGTGCAACATCTGTCAAGTGGCAGGTGGCGGGAAATTTTCCAGGTGGAAGTCTTAGTGCCCCTTATGCACAACCTCGACTCGCTTGTGGGTTGGCCACTCTCACATCAACATGGACCCGGTTAAGACAACATAGTCTGACCATTGTAGAGTGGCTAGAGGACCTCCTTCTAAAAGTTGTAATGAACTCTGTCACAACATAAAAAATCACCTTCAAAATAAAAGATGCAATTTACATATATTATATTATATGTGCTTAAATGCGTACTTGATGCACCTAAGATGGCATTTATGAATGACGCAAAACATTTAATTTAACTGAACTGCAATTAAGAAACGTACAACACGTGATGGATCTTAAACTACTCTTTAAGTGTTAACAAATCGAGACCAGCTCAAATCGTTTAATTTATGAGATCTCGCGCCTGCTTGTTTAGAACTTTAAGTTTAAAATGTTGAAATTTTATTAGTTTCGTGATTTATGAATAACTTGGATTCTCTTAAAATCGTGTAGAACACTTGAGATTGAATTATTTCAATGTTATTTACAAAAATTCAATTGGTTAATTCTAAAAAAATTATTAAGAACGAGTGTATCATCTGTGTCAAATTCGCTACCCTGTTAATGACCATATGCAAACTTTTAAATTAGGGGAAACCACCACTCGGTTATAACTACCTAAGGGGCGCAGTTGATTTTGGTTTTGCAAAATCCTCATACGAATTCAATACTTATCTTCATGTTAACCGCGCATCAATTTATTCCACTGTCAGCAATTTTGCAATTCCGAATGCTTAAAAAAAAACCCCATGTTCAAGATTTCCTGAATGTTATCCCAATCGAAGGTTTGGGCCAAACAATGTCTGGGGTTGAATACAGGGCGATTCTTAAATATCGTTTGGTGATCCCCATGTACCACGAAGATGAGGTCTGTCCGATTTGCCGTAAAGCATGCTTGGACGAATACGGGGAACACGCGGTTCATTGTAAGGAGTTGCCTGGCTTCAAATATAGGCATGACTGGGTCCGGGACGTTTTTTTGGGACATTTTAAGAAGGGCTGGGATCTCAGCCAAGAAGGAGGCTCCTGTGAATTTCCTCTCGGACCCCACAGAAGGGAGATCCACCCTACGTACAATAGACTTGCTTATCTTTGGGTGGGCCTGGGGGAAACACGCTTGTGTCGACTTAACAGGCGTATCTCCGCTGGTCGGTTTGAGGGATACTGGTTTTGTAGCAGGGCAAGCGGTGCGGAAAGCGGAGGCGAAGAAAGTTGAGAAGCACGCTAAAGCCTGTGAGGAGAACCAACACGTTTTCGTACCCCTGGCATTTGATACCTTTGGCGCTTTGGCACCGGAAGCCATCCGTTTCCTGACCAGAGTCCAACGGGTTATTCATAGCAGTGTCACGACTCCGGGGGGCAGGGGTTCGTTTTTAGTAGGCTAGGGTTTGCTGTCCAGAAAGAGATGGTGGCGCAGCTTGTTGCCCGCCTGCCCACTCTTTTGATGTAATTTTTCGCGATTTTCTATGAATTTCGAATCAAATTGAATTATTATAGAAAAAAGAAAAAAAAACATGCAAAATAATGTTCTTTCCTAAGCGGACCGCAATTATTGGTTGCTGCCCGTAGGAACCGCTACGAGTGTGAAATCATATCATTCTTAAATAGCTCTCTCCTCCACACTGTCCAACTTGTTTGATATTTGACATGACTTACATAAAAGAGTTAGATGACATCAAAATCACTAAAATAAAACTTGGCAGCTGGTTTATTAGTTGCTAAATATTTATTTTTGTATGTACATACATATATAGTGTTTTGATTGAATACCAATAGAGTTTAACGCGTGAAGCCTACGAAGAGAAGAAAAAAGACGCGATAACAGTTTGGTAAATAGTGTAAACAATCTACAACACATTTGATATATGGTGTAATAATAATAATAATAATAATAACGTTATAGTTTTTTTTTTTTTTTTTTTTTTAACTATTTAATTTTCCATTGACAAAAAAAACGTAAATTACATAAGGCGTAACTGTATTATATTATTACGCCAGTTGTAAAATTGTAGTGTATTTATTATTTTAACTATCATGTTAGTTTAAATTTACGCAGCATACGCTTATTGTTCGCACACTTTGTACGCATGTTATGCTCGATTATGCCTATATACACACGTATATATCTTAATTTTACACAACAATGTTTGTTATATAAAATAAAAGTTATGATAGTTATATTGGAAGGTAGAAACCATTTTTACCCTGCTTTTGTCCGATCGTTTACCAAACACTCTTAGACTCTAACCGGATATAGTCGGTAATGTACTTACTATTACTACTAGCCTCTTTACATTCAATCAAACTACCAAACAACCCCCTTCACTTTCATACTTCATATTTACATATTTATCTTTCCATATTTTTTTTTATAATATTTATGAGAACTACTTAAAATTTAAATAATATTAGATTTTCATGTTCTAGAGTGTATATATATATATTTATAACGGTATGCTACAAGGACTAAATGAATATATCATCGTGTGTTGTTGAGATTAGTGTTTTCGTAACCAAACCGACCATTGAATATGTCGGACTAGTTCACTGGTCAGACTCATAGGACTACTTAGGCTTGTAAACGAACTGAACGTTTAGCCAACAATTCGTCAACCGTTCGATAGGGCATTCGTTTATGTTCATTTATTTAATAAATGAACAAAACTTTTTGTTCATTTAGATAAACGAATGAACATGAACACATGTTTCATTTGTTGATGCTCATTATTTTAAGTAGGTTTATTTTTGTTTATTAGTATTATTATCATTTAAGAATGTTAGGTGATGGAATGGGTTTGGAATGGATATTTAAGCGTTTAAATGTTAAATCTTAAGTGGTTTTACGTGTTATCATGCGTGGAATTGAGTAACTATGAGAAATTGATGTTTTGGAGGATAAATATGAAAATTGGACATGTTTTTGAGAAAATAAATAGAAACTAATGGGCTAGTAAGATTTGTGATTAGGCACATTAGGCACATTACAAATTTAGTGCAATTTACCAAATTAAAGTATCACCCATTACAAATTAGTCTAGTTTTATTAGTGTTATAGACCTATGACACTTATTTATACCTGCTTTTAATTGGCGTTAGCTCCGTTTTGTTCATCTATGTTCACTTGCATTCATTCATTTACGTTTGTGAACCGTTCGTTTATACTAATAGTGAACAAACATAAACGAACATGAACACGTACATTTTCTTAACAAATGGACATGAACAAGAAAACTCCGTTCGTTTAATTGTTCATGTTCGATCGTTCGGTTCATTTACAAGCCTAGGACTACTTTCAAATTCTTTCAATTTTAAAAATAGGTCAGTTCTTAGTTAACAAAACCTCATTGAATGAAAATACTTTAAAAGTTGAGATTGCTATGAGGAATTTTTTAAGTACATATTAATATCGACTAACGATGCAAAGTTTGAATTATTAAAATCAAATTATACGTAACACCATTGAAAAAATAGTGGGTTCATTCTTTCAGGTTTTTCTTCAATGAAAAGAACTTACTATGCAACTAGTAATAGATTTTGCATGAAAGAAAAAAGATTACAAAGTAAATTATCTTCTTTTCAAGGAAACAAAAAGAAAAAAAAAATCCAACAAAAGAAATAATAAATCTTTACAATAAAAAGTACAGGGACCTTTATTGACTTAATTCAAAATAAAGGGACTAAAAGTGTTGAAAGAAGAAGAATAAAAAGAAAGCAAACTACAGCAAAAAAAGTGCTTAACTCCTCTCATTGTTTTCCTTTGCTTCTGGGCTTCTCTCTCACTCATCATTTGCTACTCTCTCTCTCTCTCTCTCTCTCTCTCTAAACACACACTTTCTCTCTCTAAAAAGCACCTCTGTAGAGAGAGAGTCACACACACACACACACATTCCTCTGCTCACAAGAAACAGACATCTCTCATTTCTACAGGTACATTAACATTGGATCCAAAGCCTCATTTATTGTAATAATATTAATATTATTTGTCAAACTTCTATATGCAGCACTAACAAGAAAATAAAGACAAAAAAAAAAATGTCAGCTTTATCCAAATATTCATTGAAATTATGAGCAAAAAGGACAGCCCAGTTCATATTTTCACTCATATTGAAAGTGGGTCATGGAATTCATCATTTTCAAGGCTTTATTTTTCAAAAGAATGAATCATTCCCATGTTTCTGATGTGGGTTTTGTATAAAGTTATCAACTTTATTGTTCTTGCTTGGAATTTTATCATTTTCAAGGCTTATTATTCAAATGAATGATTGATTTACTAATTTTCTGATGTGGGTTTGGTATAAAGTTGTGAACTTTATTAATCTTGGTTGGAATAATTGCTGATTATGGTTTATGTTTGAGCAGGTTTTTGTTGGGGTTATTGTTAATGAAGTGGTGATTAAGTTATGTGTATGGGCCCACCTTTTGCTTGATGGTTTTATAAGGATTTAGTAGTGTTTATATGGTTTTTGTGTGTTGCTTAAGTTGGGATAGAAAAGAATCATAGAAAGTTATAGAAAGTTGCATTTGTTGTTAATATTATTTTTGGCTAATTGTTTTAAGCCAAAATAATATTATTGCTTGTGACTTTTGATGTCTGGAGCTCCAAGAGTTAACAAGTCTATGCATGTAACCGAGTCGAAATCAAGATCAATACTCGGGCTAGCCGGGAACAAGGCTTTGGGACCAATAAGTGGACAAAAACCTGTGTCAAAAACATCGAAAAAGATTGATATGTCACCGGAGAAAGGATCTGTAGGTGGGAAAAACCAAGGGGTTGCGGCGTCATCACCGCCTTTTAGGTCTAGTGGTGTTCCTTCGATTTTACGCAGGCAGGTGTCGCTTAATGCTTCGTGTTCTTCGGATGCTTCTACTGATTCGTTTCAAAGTCGGGCGTCTACTGGTAGGATTTATAGGACTAGTAGTAATTCTAGAGGTAGGAGACTATTGGCTTCGAAAACGAAGGTTGTTGTTATTGACAGTAGTTCAGAAGTTTCATCTGATGATTTACAAACCAAGAAAAGGTGTGCTTGGGTAACATCAAGTTCAGGTATGAACATACCATTTATGATTGATCCTCATTTTTTACATTAGTATAGTTACAAATCGATCGTTATTCCTGTATTAATATGTCAAATTGTCATATGCTACATTGTCACTTATTCAAGATTTGTGATTTTAAGTTCGAAATTGTGATGATTTGAGTTTGAATGCTGACTTGTTATGCAAATTCTTTAACCAGATCAATCATACGCCGTATTCCATGATGAAGAATGGGGAGTTCCTGTGCATGATGACAAGTATGTGTAGGCGATAATGTTGGATATTTATGTGTTACTTAAATTTTAAACAGACAGGCCATTATATGATTATTTTGTTTATTCTTCGACTTTGTGTCAAATTGTTGAACTATGTAGAAAATTGTTTGAGCTACTTGTGCTCTCCGGGGCTTTATCAGAACTTACATGGCCTGCGATTCTCAACAAACGGCACCTTTTTAGGTACTGTATTGTTGTTTGGTAATCCCTTTGACAAGTGTTTTTGTTGATTTTAATCCTATGGTTATCCATGTAGGGAAGTTTTTGCTGATTTTGATCCCACAGTTGTCGAAAAATTCAATGAGAAGAAGCTAGTGGGACCAGGGAGTGCAGCAAGCTCTCTGCTTTCTGAGCTTAAATTGCGGGCCATAGTCGAAAATGCTCGCCAAATGTCTAAGGTAGATCCTCTGAGTCCCAACTGTTATTCTTGTATTGTGACCATTTACCCTAAGCTTTATTAATCACAGAAGGTGTCTGTCACAATCAAATTATTCATAAACGGGTCAAATCGGGTTATGCTTTATCTCTAATGGGTCAAACGGGTCAAAAGTCATCCAAAGCGTACTTCTATTGCATAAAACATTAAAACCTCATTAGATTATTTTACTCAAAATATTATATGGTTATTAAAATAGTATATCCTTTATAATCAATCAGATGTGACAAAATAATTGTTCATCAATAAAAAATAAAAAATTTAGACAAAAAAAAGTGTTTTCAAGTAAACCAAACATGACCCGTTTTGACCCATTACTCGACCTGCCTGTCCGGCCCACTTTGCCTCTAATAAATCTCTAAAGATCCATTAGCGGATATCAGCGGTTGCTTACCGTATACCGCATCCGCTATTAATCTACCCATATTTAAGTTCCAACTAATGTTCTAAAGGCATTGAATGCTTGTATTGTGCAACTAATATGATTGCATTTCAAGATCTAAAGTTTAAATCTTGCATCACCTTAATGTTAACAAGTATCACTCATAATAATATAAGGGATTGTTTATCATATGCAGTGAATGTTGTACATTGGTCCAGATCTAGTTTTAGCTATAAAAAAGGGCTACCCTTTAGCATTGTTGATTGTAAAGAGTACCCACAATAGTTTCATCCCTTTGGTTGCCATCTCATTTAGATCTAAAATTCCCAAAACTAACCTATTTTGCTTTCAAAAAGAGGTGTACTCTGTGCAATGCAAGGTGTACAATGCTTTGGATTTAAGTAGTTGTAGCCATCACTTTTATTATTGATGACATGGCATATATGAATAGAAATGATAAGTTCTGGTAGAGTAGGTGCAAATTAATAGTGGTCCTGAGATTTATTCAACTTGTAACATTGTTTATCTATTTTTTCTGTATAATGTTGTTGACCTGTAATTTTACATTTTGTTTTTTTTTTCTTTCTTGAAGTGTCACACTCATTAACAAAAAAATGATCCTTAAAATATACTAATGCAATTTGGTAGGTTGGTGAAATAATATTGCTAAATAGTTATCTAAATTTAACAATGTGTCAATGTGATCACTCTAGTTTAGTCCTCTTAGCCATCCAATTGAAGTTGGCTCAACCACCTAAACCAAAGCAAGTCGGATGGTTCGGCCAGTTTGAGACCGGTTCACTTTTGATGGTTTGGTAGTTTAAGGTCCAGCCGTTTGAAACTTGAACTGAAACCAAACGAGTCGTTTAACCTTTTTATTTATTTATTTATTTTTAGAATATTCGCATTTATGTATATGTATTATATTCAGGAACCATCTTATCATTTTAAAAGATTTAATACAAACTAACGATTTTGAAAAACGAATTAAAAACCAGTTCAATCTGTCAATACCGAACCTTTGTTAGTGGTTTGGTCATAATTTTCGTTAAAACTGGCCGAATCTAACCGTGAACACCCTACTTTTTAATCTTGTTTTTGATCATTTGTAGGGGCTGGTAATGGGTAACCTGTATAAGACACGATAAGACTTGTTAACTGAAAAGTACACTATGTGATTTTTTTTACTTTTTTTTAGATACTTGGAATTAAGAGCAAATATCCTTCATTTCCCTTTTTATAAACATGAGATATAAATGAGTTAAACGAGTCGTGTTCATGTTTAGAACATGATTTGTTCGCGTCGTCAGAGACCTGTTAAACCTGTTAAGACTGTTAAGACACGATTTGCCAGCCCAATTGTAGTAAATGTATAAAGTACATGGATGAAAGTTGAATGAACCGATAAAAGGTTACTCCTTTATCTCTTTCTTGAATCTTTATGCAAAACATAAAGAAAATGGAGGAAAAGATTGAACTACTTGATGGTAATAATCTCTTTGAATAGGTCCAATATTTTGGTTTGTACTATATGCAGTCAAAGTTGTACAACCAGCTTTATGGTTTGTACACTATCCGGTCAAAGTTGTACATTTTTCGTAAAGGGTATCCTAAGTTTTTGCAGGTTTTGCCAATGTCAGGTCATAGATGAATTCGGGTCATTCGACAAATACATCTGGAGCTTTGTGAATCATAAACCTATCATTAGTAGATTCCGCTACCCACGTCAGATTCCCGTGAAAACACCAAAAGCCGACGTAATAAGCAAAGATCTCATACGGAGAGGGTTTCGCTGCGTGGGTCCCACGGTCATCTATTCGTTCATGCAGGTGGCGGGTATCACTAATGATCATCTATGTACTTGCTTCAGATTTCAGGAATGTGCGGCGATTGCAGAGTCGGAAGAAGTCAAAGTCAAAGAAGATGAAGAGAAAACCGACGAAGGGATGCAGTCATGCATATGTAATGGTATCGAAGATTTGAGTTTCGCTTCGGGATAAAGAAGGTTGTAGTTATGCTACATTTGAAGTAGTTATGTATGATGATCCAAAAACACTCACATTTGTAGATTTATGATTATCAAAACTGAATTCCAAAAGACCTGACTGTTGATTATGGTTAACAAGTTTGTATAGTTGGAAAATTTAGTAACCAAAATTGTTGACCAGAAAATAGCAACACCGCGGTGAATATAGTGTTGAATAACAGAAGAACTCATCTTAAAAGATTAGTCTGATGATAGAAAGTCCATTTGGGTAACCCCACGTTTGTTGCCCGTACAACCGATGTAAGACAAGTCTCATATCTTGCAATGGTTTCACTATGTAACAGTCAACCATCGTTAAGGGCCAATGTCCTCGTTAGTCACGACTGGCTCCCTCCAGGCCACCGCTACGAGCCTAGTTGGACGTCGGTCACGGCCGGTTCCCTCTAGGTCACCACTCCGAGTCTAGCTCTGATACCATTGTTACAACCCAAATATTAGTCTGATTGATGCTAGAGGGGGTCCATTTGGATTATAAGTCTGACATTTGTTGCTCATACAATCAATGTATGACAAGTTAAAGCAACATGGGTACGTGTCTATTTGATAATCATATTATTTTTTTCCTGATTTTGTATTAAACAGTAAAATTTTATAATTGGTGAATCAAAGTAAACAAAAAATAATTGTAAAAACCTTAGATGAGTTTTGTCATTTTCTTGTACAAGTTTTATGGCAAGAAACTATATAGTTATAGTTATAAGATGTAAATCTTTGGCTTTATGTTTGACATGAGCATAAGTGTTTGTTATTGTACCCTTTCTTTGAGGCACAAGGACCCATGGTTTTATGTTGTTTTTAATTAGTTGTCCTACTCTTGTGTCTTGTGCATTCATAGCTTGTACCAATCATGATGCATCACAAATATTGAACGGTTCAAAAGTCCCTCACAATTATAGGAGTGTTTTATCATAAAAAGCATATTAATTCCTCTCTATATTATTATTATTATTATTTTTTAAAGCATTAACACTTTTTTATAGTGTGAATGTGCTAATATACACCGTTTGTCTCTGCTAACGTGCACCATCCACTTTAATGCTTTTCTCTACTAACATACACCACCCGTTTTAATATTGTCAATGCGCTAACTATCCAGCCTATCTTGTTACGTATTTATGAGTTACATGCTCTGGCCCGTAAACTAGCTCGTTTGCCAATCGTGTCATTTATGGTGCTTACGAGTCTAACGACAACAAAGAAAAGAGTATGTATATAGAAAGCAGGAAATGATGATTAAATTTACAAGAAAATATATCACGAAACTACTCAAACATATATAGTAATATCATAAATAAATCATTCATGAACGAAAATATATATAGGGATTTGTTAATCAGTGTTGTTTTAATAAAATATTGGTTGGACTTTAAAAAAAAAATGAAGATTTTTTTGGCGATTAAAAGAAAGTAAAAAAAACAGTCACTGAAAACAATCAATCAGTTACCACAACACAAAACATTTAATGTTGATGACTTGATACATGATATGAATGGGCATAATAGTGTATTCATTAAACAATTGTACTTTATGCATTTGAAGGTGTACCATTGTTGAATGGTGTTAAGCAGATGTGAGACATGGTCTTAAATGAGGGTTGCCATGATCTTGTCATATTTCTGCTCAATGACCAATTGAAATTCAGTGGACTTAATGATTGTGAAGGTACATCTTTCTTTTCTACCCACAATTGTTATATTACTTTACATTCATAATTCTTAGATGTTAGGATAGACGGTGCGCCTAGCGGGTAGGGTCTTGTGGGTTTGAACCCACGCGGCTACATTGATGTATGTAAAATTTATCTAAATAAGAGTTAATAGTCAAAGTCGTCCCTAAAGTTTGGTCCAGTTTGTCACTTCAGTACAAAAAAGTTTTTTTTTTTTTTTTTTTTTTTTTTTTTTTTTTTTGCAATTCAACACTTGAGGTTTGGATTTTTTTTTTCTATTTTCGTCCTTTTCACTAACTCAGTTAAAAAATCTCGTTAAGTCAATGGTAGTTTTGTCTTTTTACCTGCAATTTAAAATTTTAAAAAATTTCTTTAATTTTTCCTAATCAAATCAACCTTACCCCCCTCCCCTCTCTCTCTCTCTCTCCCTCCCTCCCTCTCTCTCATAATAAGTATATAAACCATCATCATCTTCATAGCAAGGGAAGGGATAGAGGGTATAGGTTGTGTGTTGCCTCTTGAAATGTAGGAACTCTTAGTAGTAAATTGTTGGAGGTGGTTGACACACTTAAAAGACACAGGGTAGGGATAACATGCCTCCAAAAGACTTGGTGGAAGGGGCATAGAGAGGAAGAGTGTAATGGGTACAAATTATTGTATTCAAGGTCTGATGGGGTAAAAATGGGGTAGGATTTCTAGTGGCGTTGGATTTGTATAAAAATGTGGTTGAGGTGATGCGACACAATGATAGGATTATGGTGTTAAGGTTGGTTCTGGAAGGGGAAGTAGTGGCAGTGGTTTGTGCTTATGCACCTCAAGTGGGTCTAGGGGACCAGGAGAAGAGAGATTTTTGGGATTGTCTAGACGTAGTTGTGAGGGCTATACCGGTGGGGGAGCGAATTTGTATATGAGGTGATTTTAATGGTCACATTGGTAAGGATAATGATGGTTTTCAGTCAGTACATGGGGGTTTTGGGTTTGGTGTTAGGAACGACCCCGGTAGGGATCTTCTAGACTTTGTGGTAGCCCACAGCTTAGGCATTTTAAACTCGTTCTTTAGGAAGAGAGAATCTCAATTAATTACTTTTAGGAGTGGGTGATGTAGCACTCAGTTCGACTATATTTTAATGAGGCAAGGAGATAGACGATGGTGGAAGGACTTCAAGGTTATACCAGGGGAGACTGCAGTGGCCCAACACCGTTTACTAGTGGCAGATATAGCCATGAGTGAAAAATTAACTAATAGGGAGGGAAAACTATGACCTAGGACCCGATGGGGTAATTTGAAGGGCGATAAGATTATAGTTTCCAGAGATAAGATCATCTCGAGAATGTCAGCTCGAATGGATGGAGACCCAAACCAGGTATGGGAGGATATGGTGACCACAATTAATCAAGTGGCGCAAGATACTCTAGGGGTTACATCAGGAAAATTAGGTGAGCATAAGGAGTCCTGGTGGTGGAGTGAAGATATGAAAAGTAAAATAAGAGATAAGCATAGGAGTTTTAGGAAGCTGTTGAGGTGCACTGAGGAGGAGAACCGAGTGTCTTGAGGGAGGCATACAAAAAGGCCAAGATGGAGGCAAAGAAGTCAATGACAGAGGCAAAGAACACGGAATATTAGAAGATGTATGAGCGCCCGGATTCAAAGGTGTCACACCACGCCAATGGCGGAAACACGTGGCGCAACGCTCGAAAGCATATCAAAGTCAAGATTAACACAAACTATATTTAATCAGAAAAGATTAATTTATTTGGATGTCGAGAACGAGTATCTCGTTACAATGTTGCACATAGCATTACATAAAACAATGTACATTAAGTTTCAATGTGGGGGTATTTCCGTTTATGTTCCAACCCATTGGTAACAATAGATGAAACCCCGACCAATATCCGACATCCCGAATTCCACCGCACTAGCCCCATATCTATTCAGCACTTAGTTACCTGAAAGATATGTTTAAAAAGACGTCAATATATAAAATATTGGTGAGTTCACAGGTTTTAGTTTCATAACAACAACATTTTCACAACCATCGACTCGACTCACTTTACCGTATAATTATTTTCCCATTAAATAATTATACTAGGATCTGGTCGATTGATATTTAGTTTCATGACAACATTTTCACAACCATCGACTCGACTCACTTTACCGTATAATTATTTTCCCATTTAAATAATTATACTAGGATCTTGTCGATCGATATTTCGTGTTTACAACATGTGCGAAACCTGCACAACTTGTGGCCGTTGTAAGGAGTAGCTAGCTCCTACAAACAATGATGACGAGCAATCCCTTGAGCCCATAACCAAACCAAGACTAATAAATATGCCCCGCAATCACAAGTTGTTTCTCGGCAAATAACAACTTAGTTTAGAATATGTGCACCTCTTGTCTTTACCGGGTTGACGCTATCAACCAGAGGTGGGCCTCGTCAGGCACCAATAGTACTATCCAAATATTCCTTCGGTTTCATGCCCCTGAATTAATGATTACAGTAGCGAGGACTCAACCCCGAGTGGCGAACACAAACTCAAGTACTCATCATACCACTTATCACGTTTTAACTCTTGAAAACATTTGTCATGTAAAACATTTGACAAAACATATCTTTCCCCCAAACGAAAACAGTAAAAAGGGGCCGTGAAACTCACCTGATGTACAGCGTACACTCAAATAGCAGAGAATAGCAAGTCCGTGGTCAAGCACCTACGAACGTCCTAGTGCGTGTAAGTCACTAAGTCTATAGCATGTGCTTTTCCGGCAAGTTGTACACCCAACTCCCAACACCACCATTTAGATATAACTCCCCGTTTAATTAAACATATGTCCTAGGTCCGTTGGTGATGGATTACCATTGTTACAAGTTACATTTATACTTTCATGAATATTAATTAACTTGTATAATATTATTCTCGACTCAACTTCACTTAACGTATAATTACTTTCCCATTAAATAATTATACTTAAGATCTCGTCGTTCGATATAATATCTTTACCGCTCGACACGACTCACGTTACCGTATATTTATTTTCCCATTCAAATAAATATACTAAGGTCTTGTCGTTCGATAATATATTTTTAACGCCCAACTCGACTCACCACACCGTATATTTACCTTCCCATTAAGTAAATATACTAGGATCTCGTCGGTTCGGTATACATATATATATATTATTTACTCGTCTCGGTTTTCCTTCCCGTATATTTACTTTCCCATTAAGTAAATATACTAGAATTTCGTCGAGCCGAACATATATATATATATGTATTTTCCTCGTTAAGTCCATACGTTCGTTTAACGTTTTTAATCGTTAGATTATTTACGTTATATTTTCTCCCACGAATATTTTTCCAACACTTAGGAAAGTGTTATGTAAATTTTTCACCCAAGTTATATATATTTTAACTCCTTAAAATATATTTTTACTCATCTTGACGTAATGATATTTTTCTCGTTTGTCTGCTTTTACGTCTTAGTTCGTTAACACGTCCAAGTCCGATTTCTTAACTTATATGTGATTATATAGCTAATCTTTTCCAAGTCTTCCAATATGTGTTTTCTAGAAGTATTATTCAACTTTCTAATTCCCAACACATATTACTTGGAAGTTTTATAAACACTTTTATATTTTTAACACAAAACTTGACAACTTATATACAAAAATGTTCCAACACTTTTATATTCCCATTTATATAAAAGTGTTCATTTCTATATAAGTTCTCCCAAGTTTTAGTTTGTCTAAAATTTTTATAAAAACCTTTGTTTTTATATAAATCCATATGTTAGAAAAGTCCATATTTTTATAAAACTCCATTTTATAAAAATACACCTTTATACAAAATACATGTGTATGTTCACTAGTATTTACCACTTTAACAAGTCTTATATCCTTAAGTTAAGATCATTAAAATCACTTTCAAGTTCATCCAAGTTTCATTAACAAGTGTTACCCAAATCACTATTTTTCTTCAAGTGTTCACGATCTTAGTAAAAACTACAAGAATACTTAACATCCATCACTAAACTTTCAATTTATCCACACTAACTAAACACCATTTTAGTCTTTAAAATCATATGTTTTCTTATGAAAAGCTTATTCAAGTTCACCCCTTGTACAACTTGCTCTAAGCTAATAAACATGAACTTTTTAAAGACAAAACAAGGTCAAGAATACTTACAACTAGCACAAGGCTAGGGAAGCTTTCAATGCTTGATTATGATGGGGTTTAGTGTGTTCTTCCTTAGTGGTTAAGCTCCAAGCTTGAAACACACAATGGGGGTTTGGAAGATGGATGTTTATGAAGGAAATTTGGAGTGTTTTAAACTTGAAGGAAAGTGTGTGGTTGTTCTTGTTTATCCACGGCACAAAGAAAGAAAAGAAGAAGAGTTTTGATCAAATGTTTAAGTCTTGTGATATCTTATAGCTTCATCATATCTTCCAATAATCTTTCAAGATCACCAAGATCTAACATTAGATCTCAATCCCATATATCATGGATATGTTTGACTAGGGTGATCTTTGATAGATTATAAGAGGGTGTTTGGCCGAAGGTTTATAAAGAAAAGGGAGGATTTTATTGTGATCTTCTAAGATCCATACATGATCTTCCAAGATCACCTACAATCTAGTATGGATTCCAATGCCTTAAAATATGGATTCTTTGTACTAATTAAATCTTGGGTGGATTGTTTTCTTGGAGTGTTTGGCCGTGAGTTTTGTAGGCAAAAGAAAAGATTTTTCTCAATCTTACAAGTACACATGATCTTCTATATAATCTTCCCAAGATCTTTTCCATATATTACATGATCTTTCCTTAGATTTGTAGTACAAGAAAAGGATTTTAAGTGTGGAAGGGTTGGGGGCCGGTTTTGGGGGTGGTATTGGTGGGGTCCACAACACAAAATATTTGCTAAATAATATATTAAGTTTAATTCTTTATCGTTCGGGTGTCGTTCGGGTATTTTTCGGACTTTAACCGCGTGTTATTCGGACATTAAAAGTGCCTCTAATAACCCTTAAACATAGTCTATTTTAAGTGTTGATTGGTTATTTAGCCTCTTGTCGGGTGAAATTATAAGTTGTACGCGTACCGGGTGCGGTACGCGCACTTTATTCATTACCGGGAGATTTGTATGAAAAGCCTTCACTTATGGTTTTGGAGTTCCAAAACACATTATATTTTGTGAAAATACCCTTTATTTTATATCCTGGGTGTTCGGGATCCTTTTCGTTTATTTAATTTTTTCCGGGTAATCACCAACGTCCGTACCGGACAAGTTTATTCGCACATGATCCTATCATGCATCGTCATTAAACGTGTGCATTCCTATGCATCTTATGGGGAATTTGCTATTCTCTTACGGCATCAATTAAATTAATCCAATTAATTTAAACATGCACTTAAACCGTTAATTACATATACTAATTACGTACGGAATCACATCGATTTTTGCCGGATGTTACATTCTCCCCCCGTTAAGAGAATTCCGTCCCGGAATTCAATTCAAGTTATCCATCACAATAGGATCCTTGAACAAGGCGGAGTGTTTGCGCTTCACGCGATCTCTTCCTTCCTGAGTCAACCCAGGTTCATGCTTGGCTCACGCTTAGTGCTCTAATAAACACAATATCATAGTCCAACTATGACTAAGCTCTAGGACCTCCCAATCTGACACTTCTATCGGTTTCCTGAAACAACAGAGTTTAGCGTCAACCTGGATCCCGTCGGTCGAGGAATTGGCAACACTTCCTTGGTCTTGACTTGCGAGATTCATTAAGAGTCCCACTGAGATCTTGCGATAATTCGAGCTTAATCGTCGCTAGACCAATTTTGATCGATGTCTCCGTGCCACTGGAGTATCAAGAATTTGGCCTACTATGATTTCTATGCTTACCAACACTCTCCCAGAGTATGACTCTCAGTGTAAACCTATTATTAGTTCGAAGTCCTTAAGGCCTACGTATGACTTCTTAATAGGTTCGCATCTCATCCAAGCAGGCTCTAAACTGCAAGATTTACTGGCCATCTCTCGAATAACTCGAACCTGGTTATGTATCTATCTCTGTCTGTCATTCGACGTACTGGAGATGTACACGTATGCCCTCCAAGGGCTTCGAGCAGTACACCCCGAACACTGGGGTGATGATTCCTATCAAATAGGAAATTCTGGCGATGAAGCACACGAATTCGATGTGCCACGGACATCAATCGTGTCGTCACGGAACCATTCCGTCAAGTACCTTCAATTTGTCCGAAAATGATAAGTCATACTCATCTCAAATCGAGTATCCCATGCTTGTGTACAAAGTTTTTCAAGCTCAAGGTAGAGTGAGTACTACCATCCGATATAATGGAAGTTGGCAACCCAGTGTCTAGCCACTACTCTCCAAGAGTATAGGTAGCTATGCATATGCCTCATCTCGGAGCTATGGATGGGTATGGAGTGAGAGGGTTCCAAACAACAATCATTCATCACTTGGGTCACATCCGACCCCGGGACACCTCGGGTGTCATGGTGATGTCAAACAGGTGATCTTACCGTACCACATAAAAGTCCCCTTGGAAACCTCATCGTTTATTCCATTTTGTTTACCCTTCGGCTCGACTCACTTTACCATATATTTACCTCCCCATTAAGATAAATATACTAGGTTCTTGTCGACCGAACAACTATATTTAAAATGGGACTTTATTTCCGTAGAACCTTCTAGGTACTGAATTTCTACCTTCCACCTGAGCAATTGTGGTTAATGGTACTAGGGTGCCTAGTAGGGACTGATGGAGGTCGAAAGTTTCTGCGTCGCTTCCACCCCTCAGTTCCCTGATAGTAAGTAGTGTATACATGACGCCCGGGCCGTACAATTCCACAATCCTCGAGAAGTACGAGTCGACTCAAACACCAACGACAAGATGCTTCCAGCACATAGGTCTATACCGAAAAGAGATATATGAAATATCATAAATTGTTGTCGCAATGAACAACGTATAAGGTTTATTAAGGCATATCAACACGTTGGCCCCCATTGCGACAAATATACAGAACACCAGTAGCTACCCTAAACATGGGTATCCAGTACTAGTTCTGTTATATGTGCATCATGGGCACTAGTGTTCTATCGTCATTAGCAACCTAGTAAGTCAATTCTGAATAGTACAGGCCACATGCCCTTAAATTGACTTTCAGATCTTATGCAGAGATCTGAGTGAAAGGAGTCCTGAAACCGGAACCCTCACTTGCCGAAGTTTCCATCTCTCCGGAGTCTTACGAGGTAAAAGGTGAAATCGAGTCCTCGATGCATGCCCTTGGCATAGACTTCACCTTTGGGTTTGACGGCTTCTTGCGCCCAAAGTCGTTACTTAAAACAACAAACGAAAGACTGAGATCGCACCACAAGCAATAGTCTCGAGCCTTCCCATAAGGCATCCCATTCAACGACTCAGTTAGTCACACATATGGCGCAATATGTAAGCCTTCAAGATCATCTTGATTAGTCAGGTACCATACGCCCTGACCTGGCAGCTCACATTACTATGGTGTCTCCAACAGTGTCTGTCAAAGACACGGGATTTTGCTCTAACGCGAGCAATGCTTCCTAAGGATAACTGGGAACACCACTATCGACTCCAGGTCGAAATTGTTCCATTGTTCCAAGAATCTACGCCACGACACCAAGATAAGATAAACCTTCCATCAGAGGAATAACAACATTAATCGAAGGGTCGAGACGATCAACCATCTCAACCCAGTAGTGTAGCACCTTTATAGAGTAGATAATGCTACACGCCCTTCTGGATTTAGGGTTCATAAAGCCTCTTAATCATGTACCAGGGACTTCACCAACGCACGCCCATGGGTGGGTCCACAATGGTATTTCCATAATCACCAGCATGACACGTTGGCATGAATGACGTCAAACGAATTCACTGGGATGAGCAATAAATGAATTGAATCTTTCAACTCCTACTAGTCCCAAAGGTATGGGTCATAACATTGCTCACAATCACTCGGTACCTTCGTGGTTCAAGACGTATTCGGAATCCCTTATCACAAGGACGAGCCGCGCCCCATCATGTGTGGATCATGGGATTTCTTTCCGACATGATTGATTGTGGTTAGTCGACCAAAATGCGCGTAAAAAGTTAAGGCCGGACACGGCGTCACTGATGCCTCAGATTCTGAAGATGTAACGCTCACGGAATGCGTGAGCATAT
Organism: Ambrosia x helenae; assembly: GCA_030844895.1. Taxonomy (NCBI): domain Eukaryota; kingdom Viridiplantae; phylum Streptophyta; class Magnoliopsida; order Asterales; family Asteraceae; genus Ambrosia; species Ambrosia x helenae. The sequence goes on along the minus strand of CM061227.1, from coordinate 4,816,004 downwards.
ACAGGGGTCGACACATGATTCGGTCAATTATTCAGACGACCACGAGATTCAGACTTTAGGGGAATACACATGCAATTACTAAGGCTAGAGTGTCTAAGTATGACTTTTAGAAAGTCCGTTGGACACCCGAAATCCTACATAATCAATGTCGGCACTACACAATCAAACAAACAGAATAATGACAGCAACGAAGGGTTTAGGTGATGTCCCCTTTCCGAGGGAAACCAAGAGTGAAGCAAACGACAAGTCATCACGTCATCAAGGTAACCCAACAGCTGTAGCAATATGCCCTCTGAGCAACACGACAGTAGAAACATCATGGCAATGACAGCAACACATCCACGAAGCACATCAACTAGGGAACACCACACAAGAGTGATACGTCAACAGATAAGCATGACGACAAGGCAACACCGCAACAGGACAACTCCACAACAGAGAAGCATGTCAGCCAGGCAACACCGCAACAGGAACCGCCTGACACAAAGAAGCACGACAACAAGGCTACACTACTGCAGGAGCAGCACAACAACAGGAATGCATCGTCGACAATGCAACGCAACCACATGGATACGCAATCAGCAAAATAATGTAACTGCAAGCATGCACAATGGCTGGGGGTAACACAGCAGCATGGATGCACATGTCAATATGACGCTCAATATGGAAAATCCACAGTCCACACCACCCTAAAGCTCCGTTATGGTGAGCACGCATCCCCGTGCGTCTCAGATCACTTGTGGAGGTGGGATTTTCATCCGTACCTTCGGCCTTGAGCCTAACCTCCATAGGCTCAATGGTAGGAATTGGTTAGATTGGCCGGCGCATCAATCGTCATAACATAAATGGGAACGACAGGTTCCACATAATTTAGCTGACTTCTAAAGCCGATATTGTTCATAGAGAGGACGACCGTAGGCTTGTTATGAGTCACTCGAACAATGGCAACAGTAACATCGACAGTTTCAACCGAGGCCTGAGAACCATTGACAATGTTAGGCTTCCTAAGAGCCCAAGGAATGATAACTAGTAGTTCAATGAAAGCCTCAAAGAGAATGGAATTAATAACAACGAACTCCACAAAGACACATATATGGTCATAGCGGCTTGGCAAGGGTCGTAGAGACGTCTTCGTTAACGACATTCACCTCCGCAGGAGCCTTAAATACATCGACAACATCAGCTCGAGAAGAGCCATAGAAACAACATCAAGCCCAACATGGACTATAGAGACAACGACAACAATAAGCTCAGCAACAGACATGGAAACAACAACATCAAGCCCGATAAGTGTTACAGAATCACTGACAACAACAAACTCAGCAAGAGCTACACACTTAACAGCGTCAACAGGACTCGCTTGAGCCATAGAACAATAACAGGAGCAACAACGTCAGGCTCGACCGGAGTCTTAGACTCGTCGTAGTTATTATATGTGTGGTAAATAGTATCCATAGGACCTAGAAACCAACCAATATCTTTCCCAATAATCAAAGATAGTTGTCACAACGAGAATAACAATATGTAGAGGCAGAAGGATCATGATTTATCGAGACACCACGATAAAATGAAAACGGTACAGACTCTGGCAAATAAGCCGAGTCATCCTTCTTATTGGAGTCCTCTTCCATGTTATTTAGGTACAAGCATCGAAAGTCATCTGATTAAGTTCCTTTCCGTCATTTAAGCGAGGTTGATGGACTTCCTTCCTGATAGGCCATGCAATGAGAATATCGAAATGTGACAAGAGATTAGACATGTCACAATGTCCATAACGAATGGATCTCGCAACCTTAGTTTTAAAAAAAAATCACCGTGACGAGGGGACACAACGTCTCAATATCTTCGGGGATTGATAAAAACACTTTCCATCAATCGTCGACCAATAAATAACTAGTCTCGTTACCGTGACGACGGTGACGGACATTCAACATTGCAACAAGAGCAATGGAATTGTCGTCCCATGGGTAAGTTTAGTTTAACAGAATAACGTGACCACCTCCAGTAGTCCGTCATTTGATTTTCGAGGGGGATTTCAATGTCAGCAAAAGCGGCTTGCGACACTTGACGATTACGGAACACACCCTTATGTTTACGATTCCTAAAGTGGGGTTCCACTCCCTAGGATTTATGACGGGTTCAGGCACATCACACGTATCGAACCTACTCTGGTGTTCACCGACTGAAGCGAGACTACCAATAATCCTTGAAAAACATACAGGGGGTAGATAGAGGAGTCTTACAATAACCTTTGCACCCCAAGAAAGTGGTATGACATAAGTACCAATATGTTAAGTCTATCATAAATCATCTTTCGAAATACGATCCAGCGCTATTGCAAAGGGTGTTGAACCATACTTGAACACTCAGTACCTCGAGCAGTGGCTTCCTATGAGTTAATCTTATGCACTTCCGAGAGAGTCCATAGCCAAACGTCGACTGGGGCTTGCTATTCCACTACACGCCATCATCATAACACTGGCAACAATGCCGCGGTCGTGATTAGTGCCCGAAATTTTCCAACATCGTCGAAGTTTATCACAGCCCTATGACTCGCGGATGTGCAACATGGCATGCTGATTTCACCATCAGTCCATGACTGCATGGGAACAACCAACACTGTCGATTCAGACGAGGGCTATCGAGCCTTCCAGATAACAATGATCAAGCTTCCTAATCCCGCAACTTTGATTCTGTCCTCCTACAGGAGAAGAAAAATACTCGACCCTTGAAGACAACTTGGGCATACGTTAGATCGAACATGACTTATTCACCATGATGACACAGCAGCACACGGCCACGAGTCTCATGAGTCTCATATCTGACCCACGCAGGGTCCCGTTCTCAACACGCACTGGCCTAGCAGGGACGCACCCTCAGTCTTCACTGGGTTCCAAGTTTAGCATTCCTCGCATCGTACCAGGCATTCATTTCTTCGGTAGGCAGCGCATCCTCGTACGCCCGCTCCTTTAGAAGAACTTTGTGGCGGAGACATTCCACTCCTATACAAGGAAGATTTCGTCTCCCGTCACTATCCGATGCGAGGGTTTACGCCAGATTTCTCACATGAATAGACGTTCGAGCTCTTCCGTGTTCGTACCTTAAAGGTAATGTCAAAGAAAGCTCATTAGGTTAGCTAGGATCAAAATAAAGGGACGTCGACGAGACCTCCCATTTAACCCATTGGCCAATCAAAACTAAGACTGAATCTAAAGAACAAGAACAACCAAGACAAGGAGTGATCACCAATCCTGGCCCTAGCGCCCACCAAGGTTACCGTGCACCCCAAACTATTATTACGTGTGCACCCGTAATGATAATTTGTGTTGCCAGGTAATCTTGTTGCCCGCTAGTTCCGAGCTTCCTGATCCAAAACAAAGATTTCATACAACAAAAGACTTGGTCTAGTTTCGCCTCCAAATCATAAACAACGCGGCGGCATCCATTACCGCGATAGAGATTAGTCCTTCCGATCATCCCGTCTACGGGTAAGTGGGTGAGCTACTCGTAGACCACAGCATCCATCCTACTTGCTGGTACCGGTGATCGATGCAAGAGTGAGGACTAAGGTGAAGCGTGACACAACATCCTTACTGGCAAAATATCCGCACTACGTATATGTATTAACTAATCTTAGAAAATCGGATTCCTATGCAACATAAACATCTTATCCGTATTTTCTAATACTTCATATATTGACACACATGGCTAGTCGGTCGGAATTTCCCCTTGTACATCCCATGTACAAATTTCTTTCTTTTCTTAAAAAAATATTTTGTTGTGTTCTAGTTGTGAAAACTTTGTCCTCGAGCCGAAACCGGTTATAGTCTAGATTTTTTAAAAAAAAATGCTAGTTCGCTATAACCTTGGCTCTGATACCACTTCTGTCACACCACGCCAATGGCGGAAACACGTGGCGCAACGCTCGAAAGCATATCAAAGTCAAGATTAACACAAACTATATTTAATCAGAAAAGATTAATTTATTTGGATGTCGAGAACGAGTATCTCGTTACAATGTTGCACATAGCATTACATAAAACAATGTACATTAAGTTTCAATGTGGGGGTATTTCCGTTTATGTTCCAACCCATTGGTAACAATAGATGAAACCCCGACCAATATCCGACATCCCGAATTCCACCGCACTAGCCCCATATCTATTCAGCACTTAGTTACCTGAAAGATATGTTTAAAAAGACGTCAATATATAAAATATTGGTGAGTTCACAGGTTTTAGTTTCATAACAACAACATTTTCACAACCATCGACTCGACTCACTTTACCGTATAATTATTTTCCCATTAAATAATTATACTAGGATCTGGTCGATTGATATTTAGTTTCATGACAACATTTTCACAACCATCGACTCGACTCACTTTACCGTATAATTATTTTCCCATTTAAATAATTATACTAGGATCTTGTCGATCGATATTTCGTGTTTACAACATGTGCGAAACCTGCACAACTTGTGGCCGTTGTAAGGAGTAGCTAGCTCCTACAAACAATGATGACGAGCAATCCCTTGAGCCCATAACCAAACCAAGACTAATAAATATGCCCCGCAATCACAAGTTGTTTCTCGGCAAATAACAACTTAGTTTAGAATATGTGCACCTCTTGTCTTTACCGGGTTGACGCTATCAACCAGAGGTGGGCCTCGTCAGGCACCAATAGTACTATCCAAATATTCCTTCGGTTTCATGCCCCTGAATTAATGATTACAGTAGCGAGGACTCAACCCCGAGTGGCGAACACAAACTCAAGTACTCATCATACCACTTATCACGTTTTAACTCTTGAAAACATTTGTCATGTAAAACATTTGACAAAACATATCTTTCCCCCAAACGAAAACAGTAAAAAGGGGCCGTGAAACTCACCTGATGTACAGCGTACACTCAAATAGCAGAGAATAGCAAGTCCGTGGTCAAGCACCTACGAACGTCCTAGTGCGTGTAAGTCACTAAGTCTATAGCATGTGCTTTTCCGGCAAGTTGTACACCCAACTCCCAACACCACCATTTAGATATAACTCCCCGTTTAATTAAACATATGTCCTAGGTCCGTTGGTGATGGATTACCATTGTTACAAGTTACATTTATACTTTCATGAATATTAATTAACTTGTATAATATTATTCTCGACTCAACATCACTTAACGTATAATTACTTTCCCATTAAATAATTATACTTAAGATCTCGTCGTTTGATATAATATCTTTACCGCTCGACACGACTCACGTTACCATATATTTATTTTCCCATTCAAATAAATATACTAAGGTCTTGTCGTTCGATAATATATTTTTAACGCCCAACTCGACTCACCACACCGTATATTTACCTTCCCATTAAGTAAATATACTAGGATCTCGTCGGTTCGGTATACATATATATATATTATTTACTCGTCTCGGTTTTCCTTCCCGTATATTTACTTTCCCATTAAGTAAATATACTAGAATTTCGTCGAGCCGAACATATATATATATATATATATGTATTTTCCTCGTTAAGTCCATACGTTCGTTTAACGTTTTTAATCGTTAGATTATTTACGTTATATTTTCTCCCACGAATATTTTTCCAACACTTAGGAAAGTGTTATGTAAATTTTTCACCCAAGTTATATATATTTTAACTCCTTAAAATATATTTTTACTCATCTTGACGTAATGATATTTTTCTCGTTTGTCCGCTTTTACGTCTTAGTTCGTTAACACGTCCAAGTCCGATTTCTTAACTTATATGTGATTATATAGCTAATCTTTTCCAAGTCTTCCAATATGTGTTTTCTAGAAGTATTATTCAACTTTCTAATTCCCAACACATATTACTTGGAAGTTTTATAAACACTTTTATATTTTTAACACAAAACTTGACAACTTATATACAAAAATGTTCCAACACTTTTATATTCCCATTTATATAAAAGTGTTCATTTCTATATAAGTTCTCCCAAGTTTTAGTTTGTCTAAAATTTTTATAAAAACCTTTGTTTTTATATAAATCCATATGTTAGAAAAGTCCATATTTTTATAAAACTCCATTTTATAAAAATACACCTTTATACAAAATACATGTGTATGTTCACTAGTATTTACCACTTTAACAAGTCTTATATCCTTAAGTTAAGATCATTAAAATCACTTTCAAGTTCATCCAAGTTTCATTAACAAGTGTTACCCAAATCACTATTTTTCTTCAAGTGTTCACGATCTTAGTAAAAACTACAAGAATACTTAACATCCATCACTAAACTTTCAATTTATCCACACTAACTAAACACCATTTTAGTCTTTAAAATCATATGTTTTCTTATGAAAAGCTTATTCAAGTTCACCCCTTGTACAACTTGATCTAAGCTAATAAACATGAACTTTTTAAAGACAAAACAAGGTCAAGAATACTTACAACTAGCACAAGGCTAGGGAAGCTTTCAATGCTTGATTATGATGGGGTTTAGTGTGTTCTTCCTTAGTGGTTAAGCTCCAAGCTTGAAACACACAATGGGGGTTTGGAAGATGGATGTTTATGAAGGAAATTTGGAGTGTTTTAAACTTGAAGGAAAGTGTGTGGTTGTTCTTGTTTATCCACGGCACAAAGAAAGAAAAGAAGAAGAGTTTTGATCAAATGTTTAAGTCTTGTGATATCTTATAGCTTCATCATATCTTCCAATAATCTTTCAAGATCACCAAGATCTAACATTAGATCTCAATCCCATATATCATGGATATGTTTGACTAGGGTGATCTTTGATAGATTATAAGAGGGTGTTTGGCCGAAGGTTTATAAAGAAAAGGGAGGATTTTATTGTGATCTTCTAAGATCCATACATGATCTTCCAAGATCACCTACAATCTAGTATGGATTCCAATGCCTTAAAATATGGATTCTTTGTACTAATTAAATCTTGGGTGGATTGTTTTCTTGGAGTGTTTGGCCGTGAGTTTTGTAGGCAAAAGAAAAGATTTTTCTCAATCTTACAAGTACACATGATCTTCTATATAATCTTCCCAAGATCTTTTCCATATATTACATGATCTTTCCTTAGATTTGTAGTACAAGAAAAGGATTTTAAGTGTGGAAGGGTTGGGGGCCGGTTTTGGGGGTGGTATTGGTGGGGTCCACAACACAAAATATTTGCTAAATAATATATTAAGTTTAATTCTTTATCGTTCGGGTGTCGTTCGGGTATTTTTCGGACTTTAACCGCGTGTTATTCGGACATTAAAAGTGCCTCTAATAACCCTTAAACATAGTCTATTTTAAGTGTTGATTGGTTATTTAGCCTCTTGTCGGGTGAAATTATAAGTTGTACGCGTACCGGGTGCGGTACGCGCACTTTATTCATTACCGGGAGATTTGTATGAAAAGCCTTCACTTATGGTTTTGGAGTTCCAAAACACATTATATTTTGTGAAAATACCCTTTATTTTATATCCTGGGTGTTCGGGATCCTTTTCGTTTATTTAATTTTTTCCGGGTAATCACCAACGTCCGTACCGGACAAGTTTATTCGCACATGATCCTATCATGCATCGTCATTAAACGTGTGCATTCCTATGCATCTTATGGGGAATTTGCTATTCTCTTACGGCATCAATTAAATTAATCCAATTAATTTAAACATGCACTTAAACCGTTAATTACATATACTAATTACGTACGGAATCACATCGATTTTTGCCGGATGTTACAAAAGGAGAGGGAACATGATATGTTCAGGATTGCCAAAGCTAAGGAGCGGAGGGGGTGAGATTTAGGGGTAGTGAAGTTTATAAAGGGAGAGGATGGACGTGTTTTAGTCAAGGAGAATGACATTAAATTGAGATGGAAAACATACTTCCACGGTCTTTTCAACGACGGGATGGCTCACCAACAGGAAAGCGACAACCCAAATACCCAAACGCCGCAGCGGAATCATTGTTACTGTCGTCGTATCACTCAGGAAGAGGTGAGGACAACACTTAGGAAGATGGGGAAGGCTAAGGCAGTTGGTCCGGACAAGATCCCGATTGAGGTATGGAAGTGTTTAGGTGAGGAAGGAGTTCAATGGCTAACTATTCTCTTCAATCTTATATTTAAATCTGGAAAAATGCCAGATAAGTGGAGGAGTAGTGTTGTAGTGCCTATATATAAGAACAAAGGAGATGCACAATGTTGTAGGAATTACAGAGGAATTAAGCTATTGGGTCATACTATGAAATTATGGGAGAGGGTAATTGAGACTAGAATTAGAAGAGAAACTCATGTTACAGTAAATCAATTTGGCTTCATGCCAGGGAGGTCAACTACCGAAGTGATATACATTTTGAGGAGTTTGATGGAAAAGTATAAGGAGGAGAAACGAGATCTTTATATGGTGTTCATTGATCTGGAAAAGGCATATGACAGTGTACCTCATAACCTGATTTGGGATAGTTTGGAGGTTAGAGGGATTCCTAGAAAGTATATAGACATAATTAGAGATATGTATGATAGGACTGAAACTAGTGTTCGGGTGCCTGTAGGGGATACTGACTTCTTCCCCGTGGAGGTAGGGCTCCACCAAGGGTCCACGTTGAGCCTGTTTCTTTTTGTAGTTGTCCTAGATGAGATGTCTAAGGCCATTCAGGAGTCATTACCGTGGTGCATGCTTTTTGCAGATGATATAGTGTTAATCGCGAAAACTAAGCAAAGGCTGAATATGAAGTTAGAAGAGTGGCGATTAGCTTTAGAGGGAAAAGGTTTAAGGATTAGTCGCGCTAAGACTGAGTACATGAAATTTCAATCCGTAACATTTTGTACTAAAAACAATTGTGTAACATCTCTTCCATGCAATTTCATTGTATAGAAATCTAGAGTTAAGTACCGTTTGTATGCCTGTGGTTTGAGACAGAAGAAAGCTTGAGTCCCTACTTTGTTGAACTTCCACCTTGAGTCTGCAACGTTCTCAAGATTGGTCAATTCAGTCACTCCTCCACGGGCGTCAAACTATTGTCAGAAGAACTAAAGGGTATCTTGGTCATTTTGCTTTGAATGATGGGGGCATTATAGTCTTTTAACTAAATTATTGAAGAAGAAAAAAATATATATGTAAAACTAAAATTACAAAACCAACACTCTCCCATTTCCCTCTCTTATTCACAACACCCACATGCACCACTATAACAACACGATCATCACCAACATCCACCCTATTAGGCATCCCATAATATATGCCTCACACATCTCCATCTAGTCAAGTCAACACATTCATAATATATGCCTCACATCTCTCCAACTAGTCAAGTCAACACATTCAATATCATTATGTATAAAATTATTTTATAGGAGGATTTGTCTCCTCAATTGTTGTACCTCTTCTTGTATATATATCCTTGTATTATCTTCATTCCAATCAATCAAAGTTGTTACACTTTCATGGTATCAAGCTTTGATCCATTGAATCCTAAAGTTCCCTTGCACTTCTTGCTTCTTTTTTCTTCCTCAATTCTGCCCACCCGCCCATTTTTTACTGTTCTTGTAACACCTCTCTATGTCTTACTCAACCGAATTATCCACAATCCCTATCCACTCCCTTAGCCATCTTATTAACATCAAACTCAATTCTACCAATTACCTTCCTTGGAAAAAGCAAATCACCCCGGTTCTATCGTACCTAAACCTACTCGGCCATGTTGATGGTTCGAAAATCTGTCCATCCCAAACCATCATCACAAACAACCAAACCGTCCCAAATCATGCCTTCACCGAATGGAAAGCGGCCGATCAAAAAGTGCTCCTCCTCATAAACTCTACTCTAACCGAGGAGGCCATGGCCGAAACCATAGGCCATACCACTGCCTTATCGGTTTGGAAAGCCTTAGCAAATGCTTATAGCCATTGCTCAATTGAGCGTATTCACAATCTTAAGGATTCCCTTCGAAATCTTCAAAAAGGAAATGGATCGGTTGCCGAATATGATCGAAAATTCAAACTTATATCCGACCAACTTGCTTCAATTGGTCACCAAATCAGTGATGAAGATAAGCGCCATTGGTTTCTTTGTGGATTAGGCGCTTCATTTGAAAATTTCTCCACTTCCCAACGCACCATACATCACGCGCCTCCCTTTCGTGATCTCCTCACGAATGCGGAAAATCAAGAACTCTTTGTCCAAAAACTTCATGGAACAACACCCACTGAAGCCGCATTTTACTCCAAACAAAATCGGCCCTCTTCGTCTTTCCGTGGACGAGGTCGTTCGAACTCCTCAAGGGGTCGTGGTAATTCCTACAACAAATGTCTTCTCATTTGTCAACTTTGTCGCAAAGAATGCCACTACGCTAGTACTTGTCCCACTCTAGCCTCTTATGCGCAAAAAGCTCTCACTCTAGATGCCAATCTAGCTCAAGCTTTTAATGCACAATGCAATCTTGATTCCAAAAATCCGGATTGGACGGCCGATTCAGGTGCAACAACACATATGCTAAATAATATCCTTGGTCTAAAGGTTTCTAAACCTCACAAGGGTAACATGCGTGTTACCTTTGGTAATGGGCAATCATTACCCGTTACTCACATTGGGAACACGTCTTTAAATAATTCTATACCTTTACAGAATGTTCTTGTTGTTCCCAACCATATAAAAAATCTCCTATCCATTAGTAGGCTCACAAATGATTCTCCCGTTGATGTTTTATTTTCTAACAATTTTTTTCATATTCAGGACCGAAAAACGGGGGAAGTTCTTGCTAGAGGCATTTGCGAAAATGGCTTCTATGTCCTCACCCAAAGTCACAAGTCTCTTGTTGCCGCACTTTCCAGTTCTCAACTTCGTGCTTCGTTCAATAAATGGCATAGTCGCTTAGGACATGTTTCCTTTGAGACTATATCTACTTTGAATAAACTCGGTCACGTTTTTGTTACCTCTTTATTACCCAAACCGGGTTTATGCAACTCTTGTGAGTTATCTAAAGCCAAACATCTACCATTTATTGAAAACAACAAACGTGTTCAACAAGTTTTAGATTTAATTCATTGTGACCTTTGGGGACCCGCGCCAATTGCCTCAACTGATGGATATTTATATTATGTGATATTTGTAGATGACTATTCTCGATTCACATGGTTTTATCCTTTAAAGACAAAATCCGATTTCTACAATGTTCTTACCATTTTTCTAAACTTTGTACAAAATCAATTTTCAACAAGTGTCAGTTTTTCAAAGTGATGGTGGAACCAAGTTTACAAATAATCGAGTTCAAACTTGTTTTCAAAAACATGGCATACATCATCGCTTATCTTGTCCTTATACACCGGAACAAAATGGCCGGGCCGAACGTAAACATCGTCATATCACAGAAACCGGTTTAGCAATGATGTTTAATGCACATGCACCACCAAAATTATGGCTTGATGCTTTCACTTCCGCGACCTTTTTCCACCTTAAACCAATGGCTCACCGGAGAATCATTGTCGATAACCAAAGCCGACCCCACACCACCACTTATCATTAAAGTTCTAAAACCCTAACCACTATCATGGTTAGCTGGAGCAGCACCAAGACCTGAAGTTGAACACCCTAACCATGAACCACTGTTTGTTACGTAACCACAATGTCTAAAGTCTCTTTATTAATTCAATATTTATATATGTTTATTTTTAATTTTCTAATTTGGATTGTTTGTTACAACATATTTTCATATAATTTTTAGACTTTTACACTGTAAAACATTTACTTATTTTTTAATATAAAAAGAGAATTGAAGAGCCCAAATCAAATTTATATTGGTTCAGCTTAAGCTCGTATTAACATTTTCAAAACTTTATGTAACATACGGTGGAGACATTTACATTAACTAGAGATCACAGTCAGATTATTAAAAGCTAGTGGTCTGAATGGGTTTCATTCGAGTGCTCAGAAACAATATCTAAAGCTTTCACATGTTCTGCGCCATAAAAAAAATATAAGAGAAACTACAAATTTTGTTCTTCAAGTATATAGCAAATTGCACGTTGTATCTTTTGTCATTAGCAAATTTTGTTCAGTGTACTTTTGGTAAAAACAAAGAACACAACGTTTGCTTGTACTAAATGTGTTACAAATTGCAAAAATTTAGACTATTTATGTAATTTATGGACTATTTTTTTTTTAACCACAGGGACTATTCAATATTCATGTACTTAACTCAAGAATAAAATTTGTAATTTAGCCTAAATATTTACGTAATAAGCACTATGAATGATATACATCTCTAAAAGTGTTTTGTTTTTTCTTTTGCTATGCAAGTTTTGTTGTCACTTGTGTCAGTGTGAGTGCACATTAACAAGTTTTGTTATTAAATATGATGAGTTTTACACATATTTGAAATAATTAGTTTATTGTTTATATAAATACTTGGAAGTATTTCAAGCAAATCTTAAAACTTTTCGAGTTGAGTTCCCTGTCATAAATGCAAGTCAAGCTATTGCTTGTTGAGGTTAACTCGGCTCGTTTGCAACCCTACTCCAAACGGTGTTTGCGCGTTTGGTCTAAACGACTTGTAGACCAATATATTTTGTGTCCTTAGCAGCGGTGTTCATTGGGTTAAAATCGGACCGACCAGACCAAACTAAAAACGTACAAAATAATGACCGAAAACCAGGCATCACAACACAGGTTTGGAATCTCACTGATCCCAGAAAATGACATGAAATAAACTCCGAATTTCTTGTTATGATCCATGTTATGCTTTTCAATTTAGTCAACACGGTCTGGTCTGGTCCGGTTTCACGTTTGCACACCCTTGGTTCATACCAAACGACCAGGCCTAACTAGATCATAGACGGGCCAGTTACACTGATCTGGTCATTTTGTGCATCTCTTGCTCAGTTGTAACTTGTAACCAACTAAAACATATTTTTTAAATTACGTGTACACTATACCACAATGAATGATCCAGTACTCGAGTCTACTCATAAAAGTTAAAAACTAGAATTTACCGGAAATTAAAACCTACATTAATTAAACCAAACCCACCAGATCTACCTACCTGGGAATTTATTTAACTAAAAGGTAATGTTTTGAACATACCGGTAGGTAACTAAAGTCGACATATGAACATCTTCTTCAAGCTTTGATCTTGTTATTGGGTACACCGTTTGATGGGTCGGTTTCACCACTTGATTGTGAATTGTTGTTCTTTGAAGGTGAAGAGACAGCATTTAGAAGAAGAACAGTAGGCGGAGCCTGGTCTTTTGTAGGTGTGGGAATGTCGTGATTATGGATTCCTTTGTATGTTAGTATTACCTCAGATGAATCGTCAACCGACATCTCAATGTGTTTCCTAACCGACATCCAGCTGAAGTGCATTTATAGTAGTTCCTAAAACAGTATAGCTTTGAATCAGAGGTTGTTATTAACCGATTATAATACAACAAATCATACGCAGTAAAATTCCACCAATGCAATAGCAGCAAAGCTATTGGCAGGGTGCGGGGAGGGTAAGATGTAGGCAAACCATTCCCCAAGGATAGAGAGGTTGCCATCGGGGAGACCCCAACTCCAAAACCATATCTGGACATGAACACTATATAAGAAACATTGAATTCTACACATGGAATCTAAATATTATAAACTAAAAACTAAAAAATTAACAAATAGCAAGCTACCAATAATAAAAATGATAGAACAGTATAATAGTATAGATAAAACATCATAGAGACATGAAGATAAAATGAAGCTACCATTTAGTGTTGTAAGAATCGCTAGGCGCTAGTCGGCCGGTGGGGTACCAACTAACAATTAATCGGGATTGATCGGATTGAGATTTTATATGTAAGTTACAGTTTTATTTGTATGTAGACACCTTTTTATATGCAGTTTTGTAAGTAGACATATTTTAACACGTTCGACCCATATTTTGAAATAGATAGGATTAATTTGCCGGAATTTACAAGTTTTGGCCGGAATCTAGATGAAATTTACAGGTTTTGGCTAGAATTTGGCTGGAATCACAAGATTGCCCTCGATATTTGGCCACTTTTGACCAGATTTGACCACTGTTGACCGCCTACTGATTAATTAAGTGATTAGTTCAAAATTACTCAGTGAACCACCGACTAGCGATTAATCAGAGGCTACAACCATGCTAACATTCAAAGGCCAACAATAGTACAGGTAAAGCTAAGCCCGTATAACAAAGTCAAGGATTAAGAGGCTACCTCTTAATCAGTCAGGCCTCTTAATGGCTTAATGGCTCAACAATCAACACAATGTTGCCAAACAACCCTTTATCCCCCTAACAGTTTTAACCTTAAATATATGCCTCCATGAAGTCGTATCCTAGACCATGTCCTTAGATGTGCAAGTATAGCAAATTCTGCTTTAATCCGCTTATCTTAAGTCAATTTCGGTCTACCTCTAGCCCTCCTCTCCTCTATAGTGAGGGTTTCCACTGATCTAAGCCATAGTTGTCAATAGCGACAAGCTACCTATATGCTACTTAGCGATAACGACGACATCGCAACCACTGGTGTTTAGCGGTAAGATATTGGAATATTTAAAAGATATTAAAAAAATAGCTATTTATAATTTATAGATATATATAGTGTTAATTTTATACTTTTATGTACAAATTTATAAAGACCAAATGCAAACTAGTGATGATAGAGGGGGTTAAATGTTTGAATACACAAACTAATTTTATACTTTTTATATAAAAAAATAGAAGTTTTAGGGACTAAATGTAAATTGGTGAAAGATAAGTGCTTAAATGTTGAGATACCTAAACTTATTTAACCTAATAGGCAACACATAGGTTACAGCCACATCTTCTTCTTCTAGTTTCTCTCTACCTTCTTCCTGGTTTCCGACCGAAAGCATATCCGGCATCGGAATTCGCCGTTGAAATTGCTCTGTGGTCATCGCCATATAACCACGACGCGACGCTATTCACTATAGCACCCGCTATGAACGCTATTGCCAAATGTGATCTAACTATCTAAGCAGCTATCTCCTCTTCGAATGTTCAAACCGTCTCAATATCCCCTCTTATCTTTGAAAAAAAAACCCTCATTTCTTATATGGTCCAACCTTGTGTGCCTACACCCACACCTTAGCTTCCTCATCTCGGCCACCTCCAACTTACACATCTTTGTTTTCTTGATGACCAAAAATTTGTTTCGTATAACATCAAGGTCTAACATCCCCTCTAATTTAGTTGCAAACATATTGTCGCACAATACCCACGTGGTTCTCCATCTATACCATCATACTTGAAGTCCTCAACATCATTTACACCATTGTCCCGGTAAATGTACTTGGTTTTAGAGGTGGTAAAATGAGCGGGGCAAGGGTGTTGGATTTAGGGGTGTACAGTGTAAATAACACAAATCGGATCGAGCTTAAGCCCAAGCTCATGATGGGAATCATTTTATAAACGAGCTCGAGCCTGGGCTCCATACACCAAGCTTGATTAGGATCACGAACATGGGTAGACAACATACACAGACGCACGCTCGCGCACACACACACATACAAACACATGTACTCTACCTACACAAAATAAAAACCAAAACACTTCAACAAAGAAACACCAATTCATTCAGTATTCAAATATATATCAAATAAACTCTATTTGGATAATTATATAGAGAGAACTAAACAAGAAAAAAAAATAGAGCAAACACAAGGTATGTGATAGGAACTTGGGATTTCAAATGGAACAGAAAGTAAATAGATAGATAGTCGGCCCGATTCGAGAGGGCAAGTCTC
The DNA here is from genome assembly GCA_030844895.1 of Ambrosia x helenae. NCBI lineage: Eukaryota > Viridiplantae > Streptophyta > Magnoliopsida > Asterales > Asteraceae > Ambrosia > Ambrosia x helenae. The sequence goes on along the minus strand of CM061227.1, from coordinate 4,800,271 downwards.
CAAAATACAAAGTACCAACACTCAAAAAATAACAAGACAATGAAACTAAAAACAATAATCAAGTATTTAAAAGTAAACTTTGATGAAGCAATTACTACCCCCCAACCATTCGGTTTCCTTCAACTTTTCAATACCAATTGTCCCTTTACATCCCCATATTCAAGATTAGGGTTGACCGGGTCAAACCCATATCTAAAGATAGTGCGGATCTGATCCATGGGAGCTGGGTTCGTATCACGGGGCCTGGGTTAATTAATTGGGTTTGTATCAATACTTCCAGCCTGGAAAATCGACTTGTCCTCAAGTCGGAAAGACAGGCATAGTTGTACCAAGCAATAAGCCACTCTATGGTTGTCGAGATATGTCCCTTCATTAATCTTCGAGTTGTATGCTTCCAGAAATCATGAGCTTTAACAACTGTGGTCGACTTGAGAACTATTCCGGACCAAGTACCAATAACTTTGTTATGTGCTACTGGGCCAGCAGACACTAGATGAGAGCAAGTGTAGCTCCTCTTTCTAATTTTCAATATGTCTAAACCATTCCATCCACCAGGTATAAGCCATTTATCAGTTTCATCAGCCCGTAAAATCATGTGAACAATAGGTAAATTGGTACGCAACTTCATGGGATTTTGGTTTTTTTCCAAATCATTCGCATGTAAATTGGTACCAAGTCGGAAAGACAGGCATAGTTGTACCAAGCAATAAGCCACTCTATGGTTGTCGAGATATGTCCCTTCATTAATCTTCGAGTTGTATGCTTCCAGAAATCATGAGCTTTAACAACTGTGGTCGACTTGAGAACTATTCCGGACCAAGTACCAATAACTTTGTTATGTGCTACTGGGCCAGCAGACACTAGATGAGAGCAAGTGTAGCTCCTCTTTCTAATTTTCAATATGTCTAAACCATTCCATCCACCAGGTATAAGCCATTTATCAGTTTCATCAGCCCGTAAAATCATGTGAACAATAGGTAAATTGGTACGCAACTTCATGGGATTTTGGTTTTTTTCCAAATCATTCGCATGTAAATTGGTACGCATCAAGTTCACTGGATTTTCGTCCTTTTCGAATTCTTTGACCTGCAATTGAACATCCAAAACATGCTCAGGTCGATCTTCGATCTTCAATTGAACATCCAGAACATGCTCAGAGCAATCTTCGATCTTCAGTTGAACATCCAGAATCTGATCTGTGTCACTGATAGGGCTGTGGTCGCAGGTTTCTTCTTTGACTCGCTCTTGATTTCTACACCGGATGGGTATTCCCAGCATCACGGTCTTGAGTGCTGCAACATCACCCCTCAATTGCGACTCTATGGCGTCGAGTTTGGCAAGGATGGTGGACAACTGAGCAACAATTTGATCGGACGAAACACTGCTACCATAGCTACCCCGGGTCTGCACCATCTTTCCTTCAATTTCCCGACAATGGAACCAATGATAGGAACTTGGGATTTCAAATGGAACAGAAAGTAAATAGATAGATAGTCGGCCCGATTCGAGAGGGCAAGTCTCCAAAATACAAAGTACCAACACTCAAAAAATAACAAGACAATGAAACTTAAAACAATAATCAAGTATTTAAAAGTAAACTTTGATGAAGCAATTACTACCCCCCAACCATTCGGTTTCCTTCAACTTTTCAATACCAATTGTCCCTTTACATCCCCATATTCAAGATTAGGGTTGACCGGGTCAAACCCATATCTAAAGATAGTGCGGATCTGATCCATGGGAGCTGGGTTCGTATCACGGGGCCTGGGTTAATTAATTGGGTTTGTATCAGTATGTCAACTGTCAATAATTATCTTTTATGTTGGGACAAAATCATATATACTTAGAGAGTTACCCCACTCTCTCTCCTTACACTCCAAAGTCCAAACCCTCATATCCCAATGCAAGTTCTTGAGGAAGGGTATAAATGTTGTAAATTTAAAAATGGGCATATTCAGTATTATGATGTTTTGTGTATTTTACACCAAGTTTTGAGGATATATGAAATTAGTGCTTACGTTTATGATCCCTCTTAGAAGTAATTACCAATTGGACTCTTACGTTAGTAAGATCTCAACAGATTGATTAACTTAACCTAATGAAATCGTATATATAAACTCAAGGTTTAAAAGTACGGAAACGTGCCTCGAGGCGTTTTCCTTTCGCCTCACGAGGCGTACGCCTCGAGGCGAACCGAGGCGTAACCGCGAGGCGGAATGAAAATATATATATAAATGTTATATATCTTATAGAAAATGAAATACTAACTAATTTCAGCATCAAATTCATCAAAAACATTAAAAACACACGTTAAAAGGGCATGACATGCTTGAAATTGAAATAAAAAGTCTAAAACATCAAAAACAAACTTAAGAAACCCCTGAAGCGCATCTGAGGCGCCGTTTTTATTACTGCCTCAGCCCTGTGAGGCGCATCTACAAAATAGCACCCTGAGGCGCAGCCTCAGACTCGTTGACTCGTTTTCCTCCCGATTCGCCTTGAGGCGCGCCTCGAGGCGCACGCCTCAGCCGTTTTTTTAAACCATGTATAAACTATAGAGTGGTTTTTTTTCTTCTTTTCCCACCACGTCAAAATTAGATTTATTTCTTCTTTCCCATGGAAAAATGAAAAAGGGAGAAAAAATAACCCCATAGTCAAATTTCTATCATTCTAAGGCTAGAGGATTCTCCAACTCTTTTAACTTTCTTAAGTTTTCATTTATTTCTTGTCCCAGTTAGTGGGATACAAGTATAGTTGACAAAACAAGAGAGCTGGATAATGGATCAAGTCAAGTACTTTTAAGTGCGGGCCAAAACATGTCAGGTAAGAATGGTCCACATGCTTTTTAATCCAATTTTTTTAAGTTTATTTGCAACATGATTCTAAAAGCTATATCATTAAGAAACCAATCTTTAAATTAAAGATTTAGGAGGTCTATACATACATATATGCACACCAAGGATGATATTCAACCAGTTTGCCCTATTCCTTGTAAATAAAATATTTTATCTTTAACCCATTTGACGCATTAAAAATGAAACATTAGAACATTACACAAATGACCAAATCGACCAGATTATATGTAAATGGGTAAAATAAGCACATCTAGATAAAAGGTTGCTTCTTGTTGTTACACTTGCAACCCTGTCTACTAACCATTAACACGACTTTCCTCTTTGTTCTTTAAACTAGATTTTATGTCTTATCTCTTCAGGTCATCCTTCTTTTTGATGAGCCAAGAACAATTGAGTAACCATTTATGTGTTATTCTTACTCATCTGTAGAAGACTTCACTCTTCGTTCTTTAAATTAGATTTTATGTCTTATCTTTTCAGGTCATCCTTCTTTTCTATGAGCCAAGAACAATTGAGTAACCATTTATGTGTTATTCTTACTCATCTGTAGAAGACTTCACTCTTCGTTCTTTAAATTAGATTTTATGTCTTATCTTTTCAGGTCATCCTTCTTTTCTATGAGCCAAGAACAATTGAGTAACCATTTATGTGTTATTCTTTCTCATCTGTAGAGTCTAGACTTGACCTTATTTGTGAATAGCAAACTTGAGGTGGTAAAATAAGTAGGGTCGAGTTAAAATGGGCTTGGTCAAACGGCTAACTTTTTGACGAGTCTAAAGTTTTATAATTTAAATTAACAATCGCATAAAATATGATTGCACAAAAGTATTATTACGATAATAATCTTATTTTTTTAATAAAGTATGCACCTGGGATGAGGATTTCCCTTCACCATCTTTTGTCCATATTTCCTCCATCTATATCCATCAGCTGATATTCCAACATCACTAGCTGCATGTATCACAAACTTGGGTTTTTTTGGAGGTTTCAGAACAGAACCAGGACTTACTGAGCTGCTCTTCTTCACTCTGGTGATCCGAACCATGAAATGCATATGAAGTAAAAGCATATCATATTGATTCTGATTTCACATAACATACTAGATATAAAAATGGCTAATTGCATAAAAGGTAGCCAGCAATGACTAAATATCTAAATTATTTTGATAACCATCTTGTGCCAAAAAACCATCAACGTTTCAAAATGTTTGCTTTCCTATAACCAATTTTCAAAAATCAACCAAAAGGTAACCCTTACAGGTAGGAGAGGTATATTGGGTCGATCAAGCAGGTTCGAGTAATAAGTCAAAACAGGTAACTTTTTAAGTGAGTTCAAAGAGGTCAGGTTGTGCCAGCGTCAAACAATTATTTTTCATTGTTTAAGCTTTTACAATTATTTAGTGTGCTTGATATTATTACAAAAAAAAAAAAGAAAAGAAAAGAAAACTACATTTTTAATTACGAGGTTTAGGAGGTTATGTGCATTTGAATACAAATTCAAATGACATCCAATTTCTTTCGACTTGATTTTTTGGTTAAATCTTTTACCTTAACCCATTTGACTCGATTGTAGTTACTCGGATAAAAATTGCCACCTCTGCTTACAGGTTGACCGCCGTCCAAAAATATGACAGGTAAAATGTTGGCTTTTTTCGTCACATGGTGCCTGAGGCCCTTAACTTCAAATAATACCTTGTAACGTTGACGGTTTTTCAGGCATAAAAACATTGGATACCTTAAATAAAATTTGCCCAAAAAAAATAACAGAAAGTTTGCCTTGCCTCGGTTTTGGCGGTGGTGCATCCATCTCTTCAACTAAAATCAGACCATTACTAACAGAGCCACTTGATTTATGTTGTCTGGACCCAGGTGCAGAGATAATTTTCCGTTCTTTCCCCCGAGAAGAAGCTGATAAAATCTTACCCCTCCTGCTATACACTTTCTTAGGTGGATCATGTTTGTGTTGACCTTTATAAACTATTTTCGTGACTGAATTGTACTGATCACATGCCTCAATCTTTTTAGCATCACAATCATTGTGTGTGCACTTAAAATAGCTTCTAGAACCTGGAGGACTTTTTACTTGTTTCTGACCATATTTTCTCCAGTTGTACCCATCAATAGGTGTCTTAACAGTTCGAGAAGTAGATGCGGTCTTAGGATCAGAATTAATCCTCTGATTTAATTCTGGTGATAGCATGTCTTCTTTTGAACTCAATCTTGCAATACTTGAATTTGGTGGTGAAAATTCGGAGGTTAAAGATGGATTATTCCCTGAATGAGCTTGAGCAGCCTGAGATATAACGACTGCTAATGCTTCTTGGTGACTCCCTTGAAGTTGATTCTAAATTTCAAAACAATAAATAACTGAAATGTATATGAACATATATATACTGACAGATAACTATTTAGAAGGGAGCAAAAAAACCCTGAATGGAACAAGTGAATAGCATTATCCACAAACATTATCATGACCATATTCATTAACATATAGCATTATCCACAAACATCATCCTCTTAAGCAAGCTTGTGAACAGGTTACAGGATTAAGCGTCACTTACAAATTCAAAGATATACACAAAATGTTAGCAAACTCATTAAAAGAAAATCTAAAGGCTTAACTCAAAAGTTTGATTTTGTTGCAATGATGAAGTTTTGGTGCTAGAGTATGTTAACTCCAGCTTGATTGAATAATGGTTAAATGGAATGAAAACTTTCATGGAATGAGTCATTTCATTCCATCACTGTGTTTGATCAACCGAAAGGAATGGAATGGTCACTCGAATATATAGGTTCCGTATGCTATACATAATTAAAATAATATGGTAAACAAAGGTAAATATATATCTTTAATGTACATAATTCGAATTGACACTAATTAGTTGATTCTTTCTAAGTTTTCACACTATATGTAAATATTGATATTAGTTCTAGTTATTGCAAAAAGTAACAAGAAATAACAGGAAACATTTTTCTAAAAGAAGAAAAATAAACTAACAAGAAATATCAATAAACAATCAAATAAGATTACAATGAACACGTGTTGCAAAGTACAAACTTACAACCAACCTAGTTTGTATTCTGGAACAAAGTATTTTCTTGTAAACTTCACAGCACACATGTGCAATAAACTCTTATTATCAATAACAAATCGCATATTTAACACCTAAATATTATAATATTTTTATAAGATAGGCAGATAACAACCGAAGAACATAAAAATTCACTTCTGTCTATTTAGAAAGCATGTTCTTTCAGTTTCAACTTGCACACCAAAGTCCGAAGTTAGGTGAGCAATCCCAAGCAATAAAATGAAATCAGTAAGCATCAACTGTTTTTCCACTAAGCAGACAGCCATGAGAAATTATCAACATCAGGTCAGTGGAAAAGCAAGCTATAAGTATCCATCAAGGAGTAGTTGAGTTGTTGATTACTTGATCATATCCCATATCTTAGTTACATAGTACCAAACAATTTGACACAAACCCAAAAACAAAGTCCTTGACATCATAGGAATCCTCTTTAAGACACAAGTTAAATAAATTTAACCTAGTTACTAAAAGAGTTAAACTTTTGATTAGGCTAACTTTCAAGTTTAAACTTATGTTAGATTCTAAAAAGTTTTGAAAATTTTGACAACCACACTGTAACAACTAAAGATTATACATTTACGCCCCCCACGCGCACACACACAAAAGTCACCATTTATGTAGTTCACAAATACACATCAAAATGAGTTAAGTTTGACTAAGGAACACAAAATGCCATCAAAATTTATGATTACTTATAAAGATGAATAAAATCCAAGCAAAGTCGTAATCATGTCAATTATATATTTATTAAAATAAAATAAAAAACTGAAAACCAGCAAGAACATTAGCAAAATAACAAGTGAAGATGTAACCGTGTAACAAAATGGTTCAAATTTCGATTAGGTTAATTTCAAGTTTAACTTGTGGTAGATTATAAACAGCATTGAAAATTTTGACAACCACTTTGACAAATACTCCAAAATCAAATATAGATTATACATTTAAAATAAAAATTGGTAGCATTTCTGTTCACAAATACACATCAAAATGGGTAAAGTTTGACAAAGGAGCAAAAACTGTTGGTCAAAATTTACGATTACTTTATAAAAATCAATAAAATCAGAGAAAAGTCTTTATCATGTCAATTATATAATTCTTTAAAAAAAAACCAGCAAGACATTAGCAAAATAACAAGTCAAGATGCAACCGTGTAACAAAATGGTTAAAATTTTGATTAGGTTAATTTTCAACTTTAAACTTGTGGTAGATTCTAAACACCTTTGGAAATTTTGTCAACCACTCTATAAGACATCAAAATGTTGTCAAACTTTATGATTACTTTATGAAGATGGATTAAACCAGAGCAAACTCTTCTATCATGTCAACCTATCATAGTTATCAAAGGCGCTAGGTGCATAGGACTCACAATGGGCCTAGGTGCAAGGCACAAAAAAGTGAGGGCCAGGGAAAAAAAGAGGGCACTTAAATGAAAAATTAAATGAAAAATATATTATGTATTAGAATAATACTATCCAACAAATAAAATAAATAGTAGAAGCTATTATATAACATTTAATATCATCTAATTAATACCAAAAGTTCTAAAACAGTAAAGATTCAAATGTAATTTCAAAACTTAAAACTTAAAAGTTCTACGGTTCTAAAATTTCTAAATTGGATCAGAACTTTGGATGAAAGTTTCTTAAATCGGTATTGTAGACATGGTTGTAAAAATCGTGCCTAGCCTCCGATTAATCGTTGGTTAAAGGTTCACCTGAGTAATTTTCATCAAATCAGCCAATTAATCGCTAGGTGGTCAACGGTGATCAAAGGCAGTCCTAATCAGCCAAAAATCAGGGACAGTCCAGCGATTCCGGCCAAGACCTAATAAATGTCGGCCAAATGCAGGCATTGGCCTGTGAATTCCGGTTATTAATCCTATCTACTTAAAATATGTGTCGAGGAGAGGGTTAAAACATGTCTACTTATAAACATTATATATAAAAATGTGTGCATGTATTCAAAACTGATACTTACATATATAAAATCCCAACTCGATTAATCCATGTTAATCCCCTTTTAAACGCTAGTCGGTACTCCACCAGCCGACTAACGCCTAGCAATTCTTACAACAATAATTGTAGAAGCTTATATTGTATACAAGAAGATCAATAATTTTTCATTAAATAATAATAATAATAATAATAGTTAATAAATAAATAAATAAATCGGTATTTAGTGTGAGTGAAGAGCTGAAGCGAGGACCTATGAACCAGAAGCACAATTATAGACCTCGCTTGGGAAATAAGCCTAGGCGATGCGAGTACTTTTAATAACGATGCAATCTATCTGATTATTATTATTATTAATAATAATAATTTATTATTATTACAAGCTCAAAGTCAGTTACTGATATACCTTCAACTGCTCCAATTCATCATGTCTGACCTCATACTGTACAGGCACCTCAGCCAAACCTAAACACACACACAAACTAGCTAAATCAATCACATAACCACAACAAAATGGAATTAAAAACAAAGCGATGGTACAACTACATACCAGAACTTAGGGTTTCGGATTGAAAACAAGTTGTGGAATAATATTCCTCGGTTTGCATAGGCGAAGTCTCATAATCACTAACCTCTCGCTGATCATCTGTCGCATCATCGTCGAATTCGTCGTCGTTAACGGTGGCGGAATCTTCTTCTTGTTGTTGTTGTTGTTCAACGTCGTCGTTTCGTCTGGTTGTGTCTCTGGTTATGATTTCGAATTGTGTTGCTTCAGAGCTTCGATCACTGTCTTCGTCATCCATGTTATTAATATTATCTGAAGAAGGAAGAATTTGAGTGTGAGGAGTTTGTGTTATGTTCTTGTTTGTTTGTTTGTTTGTTTGTTTGGGAGTGTTAAGGGGAAGAAAAGTCTTGTTTTAAACAAGGGTAGTACTTCGTAATTATGGACACTTTGACTGTTCAATGTTTTGAACAAGTCGAGCTTAAACGAGTTTGAGTCTCAAATTACTCTATATACTAAAGCTAAGCGGTATGCAGACGCCCCACCCCTCGTTTCTTCCTTTTGCTCCCATCCCGGTTGCGTACACCGTCCCCCTCCCCGTCTCAAGTCCCCCCGTCCCCGTCCCCAACGCAGCAAATAGAACGAACCAATAGGAGTTTTTATTTATTTATTTATTTATTTTTGAACGTTGAACGGCTCTATTTAAAAGGTTATATTATTTAATTTTTTTAAACCAAATCATTTACTTTACCTATATATATTAACCTTTTCACAATAATTTTTATACCACTACCACTACAATATTCTACATTTTCTTATACTTTTTATAAACCCACAAAATTTTATAAAAAACTTCATGGATCCATTCCACCAATTCAACCAAAACCTGAATCAACCTAACCCCAATCAACCTAACCCGAATCATCCTTTCACCACACCGGGTTACATGCCGGTATGTTTGTTTTTTTTTTAAATTTTAGTATGGTTTGTAATTTTTTTTTATAATATTTAGTATTTATTTTAACATTATTTTATTTATTTGTTACTTTTAAAACTAATTAAAACTAATATTAAAAAATAAATTAATAACTAATAAATGCAAGAGACATGGATTAGGCATGTCTCCACACCCTTGCTATGTCTCAACCAAGAGAACATGAGAGCCATCATAGGTGGCATCCTATGTGGCATTGAGACATGAACATTTTCATGTCTTCACACCCCATAGCCTAAACCACATCATCTTAGGCAATGTGGTACTTTCCTCCGTTTGCATTTTTCACTAAAGTTTGTTTCTTTATACTTTTGCCACAAACTTCATTCTTCTTCTCTCACACCGACTGTAACCCCGCGACCACCACCTCCACCGCCCTCACTGTCTCCACCACCGCTACCACCTCCTCCCTTGCTTCCACCGCCACGGAGTTTTGGTTCACCCTTTAAACGCCACAACAGCACAAACTACCCTATCCTTTTCTCTTCTTCCTCCTAATGCCTTCCTCTTCTTCTCCTAAAGCCTTCGTCCTGTAAAAAGTCACCGGTCACAATAGAAATTTTCCCAGCCGCTGAATGAATACCAGATGTCGGCATCAAGCAAAAACGACCTTAGGAAACCGGTGTCTTGCTATACAAGAACCAATGGTCACCCTCCGTGGTTTAGAAAACACTGGCCGACATGGATGTCAAGCACCGACGATAGATTCTACGCATGCCAGGAGATCGTTGAGAGCCTTCAAAGGGTTAAGTAGATCCGCCACCACGGCGATTTGGTAAGCGATATCCGGTGGTGGGGAGCGGTGAATTTCATGAAATTTTGTGTCCGCCGCCGAATTCAAAACCCTAACCGTTGACGTAGAGAAAGAAGATAGAGGCAGTGGTTTCATGTGTGGAACAGTAATAAGGGTGGCGCCATGGTGGTGGTATCTGAGATTTTAGAGACAGATAATTGGTTTTTACAGAGATGTTCCTAAATGTGAGAAGGAAATCTATAATCCGTTCAGTAGTGTTGATCATTACTTTCAAAAAAAAAGTTGTCTTGACCATTGTTTAGAAGTGTGTACCTGTTTGCTCTTTATGCCCACACAGCCCACAGATTTGATTTAAAGTGGTAACATTCTTTTTCTTTTAGTAAATATAACACTTTTTATTTAGTACTTCAAAGATGATAATATTATATTATACTATGTATTATTTGAAAATGAAGTTGATTTCAATAAATTCGAATATATATAGAAAGATTAATCAACAAGGTAGCATAAGTTAAATAACTAATAATCAAAACCTTTCTTACGTTTTGCGCATACAACTTTTACAATGCAATATTATTTACCAACCAACATTTACGATTTTGAAACGGATAGGGTCAAGTATAATACATACGGCACCCGCTTAGCCTTCCATCCATTCAACACCGATAATACGACTTCTAGAAAACGTCTTGTCCTTGCTCCGGGGTATATGTTTGATTAATACTCCACATGTTCGCGGGCACCGATTGTAACGCCGCGGCCACCACCTCCACCGCCCCCACTGTCTCCACCACCGCTACCACCTCCTCCCATGCTTCCACCGCCACGGAATTTTGGTTCACCCTTTAAACGCCACAACAACACAAACTACCCTATCCTTTTCTCTTCTTCCTCCTAATGCCTTCCTCTTCTTCTCCTAAAGCCTTCGTCCTGTAAAAAGTCACCGGTCACGATGGAAATTTTCCCAGCCGCTGAACGGATACCAGATGCCGATGTCAACCAAAAACAACCTTAGGAAACCGGCGTCTTGCTATACAAGAACCAATGGTCACCCTCCGTGGTTTAGAAAACACTGGCCGACATGGATGTCAAGCACCGACGATAGATTATACGCATGCCAGGAGATCGTTGAGGGCCTTCAAAGGGTTAAGTAGATTCGCCACCACGGCGATTCGGTAAGCGATATCCGGTGGTGGGGAGCGGTGGATTTCATGAAACTTTGTGTCCGCCGCCGAATTCAAAAACCTAACTGTTGACGTAGAGAAAGAAGATAGAGGTAGTGGTTTCATGTGTGGAACAGTAATAAGGGTGGCACCATGGTGGTGGAATTTGAGATTTTAGAGACAGATAATTGGTTTTTACAGAGATGTTCCTAAATGTGAGAAGGAAATCTATAATCCGTTCAGTAGTGTTGATCATTACTTTTAAAAAAGAAAGTTGTCTTGACCATTGTTTAGAAGTGGATACCTGTTTGCTCTTTATTCCCACACAACCCACAGATTTGATTTAGAGTGGTAACATTCTTTTTCTTTTAATTAATATAACACTTTTTATTTAATTTGCCATTTAGTACTTGAAAGATGATAATATTATGCTATGTTTTATTTGAAAATGAAGTTGATTTCAATAAATTTGAATATATATAGAAAGATTAATCAACAAGGTAGCATAAGTTAAATAACCAATAATCAAAACCTTTCTTACGTTTTGCGCATACAACTTTTACAATGCAATATTATTTACCAACCAGCATTTAGCGATTTTGAAACGGATAGGGTCAAGTATAATACATACGGCACCCGCTTAGCCTTCCATCCATTCAACACCGGTAATACAACTTCTAGAAAATGTCTTGTCCTTGCTCCGGGGTATATGTTTGCTTAATACTCCACATGTTCGCGGGCGAAGCCCGCGGGCAAACTACTAGTTTGAACTAAGGGAAGACGGGGCATAACCCGAGTTGGACACGTGTATCCCTTTACTCATACGGGAATACTGGCGTCGTGGTTTCTAGTAAGGTTCTCGTGGAGTAAATGTTGGTTCTAGGCAACGGGCATGGACATTGGAATTTTGTTTTTGTTTTTTGTGTCAACGGTTATATTATCGTTGGCAGTCAACTTTTATAAAAAAATTATTTCCTAGAATAACTATATATATAAATTTTCACTCCATTTTCCCTCTACATCCAAATCTCACTCCAAATTTTCTCTTCAGTTTTATAAAAAAATGAGTGACGATGAAGAAGATCATATATGCATTCCTGTGACACCCGTCAATTTTCTCTGTCAGATAGATCCGTACAGTTAACTAAACGAGCTTTTTATTTCATTACGTGCATTAGACATTGTTTAATTAGTCATGTCATTCGAGGTCTAGCAAGACCCAAACAATTTCAAAAGATTGTATTCACAACTCACATTTATTGTCAATTTATGCGTGCAAATATCCGATTAACCCGAGCGTTGGTGACAAATCTCTAATAACTAATGTAGTTATCCTAGAACGATAAAATTTAGATAATAATTTTGTGTAACAAAATAGAGTTTATACATGCGATTACTAAATACAAAACTACACACAAAACTACACGTATATTATGTAAGTGTAAACAAATATCTTTTACATAATAAAGGTTATGGAGGATCAAATATATGGAGACAAATCTATTTTCACATGTTCATGCATAGAATTATAAGTAAAAACATTTGGATACAATATGATGCTACAATATATACACATATATATATATATATATGATACCACGTAGATTGTCGGAAAAAGTATAGGGAGAAGAAGAAAGATTTACATATGGTTTTTATTGACCTTGAAAAGGTGTACGACAGCATACCACGCAGATTGATTTGGGCTAGTTTGGAAAGTAGAGGGGTATCAGGAAAGTATATAGATTTAATTAGAGATATGTATGCTAATATTGAAACAAGCGTGCGAGCACCTGTGGGAGATACAAACTTCTTCCCTGTGGAGGTAGGCCTCCACCAAGGGTCCGCGTTGAGCCCTCTCCTTTTCGCGATTATCTTATACTAGTTGTCAAAATCGATCCAAGAGGGAGTTGTGTGGTGCATGTTATTCCCTGACGATATCGTGTTAGTCGCAGAAAGTAAACATAGCCTAAATATTAGACTAGAAGAGTGGCGAGGTGCCCTAGTAACTTTTATATACGGCATTTAAAAAAAGTACACCAAATTAACGAGCGTTTTATTATATTTCTAATGAATACCATAGTGCTATACAAAAAACGAAAAAAAAAAGACTTTTTAGTGGGCTTTATTCATGCAGAAAAAAACCACAATGCTATGACAGTGTACATGCTTTTGAACTTACTATTACATATAAGAACTGCTAACTACATATATATTCACAGATGTAGTTAGTTTGGTAAGAATCTGGTTCTTTTTATTGGTGTTGTTAGGAACATTAATTATAAAGGTTGCTAAGCCTGCTAGATAAACCTATGATTCTTAGACATCAGGTAAATCTCTAGTTGATAAGTGATAATTAATCACTTCACCAGGCACGTTTCTTAAATCAATCATCATCATGACATTATTTGATACCAATTTGGTTGTTTATTTTCCTAGGTTCACATCTTAGCTTTAGAATTTTTGAGGAAGTGACAAAGTTGTATAGAGACTTCACTCAAGCAAGATGTGTACACGTAGAATTAGAAGTAGGTTTTTTGAGTTATCGAGTGTCGATTCATCAAAAAAAAAAAAAAAAAATTCTTGAAAAAATGACCGATTTCTCTTACGGTACATATATTTTGTTATTTCATATTAAACTTGTCTATCCCCGGAAGCACCTTAGGGATAATCTAGTTATTGATAATCATATAAATTATAGAGGCTGGTTTTAATACTAGTTTTCTTTCAATTCTAAATATAGATGAAAATTGAACTTAGAACCCGATAGGTAAACTCGAAACTTGACACGTTTGGTGATATACACGTTTACCTGATAAAGTATATCTGTTTGCTTGACATACTTTCTTTTATTTTTCTTAAAAATGTATATACATGATATATTAATTATTGAAATACACTATTTTTGTCATCTATGCATTTCTTTATGTACCTTATGGTACTATACACACATTATAGTTTTTTGATATATTTTTATAGTGATAATATTAAATGTAATTGATTAGTATTTAGCCACCTAACATACACCCAACTAGTTTAACATACACCCAACTAGTTTTTGGCTAGGTATACCTAACCGGTAATTACCTAATTATAGGATAACTCGGTCTAAGGTTCTATTCCCGAGTTTACTTGAGGATGGAAAAGAAAGGAAAAGAACCGAAGGAAAGGAAAGGATACATATCATTTCCTTGTGTTTCCTTCTAAATCGGAAGGAAAACTAAACTAAAAGATTTGACCTAGTTTTCCTTCCATTTCCTTTCTTAAGTGAAACTCGAAAACACAACATGTTTTGTTTTCCTTTTTTTTTTCTCTCCTTAAATGAAACTTGGAAACACAAGAAAGTTTTCATTTTATTCAAAATACTTTCTTTTATCTTGTAAAATGAACTCGGGAACATAGTGTAATAGTCTAATGGGTATGTTTGGCAAAATTAGCTGGTGGTAGTAGTTGGAAGCTGTAAGCTGTAAACTAGTAGCTGTAGTTTTTTAAACATATTTTGTTGTTTGGCAGAGTAGTTAAAGCATTTAATAAAATGTATAAAATGACCAAAATGGTCATTAACTAAAAACTTGTATGTATGTTTTTTTATTGTAAATGGATATTTGTGTCATTACTCATTAAAACCTTGTAGCTAATAGAATTTCTTTTTAAACACTAGTAATAGTAGCTTTTAATATAAAGGTTTTCTCCTAACCTAAAAGGGTCAAGCCCTTTACTCTTATATTCTCCTTCATAATTGAGGTGATAGTAATCTAGTATTGATACTAAATCAAGTGGTGCAATCCAAATCGTATCATTACCGGTTCATCACCCACCCCCTGCCACGTGGAGTATCACTTCCCCCACATTGTCTCCTAGCTAACAAACCTTTAGGCTTTAGAGGTATATATTTAATATTATGCTAATTATTATTCTTTGATGTGCAAAACAATATAAATCACACTAAATTGTGTTCCAGTGCAGTTGCAACGACGGAAGCTTACGGTGTACCTAATTTCCGGCAGACGTTCGGATGCATCAACCGTTGCTTCCCTTAGGTTTGTTAATTAATTAATTACATCTGTATAATAATAATAATAATAAATTTAATCGATATTATATTATTATATGCATCTAACAACATTATCATCATCCTGAATTGTGTGTAGTTATACTCTTGTATGTTCGAAATTCACTCTCTTATTATACGACGACGAACTGATGTTAATTTATATCGGCATGATTAATTTGATTGACTGATATTATTCATTTGAAGAGGATTATTTGACAAGGATTTGTGCCTTTTGACTTTGCCTACTTGAATTGGATAGCTTAATCATAAGCCTTTTAGTTACTGTTTTTGTTATTAACTTATTAGATATTTTTAGGTCTTATTGCTGTTTGTCTACTGTTTGTTTTTGGTGCGGGTAGCTGTCTTCCTGTTCCTAGGGATAAAGGTAGTTTTATAAGCTGGTAAGGATCCGTTGGGATATAGGGCTGTACACGAGCCGAGTCGAGCCGAGCCAGGCCCAGCTCGAGCTCGAGCTCGAACCTAAACCGAGCCAGCTCGGCTCGGCTCGTTTTTCTGATCGAGCTGAAAAGTCGAGCTCGAGCTCGGCTTGTAAATGTTCGAGCCGAGCTCGAGCCGGCTCGAGCCAGCTCGATATATTTTTTTTTTTTTTTTTATTTTTTTTTACAAATATTTATTAAATAAAATTATACATAATCATGTATATTTTTTTTATTTTTCTAAGTTATGGTTTATTTATCATGTATATTTTTTTTATTTTTCTAAATTACACAAGCCTAAGTCGAGCCATATGTCGAGCCATCGAGCCGAGCCACGAGCCAAGCCACGAGCTGAACACCCCTGGCTCGAGCTCGGCTCGAAACAAAACGAGCCTCTTCGAGCCGAGCTTTTTTCGAGCGAGTTTCAAGCGAGCCTCGAGTCGCGAGCTTTTTGTACACCCCTAGATATATATGTCTAATCAATTGGTTTATTTGACAACGAGGTGTAGTTTCTATGACTAGAAACAGGCTCACTAGAATTTGGACTGGAAAAGAGAGGTTACGTTTTTAGTCGGTTAGGGTTTGCCATTCAGAAAGGGGTGGCGGCGCAGCTTGTTGCCCGCCTTCCCGCTATCTTGATGTAATTTGTAATGTTTTTTATTTAATGAAAAATTTACCGTTTAAAAAAAGAATAGTTATCAAAGGCGTGAGGCGCACTCAAGGCGCTTAGACCGTCTGTGGCCTAGGCGAGAAGCGCAAAAAAGGCGCGGGCCTAAGAAAAAAAAGCGCAAATAAAACTTTTTAAAAATCATCAAATTATTAAAAATAACAGTCATCTTATAAATAATATAAATATATACTGATTGATTTAGCCATACCTACTAACATAGTTATCAAAGGCGTGAGGCGCACTCAAGGCGCTTAGGCTCCGCTTGTGACCTAGGCGAGAAGCGCAAAAAAAGCGCGGGCCTGAGAAAAAAAAGCGCAAATAAAAAAATTGCCAAATCATTACAAATAACAATCATCTTATAAAATAATATAAATATAAACTGACTGATTTAGCCATACCTGCTAAAAGGATTAACACGCCTTTGATAACTATGTAGTAGACAAAATCAGTTGATGGTAAAGCAATGAGTTGAGGTGTTTATATATTGAAGAATAATTCAATATCTATAAGTGTTTTAAAAATCAAATATAGTTAAAAAAAAAAAGATTTGAATGAGGATTTATATATATCTCTATAAATTGGTAAGTATTGGTCGATTATATTAGTCAGGGGACTAGGTTTTAAAAAGCAGACCGTGGCTTTTTTTATCTAGGAGGGAAAAGCGGGATCTGGTGGCTTCTAGGAAATTGGTCACCTAGGCGGTCAAGGCGATGGCTTTTGATAACTATGCCTACTAAAAGAATTAACATACCTTTGATAACTATATAGTAGTAGACAAAATCAGTTGATGGTAGATCAATGAGTTGAGGTGTTTATATATTGAAAAAAATAATTCAATAGAACTGATTTAGAGATCAATATGCAGATTTGTTTTTACCTATAAGTGTTTTAAAAATCAAATATATTTAAAATATAATAAATATTTGAGGAGTTTTATATATATATATCTTTATAACACGTAAGTATTGGTTAGGGGATTAGGTTTTTTAAAAATTAGATCATGGCATTTTTTTATCTAGGAGGGAAAAGCGGGATCTAGTGGCTTTTAGGAAATTGGTCGCCTAGGCGGTCAAGGCGACGACTTTTGATAACTATGTGTAAAACCTTTAGTTTGTTCAAAGTTTATGGTTGGAAAAGTTTAAGAATCCTAAGAGTATTGGCAATGCGGATGTTTGTGTGTCCCACGAATGCCTCGGCGGAAGAGAGAGAAGAGAGGACATTCCTCTCTCTCTCCCATGTCTACAAAGTCCCTCTCTCTTCCACCTACGAGTTTGTAGCTTGGTTTAAAAAAGTGCGCCTAGGCTCAGAGCTCAACAAGGCTCAAGCCCTTGCGCTTTTGGTCGCTTAAGGTGCGCTTTTTTCAAAAAAATCCATGAGTGGCGCGATTTCTTGGCAAAAAATTGACTATTGTGCATTAGCTTGTTGTACAATATGATTTTCGTGTTGTACGTGTATGCAATTCCATGCTAAAACATATATAAAGCTTACATGTCTTAAAATATTGGGTAAATGATGCTAGAAACCTATAGGAAGTTATATAATTATTTGTGCCTCGAGTACGAAAAGCGATGCGCTTTTGCACTTGGCACTTCGCGCCTCAGTTTTCGACATTGTTGCTTTTGTGTGCTTTTCGCTTTTTAAACTCAAGGTTTATAGTCTCACAAACATCCGCCGCATAGTAGATGCTCTTATCGTGGTGTCCTTGTTTTCGGTCCTTTTTTGAGGTTTGACCCATGCTTAGTTCATTTGATTCTTACAAATAGGCATGTGAAGTGAGTACTTCCTATTTGAAGATGGAATGGTTGGCTGAAATTCAATTATAAGAAACTTGTTTTTTATAACATTCCCCCAAAATTAATAGAATAACATGTTTCTTAAACATGTATGTTCTTGATTGTTTAATTGTTATCTTGTTTATGTTATGTCTGTCCATATATTTTTCTAGTGGAAAGAATGGATGAAGTGGAGGCACCGCCGAAATCATTTCATGACAAAATAACCGATTACAAGAAAATGGTTGTAGAGGCATACAAGAACAAACCCGTCTCTTACTGGATTCTTTTACTCGTAAGTAGCTTGGGAATGCTTATCGCTTTCCCTGCTTCTAGCCTTCTGTCAAGACTCTACTTTTCGAACGGTGGCAAAAGCAAATGGATCATTTCATGGGTATCGGTTGCAGGGTGGCCCATCCCTCTTTTTATCCTGCTCCCTATGTACTTCTCCAAAGCCTCCCCAACTCCGTTAAGCTTAAGCCTCGCTTTATCTTACATTGGTTTGGGTTTCTTAAGCGCTGCTGATAATCTCATGTATGCATACGCCTACGCGTATCTCCCTGCATCAACTGCCTCCCTTTTAGCCTCTACTGTCCTTGTATTTTCTGCAATATTCGGGTATTTTATCGTGAACAACAAGATTAATCTATCTACTATAAACTCCATTGTGGTAATCACAGCTGCCATGATCATAATCGCCTTGGATTCAGATTCTGACAGGTTTTCATATATTACAGACACCCAATACGCCCTCGGTTTCATGTGGGATATTTTAGGATCAGCACTTCACGGCCTAATCTTTGCTCTTTCTGAGCTCGTTTTCATAAAACTACTAGAAGGAAGATCGTTTCATGTAGTTTTGGAGCAACAAGTAGCGGTTTCCTTCTTTGCTTTTGTATTTACCACAATCGGGGTCGTGGTAAATAATGATTTTAACGGGATGAGTTCTGAAGCGAAAAGTTTTATAGGTGGAGAAAGTGCATACTATAATGTTATTATATGGGGCATTGTTACTTTCCAACTGGGAGTTTTGGGTTCGACGGCAGTGTTATATTTATCATCCACTGTGCTAGCCGGTGTACTTAACTCGATAAGGGTACCTCTTACAAGCATTGCAGCAGTTATACTTATGAATGATCCTATGAGCGGTTTCAAGATTTTATCACTCATTGTTACTTTCTGGGGATTCGCGTGCTATATATACGCAAGTTATCCTGTAAGTCATGTTTCTTCTTCCTCTTCTAGTTTCTAGTATTCATATGATCATATCTGCCCTAAATTAAAAGGCTTACGCGATATGTTCAAACACCTGTCTTTGCCGTCTAACAAAAGGCTATAGACGGCCCGTGTGTTTAAAAGCTTATATGCTATCTATTTTTTTTTAATTTCTGTTTGCAGCATGTAATCTTACTACTTATCATCTACACGTTTGTATAATTTAATATACGTAATTTATATAAATCACGAACATTGTATGTGTTGTAAAGCGCCGTTTGTTCTAATGGTGGCAACAGGTTCATAATGGGTAGCTTTTTTAGTATGGGTTGGAACAGGTTGGGCGGATTCGGGTTGATCCATTGAAAAATGTTGTTAATCTGGACTGTTAGAGATGGCAGTGGGTTTAGACTTTAGAATAGTAGTTTTTTTTTAGTACGAGTTAAACGGGTCGGACCGGGTAGACCCATTAAAAGTTGACTTTTTTCATCAGATATGTTTTTAAAAATTGCATAACTGCATGATTTGAATGTATATATATGCAGCCCATGTATTATTAGTTGGAATGTTAATAATGTTAGGTATCAGTTGTTGAAAAATCTGATTTTTGGACGGATTCAAGTAAATAAATAACAGTGTAAGAAGTATCCACTGATTACATAATGGTCCACCATGGATCCTTAATGTTTTGGAAGCATACAAGTGTTCTATGATATATCTTGGGTATTGTATGCAATCATTTTTCATAAGACAACACAATTTGTTTTATAAGGGTAATTATTGTCGGCGCACGATCGAGCCGGGGTCTCACTGGAAGCAGCCTCTCTATTCTTAGGGGTAAGGCTGTCTACATCTTACCCTCCTCAGACCCAGTGGCGAAGCTTGACCCGAAGGTTCGGGGGGTCGGAAGTCACCGGGGGTTGGAGGTCACTGGTTTCGGGGGGTCGAAACCCTATATTTTCAAAATTTTCTATACGAATACTATATAATCGGAACTTCTGCGCGAAAATCCGGGGGGGTCGGCCGCCCCTCCCCGCCCCTACAAACCTGCGCCACTGCTCAGACCCTACCTTAGCTTTGCTATAGGTGGGATTAACTGAGTATGATGATGATGATGATGATTGTCGGAGCACGATGCAGTCAGCGGAGCCATTAGTGTAAACTAGCCGAGTTGAGCAAGGTAGAGCTTCAGCTCTACTCGTAAAAGCTTGAGTGAACTTGTTTGATTTTAATTTTTAAACACACTAAGTATATATATTGAACATGCACATATTGGGCAAATGTAAAATTTTTTCAGTGGTATGCTACAATTTTCAGTTATAATTTACAATATTAAAATTTGGATTTCAACCTGAACGAGCCAAATGAGAGCCAATGCGTGAGGTTACTTTGCCCTGTGCTCAGCTCATTTACAAATGAGCCTATTTTGAATGAGCCTCAAGCCGTGAGCTTTTTAGTCATCTACAGCGGCCATTACATTGTAATGGTGTGTCCGTGTTGCAACAAAGTCGCAACTCCAATAGATGATGAAAAATTGCAAGTTATTATGTACCAAATCTAAAGTGAATCGTGTAAAAAATTGTTCATAACATAAGGTAAATACTAGACTTCATGCAAGAAAAATTTTAGGTAAAAATGTGGAACATGATGTCATCTTTTTGTTTGGTTACTCGACGATTTTATAGAAGTGACGAATGAAAATGATTAGACCCCCGTAGTGGGGCGTTATATACCAAGAAAATCAAAAAATAGCGCCCGGAACACCGGAACACCGGGTGCTATTTTGCAAAATTTGGGAGGGGCTTTATAAAAATAACGCCAAACAAATAATGCAACATCAAATTAAATTGTGACACGTGGCATTGGCAGCAAAAAAAAACGGTCAAAAATTTTTGACCGTTGGCTGGTTTATTTTTGAATGGTAAACTTTGATTTTTTTTTTGAAGTTTATATATATACACACGATACACATACAACACAACACAACCACAAAATAACTAAAAACCACACTACACAAACACACTACAAACCAGCTATGGGTGGAGGATTTCCTATTGATCTTGTCAAGCCGTCGAATCTCCTGCGATACGCTCGCCGGAGACGTCGTGCACCGGTGTTTTCTTCTCCTCATCCTCCTCCTCAACAAGTGTTTTTTTTCTCCACCTCCTCCTCCCCAACAACAGTTTTTTTCTCCTCCTCCTCCCCAACAACAGTTTTTTTCTCCTCCTCCTCCACGTGTTTCCAACCTCGTCCCCGTCATTCCTCCAATCCCTGGATACACTCCCACACACCCTGATGCTGATTTCACTGCAGAGGAGAATGTGTGGGCCGTATATTATGTTATGGCTGAGAGAGGATTGGGGCGTCTACAGTTTGTGGAGACCCAACCGAACCCCACCCAACCCCTCCTGACCGGGAGCCAACCGAGGAGGACCTGGAAGCTTTAAGGGATGCGATAGAAGAGGAGCAAAACAATTTTTCCCTCCTCACGAGTACTGCTACATCCCCTCGGATGCGAGGTCCGACGGTCGCGATAAAGATCGTTCCGTGTCCCCGTCGTACTACACACTCATGGACTGGGACAATTACTCTCCATAAGGGAGAAAATTAGGATTAATTATTTAATGTTTAAATAAGTAATTTAGGATTATCTAGTGTTTAAATTAATATTAGTTGTAATTTTTTTAATATTAGTTGTAATTTTTTTATATTTAATATTAGTTGTGTGTTTTTAATATTATTTGTAATTTTTTAATATTTATTTGTCTTTTATTTTAATTATTTTGAGTTAAAAGATTAAAAAAAATAATAAAAAAATCAACCAATCAGAAACAGAGGCTTTATAAATAAAGCTCCTACTATTACACTCCTTTTTCAGTTTCTCTCTCCATGCTGACTCAGCAGTCACGTGAACCAATGGGGGCTTTATAAATAAAGCCCCTCACTACACATGCTCTTATGGTATACCATATGACATACAAAAAACACTTGCTTTTCAAACTTTCTTTCCATCTATGAACATGATTTCAAATTTAAATTCACATCTAAATTATCTCCAAATGAATTTTCCTTATTATCTATTATTTTAATTTTATGATTTAAAATCCCCCTATACAATCCTCCAATAACAAGTTTACTATTAAGATATGTTTAGATTATAAGGAAAAAAAACGTATACCTTAAGAAAAAACCAATTTAAAAAAATCAATAAATACATATATACTTTTTCATTTGAATAAGCCTCAATGTAATACACTGAGGATTGTCTTCTGATGATTAATGAAGACAATCGTTATCTACAGTAACCAGTGTTTTCACATGGTTTGTAAATTGTTTTTTTCAGAGTCAAAAGTAGAGATGAATTTAAATTATCCATCATTGATAAAGATGGTAAGCTTTCGAGTAGGACATCCAATGGTGTCTACAAAGAAGTCAAGAAGTTTTTAGAGATTTGTAAATTGTAAACAGAACATTAATTTGTAAATTTTTCATTATTACATGTAACTTAATATGTAACAAAAATATTATTATTTATGTCAATCTATAAGAGTAGTGGTTATAATTTTAACAGGATTTTGGTTCTATGGATTATGTCCATAAAGAATGAAACATTTTTGTTTTTTCAACATTTTACTTAGATGAAATGAAAGAAAGATGAACGTAAACAAAGGTTTAAGATACAAAAGTTTAAAAAGCAACAAAGACGATTTTTGTATTGATATATTGGGCTTGGATGTTATCAGTGATTTCTGGCTCTCATACAAACAAGCCCATTACTACTTTGGATACACATACTATTGGGCTTGGCGTTAATCATTATAAATGCCATTCTTTTAAATGAACTAGTATTTTAGTTACCCGCGTTTCGCTGCGAGAGCTCCTGTTGCGTTGAGGGTTTGGTACACGGTAAAGATCGTGCTTGGCTGCGGCAGCTCCTGTTGCGTTGAGG
The DNA here is from genome assembly GCA_030844895.1 of Ambrosia x helenae. NCBI lineage: Eukaryota > Viridiplantae > Streptophyta > Magnoliopsida > Asterales > Asteraceae > Ambrosia > Ambrosia x helenae. The sequence continues at coordinate 4,776,866 of CM061227.1, read as the reverse complement.
GTTTGGTGGACATTAAAGATAACATTAAGTGACTGTTATTTTCGCGTGGGCGTAAAAAAATAGCTCGCTGCCCATTACCTTGCAAACCAGCCTTAACATTACAACAGTTAGGTTGCTCATTGTTGAATTGATATGGAGCCCAAAGTATTCAAAAAATGGCAGCCCATTATTTCTTCACCTGGGACATAGTTTTCAATTATGACAGGCCCACTTGTGTGGCTTTCATTTGGGCTGTTTGGTGAAATTTGGCGGTTTGGTTAACTTTGGTGTCTGCTTTAGTTCGTTTAATATATCAAGCAAAAGTGTTAGGGGTTACATGGCCCAATAAGTAATCTCCACGTGATCAGTTCATTTTAGCAATCAGTCACTATTTATCTGTCTCTTCTTTAATATAGAAGAGAATTATTTGAAAGACCTAATGTAGAAGATAGGTACGGGGAGAAAACCTATTTTTTACTTTCCCAATTTTTTATCTAAAAATTTTAAAGCAATTAATATACATGCTTTTAAGAGTTTTGAGGTAAAAAATAAAAAAAAGCGTCGAACCGTTTAAAATAAATAAATAAATTTTCCAGTGTTACATATGTTACACTGGAAAACTTATTTATTTAAAAAAAAACGCTTGGCGTTTTTTTATTTGTTTGGCCCAAAATTCTTAAAAACATATATATTACATGACCTAAAATTTTCAAATAAAAAAAAGTTTAGGAAGTAGGGTTTTCCCAAAACTTTGAGGTTTTCTATTAAACCTTCCCCTATAGGTGGGATGAAACATTGATCGACCTGAAACTGATTATAAAAGTGAAGCTGAAAGCTCCGGAAACTGGTTTGAATCCAAACCTAGCCGAACTGCCGGTTTGATTTCGGTTTGAGAACACTCCCTCCATGTAACCGTTTGAAATCGAACATAACAGTCTGTTTAAAAACCCCTGTTTGAAATCAGCTAAAAGGCAGAACCACTTTTAAACCGAGTTAATCCTAAACTGGTTTAGGCAAAAACCGGTTTTAAATTATGTTGTGTATTTGTAAAAAAATATCCAGAAATATACACCTCTACATATTGAACGTGTTAACATGACTCATATATTTATCTGTGTCAAGTATGTTAATCTTAACGCGGACAGTACACACTTAAATGTGTGTTCGTGTTGTGTTTCAAATCAACCCATTTTAGTGTTTGTTTGTAACCTAGTTTTTTTGCCCCTGCGGAGACCCGATTTTGGGACTAATTATGGGCTAAAGGGGGAGAATAAGTGGGAAGCTTTGTTTGTGGCTTTTCGGGCCTAAAACCCTAACAACACAACGTGAGTCCTATTTTAATATTAGTGTACATGTTGCAACCCTTGCCTTCATACATAACCAGTAGCATTTGGCATTTTCATTGTATGTTGTATTGGCTACGCGGTACATAAAGGTTATAGATATTTTCATGTGAGGGCACCCAATAATTGATGTTGTTCATAAATATGTGATAGTGTGTTATGCATTGTGTGTTTCAGCCTTCGAAAAAAACTGTTCATCCACTGCCATGTTTGACATGACAAAAATCCAACCTTACCAAATACACCAAGGTATAAAACACAAAGCCTTATTCGCATATTGTAGGTCAGTTGCATATCGATCTTCATTGACATGTTTGACATGCCAAAACACCAACATTACAAGAAGTCGCGAAAGTATAAAACACAAGGCTTCATTCGCATAATATTTCTCATTTGCATACTGTAGCTGATCCATATATAGTGTAGGACACATGGGTATAAAACATGACTCTTCATCAAATACGAAACAAATACTTAACATTCAAGAATAAAACTAGTAATTCCTACATCAATGTATAGAAATATTAAAAAAAATGTGATTTTTTTGGATTATTCGGTTAGTTTTTTTCGGTTTTTATAAAATCCTGAACCAAAACCAAACCGCTAATTTTGGCTTGGTTTTTTTGGTTTATTGTATGCTTCGGTTAAATTGATTTTTTCGGTTTTGGTTCGGTTTTCCAGTTTTCTGCTCACCCAAAGCTCCGGGGGTCATAACCTACACCCAAATTATTATATCCCAGTGATCCTGATTAGGCAGTAGCCTACGCATGGACCATAGGCTACGACCCACGCCTTCCCCAATCTCTACGCATGGACCATAGGGCCATTCTTTTATATGTCTAAGGTTTTAGTGGTAGGGGCATTCCTTTATATGTCTAAGAGCATTTACAGCCCGTTCATCAAATTATGTGAGGGGTTGTCTCAAATCATATGGGGTGAGTGTGAGTGGATGAGATAGAAAATATTTGATGAAAAACTGTTCACCTCTATATTTGAAAAGTTACTGTTCACCCCTATATATATTTTAATATTTTTGTAAGTGGTTGTGAATGACGAGAGAGAAAATATAATGATAAGAGTATGAAAAAATATTGTTATTGTAATTAGGAAAGAGAAGATTTATGGGTGGAGTAGTAATTTATAGTGTAATTTGATGAAAGAGATTTGATGAGCGGGCTGTAAATGCTCTAAGGTTTTGGGTCCGAATCGAAGCACCAACTTTCTTCTTTTCTTTTTCCTTTTTCAATTTATCCTTCACATCTATCTATTTTGATATGGATTTCTAAAAAAGGGTGTTGATTGCTTGGTGGTAGGGGCATTTTTTTATATGTTTAAAGTCTTGGGTTCGAATCTTAGCACCAACTTTCTTCATGAGAGCATGCCGTTAATAAGAAGTGAACACCTTTTAAAAAGGAAACTCATTGGCCACCATAATAGGCCCCTAACGTGATGGGTCAAGACCAGTTACAAGTTAATTTCATAAAACCTCTAGCCTAGTAAGTATAGCATAAGCTATTTTGTGTTGAGCCTTGCTATTAGGTTAGATAATAATAATTAAAACAATAACAATAGCAATAGCAATAGCAGCTTGGGTATACCCCTTCACATTGTATACTCAAATTGAATATATAAAGAGTTTTGATTTTATATGGTCCTTTTATCAATTTTATTGTCAACGTATCAATCACTAATTCCTTCTTAGAAGGTGTTTGGGATTGCGTTTTAAGAGCGTGTTTGGAATTGCGTTTTGAATTTGATTTTTAGATTATTGCGTTTTGAAAACGCAGATAATCAGTTTTTAGTGTTTGGATTACGTTTTGAAAACGCAGATAATCTGTTTTTTAGGCTATCAAAACGCAATAATCTATAAGTAGCTCCACCCCTGCTTTTTCAAAAAGCATAATCTGTTTTCAATAATCAATCCCAAACACCCCCTAAATATGATTTTTAGAATATTGCGTTTTGAAAACGCAGATAATCTGTTTTTTAGGCTATCAAAACGCAATAATCTATAAGTAGCTCCACCCCTGCTTTTTCAAAAAGCATAATCTGTTTTCAATAATCAATCCCAAACACCCCCTAAATATGATTTTTAGAATATTGCGTTTTGAAAACGCAAATAATCAGTGTTTTAGATTATGAAAACGCAATAATATTTAAGCAGCTCTATCCCTGTTTTTATCTGTTTTAAATAATAAATCCCAAACACCTCCTTAGTCTTCTCACATAATAACTTTATTTGATTCTTCCTCTTTTTATGATACACTGTTATACAATAATAAATTAAAAATGGGCACTATTTTCTCTTGAAAGTGAAAGAAAATTTGGTCGATGTCTTGATTAGCGGCAGAAAAAATGGAATGAGAACAGAGAGGAAAAAAAATGTTATATAAGTCAAATAAGCATATATGCTCGACAACTAACACCACTTTGAAATCGTCATAATGTATTAAGTATTAACCTTTTGTTTCAAATAGCTAAACCTTTTTTATTTTTATTGTTTTTTTATCTCATCACCTTCTGTTTTTTTTTTTTAATAATCAGGTTTTTCTTGATAAACGAGAGTACTATAAAATGTTATTATGGATTCTCTTTATTTGTCTTTCACTCGTATATAAATTCTCAATTTATAGGTCTCCTACTCATATAATTTTTTAAATTTCATATTATAAAATATTGTAATAAGAAAAATCTTATTACTTCCACTTTCATAATTATCCTATATATTAATGTATGGATGTTGATGAATAGTGCTGCTGCCACGTGGCAGCAGCTGGTTTGTTTTTTTTTATTCCTCCTTAACTGTTTTAAAGGTATTTATATCGTTATTTATGGAAATAATAACAAAAGTGTTTCTAGACCAATTGGTTCGGCTGGTTCTCTTTTACAAAAGCTTCCCAGGTTCGAGACTTGGCAGCGTTTTTTGTTATTAGTTTTACACTGGTTTTTGACACATCTCTGCCACGCATGTCTAGGTGCTTTGGTTTGGCTTTTGACACATCACTGCCACGCGTTTTCCCCATAAGACTTCTCATCCTCATTCCACCGACTCTCACCTCTTTTCTTTTTTCCTTCTTCTTTCCCTCCCTCCCTCCCACTCCTTATTTTCCTTCTCATCCTCTGTATTTGTTTTACACTGGTTGAACCAGCATCTTGGCCGCCATCTCCATCAGCTCTCTGAGGGTACTTATAGTGTACAGCCTCCTAATAATCACTGGTCTCCATTTCCCACAAGTCCATCGGCTCAGGTATGGCTGATTGGTTTCATGTTTGGGGGTTGGGGTGCTGGGTTTAGGGCTTTGAACTGTGTGTGGTGAAGGTAGACGGTGGTGTTATGTGGTGGAGGTATATTGTAATGGTATAAAGGTTAACTGGGTTTTTTTTCATGTTTCATTTTCTAAAAATTTTGTGCTTTTGATTTAATTGCTGCTGTTGATCCAATACAGGCTACAAAGATGTCGAAATCCGAGAATGAGGAGCTGCTAAAATGTTATTTATTACTTTTAAGGTTTGAGATATTTGGTTTACTTTTTGTTGTGAAAACGAAATCGATAATCGGTCGTGTTCACATATTGCTCAATATTAAATAGTTTATGCTAATTTCACTTTGTCTTATTTTTGTTTGTTTGAAGATTTAGAATTTGTTACAGTTTGCTTCACATGTATGAAAACTTGTGTTAATATGATGCAATTGGTGAACCAACATATTGATATGTGAAGTGAAGTTATGGTAATCTCTATAGACTAATGATTAATGAATCTTCTAAACAAAGTGTAGGATTATTGAAAATACAAAAGACAAATGGATAGAACAATAGCATAAAATTAAAGTGGCTAGAAATAAACGAGAGAAACCATGAATTTATTTAAATACAAAAGTTATCAAATGCAATGTTGAAACATAAAATAATCGAAATGTTCTGTTCTTGATGATCTAAAAAACTCGACTTGCCTACATTCAAACTCTTCAAACATATTTCTAGGAAACTCTTGATTGGCTGACTAAATGGGTAGAGAAAAAAGCTTTGATGTTCACCCTTAATGAATTCTCATACTATCTTTTTCTTAATACATGTTGTTGAATTTGCAGGTCCACTTCATATTGTTTTGATTGGATGAGTTTTCATTTTATGATCCTATATACACAAAAGATCAAAATAACCGTGTTCTTAATTTAGTTGGTTACCGTATACAAGATTTAAGTTTTCCTGTTTCTGATGAGGTTGCATTTGTGTTTGCAGGCACCTAACGGTCTTCGAATCTCAGTGTTGTCACTTTGTATCATTGAGAAATCCTTCCCATCTCTTAGGTTGAAGTCTGCACCATCATTCTTCAGGGTTACTGCACGGTATATGTTCTAACTTCTACCCTCTGTATTAATTTGTCAATGTTTCGACACGGTTTAAGAAGCTAAACGTTTCAAATATTCATCAAGGGTGGACATCAAAGCTTTTGACTTTACCCATTTATATTTATTTTTAGCTTAAGTTATATATATTAATAATATTCATTATTTGCTTATTGTATCGGCACACTTTTTAGCCCTTGTATATGCTACATTAATAATTAATATATTATTATAGCATTTGAGTACAAAATGAGTTTTTGTCATAACTATTCTTCAAATGGTTATTCATATAGGCTGAATTAAATAAGTGAGGTTATAACTCAAAATTTAACCCAATTTTACTAAACATGTCAAAGTTGTGAACTGGCGAGTCCGGATGACCAATGGTGATCTTAAAATGTCATTTGCACATATCAAAATGGCCTTATCTTTTTAAAGGTGTAAATGAAGATAATCGAGTGTAAATATGCAACTTCTAAACCAATGAGTGAAAAGGGTTGATACAATGGGCTAGGGAATTTAAACTGCGTATATAAGATATTGTTGATAGTCAAATGAAATCTCAGAATATGTTTGCATTTTTAAAGGTATATGAGAACCCAACAAATTAATTTTGCTTACATCCACAGATTGGCCAACTTTATTTGTCATAAAGCTGGGAACGATCTAGCCCAGGATTCAAGTAAGAAGTCTTTTCTTTTACTCACATGGCTAAACAAACATCTCTATATGTGTTGTGTACGTTTCGCGCATTGCGCATCACACATGGATTTTTTTTTATCAAACCGCATCGGAGCGCCACACACTTTTTAAAATCAAGCATGCAAAAAAAAAAAAGGAAGTTAACAACACATTCAGGTTTAGAAGAAACACCTGCGAAAAGGGTAAACGTCATGAAGAATAGATACGACCCAACTGATGTTTTGGAAATAAGGCAACAATTATGGTTAGCATAAACATTACACAGTCATGTTTTGATCACAAGACTGCCTGTAATAGCCGTCATTACATGACTGAACTACCTGATCAAAAAGTTATGTAAAACCTGAACCTGCGGATTGATCAAAACGTGATGTAAAACCTGAACAACCTGATCTTTTGTTGCATGCTAAATGAAGTCGTTGCCAGCAGAGACATGAAATTACTTTTGCATCTACGTCTGCTAATATATTCCATTAACAGATCATGCAACATAATAGTAACACAGTATGCTTGTAATTTTCATGAGTTTTAGAGATGTTCAACACCTTGTGGTTTTTTGCTACCTTTATGTAAAACCACAATAAGGGTACAATGTTTTTAGGTGATATGTATGACTACCCTTTACCTCAAAGCTAATAAAGTTGCTGTCATATCTTCACGCTGCAAATATTGGTGAGGTTCATTTGAATATTTGGTATTAACATGTGTTGTTGCATTTACACTTTAGTGTGTTGTTGATGTGATTGATTTGTTATGAAGACAGTGGTGTACAGTCGAGCAGAAACAAATATTTAAAAACGGTGCCACTAATGTGATTACCAATCAATGAAAACACATGAGCGCATTGCAAGGTACGCTTTTCATAGACTATTTTACATGTATTAGGTCCTGCAAGCCAAATTTTGCATTTTTTTTATGTATGCGTCGTTATTTTAATATTATCTTTGAAATTTTGAACAGGTTTCCCTATGTGACTGCGTTATTTGATCACTTTGCAAGCTTTGAAGGCTATGCGCTTAATAAGAAGTGAGATGATGTTTTGTTAAATGCTACACCACCCTTTTATTCAATTGTAGCAAACGAAACGACTTTATGTTTGTTATATACGGATTCAATCAGATGAATAGGTTTGCGTTTTAGGTGAGGCAAAATGACAAGGCGCGCAACGCGCGCCCTTCAACCCCACTAGTTTGTTTAATATAACATCATTATATCATTTTCCCATATCTTAAAAACCTTTTACAATATGACGACAGACAAACGGACAAGCGCACATTCTAATTACATACACCATCGTGGTAATTAACCTGTGTGTTTTGAAGATGAATTGTTTGAAAAAAAAAAAGGATGTGTGTGTTTTTTTAGTCCAAATGAGTCGATTCTAAAATCTCTATCATGGCCTCATGGTTGTCATTATCATGTTCTTGTTGACCAATGATTTCAATTTGGAATCAAGGATTTTTAATTGGTATTTAGGAATCATACACCCCCTAATTAGGATTCATACACCCTGGCTCATATCACACACCAATAAAATACTGCCACATACCCCAGAATATGATGTCACACCCCCAAAATGTGATGTCACCTAGTGTATGAAACCCATATAAAACACAATAAATGATATGTGATTTATGGAACATGAATACTTAATGGTATTTAGGAACCATACACCTTATAACTAGGATTCATACACCCTGACCCACATCACAGACCAACAGGAAACTGGCACATACTCATAATGTGATGTCATACACCCCCAAATGTGATGTCACAGGGTGTATGAATCCTAGAACCATACCTAATACATTGCAAGACATAATGTTTAAATTTGAGTGAACTTCGTATTTTAAAAACAAGGTATTTTTATTTTTAAATTATGTAAATATGTATATGTACTATAGTCATGATTTCTTTTGTCATTTTTAAACCGTTGAACTGACAAAATTAAACTGCCAACCGGTAAAGCAACCTGATTTAGTTTGCCGTTCCTCAAAATCGAAATTAGCATTCACTCTAAGATGGCCTCTTTATTGATCATTCACTACCAAAAAATATATTACCAAAATAACTTTTATATGGTCATAAACATTAAACAAGACAATATTATTTGTGGAGAAACACCTTTTCCTCCATGACATTTTGTCTTTGAAGATTGCATGTGAACATAGAGCACAATGATGGTTACCAAACCTTTGGGTGACCACCACCATATGATCATGAACCACAAAGCATGGACTTCCAAAAGTGGTCCATAACTTAAACAAGATCCATGTAACTCAAGCTTAAACACAAAGGTTGAATCCAAAAGGTAGCCAACAAAGTGTTACATCACATGACATGAGAAGATTCTTAGATCTACTTTGAACAATATTCAGCCTTAAAGATCTTAACTTTGGCTCATCTATATTTATTACAAATTAATATACAATAACTCTTTCATGAACCACATTATGACCTCAAATATCAATGATCATTAACTTTGTTTTCAAAGAGATGAAACAATTGCATATTTGGTTACAAAAGATTATTGCTATGCCACCAAAAAACAAAAACAAAAACAAAGAAGTTGGATCAAGAAGGTGTTGATCTTTAATCATCTTTAAACAAACTGTACACATTAACAAAGAACTAACAAAACATAACTTCACAACCTTGTAGAAAAAAAGATTAGAAAAAACAACAAGAACACAATGTAAAGAACTAAATGTCATTTGAAACTTCTCATTGATTCAACTCATAGCTGTTCAAGATCCTTTAAAAGCCCAACCACTTGTTGCATACTCGGTCTCTTAGTCGGTAGATCGGCTGTACACAAATAACCAATCTTCAACGCCTCAACCATTTGATCCTCGGCTCCAGTCTCACGAATCTTTGGGTCGATAATCTGTGACCCGCAATTCTTCTTCACTAAATTTCTGACCCAACTCACCAAGTTTGCATCTTTTGAAAAACTATCGTCCGGGTACTCATCTTCAACGGGCTTTTTGCCTGTTATTAGCTCAAAGAGAACCACACCAAATCCATAAACATCCGACTTTGGAGTAATCACATACGGTGAAGAGCTTCCGTCTTGGTTTACAAACTCGGGTGGAATGTATCCACGGGACCCACAAGTGATCTCGTCTTCAAGATCGTTACCGAAAATCTTTGAAAGTCCAAAGTCAGACAATCTTGGTTCAAGATTGTAATCAAGATAAACACTACTCGCCTTTACGTCTCTATGAATGATTGGCGGTGAACATCCATGGTGTAGAAACGCCAATGCACGAGCCGTCCCTAATGCAACTTTATGCCTGAATTGCCATGTTGTCAACAACCCTTCTGACCCCACGTTTTGAATACCGTTGTTATCGGCGTCAGCTTCCCATGTATCAGAAGTCCAATCTTCTGTAGTTTGAACCCCAAGAGGAAGATCATGAAGCAAATTATGCAAATTTCCATTTTCCATGTAATCATAGATTGCAATCCGTTGTTCGCCTGCCAAACAGTATCCAGTTAACGGGACAAGATTCGGGTGTTTTATCCTTCCAAGATACTCGAGCTCTCTAGCTGCTTCTTGATCAGTCATCGTAGATCCATGGACCAAAACCTTAACCGCCACATGGATGCCACCTGGCAAGAATCCTCTGTAAACAGGCCCAAACCGCCCTTCGGCTAAAAGGGTTCCTCTATCAAAATTCGAAGTAGCCGAAAGAAGATCAGAGAAGGTAAAATTGAGCAACGGCTTTTCAAAGATTACAACGGGTACTAAAGTAGCAACCTTTACATCGGCGACCCAAGTAGTAGAGTCCGTTTGGAATGAAAACGGTCCCGACATTACCTGCTCTTCTTTGTAAGAATCTTGTTTGACAGCCCACCTTTGTGTTTTCTTTCGACATCCAAACGCACAAAACAGTAACGCCCCGAGTAAAAAGACTATTGACGCGGTTAAAGCTAAAGCAAGTTCTAGTCCCTTATGGCTATGAGTTTTTGTCTTCAAAAGTTTCGGGTCTGCAGCAATGGGGCAACTATTTGACGACCCGATAAACGCAGATTGAAGAGTTTCGGGTGAAAACTCAGAATCACAGAGAGTTAGATTATTGTAAGAAAAATTAAATCTTTCCATCCATGGAAGCTTTTTCAAGACAGAAATGGGTATCTCTCCGGTCAAATTATTAAACGAAAGATCAAGATTTTGGAGGGTCTGCAAGCTCAAAAGTGGAATTTTACCAGTGAGATGATTTCTCGAAAGATCAAGCGTTTTCAAGTGCGTTAACAACGAGATTTCGTTGCTAACTTGACCGACTAAATTTGTGTCAGACAAGTTTAAGTACTCTAAACTACGAAGTGAACCGACGTTGACCAACCGTTGCTCTAAAAATCTATTCTTGGCAAGATTAAGATGCTTCAGATTATTGGCTCGACTTAAATTAGCGAAAAAATCTCCACTAATTTCATTATCAGACAAATCAAGATAACCTAAATGAGAACCGAAACTTAGCTGCGAAACATGACCTTCAAAGCGATTACGACTCAAATCAACAACTTCTAACAACTCATGAAAGATATCAACAACTGATCCCTTAAAAAGATTCTTAGACACATTAAGATAACTTAAAGCTTCCATCTTTATAAACTCAGACCCTTTTCCTATAATCCCATTACCAGCAAGATTCAACCTTTTAAGCTTAGGAAAAGCTAACCCAAAACCATCAGGAAGAGCACCACTAAAGTTATTCCAAGAAAAGTCAACAGAAGTCAACAAATGGCAGTTTATAATTCCCAATGGAACAGTTGAACTAAACCGGTTTCGACTAATATCAACAACTTGTAAACTAGCTAATGAGCTAATGGAATCAGGTAAACTACCATAAAAACTGTTGTAAGAAAGATCCAATCTTTCAAGTGACCCAAAGTTCCCTATATTACTTGGAACACTCATATTAATATTATTATTTGAAAGGTTCAAACTCTTAAGTGACCCTAAACTCCAAAAATCAGAAGGCAAACCACTAATATTATTATAACTTAGATCTAAAGATTCAAGCATTGTAAGCTTCCCAATAGTGTTATCAGGGATAGAACCAGAAAGACTTAAACTAGAACCAAATATTCCAATAACATGTTCTTCATTTGCATCACATAACACACCTTCCCATGAACAAATATGAGCAGAAATATTATTAATATTTGAACCCATTTGCCTAAAGAAGGTATAGATGAAAAACTCATCTGTATTGGGTATGGGCTGGTCTTGCTGTTGACCAAAGTTTGACCTGAAGAACAGAGTTAGAACAAGTAATGAACCCACTAAACCAAACCTCATATTAATCCAAATCACCTCTAAAAAATGGAAAAATATATAAAAATATATAAAATTTTTCCAAGACTTCAAGAAAGCCTTTTTCCTAATAACCCATTTCAATTCAACTCAAACAAGACTAAAACTGAATTGGGTATTTCAAAAAACTTCAAGAAAATTCAAGAAAATGAAAAAGGAATAATTTTTATGCATTTTCCTTAAAGAAAGATGAAAAAGGAATGATTTTTATAAAATTTTGTTGAGGAAAGATGATGGGGTATGAGGTAGGAAGGTGTAGAGAAAAGAAAACAAGAAAATTGAAGGATGTTTTGGGTTTGTAATGAGAGGCAATAAAGGGCATAGGGAAGGAAAAAGGTTTGATATTAAATGATTTTTTTTATTTTATGTGTGTTTTTAATGGGAAATAAATTAGGGGAAAATGGGATTGACTGAAGTGAGTGAGTGGGGGAGTTCATAAATGGGGATGATGATAATGATGATGGAAGAAAGGGTTTGTGGGCAAATGGATGATTTGGTGGGTGAAATCATAAAAATAAGGTTTAATTTTGTTAAATTATTATAGTGATGTGAGGTACTAATGTACTATGCATCATTTTACGCCCAAGTTGAATTTGTTTTACATTAAATTATATTTTTTGAACGATAAGTGGTGTAGTTAGTGGAGTTTCGTCTAATATACTGGGTCAGCGTGTATTGATTAGTGATTACTCATCCCATCTGTATTGAGGATCTCTTCAGGTAGAACTTTCACATGTAGTAAATATGGCTCCGACCGAAATCGAACCTTCAACCTTCACATGACACTCTAGCTCCCCCAATTTCATCAACTGAGTTAGGCTTCATCGGATTAAATTACAAAATTAGTTCAACTTTTTAAAACTTCAAACGAGTGCCCTTTTTTTTAGAGAGAACTTTCAAAGGGTAAGTAATTTCTTTATGAAAACTTTTTTTTTTCTTTGTAATATTATTGATAATTATGATTTTGGGTATGGATATTCATGTAATCAAGTCTTGCTTTACTTATTACGGATTTGATTATTACTTTGACTTTGAATTATATTAACTATCTAATATTTAGACCATGTATAATAGGCATTATCTGGGTATAAATGAGCTTGATAACGCCTTTAACACCGCCTTCATGGGCATTATAGGAGCATGAAGAAGAAGAATGGGCAATTCTAGTATAATACCCAAAGAGGAAAAAAATAAGGAAAGTAATTACTAAATGGGCATTAAAAAATGTTAACCATTACATATTTTTTAAATGGGCATTATGATAATGATGTGGGGAAAAATGTCCCTTAAAAGAACATTAACCATTACCCATGTTCTTATGCATGATTTGTATTACCTATTTATACCTCTATGTTACTATACTAAAATGTTATATCATTTCTTGACTAGACATAATAAATGCAGTCTTTTAAACATGTAATTTTTACTTTATGTAATATTAAAGTTATTAGGCAATCTAATGTTAACCTTTTTAGTTAGTTTTTTTAACAGTGACCACTTACCCATGTTTAAAAAAAATTACATAAAGATAAAAAAGATGAGATCTAAACATCCAACGAACTTGAAATCACCTTTGACCATCACAGCATACAAAGATGAGATCTAAAAAGGGTTGGAAATATGTCTTAGCTAACACACAACTAGGTTTTATATAAATTTACACCGAAACATAGATAACAATAAGAGTATTGTCACGGTATATTTAAAAGTAGTAGTATAAAAACAAAAGAAGAAGAAATATGGGTGTGTCACACGCCATAACATAGTTTTTTTTTTTTTTTTAAAAGACAAAAGTATAAAGTTTAAAAAGTATGTTTAGAATGGTGAAATTTTAGCATAAAGTTTAAATTAAATATGTATGCTTAAATCACCTGTTAAAGTTGTTCAAGCACTTGTAAGCTTTTAATTGAAGCAATATATAAGTAAATCGAATACTACTTTTGCGTATAACAAATCATTTAAAGTGATGGATAATGATGATAATCTTAAAAGTGTATTTACTTAAAAGTACGAAGATATGAACAATTTAGCAAAATGTAGATGTAAGCAATTAATTAAATATTGAAGTCTTTTATAGCAGTGTAAGATTTCCATTAAACATGCTCAAGGTACAAGGGATCATTTGTTTTGCTCATGCTCTTTCGCGGAATCAGTTTGGCAGCAGGTAACTCAATGGTGCAAAGTTGGATCCTTTTTTGCTTTTGATGTTCGTGACCTTATGTCTCTGCATAATTACGTGGGTGGTTCAAAAAAGAAGAAAAAGATTTTTTACGCCATATGTTTAACGACTATTTGGAGTATATGGGGCTGCAGAAATGCGGTGGTTTTCAAGTAGGAGCAGCCGTCTTTGCACAAGGTGATCGGCGAAATAAAAACACTTACTTTTCTTTGAGTTAAGACACGCGCGAAGATGATCGATTTGGAATGGGAGAAATGGCGAGGTTTTAACATATAGCTTAGCATTTAGTATTGTATCTTTATATGTATATATTCGTATTTGGGTGATTTGTGATGTACGGGTTGTATTCGTATGTCGGGCGATTTAGCTAGTTTCCCGCTAGCCTGGGTGTTTAATAAAAGTTTGTTGGCCGTTCAAAAAAAAAACAAGTCTAACAATTTATTTTAATTGTTTACCGATCCCTTTAATTCATCTTCAAACATTTTAATTTCCTTTTAAACAATATATACTAAGTTATAAACTTGTGGTTGTTTTGTTTATTGTTATAGTGGAATAAAGAGAGTATCAAACTCATTTTGTAAATCATGTCAAAACTGTAACACTTTTTAAATCAATTAATATAAGTAGTTACTCAAAATATGAATAATTAATCAATGGCTAAAAGAGACTCATGGGTGCAGGCAGGAAATGAAATACGAAGCCCCATCAAAGAATGAAAAATGTCTTAATTTTTTTTAATTATCAGAATTAATTAATGGCTAATGAATAAAGCATAACTAGTGGAAGAATTATTTTCATAAAGACTAAAATTTGATCATATGATAGGACATGCAACTACGGTAGTCAGAGATTTTAAGAGTACTTGATTTGCATCGAAAAGAAAATATTTTGTTCCTATGCATTTGACAAAGACATATCGATACAAATATAATATGATACAAAAATATTATAATGTTTAAACTTAAATAGATATGATATTAGGAATAACAACTTAACATTAACATTATGAATAAATCTGAAACCCAAAATATTTGAGACATGATAACGTAACGGGTATGAGATTAATTTACGAATACGAGATTTAATGATACTTAACTTCATTGCCTAAAATCATATACTCGTTTATGGTTCACCCAAACTACATACCCAAACATATACCGAAATTAAGTATGAATTTAGCTTTGAGATTTCTATCATCATCGAAGTTTATATATTTTTTTAAAGGTAAATTTCTTGCTCTTTGTGAGACTTGAACTCAAGACCTCACACTTTTAATGTATTGAAAGGTTTTGTCTTGCCATTGGACCACCAACCCCAATGGTATCATCGAAGTTTATATAATTTGGACAACTCAAGCGTTCTATAGTGACAATAATATGTATGCAATTTATCATATTTTCATTTGTTGTGATTATTAAAAATACGCTTTTTTTTTTTAATAAAAATTAGCATGGAAATTATTTTTTTCTTAAGAATCCCAACATGTATTTTTTTTTTAACTAACGGGTATACTAGGTACCCATTCATAAATCATACATGGGCGGTTGTTTGTTTGTGCCAGGGTGGGCCCTCCCCCCTACACCCAGTTTTTTCGTTACATAGTATACCTTTTCATGAAAATTTTTGAAAACTTATATGTGTTGAGTCCACCCTACCTCCCCCTCTATTTTTAACAAAAACTAGGTTCAATATCCACCCATACGTTGATATACCTGATACCCGTAAGTAATTACTGATATATATCCGACGGGTACAACATGCGATTTTATGAACGGGTATGACAATACTTCATGACACATATCATACCCATCCCATTCTCATACATATGATATGGAGTTTTCTAATGTGACCGGGTAACTAAAGGGGAGTTCGAAAATCGAAACGAAAGAACTTGGAAAGACAAACTTTTCTCGTGAATTAAGAATTAAACATCTGACGATTTTAATCTGTGTTCACATAGATATAAAAACTGTGACAAATAGAATTTAGGTTAATATAATAGAAAAACACATATTTTTCATTTTTTGCAAAAAAAAAATAAAAAATACAGTTTAGTACATTAAGGGGTTGTTTGGTAGCCTCTTAATGAGGCTCTTAACCATTCAGCGCTGAATGATTCAGCATTCAGTGTGTTTGTTTCAGCTTCTGAATGAAATGGTTAAGTCTGAATCATTAAGATTTGGGATGTTGCTGAACCATTAAGCACTGAACTAGGCTGAACCTTAATGAGGCTCCCCTACCAACGTGGGACAAGAAAACTAACCATTAAGAGGTCCAACTTAATGATTCAGCGCTTAACCATTCAGACCTTTTAAGCATTCAGACTCTTAATAATTCAACACTTAATCAACCAAACAGACCCTAAAATTCCCAAACTTGTTCAAAACTTGTAAATATACATGCGCTATGCCGGGTTCCCGTCTTATCATTCTCGTTTGTTATGATACCAACACTTGGTATGGTTACCGAAAGAAATATGCTCAAAGGGTGTCGACTTGTTTTAGTTGGTTCTCATAGTGATCACTCTCATGTACGTATAGAAAACTGAAATTATTATCGTACAACATTTTTTTTTGTGGTAAGAATCAAACAAATTTCTTTACTAACACATTTTTCTACTTCAACGTACACTAAAAGAAGTTACGTTTATGACACCGACTTTCTTTGACTTGACTAGGACGTCAAGTGATGTGCTCAAGCAAATGCGTGTTCGCCAATGTGGGGCTAGCCCACTTGGTAGAGACATATGTCTCTTAGATGGGAGGTCTAAAGTTCAATCCTTGGCAAGGGCGTTGTAATTTAGAATTATTGGTGTAATATATAGGAGATGTAACGTTTGCCGTTCAAAAAAAAAAAAAAAAAGCAAATGCGTGTTCCAGTCTTTTTTTCGCTCGGCAATAGTTTTGATTTCATGACAATTAAAGTTTTTAATGAAAAGAATCAAGATTTGTTTTATTAAGTTTTATCTTGTAAGATTTAATCAATGGTCGAACGTTGTAAATAATAATGAAATGAATCTTTGATATACTGTCAAGTAGATAAGTTATAATCGTAAAACATATATTGTGTTCTTGTTAATTTAATTATACATACTCTCTATCAACGGTAGAACCATGACAGGTTTTAGAGGTTCGTTGACCCTTCAACCTTATCAAGTTTTCCGTTAATATGGTCTTTAGTGTAGCCGACTAGCCGGTTTTTAATGTCTTACACCTAGGGCTGCAAATGAACCGAACGAACACGAACAAGGCTTTGTCCGTGTTCGTTTGTTAAGTAATATATGTGTTCACGAACAATTCATGAACACTTACCGAACGAGATTTTCTGTTCGTGTTCGTTTGCTAAGAAAATTTATGTTCGTGTTCATTTGTTAATTTTGTTCATGAACGCACACGAACACAAACAGACATTCATAAACACAAATGAACAGAAACAAACACAAACAAACATATATTAACCTCATATAAATTATTTATTTATTTATTTGGGTAAAATAAATAAAAATAAAATAATATCAAGACAAATTATAAAAATTAAAAACTCTAATAAACGAACACGTTACCGAACGTTCACGAATGTTGGGTCTGCTGAGCTGGAGAAGAACAGATGATTGAAAAGCCAAAACATGCTACATATGATCCTAAATAAAAACAGCATTTACAAGTTACTTCTCCCAAAAGACTGTTGACTCTAACATCTGTTGTACCCCAACAACTGCTGGAACAACTGCTGATCACAAAGTTCTGATAAAGAACAACTGTTGATCACAAAGGTCTGATGAAGAAACAATTGCTGATCAAAGTACTGAAGACTCAAGGTCTGTTGGAAGCCAACAACACTTAGGCTCCAACAGATGATTCAAGACCATCAGAGGTTTACTTATCAACTATTTAGTTATCAGAGGTTTCCTATGTAACAGTGTTTGTTTCATCAGATGTTTTATGTTGTTATTCTGTTAGATGTCACTGTCTTAGGTGACGTCAGCCTAGGTCATCAGTTGTTTAGATTGTCTATAAATAGAACAGTGCATGTACTGTTCTATTCATCACTCAAAACATTCTCTTAGACAAACTTACACAGAGTGATCAGGCTGAGGGGGAGTAATTGTACAATCGTTTGTAATCATTAAGTTTTATGAAAGCTTTCGATTCTAAAACAATTATTCTCTTGTTTTGATTTATAGTTTATCATTCCGCTGCACTTTCCATTTATAGATTAACCTCTTTCATCTTTCATTACTTAAACAATCAAAACAATCAAACTCAGATCCTAACAACGAACATAAACGAACGGACACAAACGAACTTCCCGCCAAACGGTTCATAAACTGTTCGCTGAAAGTTCAGTTCGTTTGCAGCACTACTTACACCTTACAATAATCACCAATAAATAGTTGAAATGAAGATAGAAGAGTTAAGATATCATTATAAATATTGTTAGCTAACAAATAATAAAGAGGAATCTTTTAACACCATTTTTTTTTCACTTGCAATGATTTAAACCCATAACCTTACATCCTCACATTTGTAAAGAATAACACCATATCACTATTTTAGTAGGTCATACGTTTTTAACACCCCTTATTTAAAAGGTTTTGCTTTCTATTGTTACCAGGGAGTGTTTGGCTCTCCTTATTTCCATCTCCTTATAATTTATAACTTTTTTAAAAAGTCGTAAGTTATTTTAAAAATGTTTGGGTGATGATTTGAAAATGACTTTTTGTATTTTAATAAGGTGAAAAGGATGTGGAAATGAAATAAGTTATAAGTTAGGAATGCGCGACTTTTTGAATAAGGAGATGGAAAATGAGATAAGTAATAAGTTATAAGTTTATCCAAACATGCCCTAATTATCATTGTAACATTTTATTAATATTTTGAAATGTTAAAAAGAAAAAAAAAAATACTCGTGAGTCGTGACGGTCTCCTATTCTAACTTGAGTAAATTCAATAAATACGAAATTTTATCCATACCCTTTGTATTTCGATCAACTTTTAGTTATCAACTTTTAATTATCACAAAGTGATTCCTTTAAAAAAAAAAAAAAAAAAAAAAAAAAAAAAAAAAAAAAAACTATTTTGTATTTCGTCATCATTATTTAATTGGTTTTCTTAGAGTATGTGGTAAGGGTGACTAAACCATGACGTGTGATTAGCAGTGACAAACCTTGAAAAAAAATGGTGTAGGTCGAAAATCACGAAACCTAAAATTTCTTATTGGTGGGGCTGGACTTAATCAATATAAAAATTATCTACAAAAATCGTAAGATTTCACTGAGCCAAAAGGGGGGGGGGGGGCATCATCCTTCGCCACTAGTGATTATGTGAGTGTCGTGTGGAATACGGTCTCAAGGATGGCATGACCATGATGTAGAGGTTGGGACGTGGAGGTCTACATAGTACGTCGATGCCTTTAACAACAAATTTAGCCAATACTCAACATAATTCCACTACAAACCAATTCAAATTTTCTTCCACATCTAAATCTTCTACTAACAAACATTTCAACAAAGTGAAACCACACTCTGTGCCGTTTAAAGGGGGGGGGGGATCATCCTTCGCCACTAGTGATTATATGAGTGTCGTGTGGAATACGGTCTCAAGGATGGCATGACCATGATGTAGAGGTTGGGGCGTGGAGGTCTACATAGTACGTCGATGCCTTTAAAAAAATACAAATTTTGAATATTATGACCGTTCACTCAACAAATTTAGCCAATACTCAACATAATTCCACTACAAACCAATTCAAATTTTCTTCCACATTTAAATCTTCTACTAAAAAACATTTCAACAAAGTGAAACCACACTCTGTGCCGTCCAATAGAAGAAAGTGGAAACATAGTGGAATCTTATATGGCGCTGAGGTTGATTTTTCTATAAGCATAAAAGTGAACCCGTACATGATAGTCTTAATGTTTTAATGGATTTTGTTAACCCATGGGGAATAAAACGACTATTTGAGGAGTTTAGGTGAATATATTAAGAAACACAGACTAATATTAAGAAAACGATGAGAAAACCCATGGATTTTCTTATGCATCTTGTGAAATGGTAAGTTCAACACTCTTAGATTACAAGATGCTTTCAATTAATTACAACTGCCTAAAACTTATTCTAATTTAATGAGTTTGTCTATAATATACATGTCACCAGTGGCGGATCCAGAAAATTTTTTGACGGGGGGCACAAATTGGTTGATCTAAAAAAGCCATGACAAAATGGATCGTGTAAAATCCATTCATCCGTACTTTTATATTTAATTATTGATATAATGAAAAAAAATATTTTTTTATAAAACTTTAGCATATATAATGAATCAAAGTGTATGAAAAAACATTTGTAATCCAAAAATTAGGTAAACGGAGAACACTAAATCCTTGAATAAAGCTTAACACTAAAACACATTATTTAATGTGCTCAATTTAAAAAGCAACCATTAATTTTTAACATTAAATGTTTAACTATAGGTTTATTAAATTTCAGACTAAAAAATTTATTTAATAGTAAATATTAACTATAATAATAAGGTTCTTTAAAACTGAATAAAACTATTGTTAATTAGGTGAGTTTAATACAGATAAAAAAAAAGTCAAACTAAAAAAAATCTATTTTGGTACTTTACTATAAGTTAAGGGGCTTAATGTTAAAGTTACTTTTGAATAAGTCAAAAATCACCACCACCTCCATCCTAAACTTTCTACTGCAACTTCTTAGAGCCTTCATGGAGTTTTTGAAAAAACAACTACTCATTCATTCATAACTTTTCTCCATCCCTCTATATTTCTTTCTAACTCAGTACTTGGATGACCTTTCTGAATTTTGGGAAATGGCTCAAACAAATGTTCAAAACTTGGCACCGTTTCGACGGATTCCAACGGGTTCCTCACCCTTCACCGAAAAAAGTTTGAATCCGCTCTTGGTTGGACGGTGGGCACAGGCCCACCATACTAATGCATTGAATCCGCCACTGCATGTCACATCCTACATTTTTCATTTCTAAATATCCACCACCAATATGTATTAAAAAGTTTGAAAGATTTGACGTGTTAAAGATTTAGGAATCTTGTCAATGAAGAAATCAAAAATTAGAAATACTAGACTGTTAATCATTCACATCTTGTGGCTCATGCTCATGGGCAATCATGTATTGCATCTTAAAAAAAGGAAGAAAAATGTGACATGAGTTATCATTGTCCCTTTGCACATGTAACTTTCTTTACTATATTTATATTAGACTGTTTTCTTTTAAAAAATAGTTTTTTTATAGTTAAGATAATATATTTATAATTATTTTATTATTGAAGATTATTTACTTTGCTTTCTTATTTCATGCTATGCTCATGTTTTTGTTTTTGTCTTTGCTATACGGGAAAAAAATAACCCTTTTTGTTAACATAATGCATATTAAGTTTTAGTGAACTTTTTACTTAGACCACCCGTAGTGGGGCGCTACTTGCCAAAATTTTTTAAAAATAGCGCCCGGAACACCACCACGGGGGGGCGCTATTTGCCAAATTCCACCGGGAGCGTTATATATATAACGCTATGTAACAATTGAAACAACCAATCAGTAAACGACACGTGGCATGGTGTAAGAAAAAAAACGGTCAAAAAGATTTGACCGTTGGACATTTATTTTTTTGAACGTTATTTTTTTGAACGGTTTGCATTTTATTTTTTTAAACTTTATATATAAACACACACAATATAACACAAACACACATACAACTCAAACTAAAAAACACACACCACAACACAAACAATCCTACAACACAAACATGTTTCCATATGGTTCACCGTTCGGGGTCCCGGGTCGACCGGGTGCTAGGCCAAACACTACGAGGCCAAACACTACTACTCCGCTGCCACCAAACTGGGGCGAGTTTGACGCGAGTACAATGCAATACGCGCAACTTCTGGGCATGCCCGGTCAATTTTATCCGGGCCCAAACATGCCCGCTCAATTTTTTCCTCCACCAAACTATATGCAACCTTCACAAGAGGAGCCCGAATCGATACCAGAAACTCAAGACGAACCCGAGGGTTCTGGGCGCGGGCGCGGGAGACGCTCGCATAAAAAGAAAGACCCGAACGCTCCTCGTCAAAAAAAGCAACAGAAGCGTTGGGAAAAAGACGAGGAGTACAAGTTAGCGCGAGCCTGGCTCGACATATCCGAGGACCCGGAAGTTGGTTAGTATTTTTTTTTTGTGTTTACATTTATATATATATATTTTTTTTGTGTTTACATTTATATATATATATATTTTTTTTTGTGTTTACATTTATATTTTTGTGTTTACATTTAAATATATATTTTTTTTGTGTTTACATTTATATATATATATTTTTTTGTGTTTACATTTATATATATACTTTTCAAATCGTGTGTTATTTTTTTTTGCAGCAAACTATCAAAATACCCCGGTTTTTTGGCAACGGATTCGAGAACTGTTTTTTGAGGCGGTGGGTAGAGGGGAGCATCGAGACAACGACTCCATATCTGGAAAGTGGTCGGACATTAATAACAAATGTCACGGGTTTGCCGAGGTCTACCAACGCTGCAAGGACAACAGGGCCAGCGGGGAAGGTGATGACGGTGTGTTGGCCAGGGCGTTGGACGAGATGAGAGAGACCCGCGGGCCATTCCCGTATTTGAGGATATGGGAGATGTTGAGACATAGTCCTAAGTGGGCTGATGTCCCGCCTAAGGGGTCGGGCAGTGGGCGCAAGATTAGGAGAGGAAGAGGAGCAGAAGGAGGTGGACCGTCAAAAAGAAGCAAAACCACCTCCACGTCGCGAGATCCGGATACACCGACATCCGATGCTCGCTTTGTGAGTTTAGATGATCCTGTTGACTTGGAGGATGAGGAGGAGGAGTTTGATATTCCAAGACCACCCGGTAGACGATCAAAAAAGGGTGGCAAGGCGGAGTCGTCTTCGACAGGAGGTGGTTTTGATGAAATGAATCGACGACTACAGGATCTTCAAGACCTCGGCCAAAGACGTCTACAAACTATGGACCAGAGAGTGGTGTGACACCCGGCAAATTCTGGTTAACAACATTGTCTAGATGAAAGTCTACCTTAGCGAGTCACGCGTATATTATACTTAACGAGGGTTAGCTAGATAGCTAGAAAGGACATACGTGCATTGTCTCGGGTTTGAGACAACTTACAAAACGTTTTCTAGTCCGGTTTGGGACTACTTTCACATCTCGGGTTATGAGATGCTTTGACTCCTTGTGTGGGTCGGGTTTTGACTCCTTGTGTGAGTTAACGTGTGATTGCATGATTAGTGAACCTCGGACGTTGGTGAATAATAAACTTAGGTGTCTCGGTGATATCTGACAACTTATGTGAAAACCATACGTGATTATGTGAACCTAGACCGAACACGTTAATAAAAATTATTAAAAGTGGAGCGTGAGGTTGATTAGGGTCTTAACGCATGGGGTTACACTTGTTACGGTCCGTAATAACGAAAACGTCGAAGGATAACGCGTCGGGAGGCGAAACGAGGCAAAAGCGCGCCACCCGGACCTGTGAGCGGCCGCTCACAGGCTCCGAGCGGCCGCTCGAAGGGGACTGACGGGTTTAAACCGCCTCAAACTCGTATTTAAACATCCTTAACTCCCATGCAGCCCTCATACTCAACCCTAATCGCCCCCTTACTGCCCCACACGAATATTTCACTCCAAAAACACCTGCTAAGGCTTAAGATCATCAATTGGGAGGCTCCAAGGCGCGCGATTGATTGATTTGAAGAGCTAAGGGTATAACTCATGATTTCTTACGCTTTTTACTTTATGTTTTATTGTAAAAATCATATAACAAGTTTGTCCAGGTCTGAATGGGTTTAATAAACATTAAAACATGAGTCTTTTTGAAGATTAAACGGATTAAACCTATTAATAAACGCGTAGTAACATCATAGGATGCTTGTTGCGCAAGTTATTGGTGTTTTGATCCTAAAAGCTTTGATCTTGACATGTTTGATAATAGGATCTGATGGGAATAGGTATTAGGAAAGTTGTATGATGATTATTAGGTATTATTGATTGATAATATGCAACTAGGGTTTGATATAATTGATGATATTGTACGATCAGAATCTGGACAGATTCTGAAAGTCGACTTGTAGGGTCTGTTTCGTGGCTTGAAAACAATTGATTTGATCGATTCTTTGCATGATTGTAACGTACAAGGTCTTAGCTTTTCATAATGGGCAAAACCATCGAATTTGGACGTCGTTTGAGTCGTTTTTGGAATTTTAATTGACTAGGGGTCATATCAGATTTTCGGATTTGTGAATTGGGTTAACTTTAAATGGTCATAACTTGAGATTTACAAGGAATTAGATTATGAAATTTTTACAGTAGGTCAATACTGGAAAAATAGAGCTTTTCCAAGTGGATTCATCTCGTTTGGATGAATACACAATTTTTAAGAATTTTCCTACTAAACTGACCTGTTGAGGAGATTTTCTGGACCTAGCTGTGTTGTGCGAATTTTCATAATTTTTGTGTTTGGAATTGAGACAAAACAAAAATAGGTATTGTCGAGTGAATCCCAAAGTAAATTCAGTAAAAATTTGGGAGGTTAACTCACTGGTTTGCTATTTTAAATAAATTCGTTTTGATGGCGCACAATCTGTCCTGAAAACACAGATTGTGTATTATGTGCTTATGTGCTTAATTGAGGTCTTAGGTGGTATGGAATTGACATGAAACTGAAGTACACTTGTCTGAGACACATACGGAATGTAGAAACTAATTGTAACCAACGTATTCACCAACGGGTCCGTAGGGTTTACTATTGCATGTAGAATCACTAGGCGTCGCATACACACTTTTGAACATTTAAAACGCCTTGGACAAACGAGTTATATGGGTAATGATATTACGCCTATACTCACTAAGCGACACTGTTATTAGGGTGTCGGTAGCATATATTGCTTGCTGTTCGGATTCTTTGCTTGCACGTTAAGGTGAGTTTACGGCCCCTCTTTTAAACTGGTTTCATACTTTCGGGGGAGAAAACATGTGTTAAAACGATTATTTGGTAACTACTGTCATACTATGGGTTTCTATTGTGTACTACACGATCTTTGGAAGTCCCGGGGGGAACCATGAATGTGCGGGTTTGCACAACGGGGAAATGTGAATAGCGCTATTGGGAGTGACCAACCCCGCTCGTCGGCTTGGAGGGCCGGGCGAGTGCATATTGTCTCAAACAGGAACAACAGGAACAACAGGAACTACATCGGGCATACTTTTGGTATTCGCGTTAGTAATGGTTTTCCAATCGTGGTAGTAACAAAACGTACGCCTAGCTAGAGTATACTGGTTTTCGATTTATTATAGTATGGACAGGTGGACTTGGTACTTGGATACAAAACCTGTAAACTCACCAGCATTTTTGTGCTGACGTAAACTTTTACATGTTTTCTCAGGTCGCTAAGGTAGCACAGTGGAACTAGGGCGCACGCGTCTGCACGACGTCTAGTTAGAGTTGCATGGTTTTACAAACGTTGAACATTGGTTTAATATTGAATAATTGTTTTGAATAAGCTTCCGCTGTAAACGGGGATTTTAAACATTGTTTTGAAATTGCATTATGTTCATGTTAGACTTGTTTATTGTGATCGTTGGTTTGGATCCTGGTTTGTCATGCGCCTCGCGGTAAAACTCCGCAAGTGGATTTTGAGGGTGTGACAGATTGGTATCAGAGCCAATGGTTATAGTGAACTAGGACTGCATGTAGGGTCTAGTCTATAGCCGAGTCGCACACACTAGACGATCACATGGTACTAAACGTTATAGTGGTTTACGTATGGTCTTGTCGGGGTGTCTCTAAATCGTTGGTCTTTCTATGTTACATCATCCGTTCTATCTTAGGTTGGGTTACTTGTTTTCTAGGCAGTGTAGTCTATTGGAGTAACTCGTGTGCTCTTGAGATTTGTCCAAGGCTCGGACATCTCCCTTTCGCACTCCAATAGAAACACTTGCCATAAACTACCGTAGCATTACGGTGTGCAGCTGAGAGTCTATGTTCGGTGATTTGAACTTTGGACTAGGAGAACACTTGGAGGACCATGTAGAGCGGTTTATCATTTTGGGTGCACACAAAATCATAAACCGAAATGCATGGAAGCCCTGGTGAGCTCTGGGTTTGAGGGGATAGTCCTGGATTGGATCTAGCTTTGATCTTGTGAACATTAGTGGTTATCCTTATCTGCGAAACTAAATTTTCTCGCTCTTTCTGCCAGAATCATGTCTGGAGTACGAGAAGGACGTGGAGGTGGTCGCAATGGTGGACGTGGTGGTGGTCGCGGTGGTGCTGGTGGTCGTGGAGGTGTTAACCTATCGCAGGATGATCTGAACAACTTACTCCAAGCTGCCTTTCAGTTAGGGCACAACGGTGGTGGTAAGTTGATTTATCCATTTTCCTTGCCTCATTGGTGAACCTTGTTTGCATTCTTCGTGGTTTCTCATACGTTTCATTTCAGGTGGTCCTGTTAACCCACCCCCACCCATGTGTACCTACAAGATGTTTCGGGACTGTAAGCCCCAGGAATTCTCTGGCACCGAGGGTGCGGTGAGCCTGCTTAGGTGGCTGGAGAAAGTAGAGTCAGTGTTTCTGATGTGTAACTGTCTCCCAGAAGATCGGGTAAAGTATGCAGCTGCGTTATTCCAGGATGTGGCATTGACTTGGTGGAATGGCATCACCCAGAATATGGGTATTGGGGAGGCATATGCTATGCCATGGGAGAATTTTGTGCAGTTGCTGAAGCGTGAGTATTGTCCGAGGGAAGAGGTACAGAAGCTGGAGCATGAGGTGTGGAACCTCAAGATGACTGGGTCGGAAATTGAGAAGTATACTGTGAGGCGGAATGAGTTGGCAGTGCTGTGTCCCGATCTGCACGTGCCAGAGTACCGTAGGACTGAACACTATGTCTCAGGGTTAGTACCGGAAATTGCAGGGTTAGTGGCTGCGGGAAATCATCCTACGTATGCAGAGGTAGTTCGATCGGCCCATAGGATGACCAACTTAAAAGTGAATGAGGGGATTTTGCCTGCGAAAGGTTCGACTGTTAAGGCTCCAGAGAACAACAAGCGCAAGTGGGAAAATGACGGGAAAGGATCTGGGTCTGCATAGCAGGGTAAAAGGTTTGATAATGGGGGTTCATCTTCTTCGGGTAACAAGCAGGGTGGTTATGCGGGAAAACTGCCCAAATGCAACAAGTGTGGACGCCATCATCAAGGGAACTGCGACAGTAACCGTTGCCACCGCTGCCAGCGAACAGGGCATTATGCTAAGGATTGTCGGGCTACACTTCCATCGACTCAGGCTCTGACTAACAGCTCAGCTCCGACTACTCAGGGGACTACAGGGAAACAAGGATGCTACAACTGTGGTGACACTGGGCATTACAAGAAGGATTGCCCAAAACTGAAGCAGGGTGGGAACAACGGGAATGGGAACAACGGGGGCGGCGGCAGAAATGCACGTGCCTTCGTCATTGGAGCTGCTGAGGCTAGACAGGACCCTGACACAGTCACCGGTACGTTCCTTCTCAATAATCGTTCTGTTAGTGTGTTATTTGATTCCGGTGCCGACAAGAGTTTTGTATCCATGGATGTTAGTCGACTGCTAGATGTAGTACCCGTACCATTAGAGACTAAGTATATTATTGAGTTGGCTGACGGTAAAAAGATTGAAGCTACTAGTGTCCTTCGGGAGTGCCAATTAGAGTTGTCGGGTTTAACGTTCCCCATCGATCTTATGCCGGTACCTTTGGGTAGTTTTGACGTTGTGGTAGGCATGGATTGGTTGTCTTTGTATCGCGCGGAGATTGTCTGTTATGATAAGGTTATTCGGATTCCTCTCCCTGATGGAGAATTCCTTTCTGTGTACGGTATCAAGGGTGGTGTTTCGCTAAACATCATCTCTAGCATGAAAGCCCTTAAGTGTCTTCGAAAGGGTTATCCAGCCGTTTTGGCGCTTTTATCTGTTTCCTCTGGTGATGAGAAGAAGATCGACGATATTCCGGTTGTACGCGAGTTTCCTGATGTGTTTCCCGATGATTTACCTGGTCTTCCTCCCCATCGTCAGGTTGAGTTCGGTATCGACCTCGTACCGGGAGCTGCTCCTATTGCTCGGGCCCCCTACCGTCTTGCACCTCCCGAGATGCAGGAATTGTCTAGTCAGTTACAAGAACTCTTGGACAAGGGTTTCATCCGGCCAAGTTCTTCCCCTTGGGGAGCCCCGATTTTATTTGTTAAGAAGAAGGATGGGAGTTTCCGATTGTGTGTGGACTACAGAGAACTGAATAAATTGACCGTCAAGAACCGTTATCCTCTTCCACGTATTGATGATCTATTCGACCAGCTTCAGGGTTCTAGTTATTATTCCAAGATCGACTTGAGGTCCGGTTATCACCAGCTGCGCGTCAGGGAGGCTGACGTTGCAAAGACTGCTTTTCGAACACGTTATGGCCATTTCGAATTCTTGGTCATGCCTTTCGGTCTCACGAACGCACCGGCGGTTTTCATGGACTTGATGAACCGCGTCTGTAAACCATATTTGGACAAATTCGTCATTGTGTTTATTGATGACATTCTGATCTACTCCAAGAACGAGACCGAACACGGGGAACATCTGCGGGTAGTTTTGGAACTCTTGCGACGGGAACAACTTTATGCCAAGTTCTCAAAGTGTGACTTTTGGTTACGCGAAGTTCAATTCCTAGGACATGTGGTTAATGAACTAGGGATTCATGTCGATCCAGCTAAAATCGAAGCGATCAAGGACTGGGGAGCACCAAAGACGCCAACTGAGGTGCGGCAATTCCTAGGCCTTGCGGGCTACTATCGTCGTTTCATTCAGGGGTTCTCGAAGATTGCTCAACCCCTCACCACTCTCACTCAGAAGGATAGGAAATTCGACTGGGGTGAACCACAAGAGTCAGCGTTTGAAGAACTGAAGTCTAAACTGTGTTCTGCTCCTATTTTGTCTTTACCTGAGGGTCCTGATGATTTCGTTGTTTACTGTGATGCTTCTATTCATGGTCTCGGTTGCGTGTTGATGCAACGCGAGAAAGTGATCGCGTATGCTTCTCGTCAACTCAAGGTGCACGAGAAGAACTACACCACCCATGACTTGGAGTTGGGTGCCGTGGTATTCGCGTTGAAAATTTGGAGACATTACTTGTACGGTACCAAGTGCACCATCTACACCGATCACAAGAGTCTCCAACACATTTTCGACCAACAACACTTGAACATACGGCAGCGTCGCTGGATCGAACTTTTGAACGACTATGATTGTGCTATTAAGTACCATCCTGGCAAGGCGAATGTTGTAGCAGACGCCTTGAGCAGGAAGGAATCAACTAAACCTCGTCGTGTTCGGGCGTTGCAGCTCACCATCCATTCGTCGTTACCTGATCAACTCCGTTCTGCTCAATTGGAAGCTTTGAAGGAGGAAAACCTTAAAGCTGAAACTATGCACGGTGCCGACAAGCACCTAGAGCGAAGGTCTGATGGCCTGCACTATTTCGCAGAACGTATATGGGTTCCTTTGTTCGGGGGACTACGGGAGCTTGTCCTTGATGAGGCTCATAAGTCCCGGTATTCTATTCATCCTGGTTCGGATAAGATGTACCAAGATCTGAAGGTGCTTTACTGGTGGCCAAACATGAGGTCGGACATAGCCTCATACGTGAGCAAATGCTTGACCTGTGCTAAGGTCAAGGTGGAATACCAGAAACCGTCGGGTCTCCTGCAACAACCTGAAATTCCGGAATGGAAATGGGAACGGATTACTATGGATTTTGTCACACAACTTCCTAAATCACCAAGCGGGAATGACAAGATATGGGTGATTGTCGATCGGTTGACGAAATCAGCCCATTTTCTCGCTATTAAGGAGACCGACACCATGGATCGTTTGGCTCGCCTTTATTTGAAGGAAGTTGTTTCTAAGCACGGGGTGCCAGTTTCTATTATTTCGGATCGTGACTCCCATTTTACTTCTCACTTCTGGAAGTCTTTGCACAAGGCTTTGGGTACACAACTAGACATGAGTACAGCTTACCATCCACAGACTGACGGTCAGAGTGAGCGCACGATTCAAACTTTAGAAGACATGCTGCGGGCATGTGTGATCGATTTTGGCAAGGGTTGGGAAGCTCATCTACCGTTGGTAGAATTTTCGTACAACAATAGTTATCACACGAGCATCAAGGCGGCTCCGTTCGAGGCACTGTACGGACGGAAATGCCGTTCTCCTCTTTGCTGGGCTGAAGTGGGTGAGAGTCAACTCACTGGGCCTGAACTAGTGTACGAAACTTCGGAAAAGATCGTACAGATTCGAAATCGGTTGGCGGCGGCACGGGACCGGCAAAAGAGTTATGCTGATCAGCGTCGCAAACCACTGGAATTCCAAGTCAATGACAAGGTACTTCTAAAAGTCTCACCGTGGAAGGGCGTCATACGCTTTGGGAAGCGTGGCAAACTCAATCCACGGTATGTCGGACCATTTACGATCCTGGAACGGATTGGACCGGTGGCATATCGTCTTGATTTACCGATGGAGCTCGGTAACGTACATAACGTCTTCCACGTGTCAAACTTGAAGAAGTGTCTGGCTGACGAGTCTCTCATCGTTCCACTGGAAGAGATCAAGGTTGATGATCGTCTTCGGATTGTGGAAGAACCTGTGGAGATTCTGGATTACAAGATTCGTAGCCTACGTCACAGCAAGATTCGTATCGTTAAGGTTCGGTGGAACTCGGACCGGGGACCAGAGTATACTTGGGAACGGGAGGATCAGATGAAGTCTAAATATCCTCATCTCTTTCCTAAGGAAGCGTTCGAGTCGATATGTCTCTTCTGCAGCTGAATGAATCTCGGGGCGAGATTCCTTTTAACGTGGGGATGATGTGACAACTCGGGTAAATCTCTCTTTTTGGTTTCTATTTTTGGTTTCTATCTTTTGTTGTTTCCTTCGTTATTCCTTTTGGTACTTGTGCAATTTTCGGGACGAAAATTCTTTTAACGTGGGGATGATGTGACACCGGCAAATTCTGGTTAACAACATTGTCTAGATGAAAGTCTACCTTAGCGAGTCACGCGTATATTATACTTAACGAGGGTTAGCTAGATAGCTAGAAAGGACATACGTGCATTGTCTCGGGTTTGAGACAACTTACAAAACGTTTTCTAGTCCGGTTTGGGACTACTTTCACATCTCGGGTTATGAGATGCTTTGACTCCTTGTGTGGGTCGGGTTTTGACTCCTTGTGTGAGTTAACGTGTGATTGCATGATTAGTGAACCTCGGACGTTGGTGAATAATAAACTTAGGTGTCTCGGTGATATCTGACAACTTATGTGAAAACCATACGTGATTATGTGAACCTAGACCGAACACGTTAATAAAAATTATTAAAAGTGGAGCGTGAGGTTGATTAGGGTCTTAACGCATGGGGTTACACTTGTTACGGTCCGTAATAACGAAAACGTCGAAGGATAACGCGTCGGGAGGCGAAACGAGGCAAAAGCGCGCCACCCGGACCTGTGAGCGGCCGCTCACAGGCTCCGAGCGGCCGCTCGAAGGGGACTGACGGGTTTAAACCGCCTCAAACTCGTATTTAAACATCCTTAACTCCCATGCAGCCCTCATACTCAACCCTAATCGCCCCCTTACTGCCCCACACGAATATTTCACTCCAAAAACACCTGCTAAGGCTTAAGATCATCAATTGGGAGGCTCCAAGGCGCGCGATTGATTGATTTGAAGAGCTAAGGGTATAACTCATGATTTCTTACGCTTTTTACTTTATGTTTTATTGTAAAAATTATATAACAAGTTTGTCCAGGTCTGAATGGGTTTAATAAACATTAAAACATGAGTCTTTTTGAAGATTAAACGGATTAAACCTATTAATAAACGCGTAGTAACATCATAGGATGCTTGTTGCGCAAGTTATTGGTGTTTTGATCCTAAAAGCTTTGATCTTGACATGTTTGATAATAGGATCTGATGGGAATAGGTATTAGGAAAGTTGTATGATGATTATTAGGTATTATTGATTGATAATATGCAACTAGGGTTTGATATAATTGATGATATTGTACGATCAGAATCTGGACAGATTCTGAAAGTCGACTTGTAGGGTCTGTTTCGTGGCTTGAAAACAATTGATTTGATCGATTCTTTGCATGATTGTAACGTACAAGGTCTTAGCTTTTCATAATGGGCAAAACCATCGAATTTGGACGTCGTTTGAGTCGTTTTTGGAATTTTAATTGACTAGGGGTCATATCAGATTTTCGGATTTGTGAATTGGGTTAACTTTAAATGGTCATAACTTGAGATTTACAAGGAATTAGATTATGAAATTTTTACAGTAGGTCAATACTGGAAAAATAGAGCTTTTCCAAGTGGATTCATCTCGTTTGGATGAATACACAATTTTTAAGAATTTTCCTACTAAACTGACCTGTTGAGGAGATTTTCTGGACCTAGCTGTGTTGTGCGAATTTTCATAATTTTTGTGTTTGGAATTGAGACAAAACAAAAATAGGTATTGTCGAGTGAATCCCAAAGTAAATTCAGTAAAAATTTGGGAGGTTAACTCACTGGTTTGCTATTTTAAATAAATTCGTTTTGATGGCGCACAATCTGTCCTGAAAACACAGATTGTGTATTATGTGCTTATGTGCTTAATTGAGGTCTTAGGTGGTATGGAATTGACATGAAACTGAAGTACACTTGTCTGAGACACATACGGAATGTAGAAACTAATTGTAACCAACGTATTCACCAACGGGTCCGTAGGGTTTACTATTGCATGTAGAATCACTAGGCGTCGCATACACACTTTTGAACATTTAAAACGCCTTGGACAAACGAGTTATATGGGTAATGATATTACGCCTATACTCACTAAGCGACACTGTTATTAGGGTGTCGGTAGCATATATTGCTTGCTGTTCGGATTCTTTGCTTGCACGTTAAGGTGAGTTTACGGCCCCTCTTTTAAACTGGTTTCATACTTTCGGGGGAGAAAACATGTGTTAAAACGATTATTTGGTAACTACTGTCATACTATGGGTTTCTATTGTGTACTACACGATCTTTGGAAGTCCCGGGGGGAACCATGAATGTGCGGGTTTGCACAACGGGGAAATGTGAATAGCGCTATTGGGAGTGACCAACCCCGCTCGTCGGCTTGGAGGGCCGGGCGAGTGCATATTGTCTCAAACAGGAACAACAGGAACAACAGGAACTACATCGGGCATACTTTTGGTATTCGCGTTAGTAATGGTTTTCCAATCGTGGTAGTAACAAAACGTACGCCTAGCTAGAGTATACTGGTTTTCGATTTATTATAGTATGGACAGGTGGACTTGGTACTTGGATACAAAACCTGTAAACTCACCAGCATTTTTGTGCTGACGTAAACTTTTACATGTTTTCTCAGGTCGCTAAGGTAGCACAGTGGAACTAGGGCGCACGCGTCTGCACGACGTCTAGTTAGAGTTGCATGGTTTTACAAACGTTGAACATTGGTTTAATATTGAATAATTGTTTTGAATAAGCTTCCGCTGTAAACGGGGATTTTAAACATTGTTTTGAAATTGCATTATGTTCATGTTAGACTTGTTTATTGTGATCGTTGGTTTGGATCCTGGTTTGTCATGCGCCTCGCGGTAAAACTCCGCAAGTGGATTTTGAGGGTGTGACAAGTGGCCCAGAATAAGAGGTTCGTCGACATTCAAGAGGCGAGGCAAAGGGAAAAGGACATCGAGTTTTTGTCCAAACCGATCGACCACCTCGAGGGAGAAGCCCTACTCCTCGCGATGCATCACAGACAACAAATCCTTGCGAAATATAACCTGCAGTAGTTTATTTAAGTTGTTTGTTTTTTTTTTAATTTGGTATTGTAGTTTATTTAACTTGTTTGTTTTTTTTAATTTAATTAATATTAGTTGTGTGTTTTTATTATTATTTGTAATTTTTTTATATTTATTTGCATTTTATTTTAATTATATTGAATTAAAAGATTAAAAAAAATAATAAAAAAATCAACCAATCAGCATCAGGGGCTTTATAAATAAAGCCCCACCACTACACCCCTTTTTCAGTTTCTCTTTCCACGCTGACTCAGCAGCCACGTGGACCAATCACATTCAGGGGCTTTATATTTATAAAGCCCCACTACGCATGGTCTTAAGAGGGCTATTTCTTTACAGAAGCCACTTGTAAAAAAATGTTTGGTAAATATCTTTCAAATGTCAGAAACATATATAATATATAAGACCATTAGGTGTGGGGGGCGGCAAGGGGTGGGCAATGAAATGCCGGGCCTCGCTACACCACCCCCTGAGGCGGCATAGGGGCGGCAGCGGCAATGGAGGCATTTGCTTGCCGTTGATGCCCGTCCAAATTTCTTGGAAATCGAGATATTTGTCTCGTGGCGGCCCGTCTTCTTTGCCGGAGCGGCACCACACCCATTGGTCTAAATGTTTTTGCAAGTCATGCATAGGGAATTGGAAATTGTACTAGGTATCAATACCGAATTTCCCTAATCGAATATTTTTTATATTGGTACTCATTTCTGGAGATATTCACTACGACTTTTTCGATACCGATACCGAGCATCTCTAGTCCAGCGTGTCAACAATACGAGTATTTTCAAATGTCTCTGTACATATTTTAAAGAGAAAATCATATGGTTAGTCCCTATGCTTTTCAGATATTGCATTTTTGGTCCTAGTGGTTCATTAATTACAAGATTGGTATCTAGGTTTAACAAAAGTGCTTTCGTGTGATCCCCATAACTAATGACTGTTATCTTTTCTGGTTAAGTCCACCCATGTGCTTCCCACATACGGGTATTATAGTCTTTTTGCTTTCAATTATACAAATTATAATATCCACCCCAAATCTGCCAAACTTATCACCACCACCATAGCCATTCTTCATTCTCTTTCTACCCCATAACTAACGACTGTTATCTTTTCTAATTAAGTCCACCCATGTGCTTCTTACATGGAGGTATTATAGTCTTTTTGCCTTTAATTATACAAATTATAATATCCACCCCACTTCTGCCAAACTTATCACCACCACCATAGCCATTCTTCATTCTCTTTCTATACTCTCCACCACACTTGCAACCACCGTCCACCTCTCCAACCACCGTATACAACCACCATCGTACACCTCTCTCCACCTCCACCACCATTACCACAACCACAACCACAACCACAACCACAACCACAACCACCTCTGCTAACATTACACCTACCACCTCTCTTCACCAGACCACCATAACGACACTACAACCTCCATCGTCACCACCAACAAGAAATCCCAATTAGTGAACTTTGTGTTTTTTTGGGATAAAGTCACCCACCTCCCACCATGCTGCTCCACCTCGATCTAAACGCTAACCCCTAATTTGATTTCAAATCTGACCTAAACCTAGGCGCCATTATCGCCATCCTTGTTCGATGCCCTAGTAATAACGGCAGTGGCAGTGGCAGTGGTCAGTGGCGAAGCTTGGTTTTCGAATCGGAGGAGGCCGGATTTAATTTTTTTCGATCGGTAGTGGCCGGAAGATCAAATCGGCGAGGCCGGACTCAACCCGTACTCAATTTACCTACAAAAATCGCAAATTTCTACCACTGTGCAAAAAAACAGGGGGGCCAGGGCACCCCCTGGCCCTTCAAAACCTCCGCCCCTGGCAGTGGTGTAAGGCTCAGTGATGGAGGTCTGGTATGGTAGTTGTTGGTGGTTTGATCCAGCGGTGGTTGTAGTCTGGTCCGACGATTTGGTGGTTTAATCTAACGGTGGTTGTGTTTTGAACTGCGGCGGTGGTGGTAGTTATGATGATCTGGTCCGGTGGTGGTGTTGGTCTGGTCAGATGGTGGTAGTGGTTCTTGTTGTCTGGAAAGAAGAGAAAGAGGGGGGAGATGAAGAACGATGGGGTGTGTGGTGTTGTAAGTTATTTATTTATAATGTTTGTTTGTTTTTTTTTTATAAGAGCAAACTAGACATTTTGTATCTATTTAACAGAGAATTTTAACCATCGTTTAAGGGCAAAGAGCAACAGAGTAACGAAATTAATACATTTGGATCAAGTTAGTAATAAGTTTATAACCCTCGGGACCAATGGTGTAGTTAGTGAACCACTAGGACCAAGAATGCAATATCTAGAAAGCACACAGACCAACCATGTGATTCTCTCTCTTTTAAATAATCATATTTGTTTTAATTATTCATATAGCTTTTTTAATCAAGTTAAATGATATAAATGATCACACTCTTGTGAGAAATACCTTTTTCTGGACACATCCAAATATGATATTTCATGTGTTATTTGGAGTTGTCTTTTACGATAATAAACTTTAGGCAACATTTATTTATAGTATGTGTTCTTTTTAAACAATATTTTTTTATAATATTGGATAATTAATAAAGAGAGTGAGTATGCATTTATTCAACATGCATGTTATGACTAGCTATTAATCATGTGCATGTGCAGCTGGGTGATTCATCTAAACATTAATAATATTATTAATTATTTAATGTTATAAAGAGGTATAAGTTAAAAGTTATAACTGTCTTCACTTGTTATATTGTAGACCACAAGAGTGGTGGTAAAATAGTCGTGACAAAAAAGGGGAGTTAGACTACAAGCAGTGGAGGGGAATGAAGTGTCATATAGGGATGAGCTCAGGACGGGATCGGTACCGAACCGATACCGATCCCGACGATACCGATCCCGACAATACCGAAACCGAAAAGTCTAAAAACCCAATACCGATCCCGATACCGAACATATACGGTACGGTACGGTATCGGTTCGGTATCGGTACGGTACCGGTATGGTATCGGTATTTTGCCTTAAAATACCGATACCGTACCGATACCGATAATACCGAAACCGAAAATCCATAAATATGGATACCGATACCGATCCCGAAACCCCTCGGTTCGGTATCGGTTCGGTACGGTATCGGGATCGGGACGGGACGGGATCGGTATTCGGGCTTGAATGCTCATCCCTAGTGTCATGTGACACTTGTGGGGTTTATATGTGAAAGATGAAAATTGTGGGGAGTGGAAGACAATGTTTTCAAGACCGGATCGGACGTCGATTTAAACACCCCGGCGATTCCCGCTTCAACCGGTCAGACCGGTCCAACCGGGTCAACGAACCGGTCAAAAAAGCCAACAAAAGTTAAAAAAATTCTATCAAATTCTGGTTCAATCTTGTCAAAATCCGGTCCAACCGATCCGATTCCCGGTTCAACCGACCGGTTCATTGAACAAACCCGGTTTAGGCGCACTCATGTGACTCGGATAGGCAGGGTTCTGATTTCCGGTTTAACCGGTCGGACCGGCCGGTCCGATCCGGTCTCCAAAACATTGCATAAAGTTTAATAAACTAATAAACTTAATAAAAATAATAAATTTAAAATATTTAAAAAATTATTCAAATAATCTAAAAAAATTTATTTAAAAATTTATATTTAAATAGGTAAAAAAAATTATTTAAATATTTAATAAAAAATATTATTCAAACGTTTGAATTTCACCGTTTGAATTTCAACCACAAATTTTCAAACGTTTGAATTTCAAACCGCCAGTTTTCAAACGTTTAGTTTTTAAACGTTTGAATTTCAACCGGAAGTTTTCAAACGTTTCAAATTTCTAACCCTATAAATACAACACCAAAACCTCATCCTCAGTCACAATTATCACCCAAACATTCAAAGATATGGGTGGCAGTTATCCTAACGAAGTTGCCAGACCTTCCAATCTCCGGCGATACTCTCGCCAAAGACGTCGACTACCATTTTCATCTCCTCCTCCTCCACAACCAATCTTCACTTCTCCTCCTCCTCCTCCTCCACAACCAATTTTCTCTCCTCCTCTTACTCAACCAATCTTCTCTTCTCCTCCTACTCAACCAATCTTCTCTCCTCCTCCTCCTCCTCCAAGGCACACCCCCATTCCTCATCTACCATGGTACACTCGACCAACACCAGATGCTCCTCTCACTGATGAGGAGCTCATCCGGGCTTTGGATTATATCATGCCTGAGATGGGGATGGGGCGTCTACGGTTGGTGGAGACCCAACCAAACCCATCCCCACCCAACCCCATCCCCATCCCCAACCTAACCCCAACCCCATCACCACTCCAAACCCCACCCCAACCCCTCATCCTCAGGAGCGAACTGAGGAGGAGTACGAAGCAGCTAGGGCTGCTATCGATAAGGAACGATACTATTTATCAACTCCTGAGTATTGCCGCATCCGCTGGGATAGCAGGTCCGACGGTCGTGATAGCGATTGTTCTGTGTCTTTTCCGGAGTACACACTAGAGAACTGGGATAATTATTCTCCGTAAGGGAGAAATTTAGGTTTAATTATGTAATGTTTTAATAAGTAGTTTAGGAGTATGTAATGTTGTAATAAGTACTTTAGGATTATTATGTAATGTTTTTAGTTAATGTTTTTAGTTAATGTTTTTATTTAATGTTTTTTTTAGAATTATGTAATGTTTTTATTTAATTTTATTTTTTTAACCCAACGGTTAATTTATTTTGATTTTTTTATTTATTTTTTTAAAACCCAAACATTCACTTTTTTTAAAAAAAAATTATTTATGTTTTTTAATCCCCAACGGTCTTCTCCTCCCCCCCAATAACAACTTGCCACGTGTCCTTCCTCCCCCCCCCCACGCCTTTTCCCATCCCAACCCTCCCCCTCCTTCCACGCCCAACCGGGGCGGTGTGGAGGGCTTGAAACCCCTCTTCCCCTCCGGATACTCTTAAATTAGACGAGTGAGCAACTGAGCTTGATTTATTTATATTTTTGTTTGTTATTTCATTATATATTTTTTAAACAAAATAATAAGTATGTTCGTAAAATTACAAACACATACAAGCATAGAAATGTATATAGATGAACTATAATCTAGTAGACAAGAATTTTACGAACATACTTATTATTTCTTTGAAAGAAATAATTCAAAGAAATAATAAGTATGTTCGTAAATTACTTTTGATATGTTTCTACTCTAGCGAGTCCGAACGACAACTTGTATTCCATCCAGTTTAATTTGGGTCATGATTGTTGTTTCCGATGTTAGTTGAGAATTTTTTATTCTTTCAGTATCGTAAATTAACGAGATATCCATTGTTTTTTATTTGCTAGCCGAAAACGAAATGATGAACAAGCATCACCGAGTTAAGTCATGACAAATTTCGATCATGAAACTTTAAAATGAAGGGCTAGAACATACAAACCCTAATCCAAGTCCAGATTTTTTTTTTCTTTTTTGTATTTACAATACTTATTGATTTGATTCCTAAATTACTAAGGGCCTATTTGGTAGCTTCTTAATGAGGCTCTGAACCATTCAGCTCTGAATGGTTCAGCATTCAGACTGTTTGTTTCAACTTAAAAAAGGCTATGAATAGAATGATTAAGAGCTGAACCATTCAGACTTGGTGCATAGCTGAACCATTAAACACTTAATCATTCAGAGCCTCTTAACCATTCAGAGCTCTTAATGATTCAGCACTTAATCAACCAAATAACCCCTAAGTAATATTAGTTGCGTATTATTAGGAAGAATCGTTAGAACTTGGGAGTCGATATACACGACTTGATTACATAACATGGGCTAGCTCCATTGGGCTCGGCCTAATACCATCACATGGGCTCGCCCCATTGAGCACAAAACTCAAATTCAAAAGTAATTAATCCATAAAATAATATATCTACATAAATAACATGATTATTATAAACCTTACATAATAAATTAGGGTTAGGATCAAATACACAGAGAAAGAAAAATAGGAAATTGTAGGAAAGGTATCAAACGGACTCCGAT
The DNA here is from genome assembly GCA_030844895.1 of Ambrosia x helenae. Lineage (NCBI taxonomy): Eukaryota > Viridiplantae > Streptophyta > Magnoliopsida > Asterales > Asteraceae > Ambrosia > Ambrosia x helenae. Next base: position 4,737,066 of record CM061227.1, on the reverse strand, counting down.
TGAACTCATTTAAGCGGCATTGAAACCGTGTCATCAAACCCTACGTTAGTTTTTAGGTCTTCGTTTTTTGGTGTTTTAGCTTGTAGTTTTTAGAATATACGTTATATCATTGTGTCTTTTTCTTATTTTCGTCATTGTGTTATTTTTTCAATTCATTGTGCCTTTTTTCTTCAGCATTGTGTTATATTTTTTGGCATTGTGTTATATTTTGTGGCTTATTGTGTCATATTTCATGATCTATTGTGTTTTTTGTATCCTTCTCACCCTTCTCATTTTTATTATACTGTGTAGAATAACTTGACCCAATTAATTATACCCACATATTAACTAATTATCTACTAACTAATAATAAAATACCATAAAATATTTAAACCTTTACCAAAGTAATCAAACTACAATATAACATATAAACTCAAATCCCATTTTTTTATAGAACTTGCATGTGGAAGTGAAAAATTCATATATATGTTCCCTAGAATCAACACATAGACATCTAGTAATCAACCAAGGGATTATATTACTGCGGATCTTGAACTTAGTTTTCAGTAAAATCGGAGGGGGTAAATACATACAAAAATTCGGTAAAATTTACCCTACGGAGCGAAAAAACACGGGCCAGGGACCCCGGCCCAAGACAAGATCCACCTTTACCAAGGAAGTCTAGTAAGTGGCATTGAAAGCATTCAAGGAAGTCTTACACGTTCAACGCTTGCATACTCACGAGTCTAGTTGCTTTCTCACATAAGTTCCTAGGGGCGAAGCTTCACTGGGACTAAGGGGTGCCCCGGCTCCCTCCGTTTTTTGACGCAGTGGTGGAAGTTTGCGTTTTTTATAGGTAAATTAAGTGTGGGTTGATGAACATTACTCTACTCTATTTTACACTAAATATTACAATAAACTTCCTAGATTGAACCTAGGACATCCCCCTTAAGAGACATGTGCCTCTATCAAATGGGCTAGCCTCACATTGACGAAAGATGAACATTAAACACTTATATTGTAAAGTATAGGGGAACTATAAACTGAAAACCTTGTTGAAAAAAAAAACTTAGAAAACTTAGCTACTACTCCCATCCATAACCCCAACATGAATTCGATTGTTGAAATAAGATTATAAAAATCAAAAGTTTGCAATCTCTTAACAATCTGGTTGTGATGGCAACCATGGTTGCAACCCAAAGAAACCCCCCCTAACTTAATTACTTAAATAACTTATAATATTCAAGTTTAAAATAAAAAAAAAACTAAATACACTGTATTTCTTAACTTTTTTTTTGAACACTCCGATATAAATTTTATTATAAACCGAGTTCGTTTAAAAAAAATATTTTTAGGTTGAGTTGAGTTAGGTTGTGAATGTGTGTTATGGTTGGTTGTATAGGTGAAAGAGAGAAATTATTTTTTTATAGAAATATTGGGTTGTGAATGTGAATGTGTCTTAAAGAGTAATATAGACATTTAACATTTTTCTCATCTCTTTCTCCTAAACTTTTTCTTACATTTCCTGTCACACACCTTTATATAATATACACTCTTCCTCTCACTCTCATTTCCTTTTTTAGTTTACATATCCAATTTTCTCTAAATTTAGATGAAGATGATCCATCTTGAATCTTTTCATTGCTCCAAAATCATTATTGTTTTCGTAAATTGTTCAAACAAGACCTTAAATTGCTTCAAGAATCAAAAGTCAACCCATAAGTACTAGACAACTGGTTTGGACGGCGGGGACTTTTCGTCTTCATCCTCACTTACCATCGAAGGTTGGAAAACGCCGACTAGAACTTCGATTCGGTCTTTATATCCTCAATCTCCACTTGTTTTGATTTTGAGAATATTTACTCTTTCTTTTACTTGTTTAAAAGTGTTGAAGGTTTGAGATCATGAATACTTTAGGTGTACATGTGAAGCCTATTGTTGCTTTTTTTTTTTTTCTTTTCTGTATGACCCATCCCGTAAATAATAGGAATTCAATTAGATTAAGGTTCAAAACTCAGGTTTATAGTTAAGTACATACTAAGCCATTGGGGTGGTGGCCTAATGGTAGAAGCAAAGCTTCTAGGAACACCTAAGGGGGAGGTCATGGGTTCAAGTCCCACAAGGAGTGAAATTTGCCGTTCAAAAAAAAAAGTTAAGTACATACTAAATACATAGAACTAAATGCTTTGAGTTAGTCAAGACGTGTTTGTACTTGTAACAAAACATTTAATGCTAATAACATTTGAAATGTTAAGTCTTGAACCCAAAAGATTGATAGCGGAAGCATTGACGAGATATCGTTTGGTTCTTGAAAATCATTGCTTGACTATCATCCGAGCTTAGCATCTCCATACCTAGGGTTGGAAATTAAGATTAAACCCATATAAAACTGTTAGTCGGATCGTATAATGAAGAAAAAAAATTCATGATCATTCCTGCCGTAGCTTACGGTTGATGAACCGTAAGATATGATTCGTCCTTTTTGTTTTCTAATCTCAACCGTAGGTTACGGTTCGAAGTTCCTGGTCGTTTTAGTCCATCTGAACCATAGCCTACGGCTTGTAACCACAAGCTACGGTTGGAACATGCTGATTTGCTGCAAAAATATACCAAATTGCCCTGCACCGACCTGTATAAAGGAGTAGCCCTATGATAAATTCCGAGGCCACTTGGGTCTCAAATATGGGTTCCCTTACGTGACTTTAAATCATGTATAACCATCCTAAGATCCTTTATACGAATCCAATCAATTTACATCATGTACACTAACCATTCAATTGACATGTTAAGATTTGCACTAAACAATTCACAATTGTTTAAGTCTTCATGACTTCCCCAAGTGACTTGTAACCCGTTTGTGTGAGCCCCTAAATACTAGAGGTGTAGTTCAAGTTTAAACCCTTGGGCAATGTGCCGTTGTGGCATTCCCTAGCGTCTATGGCCCCGTAGACCATTTATGCGCGGTTTCATATGCCCGGTCCACGTTGCCCATTGGTATATCGGTTTTCACTGGCCCTTTATCATTTGGGAATCACTTGACTATTGGATTCACAATGTATATATATAATTACAAGATTTGAGTCCTAGAAGGACTTACCTTCAAGCGTGCTCTTTCCAACGAGCTTGCTTCAAACCTTGACCATATAGGCTATTAGAACTAACTTTCAACATGAATGCATATGATCATTCAACCTCTTATCAGTTCTCATCAAGCTAATTTCATTTAACGAGTTTTATTTCAAAGCCGCCCATCGGGGCATTTCATCAAACACCTAAGGGGCGATATTTTACAAGCATCATCATTTGGTCCTCTAAGCCATACAGATTATTCCCAAACAAATTCTAAGGCTTATATTATACTATTAACGCCAAAGATCATTTTCTATCATAATTCTCAGATTTCAAGCACACATGATAGCCAAGTATTCTAGGTTTCACTTACAACTCATGGAATCCACCAAGTTCATACCATGACCTTCCATGATTCCCCATCTAGGCCTATGTTATCATGATTTCCCCAATTTTATTTCGTTTTAAGGCTCTCTTGTACTAGAGACATCTTCATTAACTAAAAATTTATCAAAATCATAAGTTCACAAATTCCACCATTATCACATAGACCCATAATATACCAAATTGATTGAAATAAAGGTTACCTTGAAAATTGTTACGCCTTAGGTGATCAAAGTTTTGCTCATGCAAGGTCTAATACCTTGCTTCTTGGCTGAATTGAGTTTGATTCTTGAAGTTGGTTTGTGTATGTGTGTGTTGTGTGTTTTTTTCGTGTGTTTTTGAAAGCCAAGGAATGAATCCCTGCTTGTTTGTTTTGTGTTAAAACCAAGTTATAAGAGTGACAACTTTAGCCCCCTAGTTGTATTTCCAAGCTTAACATTATAAAACACTAACCAATTTAGTTCTTGCAGTAGGTTTTTAACCTCGTTTGATTTTATAAGATTTAATCTTAGGCCCGAAGTGTTAATTAATACAGTGTAACGCGTTTAATAAATTTTGGGGCGTTACATTTTCCAGAAAATTGCAGACGAATTTGATTTTGTAACACTCAACATTATTTTGTTAAGTTATATATTTTTCTTTAAACTTTACATCTTATATATTCAACTTTACATTCTATTAAAGGTTAGTTGTAAGTTATGATACGTATTGTGCAACCATGCTTTTTGTTGTAACTTTACACTCCAACTTAATTAACAAACAACACATGTAAATGTAACATAGGAGTTATAAATGTAACAACTCTAAAAGATGTTTTTTTTTCTAGTTTTCAAATCTCAAAAATCCTAAAATCCAGCTTTATATGTGATGTTAATTTGTTACACTGTAACATACTATTTACCTGTTTTAAAAATGTATGTGATATTTTTTTTGTTAGTGACATATTTACATATATTAAAAAATCTTATAAAATGAATTTTTGTTCATTGTTATAGTTGTAACATACTATTCACATAAAAATCTTAAAAACGTATGTGTTAGTTCGTTACACTCATAACATACTATTCACATATTTATAATTTGAACTAGTTACATATTAATAATTTAACTTTTAACATACTGTTTACATATTTATATATTAACATTAACGTTTGTTGGAACCCATGAGACATACTAGTTACATATCTAAGAGTGTTGATTTCAACATATGTAACTTGAAACATATGTAACATTGTAATACTATAAAATTTGAAATTGTTATATTTCTAGCATTGTAATACTATAAAATACGAAAATAATATTTTGTGGTCTGAAAATGAAATTTAAGTGATATATATATATATATATATATATATATGAGAAAGAGAGTGTTTTAGAAATTGGAATGACTATGACAAAAAGAAAGTTGATGTATAACATGATAAGAGGAGAGAGATCTTGTAAAATGTTGTTTTATGTTATTGCCCTTCTAGTACTTTTTGGACAAATTTTACAACTTTAAAAAAATAAAATAGTGAGATTAAATATAGTCCATTGATCCCCGTAATTCCGTAAAGTATGTGTGTGTATATAGACACACACATCACTATAGCATTGTCTAAACTCATATGATGCGCTCTAATAGGAAACAACATTAAGAAAATCTAAACAAATTTATCATGATTCCGGAATAAATGAGATGACAATATAGACATTTTTCGTCACTCGTCAAAAATGACTCATTTTCCACCGACACTTTGTGGCTGCACTCTTCATCAGTTTGCCATATTATGCGTGAAACAATGGCTATACGCTCTAGATCTATTAGTTTGTAATATATAATATATTGGTTCTTCTTTGTGTTAATTAGACCATATGATTAGGACTGTAAACGAATCAAACAAACACGAACAAGACATTGTTCGTGTTTGTTTATTAAGGAAATAACGTGTTCGTGAACTATTCATAAACGCTTACCGAACAAGATTTTCTATTCTGTTCATTTGTTAACGAAACGAAAGTGTTTGTGTTTGTTTGTTAAAGTTAGGTGTTAGAAAAATAGAACGCAAATAATCACAAAGGAACATAAACGAACATAAACCTATTAAATTTTAAATAAAATTGCCGTTATTCATCACAAACACTATCCAACCAAAATATACTAATCAAATTATCCATACATACTTGACATAATTTTGATAATGTAATTACCATAAAATAATGACTCATAAAAGCACAAAATTATCACATTAAACTTGATATCCCCGTATAATCCACCCTAAATAATATTTACTCAAAACAGCCAAACAAGTGAAGGAATATTAATAGGTAATACTTTAATATATATTAAATAACCTGTTAGTGGATATTAAAAACCCTAAAGAACACAAGTACTTAAATTTAAAATAAAAAAGTTAAAAATCCTAATGAACTATCGAACACAAATAAATATAAACGAACGTTTACGAACATAAATGAACGAACACGACCTTTGTTCATGTTCATTTGTTTAACTAAACAAACAGATTTCCGTGTTTGTGTTTGTTCATTATTTATTACACGAACGAACACAGACAAACTTCCCGCCGAACAGTTCACGAACTGGTTGCTGAACGTTTGGTTCGTTTACAGCCCTACATATGATAGAAAATTAGAAACTCTTATTATAATTGAGTGACTCATATAAATTTATAACATTTTAACTCAATTATTTCTTAACTAGGGGATGACCCGTCATGGTGCGGCGGGGTACTTCATTTATTGTTGATAAGGTTGGTTACAAAAGGTAGAATTCATGTACTTAAATATGTATCAACACGGATCATCCTTTTAACTATTTTTCAATGACAATAACGCTTATGAGAAAAGCCCCCAAAAAGAAACAAACAACCTAAGGGATAGAATCAAAGTGCTCATTGTGGAATAAAAAAAGTGGTTAGCATTATGAACCATCTGTCCATCTGGATGGCAATTCACTGAAAAAAATTGGAAACCTTGATATTTGCAACAGTAGTAGAGGCTAATATCGGTTTGCACTCAGAGCCAATGCCTGGATGACAATTCCCTGAAAAAAAAGTGGAAACCTTTGGATTTGCAACAGTAGTATGGGCTAGTAACTGTGAACTTACATAATTGGCCGCTAAATAAACCCAAGTTTCGTGTAGTCTAAATAGCTTCTTCATACTCTGACTTTTACCGTGGACCCGCACTTTAATGGGGATATGTTTTCAACCTCCATTTTTTTTGCACCTGGTTGTTATTAAACAACAAAATTATGGTTTGAAAGGATTGCTTCATATAGTAATATGCTATTACATAATCTGGAAATCTAGGAATAGTATGTAGAACAAATATTTTGTAATAATGACCTCACTTTGTTTACTTGATGCAACAACTCATAAGACACCATAGTGTTCAAACAACAATCTTCATCACACGTTATAAGAATTTTATGTGAGTTTGGAGATGTAGCTCGAGAGAGGGCAACATATAATTGTCCATGAGTAAACACGGGTAGTGGAAGATAAACACCAAGTTTTTTAAGAGATCAACCTTGGCTTTAATTTATAGTCATAGCATAGCACACTTTTATTGGCGCCTTGTGAAGAAAAATGGCAAGGCTTTCTTTTTTTTTTTTGTGTGTGTTATGCACAAAGTTAATTCAAGGTATATAGACACGATTTCCTATCGATATGCCTATTATTATATATGCCTCTATAAATCTCGGTAACAACTGGAATATTAACAAACGTGTGTCATTGCATACACCTAGTGTTTGGTCCACTCTTTTGCCACCACCCATTTTTATCAGATCAAGATTCAACAACCTATACACTTCCACTTTAATTCATCTCTCAAATTTCCTTCTTCTACCACTTTCACGCATTTCATCGAACACCTTGATGGTGACTATGCTTTCCTTAACATTCATGCGGATGGCGTTAAGGAGATTGAAGTAAAAACCAACAAAAAAAAAATCACTGCATATAACTAAAATCCTGTAACACCTTAAATTCGCAGCCTAACATAGATTTGGAACCAAGCAAACCATAAGATGAAGAAAAGTAACAAAAGGAGCGGGAAGCCAGAAAGCGTACCTGAATACCGGTGAATGGAGGACGAGACAACACTGTTATATATGGCGAACACATCTGAACCTTATCCATGTTGACAACCACTTGGCATAGTGCAAGAAGTTCGTGGATTCGGAGTATGTAGAGCACTCTTAACACCGGTAAGGGAAGAGGCAAAGCTGCAGCTTTCGATTTGGCGTTGGTCGCGTCGGCGACCTCGATTTGGGGCAGAGCGCGAGGGATCAGTGATGGTCGGTGCTGGTTTAAGCAATGTTATACAAATAAGGAAAAAAAACTTGACTTCTGGAGGGGCGCACATTAGCTATAGGACACTGGTCCTAAGATTCTACCCAAAATGTTATTATAGGAGAATGTCCTCTCAGGTAGGGGCGCTACATGGGTCGTGTACGGGGATTGACGAGTTCAACACGATACGAACACAAAAATTTGTCCTGAACACAAAAACTTGACTTGAGCCTGAAAACGTTGTCAAACATATGACTTGAACATGACGGGAATATATAAGGGTTGACACGAACGCGACCCGTTTAACCTGATTTTATTTAACTTGATTTTATTGATATATTGTTTTTCGTGTATTTAAACAAATTAAAAATACAAATATATATTACATAAACAATAACTTTTTATATACCTTCTCAAAAACAAAAAAAAAGGAAAAACACGAATATAAACAGATGGTTGAAATCAATGTTTTTAGACCCGAACCGACTGGTCAGATTGGGAACCAGTGCCTAGACTGGTTCGGGTCAAGGGTTGAACACGACTTGCATCGAATCGGTGGCGAGACCGAGGAAAAAAAAGGTTGAATCGGAAATTTTAATATTTTGTTGGAAATCTTTTGATTTTTTAGCCAATTGGTTAGACCGGTGGAAAGTACTATTTAATGTTCGGTTCGGTTTTAAAAACATAGGTTGAAATAGGAAATCAAGACAAGTTGAGGGGGATAACAATTTGTAACTTGTGAAGCAACGGCAACTCTCCTCCCTAATAAACTGATCTGAGAACATTCTACACCTATTTCCCTACACCAAAACACACACACACACATAATATTAATAATATCGATCAAAATGTTACAGTCAAATTAATCGTCTTGATTCTGCACACAGAGCTCGTCAATCCTCCCACCTTCTTATCATAATGCATCAATACAATTAAAAGAGCGAATAATATTTGTGTGTGTATGCATGCACGTAGACCGATGATTTGGTGGATTCAGACGCTACATTGCAGTTTCTAAGGTTTCAATCGCTAATTTTACAACAACAACAACAATAATAATAATAATAATAATAATAATAATAATAATAATAATAAATAACGTCATCGATTGATACGAATGACGTTGATACGGAAATTGTTATACAAGAAGCCGCCTGATGGACTTCTGGAGATTTCTCAAAGAGTCTATGGTATTTTGTTGTTCATTCAACCGTTTTTTAATTTCATTTCATTTATTGAATTTGTGAAGGTTGTTAAAAGGCATATGTATATAGAAATTGGAGCATATGATTGCCAAATTTTGAGTTAGCATGAGTGATTTTAGGTTGTCAGTAAGATTATGCTTCATTTCATTATGGTTTATCACGGTGATTAACATCTATAAGGCGAGTGATTTTAGTCGAATGCGACGAGTATAAGAAATTGTAGCATATAATAGAGTTTAAACGTTTTTGAATTAACATAAGTGATTTTAGGTTGTTAGTTGTTTTATGCTTTACCACGGTTTGTTCCTTCTAAGAGTGAGTGTAGTGGGGCTCCATTGGGGCGTTATTTTGTAAAATAGAGCCCCCCCACACCGTTACGGGAGGGCTTTATTTTTTAAAATCTTGTTTTGGCGTGATAAAAATAACGCCGGAAACAAATACCCCCCCACCAATCATGGGTTGCCACCTCACCCCCTCTATCTTTTTATTATTATTTTATTATTTTTTAATTTAAAAGATAAAATAAAATATTAATAGGGGCTTTATAAATAAAGCCCCTACCACTACACCTCTTTTTCACTTTCTCTCTCCATGCTAACTCATCTGCCACGTGGACCAATCAGAAAGAAGGGCTTTATTTATAAAGCCCCCCACTACACATTGTCTAACATGAGTGATTTTAGTCGAAAGCCATGAGTATATAGAAACTGAAGCATATGATTGTGATTTTTTTGAAGAGGGGTTGTTAGTTGGATTATGCTTTATCATGGTGGTTAACAAAAGTTTGAATTAACATGAGTGATTTTAGGTTGTCAGTTAGATTATGCTTTATCACGGTGGTTAACAAATTTTTGTTCGTGCTAATTAGTTTTTCAATATTCAAAACAAACTAGTTTATCAGTTTTTTGAAGTTAATGTGTTAATGTAGTCTCCATTCAAAAGCCAAATGTGGAAGCTTACTTGTATGGAATATGGAAAATTTTTGGAATGCGCTAATGAACTTGCTTAAGGGTATTAATATAGTTGTTTTCGGCTGTTCACAAGTCAATGCGACATATATAGATGGGTTATATATAATGAATAGGCATTTTACACATTTTAATTCGCTTACAAATTGTCTGTTTCGTGTGTTTATTAATTTTTGAAGTTAATTAGTTAATGCAGTCTCCATTTACAAGCCAAATGTGGAAGTTTACTTGCATGAAATATGGAAAGAATTTAGGAATGTGATTATGAACATGCTTTAGGTTATTAACATACTTGTTTTGGGCCTTTTACAAATCAATGAGGCATATATAGATGTGTAATTCTATCTAATAAACAGGCAATTTACAGTTTTTAAAGCACTTACAAATTTGTCTGTTTCATGTGTAGTCTTCGACTGTTGTTTCACTACTGATGCATGGGATCAAGAAAGTTATAAAGGTTATGTGGGAGGCATAGTAAATCAGCTTAAGGATCATTATCCAGATGCTTCAATTCTTGTTTTTAATTTTCGTGAAGGCAATACAACAAGCCAGCTAGCCTCTGCTTTATCAACTCATGATATGACCATAGTGGAATATCCTCGTCATTATGAAGGTTGCCCGTTGCTCTCTATGGAAGCCATCCACCATTATCTAAGATCATGTGAAAGTTGGCTTTCATTTGGTCCGCGAAATATCCTTTTAATGCATTGTGAGCGTGGTGGTTGGCCTATTTTGGCATTCATGTTGGCGGCACTATTGATTTACAGTAAACATTACACTGGAGAAGCCAAGACTTTGAACATGGTTTATAAGCAAGCATCTAGTGAGCTATTACATTGGTTTTCAGCATTGAATCCTTTACCTTCTCAGTTGAGGTATTTGCAATATGTATCAAGGAGAAATGTGGCAACAGAATGGCCACCGTTGGATCGAGCACTCAGTTTGGAATGTGTGGTAATGAGACTGATCCCTGATGTTGATGGAAACGGTGGTTGTTGTCCGATATTCAGTATATATGGACAAGACCCTTACATGCCTGGTGATAGAACTACCAAACTTTTGTTCAGAACCCCGAAGAGGAGTAAGAATGTTCGATATTACAAACAGGCATGATTACTGTTATTCTGTTTAGTATACAATTCTATTTTTTATACTTGAATTAGAAGTTGAGAGTGGTAATTTTGACCCATTTACGTATGATCGGCTTCAGGCTATGATTTTTCTGACATATAAGAAAATTAGCATGAAAGGAAAAGGTTTAGAGGGTCGAACATGCCAAAACTTTAAAAAAAAGGAATTTTTAATGCACAAACCTTTCATAATCAAATTATTTGAATTTTAGGTTATTATTGAAATAATACAGCATTTTTAGTCATATTTGTTCTGCTCATTTTATATAAAAGTTAGAAAGACGTTTAGACAAAAGTGTTATGGGTCGGTCAACCAACCCAACCTTACCTGTTATCCACCTAGGTATTTAAAGGCTAAAGGCACACTCAAGCAAGGTGCACATGTGGTCAAGGCCATTTTTTGGCTTGTTTTGACTGGTTCAGACCATTTGAAACGAGTTTTGGCTGGTTCAGGTAGGGTATTTTTGGTGCAGACCCTTCTTACGCCTTGTGCAATCAAGGCAGTTTTTGCTGCGCCTCGCCTCGCCTCACCTAGGCGCGTGTCTTTGGCGCATTTGACTATATAGTTGCCCACTACCAAAACTAAAAAAGGAACTATCATCTCTTTAATGACATCTTCCAACTTTTTTTACAGGAAGACTGTGATGTTGTTATAATATATATCGGTTGCCATATTCAAGGTGACATTGTGCTAGAATGTATCAACTTACATGATGACCGGGAGCATGAAACTTTAATGTATCGTGCTATGTTTAACACATCATTTATCAGATCAAATATTTTAGTTCTTAATCGTTATGAGATCGACGTAATGTGGGATGCTAACTATCAATTCCCTGATGACTTCAAGGCTGAGGTATTTTTCTTGACAGTTACATTTATTATATTTTATACGTTAGCATAGATATATATTTTGTTTCACATGTACAGTTTTTTTTCTCGGAAATGGATTCCTCGGCTTCTATAGTGCCAGTAGATTCGTACTTCTTTCAGAAAGCAGAGGGTCTCCCTATCGAAGCATTTGCTAAAGTCCAAGAAATGTTTAATAGTGTGGATTGGCTAGTTCCTAAAAGTGATGCTGCGTTTAGCACACTCGATCAAAGAACTGTATCCGACTACGGACAGGTAGAGAGTAGCTCTTAGAGGTGGCAGGTGGCAATTTCGACCCATTTACTTATATTGGATCGGTTTGGGTTGCGTTTATCTAAAAGGGTTCAAATACTTTTTAGCTTAAAACGGACAAGTTAAATGGGCTGAACTGGTTAAAACCTGAAACCTCGTATACGGTTTTGAAAACATAAACACACTAATCTTTAAATTTGAACTTCTACAAAAAGGCGTTTGTGGGTCAATCGGCCCGGCATAGACCATTCATTCAACTCCCTATTTCACCAGTTATCTGATCCATCCATCTTGGCTCCTCTACTAAATCTCAATAGGATGTTGAAGCTACTAATTTAGTTCATGTAAAATGTTTCAGGATAAAGAGCGTATTGGACCATTAGAAAATGATCCGGTGAGCCGTACTCACTTGGCTCAAGAGAAGCCTGTTAATTCACAAACACCCTTAGATAGTTCCATAAGTTCTACCTCTTCTTCTACATCTATGCCACCTGATAATCTTTCTACCAATGAACCTATGCATCCTTACCTTCTTGGAAAGCATGTTACTGGCGATAAAGAATTGCCATTGACCAAGTCTGACCAGCCTAGCCCGCGGTTAAAGGACATTAATACTAAGGCTGGACCTTCTCGACATGTATCATCTCCAGGAGGTCGACGTTCTACATCGTCTAGAGAGGAGCAATCTTCTGAACCACAAACACCACGTACACCAGGCGGTTCGCTAATATCTCCACCACAGTCTCCTCCAACTCCACCTTTGAGAGAGAAGATAGGAACGGGCACTCCACCTCGGTCACCAACTCATCCAACTCCACCTTCACAAGATAAGCCAGACACGAAAAGCGGACTCACTCCCCCACCAATTGCACCTACTAAAGAGAACATCACGCCACCACCATCACAACCAGTAGCACCACCTCCTGCAACTGCACCTACAAAAGAGAAGACAACTCGACCACCTTCACGACCGATCTCACCACCTCCTACAACTGCACCTGCAAAAGAGAAAACTCCACCGCAATCACAACCAGTATCACCACCTCCTACAACTGCACCTATAAAAGAGAAGCCAGAAACTAAAACCGGATCCTATACACCAACTCCACCACCACCAGCACTACCACCACCTCCTCCAACAATCTCTCTAAAAGAGACGCCAACAGCGATAGGTGGATCCACTTTACCACCACCGCCACCACCCCTTGCTCCCAGTTCCTCAAAACCAACTCCACCACCCCCTCCTCAAGTACCTGGGCGCGGTATTCCGCCACCTCCACCACCATCTAGAGGAGCCGGTTTGCCTGGAGCTCCAGCTCCACCACCACCATTAGGTAGGGGACGTGGTCTATCGCTGCAATTATCAAAAAATCAGAATGCAAAGAAACTTAAGCCTTTACATTGGTTAAAGTTAACAAGAGCAGTACAAGGAAGCTTGTGGGCTGAAACATCAAAATCAGGTGAAGCTGTGAAGTAAGTTCTCATTTTATCTTCTTGAAAAGTGATGACATTTTCTAGAGAAAAGATTGGATACAAATTTATGGTTTATAACTTGTTCTCATTTTATCTTTCTTAACGTGCGAAATTAAAAAGGGGGTTGCGGAATTATGGTTTATAACTTGCGTAATCTGTGTGATTTTTATGTTCATGCGTAATTTGGATTTGAACGCATGCGTGTTATGCTCGCGTGATGCGTAATTTTGGATTTCCACTTTATGCATGCGTATTTTTGGTTCCTTTTTTGGTTCAATTTTATTCGTGCGTAATTTTAATTCCGTACTTGTGTAATTTGAATTTGGCCCTTCGTACGCTTTGTATGATAAGACTCCTTTGCACGTTATCTCGCCCCATATTTTCTAATATGCTTTGCTTGTTTGTTTTCTCATTGATTTTATGATTCACTTACATTAGGACACCAGAGATTGATATATCAGAACTTGAGAATCTATTCTCAGCTACAAATCCCAATTCAGATAAGGGCACTGCAAAATCTGCATCAAAAGCCAATAAGCCTGAAAAAATACAATTGGTAAAATACATATATTAAAATTGTGTTATGAACTTGTACCTTTATCTTGATTTCTGTATATGCTCAATTATCTATTTAGGAATATCATTTGTACACTTTTGAACTTCTTTCAGATTGATCATCGACGCGCATACAACTGTGAAATTATGCTCTCACAGGTGAAGTTACCCTTGCATGAACTAATGGTAAGCTAAACTGTTTTTATTTTTGTTACTATCAGGGTCAAAATTTTCGAGGCCGTGGAGGCTGCGGTAGGGGTAACTGAGGCCCAACCCAATACCCAATACCCAATACCCACCCAACCCAAACACCCCCTCGTCCAACTACACTCGATACACAACACAGTCCACTACCACCGAACCCAAACACCACCTTGACCCCTTTTTCTGGTTACAATGCTTTTAAATACATGGCAAACTATACATTTGACAATCTAAACTTGTGTGTGATCTCAAAGTCTGGATTATTTTAATTGATTTTCTTTTCTGTTTCTGAAACTTGGTAGGATTATGTTCTTGCTTTAGATGAATCAGCACTGGGTGCTGATAAGGTAGAAAACCTTATAAAGTTTTGTCCTACAAAAGAAGAGATGGAATTGCTAAAGGTAATATATCTTCTCTTTTTTCTCTTCTTATAAAATAATGATGGTATCTTGCAACTTTGATCAACTCGGTCATGGGTCAATGCAAAACACAACCTCTACATGGACCTTGGCATACTGTTTGCCTTTCAGCTAGTGCATTTTTGCTTTTATCATTTACTTGTTTAGTAGTTATGTTAAGTATGATTCAAATCAAATAATTTGTATTTACTTCATACCCTTTAATCGCAGGGTTACAAAGGAGAGAAGGATATGTTGGGAAAATGCGAACAGGTTTGTAAATCGAAATGCCTAGTTTAGAGGTGGAAATATCAACACATTTACTTATGAATGTGTTGATTTTTTTTTGTCTGGTCTGAAATGGGTCTAGATCTAAATAATCAACTAGGAGGGGAATGTGCCATATGGATCGAACATCTTTAACAGGTCAAGCGAGTTGAAAGTTGTCTAGAACATATTTTAAAGCAATTGGCCTCCTAAGTTGTTTTATATATTAATCATAAATAACACATTAAATGTTCATATTAATTTTATAAAAAAGGACAAATGGTGTTCACAGGGCAACTCCGCTCAACCTATGACCCATACTAAATGACCTATATCAGTAAAAACCTATAATGACCCGTTACCATACGTGGTCAACCCATCAGCCACCTAACTTGCCACGTCTATTATTACCCGTTGTTACTGTACTGGATCAATAAGTTGAAGTTATGTTCACTAATGAACACAATCATATGGAATTTACATTTAGTTTTTTTTTAACAGTTTTTCATGGAGTTAATGAAAGTTCCACGTACAGAATCTAAGCTCAAAGTTTTCTCTTTCAAGCTACAGTTTGGATCGCAGGTTGAAAAACATTTACATGTTGCGTATTTACGTGCATTTCCTGCTTTAGTAGGTTCTGAATATTGGTGTAATGAAGGTTTTTTTTTTCTTTTCTTTATTTAGGTTACTGATCTTAGGAAGAGCTTAAACTCAGTAAATTTAGCAGTGGAACAGGTAAACTATTTTCCGGTTAATTTAATCTACAAGTCTGCAACATATTAATCCGAAAACTTTAGTCAAGTTATGTTTTTTTTTTTTTTTTTTTTTTTTTTTTTTTTTCAGGTCAGGAGCTCCTCTAAATTTAAGAGAGTCATGCAAACAATTCTCTCTCTGGGAAATGCCTTAAACCAGGGTACAGCAAGAGGTAAGTTATCACTTGACTTGTTGTAAACGTACTCTTACCATTATATCGCTGTTATATATAGTCCAACATTTCCATACTAATGTAAACGAAAAAGTTACTATACTTCCGGTGCGTTCTTAAGTTCTCTGGAGGTGACCATAATTATAAGGATGTCATCTGCTGTAGTTGCTATATGTAGTCATCCAAATATGTGTAGATGAAGGACTATTGACTGATTTTCTTCAATGGACAGATCCAATTGCTAGAGATAGCAAAATGGGTCGGTTAGGTAATATGGCAAAGCAGGTAATTGTAAGTATGTGTAACGGGCCGGTCCAGGTTTAGCAAATCACTTTAATTTCAATATAAATGTAACTTTTTACTTACCAGTTAGTATGTCAAATATGAATACATAAACTATATTATTCACCTTGAGTGACTTTCGACCTGTTTCCTTTTAATGTAGTTTTCATTTTATCTGTTTGATCTGCTAGGAATAAGTATATTTCCAGTTGACCCATTCATAGAAACTTAAGGATAGCTATGGATATATAATTCTAGTTTTGAATTTTGTAATACCCTCAATAACCAGGTATTATTTTGGTTCTTAACACTTTAGTTTTTGTTTTAGGCTCTGCCGTTGGGTTCAGATTGGATAGCCTCCTCAAACTTACAGATACCCGTGCAAGGAACAACAGAATGACTCTCATGCATTATCTTTGTAAGGTATTTTTGATCTTGAATCTCTTGAACCTAAAGCTTGTTTAAACAAATTACTATATGGTTTATAAGATAGACACAACAAATAGTATATAAAGTCCCGGTGGACAGTTTGTACTTGTTTTTATCTTGTTCATGCTAGCTCTGGTGCATACCTCTAGGTGCTTGCTGACAAACTACCAGAGCTTCTAGATTTCTCCAAGGATCTTGACAGTTTGGAAGCTGCATCAAAGGTGATTCAAATTCATATATTTTAAAAGGGAGGTGATTATTACACAAAAACTGATTTTCTTTTGACAGGTTTATCCTTACATAATAAGAAAAGCAGGGGCGGACCTAGCATAGAGCTAGGTGCCGCGTCTGTTGCTGCTAAACTTCGCGCGCGTAGTGAAAAATTAGTGGAAAATTTGTTTTTTTTTTTTACGAAATTCGGAAAACGTTGCTACTAAAATGAAAAAAATAAAAATGGAAAACGTTATTACTGAAATTCGTTTCTAGATCCGCAACTTAGAAAAGACTAGTGTTTGTGGTATGATGGTACAATTGTCAAAAGAAAATCTTTTGTTGTGTGCGAATCGATTTTGTATAAAGTAGGATTTCGTGTGTGGATTCTAAAGATTATTTTCTTTATTAGGTACAATTGAAATATTTGGCTGAGGAAATGCAAACTATTAGCAAAGGACTCGAGAAAGTTGTCCAGGAGTTGTCTACAGCTGAAAATGATGGACCTATCTCAGACAAATTCCGAATAGTAAGATTTAGAGGTGGCTATATTGGCCCACTCATAAGAAAACAGTCACTTTGGGATGTCGTTGATTGGTAATGGGTCAAACACCTAAAATGTAGGAAATCAGCTAAAAATGAAACGGGTCGACAGAACTGATGAGGAGGCTTGTAGCTTAGCATTTTGTTTCGTTTTTTTATGTTTAAACTGAACTTAAACGGTGTATTTTCTTTTCATTCCTAGGCGTTGAAGGAATTTCTTTGTTCAGCCGAAGGTGAAGCAAGAGCCTTGGCCTCACTCTACTCTTTGGTGGTATGTGACAATTTAATCTCTTAGTAGATGTGGAAATTTAGCTGGGTCAGGGTAATGGGTGAGAACTGCAAACCTTTGGTCCATCATTTTGTGACTTTAGGACTGCCAATTCATTTGACCCGTTTCCTTCTCAACTAACTTTTATGATTTGGCTCAACTAACTTTTATCACGGCGATGGTCTTATAGGGTAAAAATGTCGATGCTTTAATTCTTTACTTCGGAGAGGATCCAGCCCGTTGCCCATACGAGCATGGTATTTACTATTTAGCTTTAAATGTTAATAATTTAGACATTTTCGTGGGATGGTTGAAGTAGTAGTCCCTTAAAACACCTGCGCACATGCCCACCCTTACGCGCACACATTATTTAACTTTGCATCAAATACTGTTTCTTTTCAGTTGTTTCAACTTTGAGGAACTTTGTAAGAATGTTCAATCAAGCACATGATGAAAACTGCAAGAAAATCGAGGCCGATAAGAAGAAGGCAGAGAAGGAGAAGGAAGCATCAAATGAAACGTCGAAAAAGGATCCGAAAATCGAGTTACAAAATATAAAAAAATCTTTTATTAAAACTGTCGAGTGAACAGTTTTTCTATTTTTTCCCACTTTATTTAATTCTTTTTAGTGGAATAAAAAAGGTTCCGGTGCCTATACGTTAGATAGAGGTATTCCCATGAGCTCCTGTAATGTATATCAACCGTATAAAGTTGTATACTATCACTCTTTCTGTTGCGGCATTTATAGTCATCGCGTTCAGGGGCGGATGTAGCTTGTTAGCAGGGGGTGCGGACGTTGCGCCTCAACTTCGTGCGCGTAGTGGAAAATTAAGTTTTTTTACGAAATTTGGAAAACGTTACTATTAAAATGAAAAAAATTAAAAACGTTACTACTGAAAAATGTTTCTAGATCCGCCACTGATCGCGTTTCCATCAAAGGTTAATCTCTAAACCCTTCTCGTTTTCAGTATTTTCTCCTGTTAAAAAACTTAAAAGTAGGACGTTCAACATGATGGCGGTTTTTGTAGATTTTTAGGAACCTGGATATTGAACATGGGAGCTATATAAACTACATCAACATGCTCTTACCTTTTTGTTTGAACACGAAAAATGCAGTGTTATTGATGATAAAGGCACCTAATAAAGAGCCATTTTGGCTTGACACTGCAATGTCAATAATGTAGTTTTGTTTTTCTTCGTTTCGTCGTCACATTTTATTGGTAATGTGCGATGAAAACTGTAACGTGTCGGCATTTTCATCGATCACTGACACTCTGTTCCAGAGTTTCATTAAAGGATGGAAGAGAAAGTATTGGGAAGGAAGTGGGGAAAAAATGTGTTCCAGAGTTTTTTGTAGGAGGGAAAGTGAGGGAATGAGAGGGATAATAAAGAGGATATTAGTGTGATTTTCAATCTTTCCAATTTGGAAGGAATTGGAGAGAAGGGAAGGGAAGGGGAGGTAGATCCTTTCTCTTCCATCCTTTAATGAAACTTGGGAACACAGTGTGAACGTTGTGGCACGAAAGGAAATGAGACTCACTTTGTATCTTGGTCCAATTTGTTTTTCCATAGCAAGATTGGTTCATGAATGATGTTTATGGTCGAGATATGGTTTTATTAAGGATTTTTATTGATATTAGACTATTAGTAGTCGTATACATTTGTTATAGTTTGTGTTCACAAAAGCTTAATATGTACTAGACATCTATATCAATAAAGTGAAACATATATGGTGTCACCTTCCATAGAATTTGATGACGTGGCATAACCTCCACCGTTCATTTCCATCAAAATTCATTGAATATATTTTGGATTTACCTATAGTAAGGAAAATACGTAAATCAAATTCATTGGTTTATAATGTCTCATATTATATAACATAGTACTACACACTATTATGTGAACAAGTCTAAACAAGCCACTAACATATATGCATCACACCATCCTATATTAGGTATCAAAAGAGCTACAATAATAATAGAACATAGGATCATTCTAGGCCTTACATATCTAAAGAAAGTTTGTCATACCCTTTAACTTATCAAGAATCAACATAGCAAGAATACAAGTAGGATCACTAATGAGTCGTGACAAGCTTGACCCTGATAGGGTTCTACTAGTTTTGGCTAAACTTGATCTCATTTGGATAGCTCTAAGTACCTTAAAGATGTAGACTTGAGCCCGATTTGATGGGAATGCAAGATTAATTTGAGTTCTACTTAAAACGCTGGAGTTTTTACATTATAAAAAACAATTTCAATGGTAAAATCATACTTCAAAATAAAACTTGTTAAAAAGAGATACAACTAAATTTGACTACTAAGTTCAACCCTACTTTTGATAAGTCAAACAATAAAAACCAATAAGAACATCATTTGCAGTTATTAATTTATATATATATATATATACATAAGCATCATATAAGACTCAAAAGGCTCGATAAACTATCAAGTTGAACCATTATAAGCCCGATCTCAATCTTAAACTCGATAAAAGTTTGACTCGAAGAAGACCAAGCTTCGATTGAGTTTGAAATTTCTAGGTGCACCATGTTGGAGTTGATTGAAGTAGGACAACACATTTAAAGAAAACAATAACAATTTTTTGTTTTGCGCTACTTTTAGCTAGAAATGTGTGATAACAATTTATTACTTGTTCAATAAATTTCAAACCCAAACTTTTTGACCCAAATAATGCACAATTTTACTTTTTTGAGCTATTTTAATTAGCTAGACCGAATTTCATGGTTAATCAACCCATAACCACACGTTATAACCTTCATAACACGATTAATCGAAACCGCCATAACTAATTGGTTAAGGATAATCATTAACCGGCATCTCAGATATGATTATGGTTATGGTTTTGAAGCAAAATCAACTCAAACAACTTAAGTTGAATCTTGATTGATTTTTATGTCTACACAAGATCTGACTTATGGATCCTTGTCTTTTTGTACAGGATTTGCCAATTATTATTCAATTATTAATTTTTATTATCATATTAAATTGAAACAGAAGAGTGGGATCCACAATAATTGCTCACACCACCCTATTTTTTTAACAATAGCGAGCAGTGACATTAAAAAGAAAGGCAACATTAAAAAAAAAAAAAAAAAGGCTTAGGCGAAACGATGGGTGCCTGAAACCCACTCCGACCAGTATGCTTTGATCTATACTTGATTCAATGAAAGAAAGTTGATATGATAGACGATGCACCTCTAGATTAGGGATGAGATCGGTATCGTACACATACCTATACCCGTACCAAAAATACCCATACCGAATTTGAACAAAAGTGGGTACCGAGTACCGTACCGAATATATAGGTACAGTATGGGTACGGGTACGAGTACGGGTATCGGTACCGATATTTCGGTACGATACCCGTTTGGTACCATTTTGTTATTTTTTTCTCTTTTGAGCATTTGTACGGGTACCACGTAGGTAAACAATTACTAGTATCAATACTATACGGGTACCAAACTGAAAATTTTGATACGGGTACTAATATGCTACATGTACCAAATAGGTAAAATTGATACAAATACCATAAATAACATAATACGAAGTAAACATATAATCAAATTCAATAGTATATAGAATTTGGTACACGTACCATTTTTACCCGTACTCGTACCCGTACCAATACCGAAAGTACCGAATACCAAAATCAGTAAAAGTGGGCACCGAGTACTCAAAATCGGTACGGGTACCGGTACAGGTACGATATGAGTACGGGTATAGATACTCGGGAAAAAAATGATCATCCCTACTCTAGATACTCAATTTGTTTAAAAGACTAGACTTATAATAAGAATAAATCTAATAAAATTTAATTGTTCAAATATAATTAACATCGTGGGTTTGTGAGTAAGACTAAATTATATACAGTGGCGGAACCAGAACATTTTAACTTAACTGATGGATCGTACTAGAACCTTTTTATATTCGCTAGAGTATTGATAAATTATTATTAAACTCCCAATTTAAGGTGCTATTGTTATTTAATGGATTTAACGACCCATTGCATTTGGCTTTAGGTATTATTTTTCTTAAACGTTTTTTTAATCTCATTGTCTATCTAAAAATATATCCCAACAATACTTGATAGAAATACACTATTAACTACTATTTATTAAAAGAAGTTATACACATTTTTGACGAAAATTGCATGTGGAGGCTGAGGGTTCGATTCTTGTCGGAGCCATATTTACCATATGTGGGGGTTTCACCTGGGGAGATCCCCAATCCAGGTGGAATGGGTAATCAGTACAGGCTGGCCCAGGGTGTTAGCCGGAGCTCCACCGGTTACACCACTTGCCGTTCAAAACAAAAAAAAAGCAGAATTTATATGGGCCTGATTTATTTTTATTGCCCTAGGCCTAAAACGTTTTACATTTCTCATCTGTCTTCTATTGTCGTCGACCACTTATATATTCTCCCATTTCTCCTTCTGCACTTCGTATTCTCGACTACGAATACCGGTCTATTGGATATGATTTATAAACCGATAACGATATCAGTTCATGTATACGACAAGATCTCTTCTGGACTGGGCGATATCTTAGGGAGGGACAAGATCTTGTCTTTTTGTAGAGGCTTTACCAATTATTATTCAGTTATTTACTTTTATGAGTTTTATCACATTAAAATTGGAAAAAGAAAAGTAGGCTCCATAACACAATAATTGCTTCTCAACATCCTATATGATTTTCTATTGGGTTCTCATTTTAAAATATACAGTTTTATTTTTCTTTTTTAAGCTTTGGTATATAATAATTTTCCTATACATGGATAGTGAATCAAAGTAGAAAAATAAACGGTATTAGGACGTATTGGTTACAACTAGGGGTGTTTGGGATTGATTATTAAAAACAGATTATGCGTTTTGAAAAAGCAGGGGTGGAGCTGCTTATAGATTATTGTGTTTTGATAGCCTAAAAAACTGATTATCTGCGTTTTCAAAATGCAATCCAAACACTAAAAACTAATTATCTGTGTTTTCAAAACGCAATAATCTAAAAAACAGATTCAAAACGCAATCCCAAACACCCTCTAAGAAAACCCGCTCAATTTTATGTAATATTTCTTATTTGTTGCTAGAATCTGGTTTGCTTTATATTAATTAAATTCTAATGAGAAAAATGTTTTTTTTTAATGGCCAACGAAACGTTTCTACCCGACTACTTATGGGACCCGTAAACTGGCGAACCCAAGAACCCCCAGGACTATGCAAGGGGCTGGCCAGGGTAGCCAGGCTTACCTACGAGGTTTCCGAACCGGGGAAAACCCGATCCCCCATTAGGATAGTTATTTTGGTTTGATCGAATTTCACATTTAGTCCCTAACAGTTTGAAACATCCTTGTTTCATGTGGTTTGCTTAGTTGTTACTCATATATTCCCAATAGTGGATAACTATTAGTTTGTCTAGTTAACTGAGTGTGAAATAGGGATGAGATCAGTACCGTACAGTACAAATACCGAAAATACTGATACCGGGTTTTTTGGAAAAGTGGGTGCCGAATATTTCGGTATGCTATCAGTATCCGTTACAAAATGTTCTCTATATGGTATTGATACCAAAAATAACAATACCAATTTTTTGAAAAATTGGGTCCTGAATACCGTAACGAATCTTCTAGTACGGTACCAGTATTCGTTACAACATGTTCTCTATATAGTATTGGTATTGAATCGGTAATGTTACTCAAAATTCTAATATCCAATTTTTCGGAAAGTGAGTATTGAATACCCTACCAAATCTATTGATATGATACAAGCATTCAGTACAAAATGCTTATACCTAGTGTGTGTGAAATGAAAAAAAATACGTTGTTTGATAATCATAGATGTAAACTTTTCTATATAGATGTAAAGTTGTGTATACAAAGTCATATTTCTCATGACAATCCACTTCACTCCCTACTAATTTGTTATTAGGTTATTTGACATGTGTTGGATAACCTCGTAGAAAACAATATATATCATACTACTATAAATGCCATACAAATCTTTATATATAGGTATAACGATCTTTGCTTTTAAGACACACTTGTTGGTTGTATATTTTTTTTCTCATTGGGTAATTGATTTCAATTCGTTTCCACCATGGTCAATACGTCTCAAAGATCTATATATATTCGAGTCTTGATCCCGACCGGTTTTACCGATTATTTCAGTGTTGTGTCATTGGGTGGGTGAGTGGTCGGGTTTTCCCAGGAATTGCTGGCAATTGGTAGCCCGGGTACTCTCGAGTACCTGATTTGCTAAAAGGGTGCCCGAGAGTGCTCGGAAATTGATTCGTTGGCCGTTAAAAAAAAAATTTGATAGGAACAAGTATATAAAAGTTATAAATGCATGAGTTGAGTTGCTTACCATAAAACATTTTATTATTAACCCAATTTTTTAATTTCTATTTTATTATTAGAAAAATAGAATGCTGAGAAAAATTAGTTAGCATTGTCATTATCACTAACCAACATGTAGTAGTTGAGATATTCGCATTGAACATGACTTCTAACTTATTAGTAAACAAAAACCATTCATTTTATCACATAAAACAAACGACCCTATCCCTTGTCGAGTCCTTGGCCCCTCTTGCATGTCCTTTATCTTATATTTTCCAGTCACTTTAATCATACGTTTTAAAACCTTTTTCTATACATCAACCATTCAAGATTAGGTAAGTGAAATGAAAGGTGAAATTCTTTCGTTATTAACTTATCCAGATTGCTACACTGTCGACCATTAGTGTTTTCTCGTTACCTAGACATGTTTGATTATGACGTAACAACCTTCGACGTCCATGTAATGGCCCATGGGTCTCATATGTTTTGGTGAACGAATAAAACCGCCCACCATTACATTGACGAAATCTACGAAACTTGATTTTATCGAACTGAATTAAATTAATTTAACTCTAACCAATTAATCAGACCCAGTGGTGGATCGATGATTGTTTTTCAAGGGGTGCTATCGGGGGGCTTTGGATGCGATCGTGGGCTTTTTTCAAACTTTCAAGGGGTGCGATTGCGATTTTCGCCTATAAAATAAACTAAATATTTTTTTCAAGGTGTGCGGCCGCACACCTTGGTTTGTACTTGGCTACGCCCCTGATCAGACCATGTTATTAATAAATCATATCATATTAACTCTAACCAATTTAACGATCTTCTCTCTCGCTCCTCTCTGCTCTCACCCCCTCTCTTTCTCTCAAGGGTTGCCGTTAATGCTCTCCTTCCTTGTAGTGTACATCTAAGGGACATCGAAGTGGTTAAGTGATACTTCGTAACAAAAAAAAGTTTAAAATTTAAAGGGGCCTATAAGTGGTTAAGTGATATATTTTGTAGTAGTTGAACCCAACCATTTGGTTGTAACACACACGCTTTAACTAGTAGGATGTCCCCTTGAGGACTATGAGTTCAAATCGTGTATGTCTATTGTAGCTTAATGTTTCTGAAAAAAAAAAAAAAAAAAAAATTGTTGTTTAAAAGAAAGTAAGCACAATACATAATCATCATAAAATAAAAATTAAATAATTAAGTGTAAAACAATATTCATAACAATACCACAAGATTTAATGTCACATGAATAATATTCTAATCACATAATTATTCAATTCAACACATAACACATTGATACAACATTAGAACACAACAATTTAACAACAATTTAACCAAATCACGCAGGAAAAGAATGACCAGCTGCAGATCTCCAAACAATATCTCTTAGTGCTGGCCTTAGCTCCTTACTACAGAACTGGTTATACTCCAATGTATCACCACTAGATTTCTTCACCTCCACCACAAGAAAAGAAGGCGTAACCGCGAATATCTCCGCGGCTATGCCCAACTTCCCTTTGCGGCCGATTTCATGTCCTTGCAAGCGGACACTGCTCTCATCGCCGCTCTTTTTAACGCTAAACTTAACTGACTTCGCCACTTCCTCTAGCTTTGACACAACCGCGGTCGCGGGCTCAGTTGTTGCAAACCTCATTTCCTCCTTTTCTTCTCTCTTTTTTTCCTCAAACAATGGGGACAAATCGAACCCTTCGGATAATGAAATGATGTGGAATGCATTTAGGGATTTCGCTTCGATATCTTTGGATTGTACTATTTCATCTTCGAATGAAAAGTTTGTGCTTTTTGGGGTGGATTTTTTGAACCATGGTGAGTCCATGATTTTTGAGATGGTAATACGAGTGCTTGGATTTGGGTCTAGGAGTTTTGTGATTAATCGTCGCGCGTCTGATGAGAACCATGGCGGACACTTGAAATCGCCTCGGTAGATTTTTCGGTACATTGAGACTATGTTCTCGTCTTGAAATGGTAAGAATCCGGCAAGAAGGACGTAGAGGATGACTCCACATGACCAGATATCGGCTTTTGCACCTGTTAGCAAAATATTTAATTATTAGATATAATAAACCATGTAAGAGTAAGTTACCGAAAATACAGATACTGAAAACAAGTAAAAAGATAAACTCAATACCGTACCGATTATACCGGTATGGTACCGGTTAGGTGCTCGTAGTGCAAAAAATAAAAAAATAAATAAATAAAACACAACGAAAAAACGGACTAGTAACCAAACCAAAAACTTGAAAAATGAATACTACCGCTACTAGTCTCGGTATCAGTTTTATTCGGTATCAGTTTGATTCAGTAGCGGTAGTATAAAAGGTTGAAACCGACTAGTATAAAACTCAAAACAATAAGAAAGAATACCGGTAAAAGTACTGTTTTTTCGATCGGTATCAATTATTGGCACATAGAGCAAAAATACCGAAACAAAAAATCCAAAAAATAGATACAAGTACTGGTTTTGTTCAGTTGGTATGAATACCATAACCAACTGATATTATATAACACTATGGTACGCAGTAAACAAAATGAGTGGATGATTTTCACATATAATAAGAAGAAACTATATGGTATATATTATATTTAAAACATATATATTGGTAACAACATACCGTCATATCCTTTCTTTCCAATGATCTCCGGCGCAACGTACGCCGGAGTTCCACAAGTCGTATGCAACAACCCATCCTGCCTTAGATGATCACAAAACGCGCTCAGACCGAAATCGGTCACCTTCAAATTACCTTCTTCATCCAACAACAGGTTTTCTGGCTTCAAATCTCGGTGATACACACCGCGACTATGACAAAAATCAACAGCCGAAATCAACTGCTGAAAGTAACTCCTAGCAACATCCTCTCTTAACCGCCCTTTCGCTATCTTGTTAAACAATTCGCCACCTCTAACGAGCTCCATAGCGAAATATATCTTGGATTTACTAGCCATCACTTCATATAGTTCGACGATATTCGGATGCTTAACCATCTTCATGACTGATATTTCTCGTTTGATTTGATCGGTCATTCCTACTTTGATAACCTTTTCTTTTCCAACAATTTTCATTGCCACGTTTTTATTAGTGTGTACGTTTTTTGCATGGTACACTTTTGCAAATGTACCATGCCCGAGCTGCCTGCCCAGCTCATATTTACCATGTAATACCCCGATGTTTTTGTCTTCGGTTGACATCTTTTGGAAGATATGTTGGTAAAGTTAAAAGAGTAAAATACAGAATAAAAGAGTAAAATAAGTCGGGTGAATTAATCGATCTGGCGATTGGTTCACCCGTCTTCAACGTATTTACGGTGGCAGTTTCGGCCGCCGAATGGACGTTTGGTCCTTCCTTGGTTAGACAACAACGAATCTCCTTTCATCTCTCTGCATTCCCTAAGTAGAATATGAAGTCGCTTTAAGCTAGTTTTTCGATTTAGGGTTTGGAGAAAATGGAAGACTTTATAGAGGGTTATGGTAGGTGAAACTACGTTATTGTCCGTAAGATGAGTGTTTGATCTAACGGTTGTGAGTTGAGCTTTGTATCTGGACAGAGTCGCTATCCGGTGGTCTATTTCGAGTTACATTTGGTGGACACGTTACAAATGGTGATTGATTTATTATTAGTTTTTAAATATAAGATGAGAATATAGGGTCAATTATACCGTCGACATTATTTTAAACCAACTGATTAAAATCGTTAGGCGAGACGTGGTCTATTTACGTAATCATGTGCCCCCACCAACACACATACACACCCCACCCCCATTTGCACACCGGCCCAGGGCATTAAACCCAAGTGTTAGATATCGCTCGCTAGCAGGGTTGTCTCCGAAAAACATAAAAGTGATTTGAAAACCGGGTTCATAGAATTTACACTCAATCATCATATATAAAAAACCATAATTTGGGTTAGGTTTGTTTTGTTGTCTTTAAAAATTTGATTGATTTTGAGTTTTACTAGATGGCTTAATGTTAAAATGAATTTGATCAGAATAGCCATAAGAGCCGGAGTCCTTGCTCGCATTGACCCTAGTAAGGGCCGAGCATGCTATGCGATTAGTGGAAGTCAACTGCTTTAATTTAAATCAATAGAAAAAGGAAAATAGGGGATGGGCGTTGTTGTGGTGCTTTAACCTAGTTCTTGGTCGTTAAAGAGGGGAGGGGATTTATTGGAACCAATTGCCCACGCGATGCTAATGTGACACAATGGAGTCCATAGGGAATCCATTTTGTACCACCCGACCTAAATGAGTTTGCCACTTTCGAGGTATACGTGATCAGCTTTTTAAAGAGTTAAATCGTCGAGTTTACACAAGCATAAGATATTTTAAACCTTATCTAATAAATGAGTGTAACTCTAGTTTCATATATTAGGCTTGCAAACCTATACTACACGATTTTGACTTTATATATATATAGAGGATTGCGATCAAATAAGAACCACCACCCTAGTTAAGAACCATGAGAACTAATCCTGATCATCCATCTTCAATCTTGATCATAAGGGTAAAAGTGTAAAATAACAATCAAATCTTTTAATTATTTTAATCAAATAGTTTGTTTAATAATCAGTTACGTATTTATAGATACTATTTCCTAATCAAAACCCTAATTCATCTTATCTATTTAAAGATTTATTTTAGCTTTCAAAACTTTCTGGCATCCTCATTCATTCATTTTTTTTAACAATTCACAGCCTTCATAATATCAATTATCAATTTTGGTTTCATCATCTACGTTGGATGCCACTATTGGGAGTTCGACAGCCTAATAACGAGCATGAACAGATGTTTTTTGTGAGATCTGCTTTAATTTAAATCAATAGAAAAAGGAAAATAGGGGAGGGGCGTCGTTGTGGTGCTTTAACCTAGTTCTTGGTCGTTAAACAGGGGAGGGGGATTTATTGGAACCAATTGCCCACGCGACACTAATGTGACACAATGGAGTCCCTGGGGGCTCCATTTTGTACCACCCGACCTAAATGAGTTTGCCACTTTCGAGGTGTCACACCCCAACCGATGGCGGAATACATCGAGGCGCGACTTGTGATAGATTGTTCAAAGACTTCATGATACTAGAATTTGTGACAAATAATTTAAAGGTTTCATTTCATAATACTAAAAACAAGAAGTACAAATTGTTCAAAAAGAAATACAACATTCATGATTTCATAGATTAAAGAGGTGCGTTTCTAAGTCCAATCCTAACGAATTTATTGAATCATCGCATCAAATATTTCCTGCAACATGTATAAAATATCCGTCAACACATAAAGCATTGGTGAGCATACTAGTTTTGACTTACGTACATAATATAAGAAAGTTTTACTCAAATCATCATGTTATAGTCTTGCGCATACAAAACCATACAAAAGGCATCAACACTCGAATACACAATTGAGAAAACTTAACATGACCCATAAAGGGAGCGGTGTATCACTCCTATAGCACTATACATGTAAGGTGGGTTGTATGCTAATAGACATTTGTATGTAAGAATTAGATTCTAGCATGGCATAGCATATAAGCATTAGATTGAGCATAAGAGTATAAGAGTATGAAATCGTTTAGGGTTTTTGTATAGATACATGTTGAGTCCCAAAGAATTAAAGAGTAAAAGGGGACAAGTATGAACTCACCTTAAGGTGCGTTAAAGTTCTCAAAAATGAGTCTTGAAGAATATGGTCCTTAGCTCCGATTAACTAGAATTAGAAATGTAGGAGTTTTAGGTATAGATTCAAGAGAGTCAAGCAAGCCTTTTAGGCGAACCAAAGCACAAATTGTCCCTTTAGGGCAATTCGGATGGTCATGAGTTGAAGTTAGACCAAGCACAAAATCACCATGAAGATGATTCGGATGGTATGAAGGTTAGGAATGTGAATCCATTAGAAATGTTCATGTCACGACCACTCCGTTTATGGGATAAACGTAAGTCTTGGACACGGGATTTCCCTTTTCTAGTGTGGACTAATCCATATCACAAAAAGGGTCAAGAGATTTGGTAAGGTAGGATGTAACCACAAACCTTCTAAGAATTTGTTATTAGAGTAATAGGATTAAAGATTGGAAGTATACTTATGATAATACATAATATAACTAGGAGGTTTAAGTAGAGTATGATGACTTGTTTGGATGAGCCTTGGCTCTCCTTTTTCAACCATTACAATAGCACAAAATCCATCCAACATTGAATTGTTGGTGGACTTGGTTGGTATCTCTACAACAAAGATCCTAGAGCATAAAGAACAATGGAAAATAGTCACCTTTGAGGCCTCTTTTTGGTGCTCTACCCTTAACACATTTCTGTGGATAAGCAAGGAGTAGATCCTAGAGGTTTCTCCAAGGAGTATTAAGTAGAAAAGAAGAAGAAAATTAGTAGAAAAGGTAAAGGTTTAAGCTCAAGAACTTACTGTTGTGAATCAGGAAGTTGCTTGAGAAACCTTGAAGATTAGAGAGTATTAGAGAGAGTTTAGAGGTGAACAAAGGATTAAGGAGTGGGGAAGAGGAGTATTTGTAAATGGATAAGGTGGTTGGGTCATTAAGGGAGTAATTAGGGTGGTTAGGAGGAGATTAGTTGGTGGTTGGGTGTAAATTCACGAGTGGGCCAAGTTGCTGCCAGAAAGGTCCCGTCGCGCTACGTGACGGGAATCCAATATCTGGTCATGCGACGCGACCAGGTGTTTAGGCCCAAAAAGTGTTTTTTGGTTGGGCTTGGCCTAACAGACTTGGTTTTGGACGTGTTCCTGATCATTTTTTGAGATATGAGTTTTATTAACTTTAAATCTCTCTGATCCATGGTATCCACTAACCTTAGCGACAACGAGATCCATAATTCGAACAAGGAGGGAAACATTCTTCCATTACAGTTTTCATAAAAATGGAAAAAGCAACTCATACAGAGTTCGTTTGTAACATCGCAAAATTTTCCCCCAAAATTTAAATACATAAAAAGCCCTTATATATATATATTTTTTATTACACCTTTATCATTAATATTATACAAATGTGCCTAAGTCTTTATTTATCCTAACTCACAACTTATATACATACATAAATGTATATAAATAATAATAATAATAATATGATTCTAAATTCTTTTTTTTTTTCACATACAAGATTTTTTTTTTTATTTAAATAAAGCCTTGAGTCAAATAGTCAAAGTCCTAGTCAAAGTCTTAGTCAAACAGTCAAAGTCTTAGTCAAATAGTCAATTCATCATAAAACCTTACTTTATGGTGTTGACCAATTTTAATGGCTAATTGAATCCAAAACTAGTATAAAAACCCACCTATGACCCATTATACTTTGCACCTCTAAATCGATTCTTTCAATCCGATTAAACTTTCCCTCATAGCTTTCTTCTATAGTCTATTACTTCTACAATTGAAGCTTTGATTATAAGCTCTTGTAATTGGCAACTTTGGGGCTACACATATTCTATTTCTCGAGACTTAATACTTTGCTAAGGTGAGTTTACGTAACCATGTTTATGCGATTCTTTATACTTGCAACAATTATTTAAGCAATTCAACATGCATGTCTAGTAGTAAACTTTATTGCCTCATGAATTAGTCAACAGTTTCAACGAGTTTCAACATTTACATAATCATTAGCTATGGCCAAGCCGGCGATACTCAATAATAGATCTATTGGATTGACAACCCCACCCGGATACGTGTACCTCCTACATAGGTAACGTGGGTGATTGTTATCGTTCAACATATTAATAAGGTGAACCGTAGATGACGGGATGGACCTAAACTAGTCGGAGGTTTGATTATGTCAACATATTATACTATTCATGTAGACTTAAATTTACGATAGACATACGAATTGCTAAACTTTTATACTTAAACTATATGCTTAACATGGATTATGTATTCTCACCAACTTCTAGTTGACCCCCCCCATTTTTTCCAAACTCAACAGGAAATACTGATGCATGAAGTCTAGAGCTAGCATGAGGAGATATTTGAAGTTTTAAGCTTTGTTTGATTATTTGATGTAGACTTTAATGTAATTCAATATTGTAATGTAATAAAGGATTATTTAAACATATGTATTATCATGAGCTACTGAACAATCATCAATACGTGACATCCCGATGTTTCCGCCATCGGTTGGGGTGTTACAGATTGGTATCAGAGCCTTGGTTATAGGGAATTAGGTTATTAGAAAAAAAATAATCTAGTCTATAACCATAGGAATATAACCAGTATTTGCTCCTTTTACTTGTTATTCTCTATCTCACTCCTACTTCTTATCCCTACTTCAACCCTACAAGAAGATTGCTCTCCATCACAAGATCTACTCTTAGACTAATAGGACAATCCTCAGGTTTAGCCTGAACCACCTTGAGATCTCGTCGAAGTTCTAGATTTTAATAACGAACACGTGCAATCTGGAAGGGTGAACGCCTGTATTCTGAGTTTTCTGTCTAGGACTGGCATTGCGCATATATCCCAATCAGACGAGGGACCCGGATGCCTACCTGGGAATTCGGGATGAGTGTTCACTTATAGGCTAAAGCATGTCTTCACTATGTTATTAGAATCTAGAAGTTTTGATAAGTCAACGTTTTCGTTTATTCGTTTTAATTAATGAATAAATGATTACACTCACCTTCCTTAAACTAAGCTCAAAAATCTCAAAATTTTACAGCTTAAATCAATCTCATTTCATAACCATCCATGGATTTCACAATCACACTTCACCTTACCATCTTAGCCACTTTTTAAATATTCAACACCCTACCCAAATCATATAATCTCCATACTATAAAATAAACTCTCTATCAACTATCTTCACATTCACTATCTCTCACAACTTTGATTCTGCTTCAAGAATTTTTCATCATCCTCTCAAGAACTAAATTCATATCCTTCACCTTCTCACACATGAGCTAGTTACCCATGATAACCAAACTATTGAAACTTGATTGTGTGTTGCATCAAACATAATCCTTAGTTATACATGAGGATTTGACTATTTGCCTTATTTGAACATTTGAAACTAGAATTCATGGAATATAAACTATTTACTATAGACACACCTAGAGTCATTAACCTTATCTAGGGAAACTCTATTACAACTCGTATGCTATACTTGATACTTGATTGCTTACATGTACATATTATCAATTTGCAATTCATGTGTGTAATAATTGGTACACTTAATCAAACAACTGATAGAGGATGAAGTACTTGCTCAATAGTTAGTAGAGTACAAAATAACCTACTCAACGATTGGTAGAGGTCATCATGCCTGCTCAACAGTCGGTAGAGGCCCTACAACCTACTCAACGACTGGTAGAGGCTACCATACCTGCTCAACAATCGGTAGAGGTTCCTACTCACTGACTGGTAGAAGTCTTTTTCCTGCTCAACAGTTGGACTCATTTTTGGATACATGGTTAATCATATTATTTTACATGTGTGTCTAGAGTTATAGAAGGACACAAAACCCTAATGTAAGGTAAATTGGTGATTGCGGTCCGGAACGTAATCATGAATTTACAGATACGTTAAGGTAGTGTGAAATTCTATCAAGGTTTTCGGTAGTTGACCAATTATAAACCTTAGTTATCTGGTAGTTCATTTAGTCTTTCAATAGTCCATCAACTCATTCCTTTTAGGACTCCTAAAACTTAAGATTCTTATTCTCCTTGCTATTTCAGATGAACCTAATCCAACCCTTAAAACTCACACATATCAAAACTCTTACCCAAATTATTCGAAACAGTTTATTCTGTTACCTATAAATTTATGTCATGCCTTAACTCGAAACTTCCCAAACCACCCTTGTCCTAATTTCTACCCAATCACCTTCAATCCTGCGTTTTCAATAAACTTCGGGACGAAGTTTCCAAAAGTAGGGGAGACTGTAACATCGCAAAATTTTCCCCCAAAATTTAAATACATAAAAAGCCCTTATATATATATATTTTTTATTACACCTTTATCATTAATATTATACAAATGTGCCTAAGTCTTTATTTATCCTAACTCACAACTTATATACATACATAAATGTATATAAATAATAATAATAATAATATGATTCTAAATTCTTTTTTTTTTTCACATACAAGATTTTTTTTTTTATTTAAATAAAGCCTTGAGTCAAATAGTCAAAGTCCTAGTCAAAGTCTTAGTCAAACAGTCAAAGTCTTAGTCAAATAGTCAATTCATCATAAAACCTTACTTTATGGTGTTGACCAATTTTAATGGCTAATTGAATCCAAAACTAGTATAAAAACCCACCTATGACCCATTATACTTTGCACCTCTAAATCGATTCTTTCAATCCGATTAAACTTTCCCTCATAGCTTTCTTCTATAGTCTATTACTTCTACAATTGAAGCTTTGATTATAAGCTCTTGTAATTGGCAACTTTGGGGCTACACATATTCTATTTCTCGAGACTTAATACTTTGCTAAGGTGAGTTTACGTAACCATGTTTATGCGATTCTTTATACTTGCAACAATTATTTAAGCAATTCAACATGCATGTCTAGTAGTAAACTTTATTGCCTCATGAATTAGTCAACAGTTTCAACGAGTTTCAACATTTACATAATCATTAGCTATGGCCAAGCCGGCGATACTCAATAATAGATCTATTGGATTGACAACCCCACCCGGATACGTGTACCTCCTACATAGGTAACGTGGGTGATTGTTATCGTTCAACATATTACTAAGGTGAACCGTAGATGACGGGATGGACCTAAACTAGTCGGAGGTTTGATTATGTCAACATATTATACTATTCATGTAGACTTAAATTTACGATAGACATACGAATTGCTAAACTTTTATACTTAAACTATATGCTTAACATGGATTATGTATTCTCACCAACTTCTAGTTGACCCCCCCCCCCCCATTTTTCCAAACTCAACAGGAAATACTGATGCATGAAGTCTAGAGCTAGCATGAGGAGATATTTGAAGTTTTAAGCTTTGTTTGATTATTTGATGTAGACTTTAATGTAATTCAATATTGTAATGTAATAAAGGATTATTTAAACATATGTATTATCATGAGCTACTGAACAATCATCAATACGTGACATCCCGATGTTTCCGCCATCGGTTGGGGTGTTACATCGTTGTACTGGTTGCGGAAAGAAATCAACAGTCGGATCGGCACTAACAAACGGATGAAAATTAGACGATTTTGTTTACCTTCCCATTGATTTCAAGTATGTTCTTTTGACAAACGTCGGGCTGACCTGAAGTTACTGAATTCTCCATGAACGAATCCAGACAGCTTTTATATGTTGATTCAGGCTGCCTTCATCGTTGACAGATATCTCTCCGACAACAACTTCCTTCGTACCCGATCACAATGTCCAACAACTGAATTTTTACTTGTTTGCATGAACAGTTGTTTTACTAATTTCTGATTCTTGATATTTTGATTATACTCGTGTTTAGCCTTTAAATCAACAGTCGGATTGGCGCTAACAAGCAACCCATACAGAGTTCGTTGTACTGGTTGCGGAAAAAATTCAACAGTCGGATCGTGGTTTTTTTTGTTTTCCGCTGTTTTGTAGTGGTTTTTTTAATATAATTATTGTAAAAATGGAAAGAAATCAACAGTCGGATCGGCGCTAATAAGCAACCCATATAGAGTTCGTTGTACTGGTTGCGGAAAGAATTCAACAGTCGGATCGGCGCTAGCAAACGGATGAAAATTAGACGATTTTGTTTACCCTCCCATTGATTTCAAGTATGTAATTTTTTCTCCTCCGACATTAAACTTAGTACAGGTGTGACCATTTTTTACATCACCAAACAATTCCAAACAACTGTTCCTTCAAGCAATTAAAATTTAGTTGTTGGACAATGTGTGAGAATGCATAGTACAAAATTCTTTTGACAAACGTCCGGCTGACCTGAAGTTCCTTTGCAACCTAGTTCCTTTGAATTATAAACCATATTGATGATAGTCGTTTTCGGCATTGTAAAGCGATCATTACTGTTCCGAATGGTATATCCCCATGTTTCATCCATCACTATTTAGACACATTATAAAAACCCACACCACCAACACCCACCCCACACACAATATTAATATTTATTCTACACCAATGAATGATCGTTCCACACCTGTAATGATCAGGAACATTGCAAAATAACTGTTCAGTTATAGATCCTTTGATCAGAAAATATATTCTCAAACAATTCATAAAATAAATCTTCCGATAATCTACACCTTTCTCCTGAAGCAAAACCTCTCTAGGTTTAGCATCACCAAACGGATTCACCTTAGGCCTCGCTTTGTCCACTCCAATTCCTAAAATTAATTCCAATTCCAATTCCACCGTTGTTCATTCTTCTTCTCAAGTAAATAGTCTGTCATTGTTATTGTATAATAATAATAATAATAATAATAATAATAATAATAATAATAATGATAATAATAATAATAATGTAACTTATTAGTTTCAGGTTTATAACATTCCCACAAACCATACAATATGCACCAAATCTGAAGACTAGATTCGGTGCAATCAGAATCTGAAGAGAAGTTATCATCATCATCCACAATGTTCTTACCTAAAATTGCACGTAGCTTTGCTTAAGCTTCTTCATAGAGCTACCAGCCATCCTAAGATCAATTTTCATGAAAATTGAACTCATTCTACAATTATGCAATGAGCATATTCATATGTATTAAGCAATATGCTTATACTCAGTCTTTTCTTTAGAATTATAATCGAATTTTAACTATTATAGCAACTTCCATAGGAGTTCTCCATGAAGGAATCTTTTCATTCTTTCGCATTTCGTGGAAAGGTCAGTCAGGCGTTTACGAAAAACAATTTTGTACTATGCATCCTCACACCATGTCCAACAACTGAATATTACTTGATTGCATGAACAGTAGTTGTTTTGTAATTGAGCAGTCGTCTAGTGGTGTGGTTTACCATTTGCTTATGATGAACATCATGCCATATATAAAGCAAAAACAGACAGGTTTTATATGTTGTTTCAGGCTGCCTTTATCGTTGACAGATATCTCTCCGACAACAACTTTATCGTTGAATAGTGACTTTTTAATCTTTCTAATGGGTCAATATTCATATATAAAGAACATTGCTGCTTATAAAGTGTTCGATGTCACTATGAGTAGATAAATTTCGTTAAATAGTGACTTTTTAATGCTCTTTATATATGAATAGTGACCCACTTCAGAGTTCGTTGTTTTAGGTTGCCTTCATTATAGACAGATACTCTGATGACAAAGCTTGTGTTGAGAGAATGTGTTGATGTAATGATTTCCGTACGTTGCTCAAGTAGAAGAAGAAGATGACGATTTATTATTATAGCAACTTCCATTGGAATTCTCCATGAACACTTGTTTAACTATTATAGCAACTTCCATTGGAATTCCACATGAAAGAATCCAGACAGGTTTTATATGTTGTTTTCAGGTTGCCTTCATCGTTGACAGATATCTCTCCGACAACAACTTCCTCCGTACCCGATTGAGTGTTTTTGGTATTGGAATCTTGTACGAAATCATCTCATTGCTTGTTCTCCATATCCCTACCTTGTTTCAAGTATCTTGCAAAAGTCATTTGGTCTTCAAAACTTCTAGGAGTTAGCAAAGGTTGACTTCTTTGAGCATTAACCAGATTTTGAATCTGATTTTAAGCTAATCAAACTCATATATCAAGCGGTGCTCGTTGCTGGTTTTCAGAAGACACATCCGATCAATTAGACATCCAATTTTTTTTATTTTTTTTTTTATTTTTTTTTTTTTGTAACCATAACTTATTACATTATTATTATATTTGCAACCTGGTTTCTTTTTATCAAAAAAACACAAACGAAGTTTAAAGGCTGAACACGAGTATAATCAAACAAGGGTTCCTCTTGTTGGTTTAAACTTCTTGTTTGAAAAGAAATAGCACAAGTCATTCTTTAATGTTTTTTTATAATTCTTTAGAACAAAATCTTTTGCATGTCTAATTGATATCATGAACTTCCGGACTCTGTTTTTCGCATCTCGGTACGTTTTAATTGATCGGATGTGACTTCTGAAAACCACCAACGATCAATTAAACATTTCGAAACGCGTCAAACAGAGCACAGAAGTCCAGCATGTCGATCAGACATGCAAAAATTGTATTTTGAAAAAATTATGGGTATCGACTGTATAGTCCGAGCACCACGTACAATGATTTATGAAAGTTGTACAAACTCGGATGTTTCTACCAAAAAACACAAACGGGCAATAAATGACCCGAAACGCCTCAAACGAATTTTTTTGGATTGGAAACAACTTAAAAGAATTAAAAATATTTTTTAATCAATAACAAATATTTATGACGAATTAAAACAAATTTATTTAAAAAAAAAAGCCTAAAGCGCCTGGCTATGGTCAAAGCCAGGCGTCTGTGGTCTTTCCGCAACCAGTACAACGAACTCTGTATGGACGATATCGATCAAACCTTCATAAAATAACCAAACCGCCGTTCGAAACCATAACTTATTACATTATTATTATTATTTACATTATTATTGTATTTGCAACACACACCTTCAACCCATTCCTCGTAAATCACTTACAAAGCACAAGGATGAATTTTTGGAAAACCCCACTAAGAAGCCCTAAAATTTCGGACCCTAGTACGCACGAGACGAATGTTGCAACATGAGTTCGACCAAGATGAGACGCGAAGCTTTAGACTCCAAGCGGATTCCTTGATTGCCAACTCACCTCCCGCAGAACATCGGCCTCTACAAAGTTTGATGAATTCGCCTTTTTCACTTATTTAATGAAATTTAATGCGCATACCGCATTCGAATTGGTTTTTTATTTTTTCTAAAAGTAGAAAAAATCAGAAAAACATTAACAACTAACAAATATTGTAGAACAAAAGAAGAAAGTGTTACTCTCTGTTACCAAGCATGTCAAGAAATGATAATTTTCAAATATTGCACATCAAGGTTTTCATTAGTACTTAACGGTGGTGAACAGTTGTTAGGAAATGAATTCTTATAGATGATAAAGGATAACGAAGATTAATGGTGTATCTTTCCCGGAAGTACTGAATTTTCATTTTAGGGTAGAATCTAGAAATGTATATTAGAGATGATAAAGGATAACGAAGATTAATGTTGTATCTTTCCCGAAAGTGATGAATAAAAAAAGTGTAGAGATGGATCGGATTTCATAGCTTCCCAAATCTATTGTTCATCACATACTCTCTTTTATTAACAATATTCCTACAGACCTTGTTCGAATGAGTGTAATCTCTAAGACCTGATTTCGCCTTACCGCGTCTTTCCCCTTTCTAAATTTCAGTATCGATATTTTATTAAATAAATAAAAAAATAAAAAATACATTTCAAAACATCAAAAAACAACCCAAATTAAACCTCTGATCCAAAGCTCCTCGCTTTGGATGAAAAATTCAGCTTTTTATTGCAACCTCGTACTCCCTCATTTGATTTGACCCGAGCGCCTCGCTTTGGTCATAACAAGGCGCTTCTGAGAGGTTGAAATAGAAGGTAGGGGTGTTAATAGCCGGAACCAATTTAAATTGGTATTTAGGAACCATACACCCTATAATTAGGATTCATATACCCTGACCCACATCACAGACCAACATGAAGCTGCCACATACTTAAAATATGATGTCATACACCCCAAATATGATGTCACAGGGTGTATGAATCTTAAAACCTTTAAATTTAGTTGTCAAACCGTTACACACACATATGCAGATATGCTAGTATGCTACTGAATTCTAGAATCAAACAAATATTCTTGACGACAATTATGTGTTTTTGTTAGTTTGTGACCTGGTCCCCCTCATGTGACCGATTGAAGGCCCCAACAAATTCACCCTCGTCACATATTCACTGTTCAAACCCAACTCATGGTTAATTTAATAAACAACATGAGTGGAGTATGGTATTATAATATAGAAATATATTGTCATTATAATAAAATCATTAATAATAATTAATTTCCAGTTAAGTATAATCAAGCTTTAAAACCGTTCCAGTGTTCCACTTATTTTGTATTTGAAAATAAAATATCATATTGGTTTTTGTGTTATTATTCAATTAAATAGATATGTAACTTCACTAAACCATAGGACATATGAAACTTGATATATATTATTCCCCCCCTCAAAACACTTATTTTCATTTTCTTATTACATAATAGATCAATCATCGTGGAAATTATAAATGAATAAAAACAAAAAAAAAATATATATTTGACGTCATAATATCGTTTATACATTTGCAAGAGTGCAAATGAGCCCACAGCTTTAAATAGACAGTTATTGTCACGTCCCTTTCTCCCTCAATTATTTCACATGGACATACGATTTCACAAATCGAGCTCTATGAAATTTTTTAATATATCTTTAGCTTTCTTTATTTGTTGAATATTACTCATTTGATCTGCCACCGTTTTAAGAGAGATCTAGTTGGAAACCATGGGTAGCAAAGAGATCGTGCCATCCTTTCAAATATAACAAGAAAATGGATTCTAGTGTTAAACTAGCTAGTTGTTTAAATAATAGAATTAACCTTGTCGGTTAGTAAATAATGAGGTTATAATTTTTTTAACACAAAAAACGACGTGCCAACTATCGTGACACCGGGCGCTGTGGTTAAGGTTGACTATTCGACAACCGCCAGCCCATTGGCTCTTCCAGATGCACGAAAACACGACCACCACCCGCCGAAGACACGACAGTGGAATAATCGGTAAAACCCCACCTTCTATCGGAGTCGAACTTAAAAAGAAATGAACAATGTTGTGTGTTTTTGTATTATGAAAGTTGTATTGATCAATGGAGAATTACAAGACTCTTATATAGAGGATTTACAATAAGGAAAAGGCTAACACTAAGTGATACACTTAATTACATAATTACAATTATAATTGACTAAGCTAAGATTATGCAAAGTCTTGGTCAAGTCTTGGACAAAGTCTTGGTCAATATCTTTGCGTTTGATTCGGAAAACCCATTTGCTACCAATGGGAATTTGGGTTGTGTGAGGGACAAGTTCCCAAGTGTTGTTAAGAAGGAGAGCATTATACTCAAGATCCATGGCATGGTGCCAATCCGGATCTTTCAAGGCTCGAGTATAAGTGGATGGTTCAAGAGAAACGGGTAAAGGGTGAATGGTGGTAGAGTTGACAAAGTTGGGGTTGTAATACTTTGAGTTGGGTTTTGGTTGTCGACGAGGTGGTTGAGGGTTATATGGAGGTGAGTTCGTGGGATCATCGGATGTGTTGGATGAAGACATTGGTGAGGTGGGGTTGGTGGAGTGGGAATCAGTGGGGGTAGAGGTGGTGCTATCAGGTGGAGTCGGTGGGCCGGTTGGTGAGGGTGTCTCGGTGGGCTGGGGTGTAGGGCCTGTTGTGTGGGATGTTGGGCTGTTTGGACCTATTGTGTGGGAGGGTGGGCTGTGTGCAGGAGGTAGAGGGGGTGGGCCGTGGGTTTTGAGATGGAAAAATATGTGGGATAAATTAAACGTGGCGAGAGTGGTATAGTTTGTGACTAGCAGGGTCATAGCATTTGAATGCCGATTTGGAGGATGAGTACCCAAGAAATATGCACGTCGTTGAACGGGAGTGGAGTTTTGAAGTAGCATAGGGTCGTAACCATGGGTAGCAAAGACAACCAAACGGTTTGAGTTTGAAATAAGTAGGAGCGGTTTTGAACAACATATCGTAGGGAGATTTGTTGT
Source organism: Ambrosia x helenae (assembly GCA_030844895.1). NCBI lineage: Eukaryota > Viridiplantae > Streptophyta > Magnoliopsida > Asterales > Asteraceae > Ambrosia > Ambrosia x helenae. Next base: position 4,695,263 of record CM061227.1, on the reverse strand, counting down.
TAAGGATGGGTGTAGGCAAACGATTGATTAGGTGGGTTGCGGTTTGAAAACCATGGGACCAAAAATGTTGTGGTAAGTGGGAGTAGTGGAGTAAGGCGAGGCCGGTTTCCACAACGTGTCGGTGACGTCGTTCGGCGATACCGTTTTGTTCCGGTGTGTGAGGTGGTGTCGTGTAATGGGAGATACCTTGAGAGGCAAGATAAGGTGAAAGACCCACATATTCACCCCCATTATCAGTGAACAACGCAACAATGTTGGTTTTGAAAAAAATTTCAACAAGAGATTTAAATTGTGGAAAAGGAATTTTGACATCGGATTTTCGTTTGATTGGGTATAACCAAATGTATTTAGAAAAATAGTCAACAAAAATGACATAGTATTTAAAGCCATCGATTGACGTTTTTACGGGACCCCAAACGTCGGAGTAGAGAAGTTGTAGAGGTTGATTGGAAACAAAAGAGTTTTTGCCAAAAGGTAGTTTGTGGCTTTTATTTAGGGAATCGGTGTTGTTGGACGTACCGGTGTCCCACATCTAAGATGAGGTTGTAGCCATTGGGTGAGGGGTGGTGTAGTTAACCACCGGAGTGTTGGTATTTTGAGGCGAGACATTGTGTTCTCTTAGGAAGCGACTTAGTTTGCGACAATCTTTAGTGTCATGTCCGGGAATGTTACAATAGTAGCAATAGGTGTTATTATTGCGAGTCGGGCGAGTGTTGGTATTGGTAGTTCGAGGTGGCCCTTGGTTTCGGGTTGTGGTGGCGGTAATGTGGGTGATTTGTTTGGCCATGCTGAATCGAAAGAAAAAAAAGGCAAAATGCGGACAGAAGGTGTCTGTCGAGTAGGTTGGGATCGAAGATGGCTCAAGGGAGCTTTTAGGCTCTTGATACCATATAAAGTAATAAACAATGTTGTGTGTTTTTGTATTATGAAAGTTGTATTGATCAATGGAGAATTACAAGAGTCTTATATAGAGGATTTACAATAAGAAAAAGGCTAACACTAAGGGATACACTTAATTACATAATTACAATTATAATTGACTAAGCTAAGATTATGCAAAGTCTTGGTCAAGTCTTGGACAAAGTCTTGGTCAATATCTTTAAGATGATGGTCAATGCTTTTATGGTGATGATACATTCTTTATAGAATCGGCGTCACCCATTTTCGGTCTTCACCTGGATGCCGTAAAAAATAACGAGGAAAGTAGGAATTAAACCTGGGTCACAAGAAACACAACAAGTCTCATTTGCAATAAGAATGTATTTATCTCAGAAACAATGTGTGTTTAATATAGCAAACAAATAGAGTTCACAAATAATGTTCTGAATTCAAATATCACTAATGCATTTTCGCCGGCTATGAGTGAAAGTTGGAGAATATACAGTAGTTAAAGGTGCTTATTTGGTAGCGGTCCCAGACATGAACTATGCTGTGAAGTTTCCATATGAGCACCAAAACCAAAACAAAAACGAAATGGATTTAAATATTCTCAACTATCGTCTATTGGCGGATAATACTCTCAACTTTCACTTTGGCCAATAGCACTCCTAACTTGCAACTTATTTTCTTCCATCATCCCCAAACTAACGGTGGTCTAACCTGGTTAGTCTTCGTGGCAAAACATGTAAAAACCTTAACCTTGTTCTTTCCGTCTTCTTCCTCACACCACCACCTCATCTCACAACCACCACACCTTCCATCACCGCACCAAACACCACCACTGCATCTCCTACCATAGCCACCGCACCACCCACCACCCCAACCGCACCACAACCACCAACAAAACCCATCCATCTTTCAATTAATCGATTCGAAATAAACCCCCAATATCACCCCAACACGGTACCTTAATAATAATAATAATAATAATAATAATAATAATAATAATAATAATAATAATATTAGGAATAATGGAAATAAATAATGTTAACTGTTGACTATTGGCCAATAACAGTCCCAACTAAGAAAATAACCACTAGCAGTCTCAACTTTCGACATATTGGATTCTAATGGACCTTTACTGACAGAAACGTAACACCGTTACACCCTGATTATGTGGCATGATGAGGTGTCGTTCCTAGGTGGCATAAGTTATCACACATGGCTGATGACGTGGAAATTTTATATTAATAATCCTTTAACATCGATGATGAACTGATATAACACTCAAACATAACACTCTCACTCAATCGACTCTCTCAACCCTAACAAACCCTAATTCTCTGCAACAAACGAAGAAGAAAGTGATCGTCAATCAAAATCAAATGGGGGAAGATATCATCGACGTCCACTGATTTATTGTAAAATACATCTATTTCTACTGTATAGTTTGTATAATTTTCGAGTCATTTAGTAGTACTTTTATTAGTTTTAGGCTTGTAACGGTCTATTTTATTTAGTATAGGTTTTTATACATTTTTATTAGTTTTGAGTCAGTTTTAGTGCTTATTTATTTTATATTTTGGTAGGTGTTCGAATGGACGTTGGAGCGTAAACGAGTAACTTTTTTCAAGTCAAGAACACCCGAGTCAAGAGCACGGAGTTATAATACTATATAATAATAATAAAAATAATAATAATAATATTAAAAAGAAAATAAAAACATAATGTGACTTTTGTCACTTGGTCCAACGAGCCCAAGGCCCAAGGAGCAGGCATTATTTTGATGGAGGGCGCACGAATAATATTCGGGACGAAGGGCACCACATAAAAAAAGATCAATCAGCCACTAATTGGCTTTAGGAGCGGCGCAGAAGATTTATTGGAGATCAGAACATTATTTTCTTCAGGAGAACAACATCGAACAGAGGAGAATAAAAAGAGATCGATTGGAGAGGAGAAAAGAATAAAGGGAAAGAGTTCAAGGGTTGAGCCTAGGTGCGAGCACGGGTCGGTTCTAATATAATTATTTATTATTTATCTATTCATACCCGTAGTGAACACCATGAATATGTTTAGTTTATATTGTTTTGATTTTATCATGACTTTTATTGGATAAACCTTATCACTACCTAGGTTAAAGATGATTGCACTTGTTTGATTTGTTTTCTTTTGGTTTTGGAACTTTTGGTTGTGGGTGAATTTTAGAGTAAAGAACTTTTTATTTTATGGTTTGATGTGTATGCGTATTTAGTTTTATTTAAATAACTTTTATAAACTCCACTTGCGTTTTTGTGAATGTCTTTCATGTATGAATGCGGGTTAGGTTGCGGACTGGGTGTTAGCAACTAGTTTATGGTTAATTGCCTAGGGTTATCCATAGGGGTTGTAACTGTTAGTTAGATGATTCTAAGTATTCTACCAATTCTCAATAGCTGTAAGGTGCGAGATTGTTGGTCTGTCTAGGGTGTTAAATTGCTAGATCTAGAGGCTTTGTAAGAAGATCTTCCTAGTTTCCCTACCATAGCCACCGCACCACCCACCACCCCAACCGCACCACAACCACCAACAAAACCCATCCATCTTTCAATTAATCGATTCGAAATAAACCCCCAATATCACCCCAACACGGTACCTTAATAATAATAATAATAATAATAATAATAATAATAATAATAATAATAATAATAATATTAGGAATAATGGAAATAAATAATGTTAACTGTTGACTATTGGCCAATAACAGTCCCAACTAAAAAAATAACCACTAGCAGTCTCAACTTTCGACATATTGGATTCTAATGGACCTTTACTGACAGAAACGTAACACCGTTACACCCTGATTATGTGGCATGATGAGGTGTCGTTCCTAGGTGGCATAAGTTATCACACATGGCTGATGACGTGGAAATTTTATATTAATAATCCTTTAACATCGATGATGAACTGATATAACACTCAAACATAACACTCTCACTCAATCGACTCTCTCAACCCTAACAAACCCTAATTCTCTGCAACAAACGAAGAAGAAAGTGATCGTCAATCAAAATCAAATGGGGGAAGATATCATCGACGTCCACTGATTTATTGTAAAATACATCTATTTCTACTGTATAGTTTGTATAATTTTCGAGTCATTTAGTAGTACTTTTATTAGTTTTAGGCTTGTAACGGTCTATTTTATTTAGTATAGGTTTTTATACATTTTTATTAGTTTTGAGTCAGTTTTAGTGCTTATTTATTTTATATTTTGGTAGGTGTTCGAATGGACGTTGGAGCGTAAACGAGTAACTTTTGTCAAGTCAAGAACACCCGAGTCAAGAGCACGGAGTTATAATACTATATAATAATAATAATAATAATAATAATAATATTAAAAAGAAAATAAAAACATAATGTGACTTTTGTCACTTGGTCCAACGAGCCCAAGGCCCAAGGAGCAGGCATTATTTTGATGGAGGGCGCACGAATAATATTCGGGACGAAGGGCACCACATAAAAAAAGATCAATCAGCCACTAATTGGCTTTAGGAGCGGCGCAGAAGATTTATTGGAGATCAGAACATTATTTTCTTCAGGAGAACAACATCGAACGGAGGAGAATAAAAAGAGATCGATTGGAGAGGAGAAAAGAATAAAGGGAAAGAGTTCAAGGGTTGAGCCTAGGTGCGAGCACGGGTCGGTTCTAATATAATTATTTATTATTTATCTATTCATACCCGTAGTGAACACCATGAATATGTTTAGTTTATATTGTTTTGATTTTATCATGACTTTTATTGGCTAAACCTTATCACTACCTAGGTTAAAGATGATTGCACTTGTTTGATTTGTTTTCTTTTGGTTTTGGAACTTTTGGTTGTGGGTGAATTTTAGAGTAAAGAACTTTTTATTTTATGGTTTGATGTGTATGCGTATTTAGTTTTATTTAAATAACTTTTATAAACTCCACTTGCGTTTTTGTGAATGTCTTTCATGTATGAATGCGGGTTAGGTTGCGGACTGGGTGTTAGCAACTAGTTTATGGTTAATTGCCTAGGGTTATCCATAGGGGTTGTAACTGTTAGTTAGATGATTCTAAGTATTCTACCAATTCTCAATAGCTGTAAGGTGCGAGATTGTTGGTCTGTCTAGGGTGTTAAATTGCTAGATTTAGAGGCTTTGTAAGAAGATCTTCCCAGTTTCCCTAGCATTCCTTGTAGGCCAAGTCTTATCAGAAATATTGTAGTTACCCCTTGCACTTTCGGGTGTATTGTGACTTTCGCGCTGTGAGGTAGACTGTCTAGCGGGTACTTTAAGATTCGAGTAGGTAAGCCTGTAAGGGTAACCTCTCAACCGGTGGTTTAACGGCTTATGGGTAACCTTAGGTTTCTCCTTGAGAAGGGTCGAGGGTCCTCTAGTTTATCCTGTAAGTTTAGTATTTTAAGATCCCGGTTCCACACCAGTTCCATATCCGTTAGAGGCTTATCATTCATGTGTAGGATTCTAGCCTAGGTAGTGCCTTCCCATCCATCTGATCCCCGTTGCAGTGAGTAGTTTGTGTCTTAAGTTATTTTAGTTTTATTTTATTTATTTGCAATTAGTTTGTTAGAAACCCCCTTTAAGCAATAAAACATTATTAAGTCAGTTTGTAGATAAGTACTCGAGTTTAGTTTACGTTTTCCAGTAGAGTCTCGTGGGTTCGATACTCGGACTTACTTTAGCTATACTGCACTGACCGGTACACTTGCCGGTTGTGTGGTTTAGGTTTAGAGAGTCTTAGGTTATAAATTTAAAACTTAGAGTGTCTAGTTTAGGTTAATTTAGTTAGTTTTTATTAAACCACCTGGACTAATGGCACACTTGAACTTGGTACTCCGATTGGAAAGTATGTTGGGGAAGATATCATCGACGTCCACCTCTGGACTCGTCGTCCACCGCATTGTCAGTTATGTAGAACCAATGGCCATTATGCTAACAAATGTCCCAAACTTGCTTCCTTTGTTACCTCGGCTTCCTCTGATGAGAACCTTGCTCGTGCCTTTCATTCTAAGTGCAATGTCACTTATGACATTCCTGATTGGACCGCAGACAGTGGTGCCTATCTACACATGATCGACGATACCGGTAAACTTCACTCTTTTTCTTCCTATCACGGTACCAATTCGGTTGTTTTTGGTAATGGCTCATCTTTTCCTATTACCCATAAAGGTCACGTAACCATTAACAAGAGTATTCATTTGAAAGATGTTCTAGTTGTTCCCAATATAACTAGAAATCTTCTTTCGGTTAGCAAGTTGACAAAAGATTATCCCGTTGATGTGCTTTTCTCAGATTCTTTTTTTATTATTCAAGATCGGAAAACAAGCCAACTGCTCGCTAAAGGACGATATGAGAATGGCCTCTATGTGATTCGGGATAACTCTTTTGCTTTTGCTGCTTCTCTTTCGTCGAATAAAGCCTCTTTTGAACTATGGCATAATCGTTTAGGGCATGTTGCCTTTGATACTATTTCTACTTTGCAAAAACTTGGTTGTTTGTCTTTTACATCTATTTTGCCTAAACCAAATATTTGCTCTCCATGTCAACTTGCTAAGACCCATAAATTACCATTTTCTTTGAATGAGAAACGTGCTTCTCATCCGCTTGATCTCGTTCATTGTGATCTACGGGGACCCTCACCTCTTATTATTAAAGATGGGTACAAATATTATGTGGTGTTTGTTGATGGTTACTCTAGATTCTCATAGTTATACCGCTTAAAACTAAAAATGAGTTTTATACAATTTTGCAAACCTTTTTACGTCTTGTTCAAACTCAATTTCAAGGCAAAGTCAAAGTGCGTAAAATATTTGATGAAAATGGCACATTCCACCGATTTTCATGTCCATATACCGCACCTCAAAATGGCCGCGCCGAAAGAAAACATCGTCACATAGTTGGAACAGGTTAGCCATGCTTTTCAATGCTCGTGTTCCTATTGAACATTGGGTAGAAGCCTTTAGTACCGCCACATATATCATCAACCGTTTACCCACAAAACTCTTGCAAAACAAATCTCCCTTCGAGATCCTTTTTTCTACACAACCATCTTATGCCAATTTTCGTGTCTTTGGTTGTTGCGTGACTATGTTCCTCACAAACTTGCACCACGAAGTATTCCCTGTATTTTTCTAGGATACACTCCTCAATACAAGGGGTACAAATGCTTTGACCCTACTTCGTCTCGCACCTATGTCACGAGACATGCTCGTTTTGATGAAACCCATTTTCCTTTCAACAACGACTCCTCTCATACCGATTACACTAAACTCCTCCTTTCCACTTTCAATGAAACCAAAACCTTCTCACCATCCAAACCTCAATCCATGGCTCCCACTCTACCACAAAACAAATCATCTAATATTAACTCTCCTTATTCTCTGTGTAAGGATGTTCCCATTTCATCTCAATCTACTAGGCCCACTGGTCAAATTTTCATGCATCCTCCACAGTCCAATGTTAGCCCAAATGTTGACCCACCTCAACCGTCCACTAATCAACCTAATGTTAACCCATCTTCTAATCAACCCATTCTTAATCCTACACAGTCCACTACTCAGCCCAATAATAACCCACTACCCGATAACAACCCACTACCACACAGACCCGATCCAGAACCGTCACAACCTCAACCCACACCTTTGCATCCCATGGTTACCCGTTCCAAGGTTGGCACCTTCAAACCAAATCCTAAACACACTTCTTATCTTTCCCAAGTCATGCACTCATGTCTTCATGCGGCCCTCCTTAGAAACATCGATCCGAAAGGATTCCAAAGTGCTTCCAAACATCCACATCGGATGCAGGATATGCGTGACGAAACTCAGTGCTCTAAACCGAAACAATACGTGGACACTTGTGCCTCGTCCATCTTCTACCAGTGTCGTAGGTTCTAAATGGGTTTTTCTTACTAAGTATCATTCGGATGGGACTTTAGATCGTCACAAGGCTCATCTTGTTGAACAAGGATTTACACAAATACCGGGCCTTGATTTTCAATAAACCTTTAGTCCCGTGGTTAAGGCAACCACAATACGCATTGTTCTTTCGTTAGCCGTTATTAATCGGTGGCCTCTCCACCAGTTAGACGTGAACAATGCTTTTCTAAATGGTCTTTTAACTGAAACTGTTTTCATGGAGCAACCGCCTGGTTTCACAGACCAACGATTCCCAAATCAAGTTTGCAAACTCAACAAAGCTCTTTATGGTCTCAAACAAGCCCCTAGAGCTTGGTTTCAGCGTCTTAGCGCTTTCCTCATGTCCTACGGCTTCACATGTGTAGTCGTGCGGATCCCTCCTTATTCGTCTTTCACCAAGGCGATTTCATCATGTACTTGCTTGTTTATGTGGATGATCTCATCCTCACAGGTAACAATTCCAATTTAATTCGCAAATTCACCACTCACCTACACAAAGAGTTTGCAATCAAAGATCTTGGTTCGCTAAATTGCTTCTTTGGCCTCGAGGTTGTTCACAATACCAAAGGCCTCTTTCTTACCCAAACCAAATATGCCAATGACATTCTTGTTCGTGCCGGTTTGACCAATGCTAAACCTGTTCCTACACCGCTTTCTACATCCGATACATTCCTCACGGATGGTACCCCTTTCTCGGATCCCACTACCTATAGATCCTTAGTCGGAGCTCTTCAATATCTGACCATCACTCGTCTTGATCTATCTTATGCGGTTAACCAAGCATGTCAACACCTTCATGCGCCTACTGAAAAACACTTTCAGTTGGTTAAACGCATTCTACGATTTGTTAAGGGTACCACCTCTCATGGTCTTGTCTTCACTTGTCCCACATCATCTTCCATCTTAGGGTACTCGGACGCGGACTGGGCTAGGTGTATCAAAACAAGGAGATCTACTTACGGGTATTCTATATTTTTAGGAGGAAATTTGGTATCATGGAGTGCAAAGAAGTAACCGACCGTTTCACGTTCAAGTTGTGAGTCTGAATATCGCGCAATGGCGAATGCTGCCGCTGAAATTGTTTGGCTTACTCACTTACTTAAAGAACTACATGCTCTTCCATCAACACGTCCTACATTGCTATGTGATAACAAAAGTGCTTTGTTCATGAGTCAGAATCCGGTTTCTCACAAACGTGCTAAACATATCGACTTGGACTATCACTTTGTTAGGGAACTAGTTATGTCTGGAAAATTACACACTAAGTTTGTTCCAACCAAGCTTCAACTTGCTGATATTTTTACAAAGAGCCTGCCACGACCTCAGTTTGAATTTTTTCGTGACTTGCTTCGGGTTCAATCATCGCCGTTTCGCTTGCAGGGGGATAAAAGATAATATCTTTACTACCACTCATTCTTCTCCTTGAATCCCTCCTTTAGTCAATTGTCTTTATCTTGTATTTATGTAGTCAATATGTGTAGTCAAGTCAATGTATTTATTTCATTCCCATATATTATGTTGTAACTCTTCCTATATAATATCATTTACCAATCTCTCAATAATTAGAGAGAATTGATTTATTACACATGTATGCCATGGTTTCCTGGCTTAACAAGGTTGTGGTGCAGTCTAAGAACCTTCACTGTCAGTTTAAAGGGGTGGTAGGGAATGGAAAGCGTCTTAGATTTTGGATTGATAAATGGCATGGCGATATTCCTTTCAAAGAGGCTTTTCCTAATCTTTTTCGGCTAGCTGTTGATAAACAAGATGTTGTGCATTCTGTTTGGAGCAATGCTGCGGATTTTATAACTTGCAGATGGAAGAATTCTAGTATGACAGGTTTAGAAAGTCAAGAATATGTGCAGTTACTTACGGGGCTGCAAGGAACAACACTTACTGATGCTGAAGACACTTGGAAATGGGATCAGAATGCTGCAGGCTCCTATTCGGTTGCGGATTTCCGTAAACTTATTATTTTGAGCAGCAATCAGAATCGTCAAAGTTGTATGCGATGGATCAAATGGGTTCCATTGAAGGTCAAACTTTTTTCTTGGAGGCTTGAGATGGATAGAATTCCTACTCGTGCCGCTCTTTGTAGAAGGCATGTTAATATTCAGAATTCTTGTTGTGCGCTTTGCGATGTGGACGAGGAGACCTCTTTGCATATTTTTACTGGGTGTGGCTGGTCGTTTGGTGTCTGGTCGGCTATCGGGTCATGGTGTAAACTTGGTCCTATTTTTGCGTTTGAAGTTAGAGACCTGTTTCGGCTTGAGATCGGGAACAGGAACAAGGGAGTCAGAGAGATCATTCAAGGTATTATTCTAGTCTCGGTTTGGGCTATTTGGAACGCTCGGAATAATAAGATTTTCAATGGTAAGGAAGCGAAAGTTATCGAAGTCGTTTCTAGAGTCAAGTCTTTAGCTTTTATTTGGTTGAAGTCTAGATCCAGGTTCAAGAATTTGGTTTGGAAAGATTGGGCTTTGTACCCGTTGTATATGCTGTAATTTTTTCGTGCTCTGGTCCTTGCTTTGAGGGCCGGAGGCGTTTTCTAATGAAATTCACCTTTCAAAATAAAAATAAAAATGTAATTACGCTACTTATATATGTAAAGTAATTATGCAATTACGTTAAAGTAATTATATTTATCATTATGTTTACTGCCGGTTTTCATTAATTTCGCTAATTGCTCTAGAGTAATTAGAACATGTTTAATATTTCTTTTCAGTGTCGCATATATTAAGTTATATTGATAGTTATTTATTATTTTTTTTCGACCTTAGTTCATTGAATTGGATTTGTTGATTTTGTTGTATCAATCAATATAATTTTGTTTGTAAGTGACCTCATCTTATGTGGCGAAGGTATTAATAAAGGACAACCAGTATTACGTCAACTATGGTCTACTGACCTTAAGTAGTTCATTTAAATAATAATTATATTACAATAATTCATCTCGACATGTTTGTGAATTTGTCTTTTAATCATTGCAATAATTCTAATAAAAAATACTAAGAGAATCTTACCTACTGTAAGGGTTTAATTTTAAATTATATAATAACATAATATTGGAGGAAACAAATTTACAAAATGTGCAATGGCCATAACCGATTATCATGTGATCAAGGGCGGATTTAGGCTATCATTGACGGGTTCCCAAGAATCCACTCAGTTTGTAATTTTTAGTGTTAATGTATAGAGAAAAAAAAAGAAACCCATAAGAAAATTATGTTAGGAACCCATTGCTAAATGATGTAGGTGGCTTAGTGGCAAAGACTCCTTAATTAACAGATACAAGGTTCCAAGTTTGATCCCCTTCACGCGTTTAATTTTAATGTTTCCAATTTTTTTTTTTTTTTTTTTTTTTTTTTTTTTTTTATAATTCAGATTAGGGTAAAACAAACCCCTTGGCCCTTGCCCTTCCAAACAACAAACACTGACTGAGACTGAGACAACTCCTCCAAAACACAGAGACTCCTCCTCCGCCGTCATCCTCCTCCTTCTCGATTGCTCCTCCCCCTCCGCCTCCTTCCCTGACCTTAACCTGCTCCGCCTCCTGCCCTCCTCCGCGTCTGCCCTCCTCCATCTAAACACTACTGGAATTGAAGGCAATTTAATCAAACCCAAAATCAGTTCCCATTATTATTATTATTATTATTATTATTATTATTATATGTATGGTTTGTATTGTGCTAAAATTGATTAGCAATCTTTTCTAAAATAGTTGGTGTTGAATGTTCGAATGTTACTTGTAGTGTGCAGAGAAAAAAATAAGAGATTATGTTGATAAGAAGTTTGAATAAGTGACATATTATGTTGATAAGAAGTTTCTAAAATATCAATAATATTGAAAGAATTTGAACGGATTAAAATGATAAAAGCAAAAGATGAATAACAACCGATGCTTTTTAATGAAAACTTTGGCTTATTTTATCATTGCATATATGTTGGGGATGTTGTAACGACGTGATGCTTTTCAGGTGGCGGTGGAGATTTAGTTGCGAAAACTTTAGAATATGTGTTTTTTAAGAGATTTAAAGGGAATGGTCTTGGTAATGTACATGAACATCCCAATCATCATGATAACCAATTGAGCAAAGTTCAACACAGTCATAGTATCACAAGAGAAGGTTCTCATATATTTGATGTTACACATAAAGAAGAGAGCATTAAGTATGTCGGATATTCATCACCTAATGGGAAAGAACAAAATGAGGTCCGCTAGCTCCATGATTATCTCGAGTGATGCCCTCATTTACTTGATGATTTTGAGCACAGCAGAGTAGGCAAAATTTGAGGTAAATTTTCTTTAATTTTTACTTTCTAACTCAAATAATTAATATGCCATGAAATTTGATATGAGCTCTTTACTTGTAAATTGTGGTTTTTATAGGATAGTTGAACTTGTGATTTGGTATGTACTTGAAATTTGATATGAAATTTAGGTCGTTAGTAATTTTAGTTTTTTTTTAACTCAAAATTTATGTTCTGTGACCGGACCCGGTCCAACCCGACCCAACCGACCCGACATGGACCGAAAATTCTAACATATAATGGTTGTGAAAAATTGAACACCCAAAAAAGGGAACCCATAAGAAAAAAAATCTTGGATCCGCCACTGGCTCTGTCCATATATAATACAATAAATTTGCAACTTAAAACGTTGTTAGATAGAAGAAAAAATACTTACCAAAGTTCTGGCTGAGGATGGCTACATGTAGTATGGTTAGGGGTGTAAACGAGCCGAGTCGAGTCCGAGCCTGACTGGGCTCGAGCTCGGCTCGTTATGGTTTTATGAAGCTCGAGCTCGAGCTCGGCTCGGTTCGAGCCTACAAACTTGAGCTCGAGCTCGGCTCGCTAGCAAAATCAAAGGCTCGGCTCGGCTCGAGGTGATTTGAGAACAATCTCAAACGAGCTCAAAGCTCGGCTCGAGATCGCAAAAGCTCGGCTCGTGAATGTTATTAAATGGGCCTATGAAATAAAGACTTGGGCTTTGGAGATGTAGGATATAAATTATAAGAGATATATAAATAACTTATAATTATGTTTGGGCTCGTTTAGGCTCGCGAGCCCAATCGAGCTTTGTATTTAGGGCTCGAGCTCGGGCTCGATAACTAAACGAGCCATATTTCAGGCTCGGGCTCGGACTCGGGCTCGTTTAGGCTCGGCTCGTTTGGGCTTTTTACCGAGCCGATCCCGGGTAGCTCTCGAGCCGCTACGTGTCATTTACACCCTAAGTATGGTAGATTTATCATTTCTAAGAAGAAACATATCTACATCTGCTCCTTTTTGGACTGCCCTTACCACTTCTTCACTGAGGAATTTGAAAATTTTCGTCTTGCCATGACGCGCTGCGTGGAAGAGAGGGGTCTCTCCCATCTTGTTGGTCATATGAGCAAAGAAGGAGCCCTGCACAACACCTCCCTAGCGGCCTCCACAGTCCCATTGTTGTTGGTTGTCTCGTGAAGTATAGTGTTTCCACTGCTATTTACCCATGTGAGTTTCTCGAATTGGCTTTCATGCAAGGAACGGAGTAGCGCAACAACAAGGCTGTTACGCTTATTGAAACTCGCCATATGAAGAACAGTGTCATGATGTACGGTTACTATATAAAATGGGCCGTTAGTCAAGTCACGACATATCTCATATACCTTCTCATCTTGTCCATGTGACAGAGCGTTATATAGCTCCGTGTTAATCCCACCGTCTTCGTTGCAAGATACAATGACATTCATTATGGGAGATGGTCAGAAGTCACAAGACAACACACAAACAAAAACACAAACACAATGACAAGGAAAACAATCCTAGGGTTTTTATAATTGTAATTAAGAGGATCCTCAACTGATAAGTAAGGTACATATCCTTTAATTTGCTCTTGACATATTATATTCCACTAACATGAGTTACATTTACAAAAGCTTCGTTAGTGTTTTTCCTTTGTGTATTAAAAGTGAAAATCATATTGCTTTTGCTTTTAGAGCGGTGATATGATGATATCGATATATTTGCTCATTTCCCTTTGTGTGTTATTAGGGTGCGTTTAGTTCGCATTAATTGAATAGAATCCAACGAAATTGGAATCTGCATTTCAACTCTTAAGGTGTTTGGTTCAATGAGTTTGTTGGAATTGGAATTTCAATTCCAATCTTGATGTGTTTAGTTGACAAAGGAATTCGAATTGGAATTTGCTATGAATTTCTTTAAATTCCTTTAATTAAGGGAATTCAAAATCCTACCATTGTAAGGAATTCAAGTCAATTTATTGGAAACTTCGATCGGTTGACATCGTTTCGACCCGAACCGATTCGGACCGTACCATTTCGATGCTAACCGTCTGTACTGCATTCAACTCGAACCGTTTCGGACCTGAACCGTTTTGGACCGTGCCAGTTTCGACCGGTACCTTTTCGACCCGCACCTTTACGACCCTCACCGTTTCGACCCGAACCATTTTGAACCGTACCACTTTTGACCTGTAGCGTTTCGACCTGAACCGTTTTGAACCGTACCAGTTTTGACCCGAACCATTTCGAACCGTACCAGTTTTGCGGCTATCAACGTGTTTTGTAACTGTGTTGTTACTTGGAAAAAACTGAGTAGGTATTATTAAGTAGCGTGATCTATGTTTTGGTAGGGATATATTGAAGTTTATGTATGTAGTATATAATTTTTTGTAAGGACATATCTATCTATGTATAGTGTAATGTATGCTTTGGTAGGGATATATTTATGTTCGGTAACACATTGATATCGAGAGATGAAGGTGCACCTAAAAGGGTGGTTTTTTTTTTTTTTTTGGGACTAATGTTTTTGGATGTAAACAATATGTGTAGCATATATATACTTTTTTTTAGGGGGGGGGGGGGGGCTGGGGGTGGTTTGGATTTGAATGTATTATGATGTAGACAAATATATGTATTAGAACTTCTTAGTTGTACATAAAGTTTTTTTTTTTACCCATAGCCTACATGTAGTGTAATGTTGAATCATTTGAAATAATAGGTGACATATTGGTTGAGTGAGTGCAAATAGGTTGCATATCAGGAAAAGAGAAGAGGTGAAGTCGCTGAATGAATCAGCGACTTCTCCCTCTCAAATAATACGAGCCTGCCATGTCTGGCCCACTCCTGCAACATTGTCTTTGAAGTCGCTTATTGATTTAGAGGATTCAAACATGAAGTCGCTGAATCAATCAGCGACTTCAAACATGATGTCACTGAATCAATCAGAGTCAACATTGAAGTTGCTGATTCAGTTAGAGGGCTTCATAGAAGTCGCTTATTGGGATTGAGGCTTTACACAGAAGTCACTGAATGATTTGGAGACTTCACATTGAAGTCGCTTAATGATTTTGAGGCTTCAAAAAAATCTGTTTAGGCAAATAAAGCAATGTCTGAA
Source organism: Ambrosia x helenae (assembly GCA_030844895.1). Classification (NCBI taxonomy): domain Eukaryota; kingdom Viridiplantae; phylum Streptophyta; class Magnoliopsida; order Asterales; family Asteraceae; genus Ambrosia; species Ambrosia x helenae. The sequence continues at coordinate 4,680,045 of CM061227.1, read as the reverse complement.
TGTCACTATGTTCTTCACTACTCAAACCAAAGAAACAAAATGTATACTCTTAATATTTGGATAGTAATATAATGATGTCCCAGTTCGTGGTCCACAATCTTGCATGGAATTGGTATATATCATTTTCTATGCAGAGTATTTCCCAAATAAACTATGGTACACAAGGTTGGATCGCTGTTACATCTGCATGGTCGGAAGGCGCTAAATACATAGAAAAGTCGATGCAGTCTCAATATCCCCAGTAGTAGTAGTGTTGATGGCATGCAGGCAGGTTGGGTGGTAGAGGTGAAATGCCCAATTCTCTTTGATTTCTGCCATCGATAACGGATGCTGGTATGTTGGCGGGCAAGGTAGATGGGCTTTTCTATCGGGCGTTCCAGCATGGCATGAAAGCGTGGGGAGGAATATGGAGTACCATTCACATTTATTCAGAGTACTCCCACATTCACATGCCAATTTTCTCTCTAGGAGGATGCATGATCCTGCAACTGCAACATCTCGAATTATTGCAGGTGTGATAGTATATGACTTTCCATCATACACAAACACATCCTTCCCAAATGAGACAACTTTCCTGATCACACGAACTGTGCTTCATAGCCAGATTACCTCTTTCAAGTGTTTGATGCTCAGTGTTCGGTGTTCTCGGATATAGATTGTTTTGTAATTGTCATTCGTATAGATTGTCAAGTTGGTTGATTGTATAGTTTGGCTACTTTCATAAGGCATACACTAAAATAATAAAAAGTGAATTAGTCCATTATAATAATAATACATATCATTTTGACCAACATTTTTAAAAATTGAAAAAAAATATTAAAATATTAGGCATTTCACCTATATAATTAGGAGTTCTCCCAAGCCAAATTCCTCACCCCAAACTTTCTTTCCAAAATATCTCTATCACACAAACCCTGTTTCTCCCCAATTATGGTTCGCCAACAATTATCCGTGTATCATCCACTTCTCGAAACCCAGGTCGTCGATTTCATTGCTGTAATAGGAAACCCGTGGGTATGGATTCGTATGCTAGGCAGAGCCACCTTTGGGCGAGAGATCCAAACCTAGTATGATGAATCAAATAAACGAACATCTTCATTTTCATTTACACATAAATGGGGAACATCAAGCTAACCCTCGTTCACAAAACTCCATTGTGCAAGACCCCCAATGTCACCAACACCAACAATGCCCTATGCATCAACAAAACCATGACCATAATCCGATTGGGGGCCAACCACACTGTGACTGTGACCATCGTCTGATTGGGGGCCAACGACGCCGTGACCGTGAGCATCATACGATGGGGGGCCAACCACACGGTGACAACCGTCACCGCCACCATTGTAGTCCTAACCAACACCCCCACCATGACCATCACCAACACTGCAATATGCAACAAGCCCACTGTCACCATGACCATCACCAACACTGCACTATGTAACAAGCCCACTCAACATGATCACCATGAATGCACTATAGAAGAACCACACTGTACCTGTCTCCAAGATAACTTTGATCCTGAGAGGGCCTACGAGGAATTGCAATTCGAGATGTTTCGTGAACAACAAAAACGTGAAGAGTACAACTCATATGCAGAGGACATTGCTGGATATTAATTGTCGTTACGTTATGTTTTTCGTTTTTGTATAATATTATGAACTACTGGGTAAGAAATGTAATAACGATAACAATATTAATAATAACATTGGTAGTTAATCTTCATAACACTACGCCAAAATAGGGCTACGGCCACACTTTTGCCAAAATCGCCCTACCACACTTTTGATTAAATATGTGGCTAAAGGTCATTAATCACATTTCAAAACCTTCCCGCCTACTTTTAGCCACAAATCTTATTTATCCATGTGACCATTACATAAAAGTTCAAAACTTTTTGCCACATCTGAAGAAAAAATTGTGACATTTAACAGTCACATTAGAAAAATGTGGCCAAATGTGATCTATGGCCACATTATTTGTTTGATTTTTGATTCATGTGGCCAAAAACATATTTTCGAAACATTTAACCACACTTTAAGAAAAAATTGTGACATTTCCTAGCCACAGTAGAAAAGTGTGACCAAATGTAATCAACTGTCACAATAGTTTTTTAACAATGTGGCTAAAAGCTAAAAAAAATGGCCACTTATGAGGTTATGTGACCAAATGTTAGACAATAGTCACACTTAAATTACAAAATTTAATGTGGCTTTATATAAACATTCGTTACACCATCGTCACTTTGTTTATTTCCGTGTGACCATTTGATAACAAATGTCATAGGAAAATATGTGTGACCAAATAATAAACAATAGTCACGCTTAAAATTACAAATTTTCAAGTGGCTTTACATAACTATTAGCCACACCATCGTCACTTTGTTTTTTTTTTTTTTTTTGTTTTATGTGACAGAATGATAGCAAATGTCATGAATCAAAAATATTGTGTGACCAAATGTTAGACAATAGCCACACTTAAAATTATAAAGTTTCATGCAACTTTACACACTTCAAGAAAAAATAATTTTTATAAACTTTAACAAGTTAAGACCATTATTTATTTAGAATATAAAATAATTATAAAACTATAAAATGTAAAATATCATTACATCATTGCTTTAATTTTTATAAAATGTAAAATTTGATGGTCCAAACATATCCCAAATGTTTACAAACAAATGTCTAAAACAAGTGTTGAATTAAGTCTAAAACACAAAACTGATAGATGTTGGAATATAAACAACCACACCGGCCTGCAAAAAAACTCTTAGGACTTGGCACCATAGTACAGGCACAATCAACCTCATGAATCAAGTGAAATAGTGAAGAAAACTCAAGCAATCAGTTTTGCTTTAAGTGGTAGCAACATGCTAGCTGTCCAATATCACAAACAACCTGCAACAATCATGAATTTCATCACAACATGTTTGACATACTTGATCTTGATTTAGGATAACTAGATTTGACATTTGAAGTTGCAGTATGTAATTTGTTTTAAATGCGCTTATCACACAGCAAAAAAATTAGAACATATGACCAGGATACCTGCAGCTTCACCCATTAATGATCCACGTTCTTCTTGGCAATAATACTGGCAGTTATTAATAAAAATAAAGACCTTTTAGTTGACCAATATTAACTAAAGCCATACAAGAGAAAATTATCATTACTATAGTCATAATAATAATCACATCATTCAAGAAAATGAGCAACTGCATGTTTGGCTAGAGATGCATACATCATGTAGTGCAAGGTTTAATTGGCTACCTGTCATATTTTTTTGCAAGCCTCTTCAAGCAATACATCTTAGTATGTTAATTAGTATCTGAATTAACATTATCTGCACATTCCCGTGCACAAGAGTAATAAATAGACTTAATACAACAATCTCATTGTAATCAGATATATAAAATACAATGCACTTGTATTGTAACTATTCCAAATGTAGTACAACTACAAACTATCTATTTAGAAACAACAATTAGAATGAATGATATAATTAGACCTGAAGAACAAGTGTCCAATTATAAGGTGCATCATAATCAACTGGATTGCTCTTGAAAGCACAACTAAAAACTTGTTCAAGTTTTTTATTAAGTATACAAACTTAAGGACTCAAACACTAAGTCCAAAAATCAATCACTATATAAGCAACAAACACATACATAAATGGAATAAAAACCATAATAATTACCTCTTTGCAGCAAATTTGAGCATTCTTGCCTTGCGCATGTTCATATTGAAATGACTTATTCTGAAATGTGCGCACAAGTTAGACGAAATGCCCAAGGACGTTAATGATGCATACCTGTATCGAGTCGACAAAAGCGGTTTGTTAAGAAGAAAGAAACACATTACGTCTTAGCAGTTATCGCCACCATTATGGTTTAAAAAAATGGAAGTGTCAACGGGGCTGCTAGGCGACAAGAGATGAACACTGCATATAAATCGATTCATGTGATATATCCTTAGATGTTGTATGAGTAGATGTGACAATGGGGCTGCTCTGTGTATAGTAAACTTTAATAAACACACATTTGCTGTGTGAGTGCATGTAATATATCATTGAAGAAACTGTTAGGCACGACGGCTTCCACAAGGACAATCACAAGTAACCAACTTATCCAAATGTGTAACAATTTCTAAAAAAAACAAATTGTAACTGTTAACTAGTTAGAAAGAAAAAAAAAAGCTCAAATAAATAATAATGTACATGATGTAAACTGACATGTAAAAGTGAAACAAAATCCATAAACCAGTTAACAAGAATGTACAACTCACCTCAACAACCAATCCTTTTATAAGAACCCTTAATACAAGAAACTGGTGTCTAACAACTTGACATAGATGAAAGTGCCCACGTGTAAGAAACGGAATTTATTGTAGTTTTTAAATGAAAGAAAAACCAGATCATGATTAGCAGTAGTGATGAGATCAAATTTCTCACAAGTCCACCAATCCAGGCGGCTCAATCTACTTTGGGGGCTAAACTAAGGTCTTAAATAGAGATCTATTGGTAAAGTCTTAAATTTCTCACAGTTATTCTTCTGATCCTAATAATGATCTACCAATATTTCACAGGTTAACACGAGCATTAACCGCAAGTAAACAAACTCAAAGTATTGAAATTACCATAATATACTCTTGATATAGGAATACTAAAGACTTGATTGACTACAAAATTTTATATAAGAAAAGGATACGGAACATTAAAAAACAAAGCTCATAGCCTCATAGTGCATACCAGCAAATTTAAGTATTCAAATGTTGTGGTTATGTGCATGAAAAAGGTAAAATGCATTTTAATATTCAAAAAAGAAAGTGAGACTGTTCACATATTTAACAGTCATTCCTTAAAAAAACTAGATGCAGCAATATATGCTAGCCCTCTACGTATAATGTTATGAACTTATACTATGCCATTCATTGGCGCGACCTATGCCCAAAAAAAGATTAGCGCTAAATATCAATAAACAAAAAGTTGATGTTAAGTCGCAAGCACCACTTGACGCAACTGCAACCACCACCTGCGGTTGTCACGGTCGCAAGCATCACCGGATGCCGCTGCAACCACCACCAACCATCGCCAACGATGTTACTCCATATATTGCCTTTTTTACCACAAAACATCTCTAATATGTAAGCAAAATAGGGTGTGTGGTTTGACCAGCTTTCTTAAGCAGATCTGGTGGTCACCGGTGGGTGCTGAAAGATTGAAGCGGTGGTTGTCGAGGGTGGACTTGCCAGCTACGACTGTTAAGATTTAGGAAGAGATTGAACCACACTTTAGGGTGTGTGAGTTGGATGTGGCTGTATTCACCTGTTAGATATTGACTCGATAACATATATAAAAACCACTTAGTTGTTTATTTCATAGGTTGTAGAATACACCCACATCCAGATTTTGACTCGATAATAATATATATAAGATTCTTAGTAATTTATTTCATAGGTTGTCAGATATTCCTACAGCTTCGAATACATATTGAGGGATCTGTTTTCTCACAATTCAATCAAAAGCTCAACAAGCTTTTAACAAACATAACATCAACAATTTTTTCACGAATACTAATAAGAGAAAACACTAGAAACTGATTCAATTCATCACTATAAACAAACTCACATCCAAAAATAATATAGAGTCAGGATCGAAGCATTATTGCATTAGACTAACCTGAGTGGCTTTACCACTACAACCTCGTCGATTAAATTAGGGCTTGATTCTCTTTTAGCGCTTTAATTCCTCTTTCTGATGCCAAGCTGGTAGGGTTTTTCCTCTTTTCCAAGATATCATAGGTTCTACCTGTTCACAATCCGAAAAAATAAAATTAACTCAATCACAACTGAGACATCAAAACAAAGTTAATAACGTAATGATTGTCTGATTGAATTGAAATGGGCAAAGAATAAATTTAGGACGCCAAAGAGAATCAGGGTTGGGGGGAAGGGGTGAACTTGAACTCCAATTTGAAATTGTAATTTGGATTGGTAATTTGGTAGGAATAATTTGGGAGGGAATATTTTGGCAAGATTTGAGTGCAAACGAAATTTATGGAGGGAATGAAATTTTGGATTGAAATTAGTCTAATGGATTTAGGGCTGCAAACGAACCGAATGAACACGAACAAGGCCTTGTACGTGTTCGTTCGTTAAGGAAATTATTTGTTCATAAACACTTACCGAACGATTTTTTTGTTCGTGTCTGTTTGTTAAGGAAACACTCGTGTTCGTTTGTGTCGTTTGTTAATTTTGTTCATGAACGCAAACGAACACAAACGGACATATATTAACTTTCGAATAAGATCGAATTCACATACAATAAGACATTAACTAGATCCACTCAAAATATAACCTAATTATCCAAACATGTGGAGGGTGTCGGCACTGGAACGTGGAAACATATACTGAGCAGTGAGCATGGATACTAAAAGTAGGGTTATTGATATCATATAGTCACATATTTACCTCAAATAAATTATTATTTAGTTATTTATTTGGGTAAAATGAATAAAAATAAAAGAATATAAAAAAATTATAGAAATTAAAAACCTTATTAAATTATCGAACATAAATGAACAAGTTACCGAGTGTTCACGAACATAAATGAACGAACGCGACCTTTTTTCATGTTCGTTCGTTTGTTTAACTAAGCGAACGAAGTTTTTTGTTCGTGTAAGTTCATTTATTAAATGAACGAACACAAACGAATTTCCCGCCGAACGATTCATGAACAGTTCGCTGAATGTTCGGTTCGTTTGCATCCCTAAATGGATTAGTTATTATAAAACACTAGTGGGGATCACAACACTTTAAATAGGAAACATGCGGGATTGATTCGTTAGGGTCTAGTATGAATCGGAGGTTGCTCAGATTCAAGCGAATAAACACCATATTTATCTTCAATCGATAATCATTCTCTTCAATCGAAGGAGAGAGAGGGGGCAGGTGGTAGCTGGTGGAAGAATGAGGTGGTGGTGGTGCTGAGGGAGAGGGTTGATATAAAGTAAAGATACTTAAATATATAATTGTAATTTCTTTTCCTTTTTCCTTAAAAATGTTTTTTAATTAATAAGCGTAAAAAGACAATTATACCCTCGCGTGCCTTTCACATTATCTGATTTAACCCAAATGATGGTGCATTAGGCTCAAAAATGGTCTATTAGATACAATGATGATCAATTAGGCATAGTGATGGTCAATTAGGCTTAATAATGATAAATTAGAACCAATGATGATCAACTAGGTCCAATAATGGTCAATTAGACCCAATGATGGTCCATTAGGCTCAACAACTGTTAGTTAGATACAATGATGGTCAACTATGTCCAATGATGGTCAACTAGGTCCAATGATAGTCAATTAGACCCAATGATGGTCCATTGGGCTCAACAATAGTCAGTTAGATACAATGATGATCAACTAGGCCTAATAATGGTCCATTGGGCTCAACAATGGTCAGCTGGACCTCAATAACCCTTATTGACCATCATTGAGGCTAAACAACCCTGATTCACAGTCCTTATTGACCATCATTGAGATTAAACAATCATGATTGGCTTCATTGGGCCTAAACGATCCTAATGTACCATCATTAAGCATATTTAATCATCTTTGAGCCTAAACAACCATAACACACACGCTCGTATGTATATATATGATTATTATTTTTGTATATAAAAGTTAGGTATTATTATTATTATTGTTAATAATATTTATATATTATTATAATATCTTTTTAGAATTATAATTAAGATTACTGTTATATATATATTATTTATAATTAAATAATAACATATTATTTATAAATACATAGCATAATATTTATTAATATATGAGTGTCAATACTGGGACGGTACACTGACAATTCAAACAGAACTCAATATTGGACCTTGATGGGCCTTAAACTTGTTTAGTAAATGAGCCCTGAGCTCGAGCTTCACTTATCGAGATCATAAGCCTAAACGAACTATTATTTATATTGTTTTTATTCAATGTATTAACGAGTTGATAATAAACGAGCCGAGCTCGAGCTTTGAAAACAAAGCTCGAATCGAGCTCTTATAAGTCAATCGAGCTCGAGCCTGGTCAAGCTCGGACTCGGCTCGTTTGCATCCCTACACGTACTCCTTTTATAAGCGTTCGTAAAAAAATGTTTGTGAAATATGATAAATTTATTATGGTTTTTTTTTTTTGGGTTGGTAATTTTATGTCAATAGATAAAAAAGATGAGAGTATCAAAAGTTGTGTGTCCTGTTTTTTTTTTCCTCAAAATTTGAATTCCCTCCCATATATCCCACCCAAAAAAAAAAAAAGAATGTTTCAAAATAAAAAGCAAAAAACCCCAACTCTCCAAACCCATCATCCCAAGTAACCCTCTGTTTGTTCTCTTCACCAAAATCCCAATCTCATCGAATATCAATCACTTCGTTCCAGCACCTTCATTCATTACCCATGATTGGCTCAATTAGACATCTTGTTACAACACCCATCATAGGATACGCTTAATTAGGAAAAATATTATTCTTTTTCTGCAAAGTTTATTGAAAACAATAGTCTATGTGATGCTAATATGATAGATTGGTAACTGTACTTGGCACCTTACAACAGTTGGTTCAAGCTACCGATCTCATTCTATCAAGATTATCTGAAGATCTTTACTACATACAATCCATTGGCCCCTCATTTCCATATGCAGGTAGGCTTTCTATTACTTAGATTTATTTTTAGGCTATTCTGTATTCTTTAAATCCTTCATGATTGTTATTTGTCTATTTGCTATACCTCTCTCTCCTTGTCTTCTTGTACAGTGCCTTATGGCGTACCAAACTATGGACCAAATGGGGGTGGTAAAAAAGCTTCATAACAATAAGGTTCATTATTTTCCTTGTGGTTTTACTCGTATTAGATCGTAGTTGTCAAAGCGCCTAGGCGTACTCAAGGTGCATAGGCCGAGCCCGGAGCCTAGGCGCATAAAAAACGGCGACTTTTTATAATTAAGCGCATAGTATAAAATACATTTTTTTAGGGATTCTAGAGATGTTTTAGGCTTGTTTAGGGTTACTTTAGGATGTTTTAGGGTTGTTTAGGACTTGTTCATGACTCATTTAGGATGTTTTAGAGGTTTATGCAACTTTTAGCCTGAATTTGGCCGGAAATCAGCCCTGATAGTACGCCTCAGTGCCTAGGCGTGCGCCTCGCTTGGTGCGCCTCGAGCCTAGGCGCTCGCCCAGGCGCGCTATTGACAACTATGTATTAGATTAAATATGCTCTTATGCAATCATACTTGACACACTAGCGATTTATAAACATAATAATTTTGGGGAAAAAGAATGTTTCAAAATTCAACCTGTACCATAAAGTTACTTGTTTGGACCCGTTACCCAACCCGTCCATTCTGCTAGCTCTAGTTGAATGTACATAACCTTTGTGGTGTTTTGAAGGAAGAAATCAGTGATTCAGTGACTCTGGGTGTTGCTGATGAGCATATAGGGATCGTTGTCGGTAGTAGTGGTAGAAATATTTCTGAAATTAGTCAGGTAAGCAAATAAATTCTCTTTTGACTCGTTGGCCGCCCTTTCTCTTATATTTCTCAAATTGCAGATCAGTGGAGCTAAAATGAAGATATCTGTAAAGGTAATTGTGTAATTGCTTGATTTGTATTGAGTACAATAGTCCCTATTTATAGTACAAAGAGAGCGAATAGTAATGCTCAGTTTAAGGAGATGATATCTCTCCATTGAAGACACAATTACAATGTTACTATATATACAAAGTTACTATATTAATACGCCCCCGCAGTTGAAGCATCGGGTGGACCGATGTTGAGACTGGATCGAAAATCTTCAAATAGAATGCGAGGAAGCCCTTTGGTGAAGATATCTGCAATCTGATGTCTGGACGGAACATGTAAAACTCGGATGTGTCCACGACGCACTTGCTCACGAACAAAGTGGATGTCAAGCTCAATATGTTTAGTGCGTTGATGTTGAACAGGGTTTCCAGACAAGTAGACTGCACTGACATTATCACAGTAAACGAGAGTGGCTCGAGATAAAGGATGCCGAAGTTCCAGTAACAAATTTCGAAGCCAACAAATGTCTGCGACAACGTTGGCAACTCCCCTATATTCAGCTTCAGCACTGGATCTCGAGACAGTAGACTGTCGTTTGGATGACCAAGAGATAAGATTGTCACCCAAGTAGACACAATAACCAGACGTGGAGCGGCGAGTATCCGGACAACCAGCCCAATCAGCATCCGTGTAAGCCACTAGAGAAAGACAAGGAACGGGACCAAGAGAAAGGCCGTAATCAGGAGTGCCCTGAAGATAACGAATAATCCGTTTTAAGGCATTCCAGTGAGCTTGTCTGGGGTCATGCATGTGCATGCATATTTGTTGCACAGCGTAGGAAATGTCTGGTCTTGTGAATGTTAAATACTGTAAGGCACCTGCAAGACTACGATAGGTAGCAGGATCATCATGAGGAGGGCCTGCATCAGATGGTAATTTGGACTGAGTGTCAACCGGCGTAGCAACCGGTTTACAAGAGTCCATGGCTGCACGATGAACAATTTCCTGAACATATGCCTGCTGAGAGAGAAACATCTTGTCACCAGTTCTGGTGACTTGAATACCCAGAAAATAAGAGAGAGGGCCCAAGTCTTTCATTGCAAATTCCCCGGACAATGTGTTTAATAACCGCATACGGAGAGCTTCTGTGGATGTGGTGAGGATAATGTCGTCTACATAGATAAGAAGGTATGCAATATCAGTCCCATGATGATAAATAAATAACGAGTTGTCAGATTTGCTCTGCTGAAATCCATGTACGGTGACAAAGTCTGTGAATCTCTGGTACCAGGCCCGAGGCGCCTGTTTGAGCCCATATAAAGACTTGTTGAGGCGGCAGACATAATCAGGGAATTCTTTGTGTCGAAAACCCAGAGGTTGATGCATATAAACTGTTTCTGCCAAATTACCATGAAGAAAAGCATTTGCGACGTCCAACTGATGAATAGGCCAAGATTTCGAGAGAGCCAAAGATAGTACAAGTCGTATTGTAGACGGCTTGACTACTGGGCTAAAAGTTTCTCCACAGTCAATGCCCGTCTGCTGTTTACGACCATCACACACTAAACGAGCTTTGTATCGCTCCAAACTTCCATCGGACCTGAATTTATGTTTAAATAACCACAAGCAACGAATAATATTCATGTCAGGTGTCCTAGGTACAAGTTCCCAGGTCTTATTTTTAATAAGTGCACTAAATTCGTCGGTCATGGCAGCATGCCATTCTGGGGTGGACAAGGCAACCTGTGGGTTTTTCGGGATAGGAACAATGGTGGAAGTATGGAGGTTAAAGTGTTGTTTAGGTTTGTGAATTCCGCTCATAGAGCGAGTGTGAATGGTTCGAGCAGGAGGTGGTGGAGGAGGAGGGGGTGGAGAAGTTTGAGATGAAGGGCTAGAAGTTGGGCCGGTGGTACTTGATGGGGAGGATGGGCTGGAGAGTGTTTCTGTAGCAGACGGTGGGCCAGTGGTATGGGCAGGAGGAATAGATGTTGAGCTGGATGTTGAGCCGGTAGAGTGGGCCGGCATAGTGGGCTGGGTAGAAGTAGAGGTAGGTATTGATGGACTGGAGTTAGATGTTTGTGGGCCGGAAGATGTAGAGGGAGAGGGGCCAGTGGTGGATGCGGAAGTAGTGGTGGAATTGGGTGGGGGTCCAGTGGGTTTGTTTTGCAAGTAATCCCAAACAAGTGGGCTTATGGTTGGGTTAAGAAAGTCATAGGATGGAGGGTTTGTGGGTGTTTGAATGGCATAGGGAAAGATACTTTCTTCAAAGTATACATGGCGAGAAATAATTATTTGGTGAGAGGAGAGATCAAGACACTTGTACCCACGATGATTGTTTGGGTAGCCAAGAAAAACACAAGGATGAGAGCGAAAATTGAGTTTGTGGATTTTAGTTGAGGGTGTGAGGGGATAACAAAGACATCCGAAAGTACGAAGGTGTTCGTACTCCGGTGTGCATTTATAGAGGAGGGAGGTGGGAGATTTGAAGTTGTGAAGTTTGCTAGGTAGGATGTTAAGAAGGTATGTGGCGGTTTCAAGAGCATGATGCCACATGTTAGGGGGTAGGGAGGCTTGGGCCAGAAGAGTGCGGATCATGTTGTTAATGGTGCGGATTTTGCGTTCCGCTTTGCCATTTTGGGATGACGTGTAAGGACATGAAAAACGAAATTGCATGCCATTATGATTACAGAAATTATAAAATTGTTGATTTGCATATTCTTTGCCATTGTCACATTGAAATTGTTTGATTTTACGTTCAAATTGGGTGTGGATGAAGTTGTGAAAGGTGGTGAAGGTGTGATAGACATGAGATTTGTTAGATAGGGGAAAGGTCCACAAAAAATTGGTAAAATCATCCAAAAATAAAATATAGTATTTGTGACCTCCCGTACTGAGTATTGGAGAGGTCCACAAATCGCTGTGAACAATGTCAAATGCAGAACAAGTGGAATTAACTGAATCATAAAAAGGTAATTTAACACTTTTGCCAAAAACACACGATTGGCAAAGTGTTTTATTAAGTTTTCCATAATCAATAAACGACGAAAGTTTTAGAGACTGAAGTAAATGGTTGCCAGGGTGTCCCAAGCGTTGATGCCAGCGATCTTGAGAGACTGCAACAAAGGAGGAAGGTTGAGTGGTCTTGAGTGGGAGAGGCTCTGTGAGTGGATAGAGATCCCCGGTGCTATTGCATCGTAGGATAGGAGCCCGTGTTTTGAGATCCTTCACAAGAAAGCCAAAAGGGTCAAATTCCACAGAAACTAAGTTATCAGTGGTGAGGCGACGGACAGAAATAAGGTTTTTAATTATTTTAGGGGCAAAAAGGACATTGTTTAGTTTTAAAGGTGGATAAGGTGGGGGTAGGACTTGGTTGCCTTGTGCCATAACAGGTATAGATGTGCCATCACCAACAGTTATAAATTTATTAGTACACGTATTAAAGTTAGACGGGGAGTATATACCTTGTTGATTGGCAGAGTGCGAGGAGGCGCCAGTGTCCATGAGGCCGTTGTCTGGTGGGTTTATTGCCAGAGAATAAAGGGCCTGCTCAATGTCCGTAGGGGAGTACCCAGTATGATGGGCCTGATCAGGTCTTGGGCCAAGAATCCCTTGAGAAGTGGAGTCATTGGGCTTAGATGGGTAAGGACAAGGTGGTTGGGCCCCATTGTTGGATTTAAATAGGGAGGCCCATTGGGAACTAGTCCAAGACCTAGGAAACACAATATATGGATAATTAGGGGCTTGGGAGTTCTGTGTAGTTGAGCGGCGGCTGGAGTTTGAAGCCCGACCTCGGCCACGATTCCGACCACCACGAGATCGACCACTGTCCAGGTTCCGGCCACGATCAGAGTTAGAATCCGGCTGGGTAGACGTGTGCAGGGCGGTGGCGGCTGATTGGGAGCCTCTTGAAGCTTGACGTTTCTTCTTCTGTTCTTCATGATTGAGACGAGATCGGACATCACTGAACAAAGGCAGTGGGTCTCGGTTCTGAAGGACAGTAGAAATACTGTCGTATTGCTCGGTCAATCCTGTGAGAACCTGCAAAACAAGCATACGGTTATCGACCGGCGAGCCAACGGCCGCAAGTTGGTCCGAAAGCTGTTTGGCCCGGTCACAATAGTCACCCATGGAAGAAAAGTTTTCAAGTGAGAGATTGGTGAACTCCTGTCCCAAGAAGATAGCACGAGCGTTCTGATTATCGTTGAACTCGTTCTCGACAAGCCGTCCAAGCTTCAAAAGCCGTCTGTCCGGGTTGGATGATTATGCGAAGGAGGGGCTGGGAGATGGTCGCATAAATCCATTGTTTGACCAGGGCATCTAGCCTGGTCCAAAGGTGTTCAGCGGCGACTGCAGCGGCCTCAGCCTTGGCGGCAGCAGCGACGTCCGAGGAGGAACTGACAGGGGTGGCCGGTTGTCTAGGAGATAAATGATCAAGAACCTCATACGCCTCACAGTGGACCTGAAAAAGAGTTTTCCAGGTACTGTAATGGGTAGAGTCCTTTTCGAGGACAATAGGTATATTGGATTTGATGTTTGTGATGGTCAGTGCAGGGTGAAGGGGAGTAGGTTCCATGGCTGAGAGGGAATGGAGAGGTGAAGAAGACAGAGGATGCCGACTGCAGAATTTGCGGCAGGGAAGGGATAGCAGGAAGAAGCAGGGAAAGGATCAATTGGCTGATACCATAAAGGTAATTGTGTAATTGCTTGATTTGTATTGAGTACAATAGTCCCTATTTATAGTACAAAGAGAGCGAATAGTAATGCTCAGTTTAAGGAGATGATATCTCTCCATTGAAGACACAATTACAATGTTACTATATATACAAAGTTACTATATTAATAATCTGGAAGAGGTGACTTTATAGATGGAACATCTAATAGGTATGTAGCTTTTCACAGTCTACCAAATACCAAACCGAATACTTTCTTCCCCATAAAAAGTGTCACAATCAAGTTTTGACTTATTCATGATCATATATATTGCTTATCAAGAATGATATATAGAGTATCATCATATTCAGATATGTCACTTATTAACTTCAAGAGTTCATAACAGTTGTTTTGGTAGTTAAATATGAATATATGATCATTACATCAAACAAAATATGATCATTAAGTTAACCTAAATTTTAATATTATGACTTCAAAGCATGACCGTTTCTTGGAGTAACATATCTAAAACGGTGCAACAAGAAAAGCTAACAATGGTATGTATTTGATAATTTTCTTTTCTTAATTTTCCACGTGGTTGCTAATTTTTCATATGTCATTAATTGAATTTTTTAGGGAAGTGTGAAAACTAGAAAAAAATGTATTTCATCTATATGCCTGAGACTCCACTTCTTGAAACACCATCACATTTGGAATCTCAAGAAAATGTTCCACAGGTATGTATTGTGCAAAATGCAAATATATATTGACTTTAACTTTATCATGTTAATATGACATATTTTTTGTAGACGTTTAAGTGTGTTATGTATTCTTGTTATGTGACCAACCGCTTGTCATGTGGTACAATTTACTATTCAACAAAAAATCAAACCATTCATAGAGTTCCATTACATGATGATTGATATAGAGTTTCTATTGATGAAGTTATAAAGGAGGCAACACATTTACCAATTCAAACAGGGGCGTTAAAAAGAGTTGGCGAAGCATTAGGTTCTTTTGTTCCTTGGCCAAAATACCTTGTCAAATCTGACGAGAAGGTTTGTTTCTTAATTAATCTTTAATAATTAAGTACAACTAAATTAGGAATTTTTATATATGTTTTCTTGTTTTTGTTTCTCCAGATACCGGATTCACAATCCAATCAAACACAAAACACCACAAGATGAAAACCAGCTGAGAATTAGATTTTTAGTATTTAAGCTTGAAACTTATGTATGGAATTTGATTTATTATTTTTATAATATCATTTGGTTTTCTCATTTTTAATGATGTGTTTAATTGTTTTACAAAAAAATGAAAATAGGCTAATTACATATAATGGCCACATAGAATCAAAGAAATGTGTGACCAAAGGTTAAACAATAGCTATACTAAAGATTGTAAATTTCATGTCGCTTTACATAATCAGTAGCCATACAATCTTAATTTTGTTTATTTTTGTGTGGCGGAATGATAACAATTGACATGGGTAAAATGAAATACGTGTGACCAAATGTTGGACAATAGCCACAAATAATATTACAATATTTCAAGTGGCTTTATATAATCATTAGTCACACTATCATTCATTTGTTTTTTTTTTTGGTGTGATGGAATGATACCGAATGCCATGGACAAAATGGATTATGTGTCACCAAAGTTAGGCAATAGCCACACCATTGTCACTCTTTTTATGTGACGGAATAATAGCAAATGTCATAGGAAAAAAAAATATGTGTGACCGAAAGTTAGAATATAGTCACACATAGAATTACAAAATTGTTTCGTGTGTCTATAAATAGTTTTTGGCCACACTTACAATAAATTCATGTGACTATATAATAGAAACGGTCACACTTATAGTGAATTCATGTTGTCATTCCTACCCTTTAGCCACACAGTTAATAGATGGAAAGCTTATTAAAACAATCATTTTTGCCACATATTTTTTAATTGATGTGGCTAAAACAAAACTTTTAGTGACTATATAACTAAAATGGCCACACTTAGAGTAATTTCATGTGGCCGTTACTGCCTTTTAGTCACATTTAATAGACAGAATGCTTGATTTCAAAAAGAAATATTTGTATCCTTTAGCCACACTTTTTAAGTGCTACGGCCACAAAATGTGAATGTGGCCGTATGATACCTACGATGACTTGACCTATGGTCACACTTGAGCAGGAAAAAAAAAGTGTGGCGAAAGGCATATGGTCACACTTTTTTTGTGTGGCCGTAGGCATATTTTGGCGTAGTGTAATATTCATTTAATTTAAACTACAAATACAATATCTAATGTGTTGCCGGTGACCAACGTGCTGCATAAAATTCATCTGCCATTTCCTTTCGAAAAAGTGCACAAGCATCATGAAGAACTCCTTCAATGTTATTTGGTTCACCTTCAACTATTGTAACACCCCAACGATGGCGGAAACATCGAGGTGTCACATAGTGATGATTGTTCAATAGCTCATGGTACTAAATGGAAGTTGAATATTACTAAACAATTTACAATTTGTCATACAATTTAATAAATACATAAACTTGATTTCCATAAACTAGGTCCAAAGCTCCTATGTGATCCAAGACTTGTACAACTTCCAATAGCAAGTAAAACCTGAAACATGTTGAGTTGGAAAGATGGAGGCCGGTCAACTTTAAATAGTTGGTGAGAATACAAAGGTTTTTGAATATGATAGATAACAATAGTTTGTACAACAATCAAAGTTGTAGTATGTAAGAATATGAGTCCGACATGTAACAATGCGTCTTTTGTACAAGCAAACCTTGTGTCGACTGAGACCTAACTCGTAAGTTAGTAAAAGTGTAACTGTTATCGATCATTCTTGAATTTACGCGGGGGGATGGGTTTGTCTGACCTATAGCGCTATAATCTAAACAGGCGGCTTGAACAATGTTAATGATTGTATTGTGTCTTTTTGTTACAAGTCAAAATGAACCAACAAGATTCAACATAATGAGAATGAGTAATTGCTATTGTATCAAAAATGTTTAAACATGTTTCACCCCAAAAATGTACAACTGTAAAAAGAGACTATGTAAACTCACCTTAGCAAAGCGTTAAGTCCTGTGAAATAGAATAAGTGTGGTCCACCATTGCCAAGTATTACCCTATGTTTAAGGCAATAAATAAGTCTAAGCCTTTCTAGTCTACAAGTATTTCTAGGGTTCCTAATTTGGGGATAGGTAATGGTTTAATTGTTAATTAGATAAATCGTTAATGATTTAATAAACAAAAAGAAATAAGGAAAGTAAAATAATAAAAGACTTTTCGTAAAATTTTGATTAAGGATGGTCACATTATAAGGTTGTAAATATGAAAATAATTTTTATAAAATTATTTTCTTAAATATTGAATATTTAGTATATTTATTTTTATTTGTCAAAATATAGTATTAATGTCTAAGAATATTAAATTTAATAAAGTTTCAAATTAAAATTTATGTTTCTGTTCTAAATGAACAAAATAAATTTATGTAAATTTTGATGTAAAAATAGTGAAAAACGGATTTATTATGAATTATTATGAATAAAAAAAGAATAAATTGATTAAAAATAATCAATAAATCTTTTTTCGAAAAA
This sequence comes from Ambrosia x helenae, assembly GCA_030844895.1. Lineage (NCBI taxonomy): Eukaryota > Viridiplantae > Streptophyta > Magnoliopsida > Asterales > Asteraceae > Ambrosia > Ambrosia x helenae. The sequence continues at coordinate 4,662,219 of CM061227.1, read as the reverse complement.
TAAAATTTAGTTTTATAAAGTTTATTAGTTTATAAGTCTAAAATATTTTTTGTGGGATTTTATAAAACCGTTTAGAGTTATTTCTAGAATTATTTATTTATTTCTAAATAAACTTGTAATATTTAATATATATATATTAAATAAAAGAATTTTCTGAATATAAAAAAATTATATAATAAACTTTACTAGTTGTATATCACAAAATAAATTTTGTAGAATTTAGAAGTCATATTAGATATTTTAAATATATTATAGAATTACTAACCAAAATTATAAAAAAAAATACATTGAAATGTTTAACTAAAAAAATAGTTGTTGTTGAGGGGAATCGAACCTGGGCCTTTGACCGGTTCGTGACTTATCACAAGTGTGGCTCACCAACTTAGCCACACCCTGAGAACAAAAGTCATTAGGTTGGATGATTTATATAGTTTGTTTGAGAAATAATAAGAATTCCTTAAAAAAAAATATACGCCGAGGCCTGGATTCGAACCCAAGACCAGGCGTTTTAACATTAGTACACATAACCAACTGATCTAGGTCACATATCTATTTGAATTCGTTTTGTTATGTTTTTAAACAAACGTGACCTAGTATCATCTTCCCCAAATAAACCTTAGAACCCTAGTTGTCAATTAACCCTCAATTCGACATGATTAAGCTAAACGAATATGGGGCTATTGATTAAAAACAGATAACAAACATAATCCAAGATTACAAATCGACTTATAGGTTGTAAAACGATTTAGAATGTGAGTCAAACAGAAAGTCAAAACTTTGAAATTTGGACTTAAATGAGAAAGAAATAGAGAAATTAGAGAGTGGGGTTGTGTTTATCGATCGTTTCTGATTAAGACAATGCGTTCAATTTATAATATGGCTATCAAAATGGAAAGTTTAAATCTTTGACTATGATTCGGTCAAAACCGAGTCAATCAACCATCATATTAGCTGTCTACGCATATGATTGAATTGAATTGGAGCGATAATTATGTGTCAGTCAAGTCTGCATAAATTAATTCAGTTGAGGTTTCCATATCAGGTGCTAATCATGCGTTTCTCGATCGTCCGGGTTGTTTGGCGGGTTGGTGCTGTCTACTGGCCGAGAAGAAACAGCAAGTCAGCAATTATTGTTGTTGGGCTCTTACTTGGGCCTGGTGACGTGGACCCAGGGAGGAAAACAGGCTGGGTCTTGTGGGCTCCGAAGATTGAAAGGTTTAGGGTGGGTTTGGGTTGGTTTGACGTAGGTTATGCATAAGTAAGTTTGGTCTTTTATCTCTTTTTTTTTTAAATTCAGAAATATATATTATTATTATTATTATTATTATTATTATTATTATTATTATTATTATTATTATTATTATTAGTAGTAGTAGTAGTAGTAAGAACTGTACAAAGGAAGTATACGGTGGGTAATGTGGTGATTTTATTAATTCAAAATTTAGGGGAAAAGTACGTGAGGTTGCAGTCTCCCCTACTTTTGGGAACTTCGTCCCGAAGTTATTAAGAACACGTGGTTGAGGGTGATTGGGTAGAAATTAGGGCAACTGTGGTTTGGAAAATTTTGGGTTAAGGCACGACATGAATTTATAGACAATAGAATAACCTGTTTCGAATAATTTGGATAAGAGGTTTGATATGTGTGAGTTTAAGGGTTGGATTAGGTTCGTCTGAAATAGCAAGGAGAATAAGAATCTAGAAAAACACTATACTTAAGTTTTTGGAATCCTAAAAGAAGTGCATGAGTTGATTGACTATATGAAAACCAAATGAACTACCAAAACCTTATTAGAACTTCACACCACCTTAACGTACCTGTAAATTCATGATTACGTTCCGAACTGCAATCACCAATTTACCTTACTTTAGGGTTTTGTGTCCTTCTATAACTCTAGACATACACACAATGTCAAATAACCTTGTGTTTGAATCGTACAAAATGTATCCAAAAATGAGTCCAACTGTTGAGTAGGGAAATAAAGACTTCTACCAGTCAGTGAGTAAGAACTTCTACCGATTGTTGAGCAGGTTGTTAGGGCCTCTACCAATCGTTGAGTAGCTTATTTGGTACTCTACTAACTATTGAGCAAGTACTTCGTCCTCTACCAGTTGTTGATTAGGTGTAACAATTATTAAACACATAAACTGCAAATTGATAATATGTTCATGTAAGCAAGTTTGTAAATGCAACAAGTATCAAGTATCAAGTATAGCTTACAAGTTGTAATTGAGTTGCGCTAGACAAGGTTAATGAGTCTATGTGTGATTAGAGCAAATAGTTCATATTTAACTATCCATGTTTTCAAGTATCACGAATAATTATAATAGATAATCAATTCCCCATATATCGTTACGAATCAAGTTGTATGCAACAAACAATCAAGTCTTCAATAGTTTGGTTATCATGGAGATCAAGTTCATGTTCGAGGAGGTGAAGGATATGAATTTGGTTTTTGAGAGGATAGTGAAAATTCGAAGTAAAATCAAGGTTGCGAAAGATGGTGAATGTGAAGGTAGTTGATAAAGGGTTTAATTTTACAGGTTTTCAAAGAGACACAAGTAGTAAGGAGATTATGTAGCAGCGTGAAACATGAGGTTTGAATCAAAGGTTAGAATTACGCGTATGAGACAACACGATTGTGGGAAATGCCAAAAATTGCAAAAGTTCGAACAAGTTAAGAATAAGTAGGTATCAATGAAGAATTGGGAGACTAAATCTTGTTCCTGTGGATGGAAGGATTTTATTTTCAAAATCGGATTTGTACATAAAGCAAAAGTCGTTAAATAGTACAAACTAAGTAAACATAGATCTGGATATTCTAGTTAGTAGAAGGTTTTTAACACGACATTGTGTTTGAAGATCAAGGTTCTATTAAGTGATTTTTAATGGATTAAAACATTATATAAAAATTTCTCTGTTACGCCAATAAATAAACATTAGAATTTAGAAATTAAGTTTGAGGACATCTTTTGACAAAAATAGGTATTTTCTATAGTTTGTGAAATTCCTAGGCGATGAAAATTTGACAAGATTTAGAAATCTTTAGGGTTGTGCTAGGGTATACTCAGGTTGTGGGGTTAAGGTTAAGGTAAAGATAAGGAGTAGGATGGAGATAGAGAATAGAAACAAGTAGAGTTGCAAGTAAGAGAAGCAAATACTGATTAAAATCCTAAGGTTATAGACTAGATTATTCTTGTAATAACCTAATTTTCTATAACCATGGCTCTGATACCAATCTGTAACACCCCAACCGATGGCGGAAACATCGAGGTGTCACGTAGTGATGATTGTTCAATAGCTCATGGTACTAAATGGAAGTTGAATATTACTAAACAATTTACAATTTGTCATACAATTTAATAAATACATAAACTTGATTTCCATAAACTAGGTCCAAAGCTCCTATGTGATCCAAGACTTGTACAACTTCCAATAGCAAGTAAAACCTGAAACATGTTGAGTTGGAAAGATGGGGCCGGTCAACTATAAATAGTTGGTAAGAATACAAAGGTTTTTGAATATGATAGATAACAATAGTTTGTACAACAATCAAAGTTGTAGTATGTAAGAGTATGAGTCCGACATGTAACAATGCGTCTTTTCTACAATCAAACCTTGTGTAATGCGTCTTTTCTACAATCAAACCTTGTGTCGACTGAGACCTAACTCGTAAGTTAGTAAAAGTGTAACTGTTATCGATCATCCTTGAATTTATGCGGGGGATGGGTTTGTCCGACTTATAGCGCTATAATCTAAACAGGCGGCTTGAACAATGTTAATGATTGTATTGTGTCTTTTTGTTACAAGTTAAAATGAACCAACAAGTTTCAACATAATGAGAATGAGTAATTGCTATTGTATCAAAAATGTTTAACCATGTTTCACCCCAAAAATGTAAATCTGTAAAAATGGGCTATGTAAACTCACCTTAGCAAAGCGTTAAGTCCTGTGAAATAGAATAAGTGTGGTCCAACGTTGCCAAGTATTACCCTATGTTTAAGGCAATAAATAAGTCTAAGCCTTTCTAGTCTACAAGTATTTCTAGGGTTCCTAATTTGGGGATAGGTAATGGTTTAATCGTTAATTAGATAAATCGTTAATGATTTAATAAAAAAAAAGAAATAAGGAAAATAAAGTAATAAAAGACTTTTCGTAAAATTTTGATTAAGGATGGTCACATTATAAGGTTGTAAATATGAAAATAGTTTTTATAAAATTATTTTCTTAAAAAATGAATATTTAGTATATTTATTTTTATTTGTTAAAATATAGTATTAATGTCTAAGAATATTAAAATTCATAAAGTTTCAAATTAAAATTTATGTTTTTGTTCTCAATGAATAAAAATAATTTATGTAAAATTTTGATGTAAAAATAGTGAAAAACGGATTTATTATGAATTATTATGATTAAAAAAAGAATAAATTGATTAAAAATAATCAATAAATCTTTTTCCGAAAAATAAAATTTAGTTTTATAAAGTTTATTAGTTTATAAGTCTAAAATATTTTTTTGTGGGATTTTATAAAACCATTTAGAGTTATTTCTAGAATTATTTATTTATTTCTAAATAAACTTGTAATATTTAATATATATATATATATTAAATAAAAGAATTTTCTGAATATAAAAAAAATATATAATAAAGTTTATTAGTTGTATATCACAAAATAAATTTTGTAGAATTTATAAGTCATATTAGATATTTTATATATATTATAGAATTATTAACCAAAAATAAAAGTGTAATGTGTTTTGGTTGAGGGAAGTTCATCATATGCTTTTTCAGCATGTATTAAAAATCAATGTTTATTATATATGATAAACTATTATGTTCATTTTTGTGATCTCCTTACGCCTTCTTGGCATGATTCAGTGATTAATCCTTTATCAAGTAGTAAAGTATGATCTTGAACTTTGACACAAAATAATCCATTATACTGATGAACAAGTGCAGGTGCGTGCTTTTGTTTTCATGGTTGAAGATGGGAAGCTACAACGAGTAGCTAGCTTAGAAAGAAACTAAAGGTGTTGTGATTCCTTACTTCATTGCTTGAAGGTAAAAATCCTTTGGTTCATTGTTTCCCATTGAAAATAAGAGTTCTGTTTGGCTGAGTTCTGTTGTAATTTGTATACTTTGTTATACTATGAAATATGTAGAAGCTACGAAATAGAGGTAGATTTTAACTTGTAGACTCATCCAAAAAAATGATTGTAAGTTGGTGATTAAATAATGGTTACATTGGGCTACACTATAAAGTAACAATGTCTATTGATGTTTTTTTTCACATTAGTCTTTTCTATAAAAATCTTAGCGTGCTAGTGTAATTTTTTTTTTTTTTTTTTTTTTGTGAAATGTTGCGTGCACTATTGTGATTTGTGATTAGAGTTTGATAAGTGTTTGTTGAAAACAAAATACCAGGTTGGAGATGAAGTTTTCTTATAAGCATTCTAAAATCTATCGAGAATGGTGAAGGGCTTAGACCCAAATGAGCTAGTTGGTGGTAAAGAGATCGGACCAAAATGGTGTGAGGTAAACGTTCAAGTACTACTAAAAATATGGGTTATTTTACATAATTCAAGATTGTATTGGTGCATCTATTGTATGGCCTTGTCCTTTCATCTCGGTATGTAATTGTTAAACTTGTGATACGAGTATTTTTAGTTATCTGGAACTTAATGCTTATTTATGGATGGTTTATTTGTAGGTAGTATGGATGATTTATTTGTTAAACTTGTGATACGAATAATTTTAATAATCTTGAACTTAATGCCTATACATGATTAGTTCATTTGTAGGTAGTTCGTGAGTATTGAGGACGCATGATGACTCGGGATTCTATGCTGCTTGTTTTTTTCATTGCTTTTAATTTCTTTGTTAAATGTTACATGACTTTATATGTTAGATAAGCTATAACTTAATTATGTTTATGTTATGAATATGCTTATTTGAAATATAATAAAGTTTTATTTCTTTTATTAGTTGATGTTATATACATAATAAATATTCGGATTTTATATATTGATGGCCTTTTTTATTGTATAATAAAAATCATTATTTGGGTGTCCATAACCATATTGTAAAATTTTGTGTGTATGTTTAAAAAAACTTTATATCATATGATTTGTTAGGACTTTAAAATTGTCTTATTAAACATGTTAGAGCATTGTAAAAGTGTCCGAATAAACTTTTCTTAGGACGCTATATGAGTTGTTCATAGACATATTATGCGACCATAAAATTAGTTTCATGATCTTATTTGGGATATTATGACCCTTTTCTTGGTACTAAAGTACCTATAATGTTATATCATAAGGGTCCTATAAATTAATTTTTAAGGATGTTTGTATGTGTATTAAAAGATTAAAAGTATGTAAGCACATGTTAGAACATTGTAAAAGTGTCCTAATATGTTTTCATTACGAGTTTTTTGGGTTGTTCATAAACATATTATGCAACCATAAAATTGGTTTCATAATCTTATTTGAGATATTAGGACGCTTTTTAAGTTTTGAGACTTATTACAACCCCCTTACATGAAATGCTTTTACCATTGGTCTTATTAAATAAAAGGTCCTATAAAATAATATTTTAGGACGCTTTTGTGAGTACTAAAAGCCCATTTTTGTTGTAGTGAGCGATGAGATGCAATTGTGGTTTGTGCAGAGGTTATAGTGGTGAGGTTGATGAGGGTGATGACGGTGACAGTGGATGTTGATGATGTGGCGGTGATGGTGGAGGTTGATGGAGGAGAGTAGAATGCTCATGGTAGTCGCTGACAGTGGTAAATAGTAGAAGAAGAAGATAAAAGGGGGTTGAGTGGATAAAAGGACCCGTGTTCCCACACATGACTTATATGTGACCAAACTTAACAACACAAATTAACTAGGTTTATGACAATTAAATTCATATGACATCAACTTTACAACCATACAAATTCACCTAAAACATCGATTAATGTACATTTCTTTTCTTTGATGGCTTACGTTGAGCACAAAGATTATCTTAAAATATCATGCCAACTGGACGCTGACGTGGCACTGGATAAAGCTTCCGCTCAAGAAACTTGACCATGTTGTGGCTCACCTTGACCGTTGACGGAATCTAATCACAACCGTGCTCAAAAAGTTTTCGTACTCTCATGTCCACCTTCTTCAAATGTGCTAATATAGCTATTGACCAACGCGACTTCTTCCTCCACGGTCCAACGTCGTAGTGGGATTGAGTTTTATGGGTGTGGGAGTGGGTTTAGATTTGGGTTTTTGTTTGCCATTAGGTGATTAATATATATAAACAGAATGATAATATGAATGTATGTGGAGTGGTTTGATTTAAAATATGAAGTTGGTGAAGATAATATATATATATATATATATCTGGGATGATGCACCCATGGTTCATAAACATGCTTTCGAAGCACTAGATCGAAGTTTAAAAGATGTATTTGGTGTTCATGATGTTGACTCTTCTGATTTGCTATTCGGTGGAAAGGTCGTTGTGTTTGGGGGTGACTTTAGACAAATTCTACCAGTTGTACAAATGGAACTAGGCATGACATTGTTAATGCCTCTTTAAGTTCATCACACATTTGGCACAAATGCGTTGTTTTAGAATTAACAAGAAATATGAGGTTGCTTTCAGGAAGTTGCAAGTCTGATATTGAGGAAACTAAAAAGTTTGCAGATTGGCTTTTGGATATAGGAGAAGGAAAGGTGGATACAATAAGTGATGCTCAGGATGTTATTAAGATACCTGAGGACTTACTTATTTCTCAATCTTCGGATCATGTTTCTGATTTGATATCCTTTGTGTTTCCGTCACTTTTGGATAACATCCACATTCCTCATTATTTTCAAGATCGAGCTATATTGGCACCGAAGAATGAAGTTGTTCAAGAAATTAATGATAGATTACTTTCAATGTTTCCTGGTGAGGAAATTGAGTATCTAAGTTCAGATAGTGTTTGTCAGTCCGAAGATGTTAACAAAAAGGTTGATGAAAGCTTAATTTCTCCTGATATTTTGAATGGTCTTAAGTTATCTGGAATACCAAATCACCGTTTGGTTTTGAAAGTTGGTGTCCCAGTAATGTTACTTAGAAACATTGATCAGAAAAGTGGTTTGTGTAATGGAACAAGGTTACAAGTTGTTAAAATGGGAAAACGTGTAATATAAGGGAGAATCATTTCAGGAAGTAATATTGGAATGCGAACGTTTATCCCAAGAATTACTTTATCACCTTCGGATAAGAGAATTCCTTTTAAATTTAACAGAAGACAATTCCCACTTGTTGTTTCTTTCGCAATGACAATAAACAAGAGTCAAGGACAATCCTTATCCAGAGTTGGGTTGTATTTGAAGGATCCTGTTTTTTCACACGGGCAGTTGTATGTTGCGCAATCAAGGGTCAAAAGTCGAGATGGACTGAAGATAGTTATACTAGATGAAGATGGCAAACTGACGAACATAACATCAAACGTTATGTACAAAGAATTATTTCAAGCTTTATGAATAATTTTATAACATTTTGATGCATTTTTTTAACTTATCTTTATTGACGTCATGTACACACAACTTCAATAATACAAATATTATTTTCATATTTTTATATTTTTGTTTGGTATGCACCGTGGGTACCCACGGGTCTCTAACCTAGTGTGTGTGTATGTATATATATATACTTTTTTTTAATATTTGACCCTTGTTAAGTATTAAATGTCGCCAACGGTCATTTTTTTAATATTTCATGCTCGCCCACACGAGCCAGCTCGCTGGTGTTCGCTCGTGTGCACGTTAACACGTGATTGTTGTGATTTTCGCCAGTCACGTGGCTCGGCTGCAGCATCACGCCTGCTCGCTCGCACCCCATAACGAACAACCTAATAACTTTGCAACATTCAATTAGATTTAGCACAATTTAAATTAATCAACTTACGTTAGACTATTAATTATTAGCTATAAATATGTCAAAAAGTCATAGTTAACAAGGAAGGAAAAGTCAACTCGCACGGACGTGCACCTCCTATGCACGGACGTGCACTGCCCAGACCAAAACCGGTGCACAGGCGTTTAACATAACGACCATGTACAAGCTTTGCAAGAAAGGACACTCAGTACCAACAGAATATTCTCTAGAATATTCCTTATGTAATTTAGGATAATTATTTTGTAAGTATGTATGTCATTATATCTTCCCTAAATTAGTGGAAATGTATCTTGTATATATTTGAATGATCAATAAGAATGAGGTCAAGGGGTTTGAACCATAACATTCTTCATTCCTCAGTAGATGAACGACTAAATAAAAGTAATGTAAAGGTTCAAGAGCTTTTTGTTGTATCAGATAGTAACTTTGAGAGAATTATATGGAAAGCTTTATTCTTTATTTAACATTTAAACGCCTTATAAATAGGCAGTGAACAATAATGTAAACAAAGAAAAAGATCAACGTGCTAACAACGTTTAACTAGTAATAAGGAATGATAAATATAAAATAAATAAGCAACAAGACTCGGACTAGCAGATCTCCAATGTCTCTTTATTCAGACTTCTTCATACAAGAAATAGTAGTGCTGAATCACAGGATTGAACTAGTGGTGGTGGGCAATCTGCTAAAATCTCCTTGAGGTGGTGCAACATTAACAGGAGTAGGAATAATGGCTTCCTTAAGCATCCACACTTTTTCACAAAACGCGTTGATGAGTAGTTTGTAAAGATGTATATAGGAATATCCATATACAGTAACCGGGAAGAATGATATTATGTATAACAAAACATTTGTCCAATTCTGGTTACTACTAATGGTTAGTATAAGAGTGGCTGCAAATGCCACCATCATCATAGAGACAGAGAGTATCAACAAAGTGAGGCCTAGTAGTAGTTTATTATGAAGAGTGTACCGATAGTCATTTAAACGAAATGAAGATGTGAGGATGGAAAGAAATACGATTACGGATGTCAAAGAGAATGTTAGAGAAAGCGCATCAGCTAACGCAAAGACAATAAAAAATGGTTTGTTCTTGAGAAGTGGATATCCCGTTTGTTGATTCGGACCTCCAGGTACAGTGTATGCTGCAGCAAAGGCAACAGTGGCGATAAGAACAGCAACAATGGAGCAATTCTCAGCTGTGTTTTTCATCCATTCTTTGGCATCAATCCGTAGCTGTGTAGTTTTCTCAATAAACATTTGTTCAGCGGTTAACCCATTAAAATTTAGTTGCATTCTGGCTAACGTTGTGCATTCTTTTCTCAGTCTCTGCACCAACAAAAACAGACACCCTCAAACTCAAAGATGAGCCAAATCATATATTATTTAGGATAATGAATATTAATTACCTCAAACAAAATCAAATCATCTCTCAATATTAACGCTGGGTTTCTAATGTCGTCTTCAGGTTTGCTATCTTTAGCTTCTACACTAAGCATGTGCAGTAGCGAGTATCCCTTTTTGTCTATCTTTCCTCTTAGCCTCCTGATAGAATGTTCCATGTTGAGTACAATATCAATAATATCCATTCTTCGGTATTTAATAGCAACGTGTAGAATGTTGCGACCAATGGCATCAATGTGATCTACCGCCTGGGGGTAGACATGTAGTATTTCCTTTACAATCTCAGTACAACCACTTTTTGTTGCCAACAACAATGGAGTGTCGGGGGCAGTTACAGGTTCTATTTTTTCAAATTTACTTGCGCTTCCTTCGTATTTGTGGAATTTATCCCTACTCTTATCCAACCTGGATTCCGCACTACAAGGAAGTCGACCTTTAGCGGCCACGCCTGCTGCCGCTAAAGGTATACCTTTAGCGGCAGCAAGACCTTTAGCGGCTACGGCTGCCGCTAAAAGTCCTGCCATCTTTAGTCTGTCGCTAAAGGTTCTGTTGCCGCTAAAGGTGTAGCCGCTAAAAGTAATTATCTACGTGGCATTATCTTTTAACTTTATTTTTTTTTTTCCACGTGGCATGCCACGTGGCATGCCACGTGGCAGATTTCTGTGCATCCTAAAGGGTAGGCTGCTAAACCCACTTTTTGAATACCTTATCTCATATATGAATGTGTATTACATGATTGTTTGTTTGAGAAAAATTCGGCAGCATTTCCCCTTAGCCCCCAAGTATATAATATAAATATATACCCGAGGAGCAAAGAGGAAACGCCAACCGAATCTTTCAAAAACAAACAATCATGTAGTACACATTCACATCCTAAATGAGATAAAGTATTCAAAAAGCAGTCCCAAAATGGGGACTACCCGAAATTAATTACTAAATCAATTTCGGGCGGGTATTTCTAAGCTCACTATGTTTTAAATGGGGATTCATTTTCGGGCATGTCTTTCTAGTCTCAATATGTAATAACATACAAATATAAACACACATACACTCATACATACATACACGCATACTCATACATACACGCATACATACACTCATACATACATATACTCATACATGCATACACACATACATACATACACTTATACATACACATACTCATACACTCATGCATACACATACTCATACATACATACATACACTCATACATACACATACTCATACATACATACACTCATGCATACATACATACATACATACATACATACATACATACATACATACATACTCATACATACACTCATACACACATACATACATACATACTCATACATACATACATACATACTCATACATACATACATACATAGTCATACATACATACACGCATACATACATACTCATACATACATACATACTCATACATACATACACGGATACATACACTCATACATACATACATACATACATACATACTCATACATACATAAACGCATACTCATACATACACACACTCATACAAACATATACTCATACATACATACATACACTCATACATACACACACTCATACATACATACATACACACACTCATACAAACATACATACATACTCATACATACATACATACATACATACACGCATACATACATACATACATACATACACTCATACATACATATACTCATACATACATATACTCATACGTACATACATACATACACACATACATACATACATAAAAATTAAAAAAAAAACAGAAAAAAATAAAACAAAACAAAAAAATATATAAAAAACAGAAAAAATAAAAAAAATCATAAAAAAATAAAAAAAAACAGAAAAAATAAAAAAAAAACAGAAAAAATATATAAAACAAAACAATTAGCGGCGGCGACTAACCTTTAGCGGCTGCGATTAAACCTTTAGCGGCGACAAAGTTCAAGTTCTTCCCGTAGATCGGTCCTTTCCTACAAACATAAACAAATCATCAAATAATAATAAATTTTTTAACCTCAAAACAGAAAAAAAAAGAAAAAAAAAACTGAAACTAAAAAATACAAAATAAATTCAGAAAATAAAAGAAAATAATAGAAATTAAACAAAAAAAATTAAAAAAACTGAAAAAAAAATAAAAACTGAAAAAAATAAAAAATAAAAACTGAAAATAAAAAAATACAAACATAAAATAAAAGAAAAAAAAAACGAAAATAAACCAAAAAATAAAATAAAACTGAAAAAATAAAAAAAATAACCGAAAAAAATAAAAAACAAATAATAATAAATTACTTACAAGAGAGAGGGGAGAAGAAGGAGAAGGTGGTGGTAGCGGGGCTCGGCGGTGGTGGTGGGCCTGTGCTCCGGTGGTGGTGGTGGCGGGGCTCGGGAAGGAGGGGCTGTGCTCCGGTGAGTGAGACGAGAGAGGGATGAGATGAGCAGAGGTAGATGGTTGCGAGGGGCTGTGCTCCGGTGGATGCAGCGGCGGGGTGGATGCAGAGGTGGATGGCGGCGGCGGTAGGTAGGGTTGGGAGGAGATGAGCAGAGGTAGAGAGGAGGGAGTGACAAATGAGAGGGAAAGGAAATTCTTGGCGGTATAAGGCTGATTGTTTTTTAGACTTTTAGCGGCGACACTGTCGCCGCTAATGGTCTTCTTAGGTGGCCGTTGGATTAAATTTTAAGGGTCAGGATTGATTTTACACCTTTAGCGGCTACCCGCCTGGCCGTGGCCGCTAAAGGCGTAGCCGCTAAAGGTCAAATTTCTTGTAGTGCCGTTGCTTTCCAAGACTTGTCTTTTTCAACCAGTATCCTTGCCAGTTCCATTGCTGATTCATATCTATGCTTTCTCCTTTGAATTTCCTTAATCATTGGCACCCTGCTGCGTTTCTCTGGACTACAATCAATGTCTGGTGGACAAGCATATTTGGTAACAAGTAATTAACTTGAAATGAATTTAATTACCTTGAAATGAATTTAACTATAGAAAATAAATAGGGAAATCACATCAGAACAGAACGCAAACGGGCAACAAGCTGCGCCGCTCAGGATCGGCTCAAGGGGGAGTGAAATAAAGCAAGGGCTTTAGGCCCCCACTTTCCCAAGGCCCCAAATTCTAAATATGAATATATTATATGTAGATGATTTTGGTTTTTTTTTTAATTAAATTTTTGTTAATTATAAAAAATCAATAAATTACATCTGGATAGTGGGTAAGCGAGCAACAAGTTGCGCCGCTATCCCCTTTTGAATCGCAAAACCTATTCTACTGAACATAAACCCTTGGTTCCTCGGACTCTGCGAGTTACTGTTAACCACCTTTGCACTCGCTTCAAAAAGCGAACCACCATAGGGCCAGGGATCTAAATGTGCCAAAGGCAAACAGAAGGAACACGTGCTGATTCTCTAAACATTGCTTTAAAATTGTTGACATTGAGGTTTATGATCTATAATTATGCATACACAAAGATATTATATGAATTGTATGATCTAAAACAAATTTTTTATTACGTAAAGGGCTCCATATTTGTTATCCGCTTTGGGCCTCAAATGTTTTGAGCCAGCCCTGGTGCCGCTGCACTCGACTAGGTAACTGGATAAGGTTTTCTCCCTAAAATTTGGCTAGCTGCTAGTAGGTCATGGATAAGGTTTTATCCCTTATGATGAACATGAATTATCTTTGTTCTTAATTGTATAATTTGATTTTATTCTATATATAGGCCATGTTGTGATTCATATGTTTGTTGGTGATTTATGCATGAAAAATAATGAAAAATGATGTGTTTAAAAATGCATCCTTACAGTTGTATATTAGCTTCTTCAAGAAACTGTTTCCCACTCCATTATCGAATGCTGACGGATTGCATGCTAGAAGTTGAAGACCTGTCAACCCATCTCCATCTTTCACAGCAATCAATCTCGGATATCTTCGAGTTATTAAAATGGCCAGATCTGTCCATATATGAATTTAGAGGCGGCAATTCTTGACACGACACGGAAAATCAGGTTTTTGGTCGAATAACAGGACCAACTTAAAAATGGGAAAATCAGGATTTTGAACATTGACCGGATGATATTTGCGAAAATAAACAATTGTTGTGTGTTTAGAGACTTCACCAAATTCTAGAGTCTTCAAAAAAGAACACTTTGTTGAAGAGGCTTAAGACTAGAGGCATCCACTTATCTCGGACCCACTGAATAACTAACTAAAAGAGGACACGTGTCTAAAAAGGCTAGTAGACACTTGTGTTTTGTAGCGGCTTTAAGCTAGGCGCCAAGCATGAAGAGGCTAGGGAGAGGGTCTACTAGACGTTTCAATCCGTCCATAGCCTCGTTAGGCTTGGCGTGTAGATTAAAGCCACTAAGAAAACTCATGCGTCAACTAGCCTTTTTAGCCACGTGTCCTCTTGGTTATTTAGTGGGTCCGAGATAAGTGAAACCGTCTAGTCTTAAGTTTCTCAACCAAGTGTCATATTAAAGCCTCTAGGATATGGTGAAATCTCTAAATTCTAGATGTAACAATTGTTTATTTTTGCAAATATCATCCGCTCAATGATCAAAATCGTGATTTTCTCTTTAAAAACTAGTTGGTGTTCGGGTTTACCCGTTTTAAAAACAGTTCGGGTTGACCCGAATGCTTTTATGTTTTCTAGAATAAAAAAATATAATTTAATATTTACTTTTTCCATTTTCCATGGTTAATAATAATATTAATATTAATTTTGTCACACCATAGTGTCTATTTGTCACATTCATATTAATTATACAAAAACTATCAATAACCAAACCCGGTCACAACCTAGCAACCGGCTTATAATACGTAAAAATGTATGATGCATTTAAAAAAATGTGTTAAAAGGTTGTGTTCAAGTTGATTCGATTTATATGTGTACGGGTTAGGGTTGAAATATTTGACAGGAATAACAAGGGTCGGATTCAGGTTGCACATTTCTACCTGTTAACCCGACAACCCGATTGACACCCCCATTAGATACAACAAATTTGCAAGTTGAAACATTGTTTGACAGAAGCAAAAGGCTAATTACCAAAGTTCTGGCTGAGGATGGCTACATGTAGTATGGTAGATTTATCATTTCTAAAAAGAAACACATCTACATCTGCTCCTTTTTGAACTGCCCTTACCACTTCATCACTGAGGAATTTGAAAATTTTGGTCTTGCCATAGAGGGCTGCAAGGAAGAGAGGGGTCTCTCCCATCTTGTTGGTCATCATGAGCAAAGAAGGAGCCCTGCACAACATCTCCTTAGCGGCCTCCACAGTCCCGTTGTTGGTGGTTGTCTCGTGAAGTATGGTGTTTCCACTGCTATTTATCCATGTGAGTTTCTCGAATTGGCTTTCATGTAAGGAGCGTAGTAGGGCGACAACAAGGCTGTTACGCTTATTGAAACTTGCCATATGAAGAACCGTGTCATGATGTATGGTTGCTATATGAAATGGGCCGTTACTCAAGCCACGGCATATCTCATGTACCTTCACATCTTGTCCTTGTGACAGAGCATTATATAGCTCGGCGTTAATCCCCTCGTCTTCGTTGCTAGATACAATGACATTCATTGCGGACGAAGGTCAGAAGTCAGAAGACAACAGACAAACACAACCACAGGCACAACGACAAGCAAACACGCAGCTAGGTTCTTATAAGTGTATGTAAAGAGGATCCTTAACTGATAAGTAAGGGACATATCTTTTAATTTGCTTTTGACAAATGGATTCATATTCCGATAGGACCACTAACATGAGTTATATTCACTGAAGCTTCATGACTGTACGTTTGTGTATTAAAGTAAAAATCATAACGCTGTTGCTTTTAGAGCTGTGATATGATCATATCGATATATTTGGTCATGATGAACAACAGTCATGAAGCTTCAGAAAGCATTTTCCTTTGCGTGTTATTAGGGTGCGTTTAGTTCCATCTTTCGAGGTGTTTGGTTCATTGAATTTGTTGAAATTGGAATTTCAATTCCAATCATGATGTGTTTAGTTCACAAAGGAATTGATATTTGCTATGAATTTCTTTAAATTCTTTTAACTTAGGGCGCATGGGGTGGTAAAGCTTTTATCACATCCATCACACGATCACACCTAATCATCTTGTGTCACCTCATTTTATCACATTCTATCACATTTCATCACTAAACCCATGTGACGGTGTTCACAATTATCACTAAAATCATCACACATAATCACCTTGTGACAGCTCATTTCAACACACCCACCACTATTTTTTTATAAATAAAAACCATAAAGATTCTTCACTTTGTTTTGGTGGTTTGCTGTTTTTTTTTTTTTGGTGGTTTTCACTATAAGACAAAAGAGAGAGAGTGGTCCATTCCTTCACAACCGTGATGGCCATCACATTTTATTTGATTCGCGACCGTGATAGCCATGGTGGGGCGGTGTTTCGCGGCCATCACGCGATCACGGGGTGGCCATCATGGACCACCCCGAGTGCCTTTAGGGAATTCACAATCCTTCCAACATTAGAAGAAATTCAAATAATTTATTGGAATCTTCGATCGGTTGACGTCGTTTCGACCCGAACCGATTCGGACCGTACCATTTCTACGCTAACCGTTTAGATCCGTACCGCTTTCAACCCGAACCGTTTCGGACCATACCGTTTCGAACCAAACCGTTTCGACCAAAACCATTTTGAACAGTACCAGTTTCGACCGGTACCTTTTCGACCCGCACCGTTTGGGACCATACTAGTTTCGACCGGTACTGTTTCTGTTAGAATCCGGTATCAATCTAGGTCAAAACAGAGGAAAAATGACAAGGTAAAGATGGTTGAAAGCTTTGATTTTATTGACTACCAATCGAATGTTATTATCACAGATTTACAAAGCTTTTCGACTAATTGGAATGGAATAATTAAACAGCAAAGATGCTACAAATTAAATACTAAAACTGAAACTTAATAACAAGAAAAAGGAGTCTTGAACGTTCTCCTCATGACTCGGTACCACACTTGCAACGTTCACGTACTGACTCACTTCACCTAATTACTCAGTCAAAGCTAATTAACAATCACCCCTTTAGTGTTGACCTTCGACTGCAGGTCTTTAACTCCAACAAGCTATGACGTGACATGCAATCTATCATTGGTGAACATGTACAGGCGCCCTTGTTGCACGTGTGACTTTCTGGCTTCGTGCGTACGATACACTACACGCCCTGCCATTAGGTTGTATAGGCACAAGGCCTGTATTACGTTTTCGGATGTCAGCTCCTAGGGCTTCTTTGCACGGGACATCCTTAGACACGTGTGATTATGCTCTCTTAAGTGGTCACTTTTGGGACTCGCGTTGTATGGGTTAGGCCAATCAATGTGAAGATTTGATACCCAATCACTTCAATGATGTTATGATTTTTTTACTGTGGTCTTTGTTATGCTAAAAGAGTCTCGAATATAAAATTCGTTTTAGGCCCCTAAAATGGTCGAGTCGGCCATGATAAATCACATAATACATTAACTTTTTAAAATAAAAAAAATATTAGCATGACTATACTCATATTAAAGAGAATAAAATTCTCGTTTCATGATATATATATATATATATATATTAAAATTAATGTATGAAAAAATTATGGTCGTTTAAAAATCGTGGGGGTAGTTTCCTTAAAACAAGGGGAAAACATGTAACTATTATTTTTTGTCAAATTCGGTACGTTTTTGTTCCAATAATTACTTAAATCTAACATATCATTTTTATATAAAAAAAACTAAACCAATACTATACTCAAATTAAAGGGAATAAAATGCACGTTTATATGGTGTAATAATATTAAGAAAATATTAACGCACGAAGAAGTTATGGATGTTTAAAAATCATGGGGGTAATTGGTTAAATTAAGGGTGCAAAAGTGTAATTACTATTTAAATAAATAAAAGTTGAGTAACGATGAAGAGCATGTGTAATTATTTTTTAAAAGACATGTTTGTCCTAAAAAGTAGTTAATATCTGCATTGTGTTTTGTACTCTAAGCGTAAAACTTGAATTTTAAGTGATCATTGGGAAATGTATTATAATAAACTTTAAATGATTTCAGTTCGCTTTCGTTCTTTCCCTTTGTTTTCGCTTCGGATATTGCTTAAGCCTAACATATAATTTTTTAAAAATTTAAAAACTATTGCAATACTATACTCAAATTAAAGAGAATAAAATGGTCTTTTATACGGTATAATAATATTAAGAAAATATTATCGTCTGAAAAAGTTATGAACGTTTAAAAATCGGGGGGTAGTTGGTTAAAATAAATGTGCAAAAGTGTAGTTACTCTTTAAATAAACAGCAGTTGAGTAAAGTTGATTTGAGCAAATATGTAAGTATTGTATAAAATACCCATTTGCCCTAAAAAGTTGTTAACATGTGCATTATGTGTTGTACTATAAGCAATTATACATGTAAAACTTAAATTTTAAGAGGTCCATGTGAAATGTATTATAATATAGTATAGATATAGATATAGATGATTTCGGTTCATTTTTTTTTTGTTTTCGTTTCGGTTATTACTTAACCCAACATAACATTTTTTTTTTAAAAAAAAAACTATAGCAATACTATACTTAAATCAAAGAGAAAAAAATGCTCCTTTATACAATGCAATAATATTAAGAAAATATTAACATATGAAAAAGTTATGGACGTTTAAAAATTGTTAGGGTAGTTGGCTAAAAAAAGGGTGAAAAGTGTAATTATTATTTACATAAAAAGAGTTGAGTATACTTGAGGGGGTAAATATGTAAATATTGTGTGAAAGACATATTTACCCTAAAATATTAGTTAACATGTAGCATTGTGTATTATACTCTAAGTAATTATACATGTAAAACTTAAATTTTAAGAGGTCCTTAGAAAATGTATTATAAGATAGCATAGATAGGTTGTTATAGGAAGGTTTTGTGGAGACCCCCCCCCCCCCCTTTTTTTGCCAGAACACATGGAACAAAACAAATTAATCCTTTTTTCAGTGACGTTGATGTGGGTGTCTCGATTTGGCTTTCATGTAAGGAAAGGATTAGGGCAACAAGGTTGTTTCGATTATAAAAACTCGGCCATGTGAAAAATGATGTCATGATGTATTATTAGTATATGAAATAGGTCGTTAGTCAAGCCACGGCATATCTGAAATACCTTCACATCTTGTCCTTGTGACTGAGAGTTATATAGCCCCGTGTTGGTCCCATCATCTTCGTCTTTAGATACAAACTAGTGGGTTAGCCCGTGCGATGCTGTGAGTGTCACTGACTATCTTCTGGGAAGCACAATCTAACCCGGCTTATCTCAAACAATGATTATATTTTGGAAAAAAAAAAAATTTAACATCTACTTAATATTTTAGGAAAAAAATTAACATACATCAAAGACAACCTATGACTTTTTATCGATTTAATGGTATACAAATTCGCCTAAAATCTTACATTGTATTCTTTTCGTATTTTATGGCATTCAATTATATGACTTTTAATCAATTTTATGTAGTCAATAAACTAATCTACTTACAACTAAATGCTTCATTTCATCATCAGTTACAAGCTCACGATGAGATTTTAAAGTGAATTATGACCATAATCAATATCATTATTTAATCCAAATCATTTACAATTAATTTTCAAGAAGTCAAGTTACACCATGAGACAAATGCTTTTAAAGTGAATTAAGAGCATAATTAAATACCACTTACAATTAATTTATATTATAGAAAGACAAATTACCCTCAAAAACAAAAGGCTTTTAAAGTAAATTATGAGCATAATCAAATACTACTTACAATTGATTTATATTATAGAAAGACAAATTACCCTTAAAAATTAGTATACATATGCATTGTATGTTGTATGATAAGCAATTATATTTGTATCTCTTAATTTTTAAAAACCTCGGGCTAGTAAAATCTTTAAAGTCAATGAATTAAATTGGTGAATAAATGGGTGTCTAACTTTCAATGTAAGCAGCCATGAGAATGCCATTCTTGTGTGTGATCTATGTACCGCTAACATATGGGTACCTGGTGCAAAATGAAGTATGATTTCTAACATTATACTATATAGCGAAGTATGTTTTGCAACATTATACTATATTATTTACATAATACCTTACAAATAAAATATACTCACTGGGTCCTTTGAGTGAATCTGTTCAAGTGTCAAACAAAATCACAACTACAAAAGAAGTAAAAACAATTAGAAAGTAAAGGAATTGCCTTTTGGTTGCACAAGTTAAACAAAGGAATTCATGCTTGTTTAAAGAGGATTGAAGACAAATAACATCATCACCATCTAGCTTCATATCATCATCCTAATATCGGACCGAGCCAAATCAAATTTATATGCAATACCGAACTCACAATGCACCTGCTACAATGCAATGCAAAGAAAAGAACAATATGTGCATGAAAAATAAAAAGATCATGAATATATCAACATATTTCTATAGAAACACATATCAGGTTTTCAATGTATGTGCAAAATAGTTATTATATATGGGTATGAAAAATAAGCCAACTTGTAAGAATCACATAAAAAATAACACAAATCTCACTCGGGTTAAAACTACAACCAACAATCAATAATCTCTTTCATCCGTCCCGATGTACCTCTCTCTAAATCGCGTGCAAAGAATGCAATGAAGGGCAATTCTAGTAAACAGAATTGGCAAAGTGAGTATATAAAGGTAGGGGATTGACTATACGAAAGGAGGGAATGGAAGGGATTTGTAACTCATGAAGTATTGAATTTTCGTGTTTATGAATGAAGGTTACATATTGAAAGGGAAATAAAGTGTGTATTAGACAATTATACTATTAGCATTATATGTTGTACATGAGGGGCATAAAGAGAAGAAAATGACCAAAAATTGAAGATTTGTGAAGAGATCTTTCAATTCTCATCTTAAAAATAGTGTGAAATTACCTTATTAGACATCTTTAGTTCTTAATAATGTAAAATAGAGATATATAATGACATTCATTGAGGGAGAAGGACAAAAGAAAACAATAACACAAACACACTATAGTTCATTGTAAGTATAAAGAGGATCCTCAAGTAAGGTATACTAAGGTATATATACTTTAATTTGCCTAACGGCGGATCTTGATAGTAAAATCTGAGAAGGTGGGTGAACTAAATACATATAAAGTTTTTGGAATTTTTTTAATAAAAAACGCAATAAGAAAAAAAACAACTAGTGTGAGGGCCCACCTTGGCCATAAAAAGATCCACATGCTATATACATACAACTCAAAAAAGTATTCCCCTTTGTGTGTTATCAAGTGAACTCGGGAACATAGCGTTCGAGATCGTTGTGTGGTTTATGTTATAGCTAGGGAGTAGGCATGGAAAATATAACATAATTAGTATCTTGTTTGCGGGTGTTGCTCTGTGAGCTTATGATGTATCAAACATACATAATTATCACCTTGATTTCACTACTATAATGACATTAGTGTGTGATTTTTTTCTGTATCCGTCATGTTATCCTTTTCACATGAAATAGACTACAGTACATAGAATGGTCAAAAGACTAATAATCAAAATATATTTTATTTATTACATCTTAAAATATAGGATGTTATAATGGGCTCCCAATGATCTCTTCAATCTCAACCTTTAAGAGTCCAGGAAGATGACTGGAATTTGGTTAATTGATCTTTTCTTACTTTTCAATAAAGCTGTCAAAAAGTAAATATTATGGATATTACTTTAGATCACTAATTGCAAGATATAAGTGCAAGATATAAGTGCATGTGTAGTGGGCTTGAAGGAGGGGCCTTATCCACCCCTGTGGCTCCCGGAACAACCCTCACCCTCCGATATTATGGGGGGAAATCTTGTTGCATCATGATGCTACTCGTGAGGGTGATGGAGCAAAAATAATAATAAAAAAATCAATTTCTACACTCTTCTTATTCTACACTCAATCAAACTCAACTTCTACACCTAATCAAACCATAGAAAATCATTTTTTAAAGTTAATTACACGGATGGTCCCTGTGGTATGCACAAATTGCATCTTTGGTCCTCAAAACTTTGAAATTACATACATACTCCCGATTGTATGATTTTTGTAGCAACGTTAGTCCCTACCCCTAATGACTGTCTATTATCTTCGGTATGTCAATGTATAGGGATGGCAACGGGTCGAGTATGGGTCGGGTTTGGCTAATACCATACCGATACCCGGTTATAAAATCTCATACCATATCTGTCCCATTACCCGTCGGGTTTTGTCGGGTATTACTCGTCGGGTATAGAGCATACCCGCGGGTATCGGGTATACCCGTTGGTATTTGCATGTATATATATTTTTATTTTCTTTTATAGTCTTACGTTTTAAAAAATCTAGAATAGATGAAATTCTAATAAATAACATATATATCATCATTACCATAATAATCTTTAAAACATTTAAAATGTAAATATATATTATAGTATGAATTTTGAAAACTTTCTTTTATATTTCATAGCATATAAATATAAATAATAATGTTATTAGAATATATATTTTAGATGAAAAGTTTATTTTTTTAATAATGAACCTATTAGAATGAAATATTACTAAAAAAATAGTTAAGAAAAGATATATATAAAACTTAAAAGTTTCCGGGTATATGTTTCGGGTAGACGGGTTTGTAGTTTCGGGTAATCGGGTCGGGTATCACCTAATACCATACCCGTTCCATACCCGCGAAATATTTGTTTTCCAATACCAAACCTGTCTCATATCCGTCGGGTATCGGGTATGCCCGTCCCAAATGCTTCGGGTTTCGGGTATACCCGTCGGGCTCGGGTTTTTTTACCATCCCTATCAATGTATATTGACTAACTTACCGTTAGAGCATTCACAGTAGCTTCTGCATATTTTCTCCATAATTACTCTAAAAACACTACTTTTTTTCACTTATTTCAATTAAATAATAATTACTCTATACTTTTATCATTATCTTTTCTCTCTCCTCTACTCACAACCACTTTCAAAAATATTAAAAAATTATGAAGGATGAACAGTTCCATATCAAATATAGAGATAAACAGTAACTTCTCTATATCCTTCACTCACAACCATTTACTACCACATATCAAAATATGGAGGTTTCTCTCACATAAATATGCATAACCTATTGTGAATGCTCTTAGTATCTAAAAAATAAATTAATTTATTTTTATTATCAAAGACTACATGTAAGACCCACTTTTATCTTTTTCTCCCGTTCATCTTTTTCCCTCCCACCAACCCCTGCTCTCTTTCTCTCTCCATAGCAAAAGCCCATATTCCCATTCAACTTTTTAGTTCATTATATACAAACATGTCACTTGGTTGCTAGTATCTTAGAGAAACTAACAACAAAACAACACCAGAGCTCTAAACGTGTCCTTCAACTCCTAAATTTGAACTTCGTTTTTCGGCCATCTCTGTGAACTTTACCAGTAACAAATAACTTGGCACTAGCGCGTAGTTTTGGAACGAAAACAAGTAGCACACTGATAACAAAATAGGAGTCGGATTCTCAGTCAGAGGTTAAACCAAATAACAATGGTAGGGGGTTGTTAAGAAAGAAAACGGATAAAAATCTTCAGGAATAGGCGGAGACGAGGGTTGGTAGCGGTGGAGGTTGCCGGAATAAGTAGAATGTGGTGGTGGTACGTGGCTTGCTGGTTGTAGTGGTGGATGTAAGTGACACTAAGTAGATGTCTTGGTGGTGTTGATGTTAGTGCAAGTGTCATGTGGTGGATGAGATTGGCAGTGTAATTAACTTCTAGGGTTTGCTGGCTATTACAGGCGATTCATCGAGAATTTCTCAAAAATAGCCCAGTCCCTAACAGTCTTGACCCAAAAAGACAAGAAATTCGAATGGGGAGATTCGCAGGAATTAGCTTTCCCGCTTTTGAAGCTTAAGTTGTGTAGCGCACCAATTCTTTCATTGCCAGAAGGAACGAAAGATTACGTGGTCTATTGCGATGCATCTCACCAAGGTCTCGGTTGTGTCCTAATGCAGAGGAACAAGGTTATTGCCTATGCCTCATGCCAACTCAAGGTGCACGAACAGAACTACACAACCCATGATCTGGAACTGGGTGCAGTAGTGTTCACGCTCAAGATTTGGAGACACTACCTCTATGGGACTAAGTGTACTATCTTTACCGATCACAAGAGCTTGCATCATATCTTTGACCAGAAGGACCTAAATATGCGTCAAAGACGATGGTTTAAACTACTCAATGACTACGACTTTGAGATTAATTACCATCCAGGGAAGGCAAATGTTGTGGCAGACGCATTAAGCCGAAAGGAGTGTACCAAAACATTACACGTGCGTGCGTTGGGCATGACCATTCATACTGATCTCACAGCCCGTATTCGTCAAGCTCAGCAAGAAGCTCTCAAGGATAGTAATATCGGGCATGAAGCTCTATACAGTCAGGTTGGTCAGTTGGAGACAAGACCTGACGGGCCAAAATATTTCTTGAATAGAATATGGGTTCCATTATATGGAGGATTGCGTGATATAGTTCTGGATGAAGCACACAAGTCCAAGTACTCTATTCACCCCGGCGCAGATAAGATGTACAAGGATCTCAAGGAGTTCTATTGGTGGCCTAACCTTAAGGGTTGTATTGCGACCTATGTCAAACATTGTTTAACATGTTCAAAGGTCAAGGCCGAATACCAGAAGCCTTCAGGTATGCTTCACCAACCAGAGATTACTGTATGGAAATGGGAACAGATTTTCATGGACTTCATCACTAAGTTGCCAAAGACACCTCGTGGTCATGATACAATTTGGGTAATTGTCGATAGTCTGACAAAGTCTGCACATTTCTTGCCCATCAAGGAAACAGACAAGACGGAGAAATTATTCCAGATATACATCGATGAGATCGTATCCAGACACGGTGTGCCTATTTCCATAATCTCTGATCGAGACAGTCGTTTTACTTCAAGGTTCTGGAAATCATTGCAAGAAGCCCTTGGTTCCCGACTGGAATTGAGTACCGCATACCATCCCCAGACCGATGGACAAAGCGAAAGTACCATTCAGACACTGGAAGATATGCTTCGTGCGTGTTTGATTGATTTTGGAGGAAATTGGGATACACATTTGCCGTTGATCGAATTTTCTTTCAATAACAGTTATCACACTAGTATCAAAGCAGCACCTTTCGAAGCGTTGTATGGACGCAAGTGTCGATCCCTGTATGCTGGGCAGAAGTAGGGAATAAGCAGATGACAGGTCCCGAACTCATCCAGGAGACGACTAACAAGATTTTCCAAATCCGAGACAGACTCAAAGCTGCCAGGGACAGGCAGAAGAGCTACACAGATTAGAGGCGTAAACCCTTGGAGTTCCAAGTGGGTGACAGAGTCTTGCTCAAAGTATCTTTGTGGAAAGGAGTACCCAGGTTTGGAAAACGTGGGAAACTCAATCCCAGATACATAGGTCCATTCGAGATTCTTGCACGAATTGGACCAATTGCATACAAGCTCAAACTACCCGAAGAGCTCAGTGGAGTGCATGACACGTTTCACGTTTCGAATCTCAAGAAGTGTCTTGATGATGAGTCATTGATCATCCCTCCAGAGGAGATCTACATTAACAAACAACTCCATTTCATAGAGGAGCGACTTGAGGTAACAGACTGGAAGATACAGAAACTTCGTCGCAGTCAAGTCAAATTGGTCAAGGTACATTGGAATTCCAAACGCGGGCCCGAGTACACTTGGGAACGTGAGGACCAGATGAAACGCAGGTACCCACATCTCTTCCAAGAGACCCATAGTTCAGATGACCAACACCGAAAATTTCGCGGGCAAAATTCCTCTAACAGGGGGAGAATGTGACACCCGTCGAAATCACAGGTCATATCCGTACATTAGTTACACGTACACATTGTGCATGACATTTCATTTTGCATGTTTCATTACATTTGGGCCATACAGGGTTCTGACATGACAATTTCGATGCTTACAGACTAGCATTAGGTCCACTAGTTGATACAAATTCAGGACTAGACATATAGTTATCATGGCTATAGAGAGATCCCACCAAAACCCTAGTTTGGGAAACTCACACAATGATACATAACATTTCAATGGTGATTCCATCAAGGACAAAATCAAACAATGTCCATATACATAAATCACCCGAACACAAAGCCCACATACGGCTAGTAATACGATTAGTTAAAAATATATACATTGAACACAATTATATATATTTTTGGCACTTAAACTTGTACAAAGATCACACTTAACATCTAATTACAACATATGTGTATACACTTGTACAAGACATGAGTTTTAAATGTTCAAAAAAAAAATATATAATATATACATGTGTGTATGTGCTTCCCAATACTTGAACACTTCCACCTTAATGATCCATCATTTCATCTAAGATTCCCACATATTTAGTAAAAGCTTTATCACTTATCCATTCTATAACCTTTGACTTGCTACATATATCCACCTCCACCCATACATACACATCGATACATACACACATACACACTACACCAAACACTAAGATTCTTGATAACAACTTTCACCAACATGGAAATAAGACTTTGATCAAAGTATGATGACTTGCCCTATTTAACCTACACAATCTTCCACCAAGATTCATCCAACACATGTATAGTCTTTTCCATCACATTCCTAGACTTTTACCAAAGAGGAAAGATTCTTATGGCAACCAAGAAAACACAATGTTGGCTTACCCTTTTGAACATCCATCACCTCCATCAAATCTTCCACTTAATCTTTCCATAATCTTTGACAATTACTTACACTAACATGGAAGTTAGACTTTAACCAAGCCATGATGACCTTCCTTATTTGTCATCCAACACAAATCTTAAGCAAGATCCTACCATATCCTTCCTAGAACACCTTTAAACACCATCATTACCCTACATCAAATATTAAGTGAGTTGACTAAACAATAACCTCCCAACACCTTCTAATTTTCGGCCCCCATATCCCAAGGAAACAAGCATACATCAACTCCATGATCTCCCATAATCCAAGACTTACACTAGAGTGGTAATATTCCTTTACTTCCACATCCAAGGAGAGTTGACTTACTCCAAATAGCATGGCACTAGTAGTATAAATTGAGGACTTAGGAGCACCAAAGGAGAACACACCACCTCCCTACCTCTCTCCCTCTCCCTCTCTCGGCTCGCACCACCACCGAACCACACCACCACTATCGTTGAACCACCATTCGGCTACCACCACAACAAAACCACCTCTCCCACCCAAGCCTTTACACATAAACACTAACTTTCAAAGGATCATTAGGGGTACAAGGAGCATAACTAAGGTTGTACAAGGCCCCTAACTCCCTATTTTCTTAAGATACTAGGAGGCATAACACTATTTTCTTAAACTTATGCTTTTATTTTTACATAGTCTTTAAAATACAAACTTGTTCACTAGTGTGTTTACTCTTGTAACTTAATCAAGCAAGTGGGTGAAACCATGTTTTAAATACCCTAGGTTGACTAGTAAATATATGTGTTTTACACCCCTAAGGGTCGAAATATATATATGTGTATATATATATATAGCCGAAAATTTGATAAAGAAAAAGGATACATTTTCTAAACTCATTAACACAAGGCATGATATTAAGAGTTGTTAGTCATAACAAAGCTTACAAAAATCCATGTGTTTTTCAAGAAAAAATGATATTTTGACAAGAAGTATTATTATTTTCACAAAAGATGTCAAATATGAAAATAATAAGCTATGCAAACTTGAACATGGTAGATCTACACACTTGACAAAACAAAGGTGTGAAACCTTCAACACATGAGTACATCAAAGTATATAAAACACTTGCTTTTCATAAATAAAAGTGATGTTTTTCCAAGAAACTAAGCTATCTTTTATCAAAGATCACTAGCTTACAAGTCTTTCCATAAAAGACACATTTAACTTAAGGAGTTAAGTTACAAAGATGAACATAACAAGAGAACAACTTGTAAACAGTACAAGTAACATAAACCTAAAATGTCTCTTTTACATAGGAGGAAACGTAGGTCGATCTCTCTAGCCTAGAATCATTAGTGCATTCCCAGACACACCATAAAGTGAGTTTTGCTGCCCCTTTTCACTGTTTTTACATTTTTTGGGGGGAAAAACATGCGTACAGTTACAGTTTTCAGTTACATACATACATGACTACATATGTGAACGTGAGACATCAAGGTTCAGGATCCATTAAGCCCTCGTGTCATACATCATACCATAACCATTAGCTATGGATTTAGCCATGAAACACCAGGATAGATCTATTGGGTTGACACCCCCACTCTTGGTCAGTCGCTCTGACCGGATGACAGATATCAAAAGAGTGCTAGTATTTCACATTTATTTGTTGTCTTGAGTGACAATGGGCGAGGCACAACACGTCAAGGTTTGGTTATGGGCTCATGTCAGATCACATATTAATTATTGCCCTAGCTAGGCAATAATTTAGTCGGATTTGGGATTACAGGTCCAACATACAAAACCAATGAACTCACCAACTTTATGTTGACCCATTTATTTTCATGCATGTTTTTCAGGAAATTAGCATGGAGCATGGAACTTGGGAAGGTCGCGTGCGAGCATTATGTGGGGATACCATCTTTTGATCCGTTGTTGTGATGTTTTGGTCTAAACACTTTTGACAATGGTGTCCAGTTAAACAATTAACATTATGTTTTGTAAAACTTGAATGTTTTAAATGGTATTTCCTGTTTTCTTAAATGATGCTCGTGTGACTTTTGTGCTTGGAAATCATTTCAGTTGCACCTCGTGTTTCCGCCTTAGGCGGGGTGTGACATTGACCGACCCTAACATCAATTCATGAGGTTCGTAGTTTTCAGGGGTTAGCTTCTTTTTATCGTCGTTTTATTCGTAACATTAGTTACATTGTTGCTCCTATGACAAATTACCTCAAAGGACAGACCTTTGTGTGGACCTAATCCGTTATCCAAGCGTTTGAGGAATTAAAGAAACGGGTCACACAAGCCCATGTTTTGGCGCTGCCCAACTTTCTGGTTACATTCCAAATTGAGCGTGATGCTTCCGGGTTTGGCATCGGGGGTGTTCTTAGTCAGGAGAAGCGACCTATTGCTTTCTTTAGTAAGAAATTAAGCGAAGCAAAACAGAAATATAACACGTAAAATAAGGAGTTTTACGTAATTATTCGAAGCCTTGAGTACTGGAGACACTATTTATTACCGGGTGAATTTGTTTTGTATTCTGGTCATCAAGTATTGTGTTTTATCAGTGGTCAATACAAACTCAACCCCCCACCATGTCAAATGGGTCGAATACTTACAAGATTTCTCTTTTGTTTTTTAGCACAAAGCAGGCATGACGAATATCGTAGTTGATGCCTTGAGTAGGCGTCATGTTCTAATCACCTCACTACGGGTTAAGGTGGATGGGTTTGACGTGTTTAAAGGTCTTTATAACAAAGACCCAGATTTTGCTACAGTTTGGCGGGGCTGTCAAACAGCACCTAAGGATGGATATACAATATATGATGGGTTCCTGTTTTTGGAAGTCATTTGTGTGCCCCCACAATGTTCATTACGGGATGCATATATTTGAGAATGTCATCAATGGGGATTAGCTGGTCATTTTGGGTGAGGCAAGACCCTCAAGTTAGTACAAGAAAGGTTCCTATGGCCTCGGATGAACCTGGATGTTGTTCGTATCATTGACCGTTGTCGTACGTGTCATATTGCAAAATCTCACCAGTCAAATGTCGGCTTGTATACTCCGCTATCAGTTCCAGAAGCGACGTGGGAGGATATTAGTTTGGACTTTGTTGTGGGCCTCCCACGTACTTAACACCAAAAAGATTAGGTTATGGTGGTAGTCGATTGGTTCTTGAAGATGGCACATTTTGTTCTGTGTGCCAAGACGTATGATGCAAGTCAAATTGCTCGTTTACATTTTGATGCGATTGTTAAGCTACATGGGGTGCCGAAGTCTCTAACTTTGGATTGAGATGTCAAGTTTGCAGGGCACTTTTGGCCAACATTATGGAAGCATTTAGGTTCTCATCTTCACTTCAGCAGTTCACATCATCCACAAAGTGACAATTAAACTGAAGTTACGAACAAAATCTTAAAGAATCTTCTACGCAGCCTTGTAGGTAATAATCCACGTTAGTGGGATGTGATTCTTCCCCAAGCTGAGTTCGCATACAACAAGTCAGCCCATAGGTCCATTGGTATGAGTCCTTTTCTGGTTTTTTATGGCAGGAATCCCTTCACACCTGTAGATCTTGCACCGTTACCAGCTACGGACCCTTTTAGTGCAGATTGGGAAGAACAATCAGAACAAATTAAGCAGATTCATAAACAGGTTAACGAACAAACTGAAAATAACAACATTGTTTACCAACAGAGAGCAAATCTGCCAAGGAAGAAGGTAGTTTTCTAGGAGGGGGATCTTGTTTGGATCCGTCTAAGTAAGGATTGTTTCCCACAGGGTCATTGTGGTAAATTGCAGCCAAGAGTTGATGGTCCTTTCAAGATTCTCAAGCACATCAATGACAATGCTTACAAAGTTGATTTGCCCTGTCATTATGGCGTTTCCACCATTTTTAATGTCGTTGATCTCTTGCCTTTTGTGTCAGAAGATGATGATCCATTTGACTCGAGGATAAGTCCTTTGAAGAGGGGGAGTATGATTCAAGTGAACCTAACTTACCCAGAACCAGACTCCGACCCAGATCCAGAACCACAACTGTTATTTCAGTTTATTTGAATTCCTAGTTTATCTTTAATTTCATTTATTTTTTGAATTACGTTGATTTTAACTTTATTGGTTGTTAGCTACTTTCTAGGCTATGAGAAAACTTTATAACTTGTGGTTTGCTATGGAAAAGGTTGGTTGATTTCTTTTATTCAAGAGAGTATTCGTTTGATTCTTCTGTTTGTGGTTAATTCAACTGGATTGGGAAAGAATATTGCATCACAAATACTTTATTTTTTTTATAATTAAACAATATCCTATTAATCAAACACTTTCATTCTATAAAGTCACACTCATTTGTCAATAGATTAAAACTTTGTTTACTTTAAGTTAAAATTAATAAATAAAGGAACACAAAAAGTCTATCCAACACGGCATCTAAAAAGCACTTAGAAAATGATGATTACGTATAAATTTAAAAGTGACGGTCGCCGGAGAAAAGGTAACGTCGTAGTCCACTTTATCTTCTAATCTTTTTAACTTTTTTTATAAAAAGCCAAATGGCGTCAAATCAAAAGTCAACGCCGTTAAATAGCTATGGACTTTTTGACGGCGCCATTAGAATCTTTGACGGAACCAGCTTCCTGTGGTAATACACCATTTGCGGATTGGATATTCAACATGGGTGGATTAGGGAATGAAGGGGTGATGCCTTTGCCGCCGAGTACTGGGCGGTTGGAAGAGAGATGGCTGGTGGTGGTGGTGACGGTGGAGATAGCGGTGGCTAGTGATATTGGCATAAGACAAAGGCCTTTTCCTTGTAGGTATTGCATGGCTGACCCCATATCCTCTTCCATTAGCTTCACTACTTGATTCTCGGCTACCGTCATTGTGTCGTTGGTTGAAGACGGCGGTGCTTGTGCAATGTCACGCCCACCCTGTAAAATGGCAATGTCAGAAAACGTGTTAATATAGAGTTAAGGTTTGCCCTCATGTCACCTGTAAGACACTATTTCTATGCCGACCAAAAACTAACAAACAAACGTATAGATAGTAAAATATCACTTATAAAGTAAGCTATTAGACTATAGGTAATGGTTAATGCCCCTAAGAGACATCTTTCGTCACATCATCATCATAATGTCTCTTTAAAGAATGTGTAATGGTTAACCCCTTTTAATACTCATTTAATCATTACATTCCTTATTTTTCTCATCTTTTGGCATTATACTAGTAATGTCTCTCATTCTTCATGCCCCCTATAATGCCTAGGGGGCGGTGTTAAAGGGGCGAACAAGGATAGATTTTTCCATTACACATAATACCCATTACACATGATCTTAAGAGGCGAACAAGGATAGATTTTCCTTTTATCGAAGAAGATAGAGAAACTACTCACAATAAGACCCCTGACTCAAAAACATGGACGGAAATCAATGGTGTGAGAAAAATGTATCACTAAAACGAACACTTGTAAGTCTGGTAATAGGTTATAAACACCGTCTAGCTACCTTAACGGTTAATAATCGAAAACAAGAAAGCGAATATAGAACGGTGAATAATAAAAACAAGAAAGCTGATATAAACTATACACTTTTACTAATTTTAATTTCTATCAACATTTAGCTGCTAACCACTATTATAGATGAAGATGAACAAGAATCTATCACACGTCAAAATCACACAGATTTTATAAAGCTTACACAAAGCAAGGATTCACAAAGATAGAGACTATCTAAGAAAAGACACACGCTAAGGACACACCTATGAAATGCTGTGAGAGAGCTCATTTGAACCATGGGTAGGACTAAAATATTTATGCTAGATCTTAGCCTCCCCATTGTGTTAGTCTCTTGGTCTAAGAAGACTAGAGCTTAGTCTCCTTAGCCTAGAAATTACACTAATGCCATTCTCATACTAAAACACAAATAAACGTTATTTAACAATAGACGACTAATCACTTGCTGGAACAAACCTAAAATGCCCGTTACAAAGGACATGTGTTTGGATGAGGGTTAAAAATGTAATTTACAAGGTGGGGCAAATTAAGGCGGTGGTGGAGTCTGGAAAGTAAAGCACGCGTGCTGCCCTCTTTCTATTTGTCGTTTGTTTGGTGTGGACTTGTGAAAGGTGGTGGGGTTTGATAGAGGTTGGGATTTAGTACCATTATAAAGTTCTACTATTTGTTGTTTGGCTCTCTATTTATGGGAAACTAACCCTAAATTCAAGAAAACGAAAATGCACCTAACCTAAAGTATTTTCTATCAACTCAAAGTTTAAAGAAAAAAGTGAAGGAGAGAATCATTTCTTTGTTTCCATTTGTTGATCTATAGTCAGACCGTTTATCTATAAATTATGAATGAAACTAATTTATCTTTTGGCTTTTGGTTTGGATTTATTGTTGAAAAATATGCATGTGCAATTTTGAAAAATATGCATGCGTGATTTTGTCTAACTTTGTAGCTTTATTGGTGAACTTTTAATATGTGTGTGCGTAATTTTGGAACGTATGCTCATAGGATAAGGCTCATTCGTACGTTATCACAACCATATATATAACTTGTTTAAAATATATTTTAAAATGTAAGGGATATGTCTTTTGTGTCTATTAAAAATACTGATAAAATATGAAGGTTAAAATACATTAAATATAATTTATGAAGCACTACTAAATGAGATTTTAGAAGGAAAAACTAGAAAATAGAAAGAAAAATCTTGTTAGAACCATCTGGTTTGATTCACAAGTTTAACTAGCGTGTCGGATTTAAACCATCTGGTTCATGGTCTGGTTTTGAAAATAACGATTTATCAATAGTTTCATCTATAGTCATGAGGCAAAAAAAATATATATATTCAAACTATTTTTATATATATAATGGCAGTGGAGAGGGTAGGTGTGATTTGTGTTACTGAAATCTACAATATTTTGTAACCTTTAAAATGTTATTTCGGTAGACAAAAAAGTTGTTAGCATTAAATCAATACCAAAAACATATCACATTTATAAGTTTATATATTCAAAGATCTA
This sequence comes from Ambrosia x helenae, assembly GCA_030844895.1. Lineage (NCBI taxonomy): Eukaryota > Viridiplantae > Streptophyta > Magnoliopsida > Asterales > Asteraceae > Ambrosia > Ambrosia x helenae. The sequence goes on along the minus strand of CM061227.1, from coordinate 4,628,134 downwards.
ACCTCACATGATGTACTATCAGTAACAAGAGGAGCAACAGCAGCAACACCACCCATTCTACTCATGCTTAGAACCTAATTACATTAAACAAGATTGTAAAAAGTTTATTGAACTTTCTAAAATAACAAATTCCAATTTACTAATTCATTAATATTAACATATATTAAATTGATATTGTGTGTGTGAGAGAGAGAGATAGTACTTTGACTTGGAGCTGGAGGAATTTTACATAATCTATGATCTCATCTAACATTGAAGCCTTGTCTGTCTGTCATTCCACAGCCCATACCAAAATCAACATTATTTAACATAAAATAAATATCAAAGATAATAATAACAATTCTAACTAATGATTCACTTTTGTCAATAGTTAAACATGTGTTATGTTCTGAATTCAAAATAACGAATATAAAATTCAATTTCATTAAGATACATGATCTTTTGACCTTATAAAAAATATCATAATTAATCAATTATTACATTTAACTTGGTAATTATAAGTATTAAGTGAACATGAACTATATAATTTCATACAAAAAAAAAACTATATAATATATTAAACCATAAATTATATCTTTTTAGACCGTTCGTAAAGGTTAATGTCCCTATGAGACATTTTTCGTTACATTAACATCATAACGTTCATTCAAAAAATATATAATGCTTAACGTTTTTAAGGTCCTTTTAATCATTACACTCCAAATTTTATTCTCCTCATCAGTCATTATACTAGAAATACCCATTTCTCTTCACGCCCCTATAACGCCTGGGGGACAGTGTTCAGGGCATTATCAGTCTCGTTCATGCCTCTATAATGCTCATCACGCATAATCTTAAATTGGGAAACTAATTTCTTTGTAACACCACTTGATTTGAATCATCATAGCTCAAATTACTAAAATAATTATATTCAATACAATCGTTTGTAAATAAAACATATATAAAAATGGAAATATATTATTATTCAGGGTTAAAATAGTAATTAAACAGTCTCAACCCATTCCCGGGAAATCCGACTAAGATTCGTAAACTACCCCGGATTTTTTGCCTACCACCTTCACTTTCAAGTACATACGGAACCCAAAACATGTATACTAATTAACTCACGCGCTCTATGATTGGCTAATAATTATTTCTTGTTATGTGCCACGTGTTATCTGAGTTCTAAACCAACCCTTCACTGCCCTTTAACCGGTTATTTTCACCGGCCACAGGTAAAGTAAGACATACCTTGTTTGCATTGGGGACAAGTTCTTGTAGTGATTTCATTCTCTCGGCGATCCGCTCTCGCCGAAGCTGAAAAAAAAAAAAAAGAGTTGTGTTAAACGTACTCCTAACATACCTTATTTTTTAAAGTACTTTTAGTTCATTTAAATTAGTCATTTCATCTGTCTACTTTTAAGTGACTAAGAGCGTACGTTTAATATATAGGGGTACATTTAGCAGAAAGAAAGGAAATATAATTTATAATTGGATTTTGTTTTACTCTTTCTGCGATACTATGTGGATCTGTTGCTTGTCCTCTTCTAGCTCGAACTTTTTGTCGTGGTTGTACCGGTGGTCCACTACCGCCACCGCCTTGTGCTGGTGCTGGTGCACCAACGGTAGTCGGTCTTTGGTTTACCGGAGCGGTTGCCGGACCCGAAGGCCTAAAGCTTTGAGCCTGCAATAGTAAATTACATAAAAAACATAATTCCACTATAATTAAAAAAAAATTAAAATAAAACACCTTACACAGTTACACTCAACATTTCAGCTCTTTAAAATAAACGAGATGATATGTCTTAGCTCGGTTTGTAAATAAGCCTAGCCTGATCGATCAGGCTTGGCTTCTTTATATCGTAAAACTATCACACAAAAATAAAATTAAATAAAAAAAAATAAACACCTGTAGATATTGGAAGTTAGGAGTTTGATTGGCTTGTAGAGATCCAGTGAAACCATTGAATAGAGCTTGCATCGAATTATTTCCATTCTACACATAATTAAATTCATCAAATACAATTATCTTAAAATAAATTATCAACTGATAATAAATTTACATGTTTTGATTTAAGATGTTACAGTTTCTTGCTGCCCGTTATTTCTATATTATATAGAAGTTCGCTATTATAAAATAATAATAATAATAAATCCACAAAGAAATTACCGGAGATTTAAACGACGACGTATCACCCATCTCATTTTGAAAAAACCCTAAATCACCGGCGAGCATCAACTGTTGTTGAAGAAGCAACGATTTTGCAGCCGAAGATAACTCACCCGCTGCACCGTCGCCGCCGCTGATCTGGTGTTGCCTCAGCTTTGTTGTTAAGAAAGCTGATTGATCATCAAATAGGTCCACACCATCACCACCGCCGGCGACGGTGCCGGTTGATATCTCCGGCCAAGAAACACCGGCGGACTGCAGACCACAAAGCATTTGTTCGAGAAAATCTTCATGAGAGGACGTAGGATCGAAGGTGTGTGACATGTTTATCTTGAAAGAAAAAAACACGTACAAAAACACATAGTAAACCCTAATTCATGAGAACTATATAAATGATACAAGATATATTATATATACCTGGATAATTGTGAGCACTTTTGGAAATATGGTTTCGATTTCCGATGGAGATTCAAAGGAAGAAGAAGAAGAAAATATTTACAAATGTTTGTCTGTTATGGAATGTTTCATAACTTTATCTTCCACTTAGCGTCATCTATCGAGACTATTTATAAATAAATAAAATAGGGCTTTCGTTGTGTTTTTAGTTACTTAGATTTAGTATGTAATGTACAACTAAACTTATTTAGGATTTAAATCTTACTAATTTAACAACTAGTTTTAGAAAAAATAAATAAAGCATTATTAGTTGCACAACAATTTTGTAAAGCAATCCATGTTTTACCGAAAGAAAGGTTATTGCCAGAAGACTGAAAATAAAGTGAAAAATTACTATATTACTTCCCCAACATGTACGTATAATGCTTCTCTCCATCGAGAAAAACTATGTAAAAAGTGTTAGAAATGTAAATGTTTGTGATGTGAATTTGTTATGGCGACGCTAAAATGAAAATACAGGGTTTAACCTTAATGACCATTGACCAAGTTAACACCTATCATGAATTATGACAAAATTACATAAATAATCTTTATGTTTGCCTAAAATTACATTTTTCAAACATTTAGGTTTGTTATTACATGTAACGCGGATGTCCCTAGTCTAATATAGACGTTTTTACGTTGTTTGGTAGGCGTTTATATCTGATATAATGATAAAGGGCATTTTTGTAATCTTGCACACGACTGAGTCCTAGGGCACGGCTAGCGTAGCTAGTCATGTGGGTATCAAGACGACTAGATTGCTTATCGCCCCACCTAGTCATGTGGGAATAGGCTAGTCGCCCTAGGGTCTGGACAGACTAGCAGGGCCTATAAATAGGTCAAATCGTTGCCCTAATCATTTGAGCTATCATTTCACACATTCCAACAGATATTGTCTAGGGTTTTGGGTCTAAACAACGTCTAGTGGATTCCGCACACTAAACGTAACAACCCGTGATTGTTGGATTGTCTAAAACCGGTCCTACAATATTTAAAAAGCACGTAAATTAACATTATACTGTAATTTTTGTACAGGTTTCAACCTTCAACACAAACCCACTTCGTTTTCCTTGTTAAGTCCCTTCACATGCAAAACATGTGAGGGCGTTTTTGTATTTTTAATACCTTCCTTAGTTTTTTATTTATTTCTCATTAAAGTTCAAAAACCCGAAATAAGGAAATCACCAAAGCCCTCAATCCAATCGTTTAACCAGTAAAAAGGTGATGCGGTGAACAGGTGTGTGGAGATGTGGGTGGTGGGTTGGTTGTACGGCAGAGAGGTGGATGGAGTGCGTGATCGCTTTGTCGCGGAGGTTAGGGTTTGGGTTGTGGATGGACGGTGAGAGTTTGATGGTTGTGGGGTGGAAATCAATGGTGGTGATGGAGACTAGGAAAGTGTAGGATCATTTTCGGACAACCCGACTATCACGAGCTGGTTCGTCTAGTGTGCGGAATCCACTAGACGACGTTCGAATAACAAAAATGTCAACAAACACAATAACGAGATATCAAAAGCATACACAAATAATGGTTTAAAGGTTGTAATCATATTAAAACAGAGAGTAGGTGTACAATACAGCTTACAGAGCCGAAAACCTATGACCTAGGGTGTTGGAGTGTGTTAAATGACAGCTGAAATGATTAGGGCAATCATTTCAAGTATTTATACCTGCTACAAGTCGCTCAGGGCGACTAGATTTGTAAGAGGCGACTAGGTGGTGCGATTGGCAAGCCAATCGTCTTGTTTCCCACACGACTAGCAAAGCTAGTCGCGCCTACAAGACCTAGTCGCTAGTTCATACATAATCAGCCCAAAATCATACAAAACACATCCAAACAAGTATAATAACGATAAACAAACATTTATACTAGGCTAGGGACATATATATTACATGTACTAATAGACTCCCCATTGGACCTAGCTAGTATGTCTTCAAAACTTCAAGCAACGACTCTTGATCCACTGAGGGCTTCACATTCCGAATCCTGCTCAGCTTCATCCAATCACAGCTAACATGAATCTTGTACGCATAGCATAACCGAATCACATGTTGGAACTTGATAGTTTGATTGGCTTCTGATTGAAGATGTTGGATAGGATACTAATAAAGAGTGGCAATGTCAACTTCTGAAAGGTTGATCAGCCACATTGGATCCCAGATTCTGATCTTTCTGTATAGCTTTGGTGCATTGTTAAGGACTATCACTGCTTCCATCATGATAGAGTCATAATGCCATAACCATAACTTCGATGTGAAAGATGATGGATAGGATACTGATGAAGTTATGTTCCAATTGAGCGATAGGAATCCTTGACATGCAGTCTGGGGGCTTGATCTTGTGCTACTAGATGGGATGTGATGTGCTGAAAATTTAACATGTTTTACATATGTAATTATCCTCCTTTTTGCACATTTATTATGCTTTTATCTTTATAAAATTTAGCTAAATCGTTCCTATAAGATAAATGCAGGTTTTTAGAAGCAAAAATCTAAAAGGAAGAAAAAGAGCACATTTTGAGTGGAGAACAAGCTTTTGGGGACAAAAGGATACATAGTACAACAACCTTGTCTCCCACATGCAAGTCTTGAGTCTAGAAATGAAAAACGGCACAAAAGACAAGGAACTGGAGACTTAGAAATCTGTTTCAGATGCAACACGGTCGCGCTCCGGCCGTGCACTTGTCCCAGGTCAACAAGTCAACATTTCCAAGTCATTAGAAGGCAAAAAGGCAACCTTATAGGGTTGCACGGGCGTGCACACCCTTGTGCACGTCCCTGCCAGCAGAAACATGCTCCCTAAGGCTCCAACAGACCAAAACTTACAGACATTCGTGCAATACTGACGTGCACGGGCGTGCCAACTTGACGGCATGGGCGTGCAGGACCTGATGACGGATAATTTATGCGCAAAAGGACTTTGCAACAGTACCAGCTATCGAGCATGGGCGTGCCATTTCTTGAAGCACGGGCGTGCAGCCTCTGATTTGTCTATAAATAGAGACCTCCACTCCATACTTTGGCATCCCTTCATCTATCCCTTCTATCCCATTCCACCCGAATCTCTCCCACATTTCTGCCATCTCAGGGTCTTGTAAGTGACCTTTGGAGCTTGGGATTACTACATAAACGCTACACGAGAGAGAGCTTGAGAGAGATCACTACAAATCATCCCGAAAACCCTCTTTAATCCTCTAGCAACCACTGCTATGTTTTCTTTGAAAAACTAACTTAGTGTACATGTTGTAATGCCAATCGTTAGCTAGGATTCTTGGGTGTTGCTAGGGTGAAGACTACTTTGGTATGGATTATATAGTTTTTATTTATTGAGTGGTGTTTTGTGTTCTCCTTTAATTCTTTCTACTTTAAATTTTGTTTGATCAATTAATTAAATTATCACTTACTATTTGGTCTTGTGGGTGTTTTGATAAGAAGTGGAAGGATTTATGAGTGTACCCATGGTGTGTAACATCCCATGCACTTGTAAGCTAACATAATTCCACGAGTAGTGATTAGCTCATTTGTGTTTGGAAACACTCACACTTTGTGGCTTAATCCTCTACTATCAAAATTTCATGTAGGGTCGGTACGATCTTTATACTTAGTCCTAGTGATAAGTCAAGACTTGGTCATGCGACTTAGCTTCATGGTCTATGTGTTAGATTTGGCGCAAACCAAGAATCAGTGAACCCGTATTGGAAGCAGGCGGTATTTATCTTCTTCCATTACTATACTACCGCATAGTTAGTAATAGGCCAATCACTTTTTGAAAAGATAAATAATTCTAGTAAAGGATGAGCGTGAGCCGGTTGGCCACGACTCCTATATGAGGTCAAGTGGTAGCTTGTTCGGCTATGCTCCGGCTGCCAGCAAGTTATTCACAAAAGTCTAAAGTAGTTTGATGTCATTATTGCAACATTGGGAAGTGGGTACTTTGGAGTTGGGTCGACACAGTCTCGGGTGATTCTCCCCTCATTGTTGAGAGGTGAGCTTAACGGTTTGGGAGACCCTTAATTTAATAACGAGAACACAAACTAATTATGCGATAACAGTCACCTCTAGAGAATGCGGTAATGCGCAACTCAAAGTTAAGCAAAAGTGCACAACTTAAACACACTACTCAATTAAGTAATTACTGTTAATCCATCCTAAGGTCAATTGGATCCCCATGCAGCACTTCTTTTTGGATATTGGTTTCTACGTTGGTTATTCTCGCTCTTTCTCATTTTTATCTTTACTTTTATTTTAAGGAACTTAAAGTTGAGTAGGGGAAGTCGTGTCTTTGGGTTCGATACTTGGTACTTGCTTGTGTCTATACTACACTCGATACGTACACTTGCCTATTGTGTGGGTTAGAACGGTAGCATTTATCGTTTTATTTTATAAATTCAAAACTTGAAAAGTGTCTCATCTTAAAGTCTTAACTTAATTTCCTTTTTCCACCTAGTCTTCGCACTTCCACCGGGAAATTGCCAACTTAAGAAAAGGAGGTTTAAGTGCTTTAATCCACATGACATCAGGATGCTTGATGATTAGATGTAATTCCTTGGTCTTGTAAGACTTTGGATACTGAGGCCTGAATGTTTTCCATTTACCATTGCTTTCCCTCCTCAGAATGTTCACAAACGACTCGAAACCTGAACATTTTTCAAAGTATAGTGGATGAAGATGTACCAGATCTCGAACATACCAGAAATGAAGGCTCTTGATCTTTATATACTAGTCAAAGTACAGTGATCCTTCCTACCACTTGATGCTGAAAACTTTAGCATGTTCGCTGTAAGCCCAGGAAATAATGTTTCCACGCATCTTAGAAAGCCTCTTCTTAAACACAGACTCTTGCTCTGGCCCATTCTTAACAGTTCTTTCTGCTACTGTTGGGTACCATTGAGAGCACAGTCTCATAATGCGTTCGGTTCGAGATAATACCTCATCGGGAATCGGAGTTGGCTCAGAACGAAGCGTATCCTCAGCTTGATTCAACATATCTTCATCAATGTCTGGAATCCCGGTGGAATCTTTGTCAATGCAATATTCTGGAAAGACTACATGAGTAATGTCTTCCATTTCCACCTCATTATGTCTGGGATCCAGTTCTGGGGGAGTATGACTTGCACTGGAGGATTCTCCAAATGTCAAGCCATATATAGTAGACATGTCTTCCCTGGAGAGTTCTGGTGGAATCTCTCCCTCCTCCAGATCTTCTAGTGGTTGAGGTATGGTCCTCGGGTTTCCTTCATGTAGTCTTTCGATCTTTGAAGAGCTTCAGCGGTGGATTCCCCTGAGTGGATGAACCACCTTTGGGATCCTTGCCCTGAGTGTCATGTTCGCGTATTCCGCGACGTTCTTCCTCGCCAGACGATGAACCTACTCCTGTATCACCTGGATTATCACCACCTTCTTTCCCATCATTGTCATCATCATTGCCCTCTTCATATTCTTCATCATCCTTATCCTCATCTTCTTCATCTTCATCATCATTACCAAAACCTGAACCTAAACCAGAAGCACCTGTCAGTCTAGGACGATTTTCAGATAGTTTATCTACACATTCTTTGAGCTTCTAATTCTCAGACTTGTATTCTTCAATCCTCTTCTCATTATTCACATTCACCAACTGCAGCTAATTGTACTGAGACTCAATACCAGTCAGTCTCCTTAAATGTCTTCATTTGATCGCACAAGCTGTTGATTAGATTCAACAAGCTGCTAATTTGACAGTTGAAGCATCCTGTTAGATGATTGTAGCTCCTTGTTCATGCGAATGGTTTTAGCTAGAAGCTCCAGCATAGACTTCCCATTTTCTTCTACTATAGCAATATTACCTCTCAACTCGGCATTCTCACGCGCCTGAGTAGTTACCATGGCAGTTAGTTCATTAACTTGGAGCTGAAGTTGATCAGTTGAACCAGCAGGAGTTGATGTTGAGGATGATTGAGAAGCTGAAGCTGTTGGGTGTAATTGTTCACGAAGGTTCTTGATCATGTCACCCACTAGATTGGATACAAGCTGTGATGAGGTCGATGCAGCGGTAACTGAGTATGGCTCAATGAAGATTAGCGATGCAGGCATTGACCTAGTGACACATGTAGACATAGCTGCATCTCATGATGTAGTGACTGTTGTTGTTCTTGTTGTTGTTGCTACAGCTGATGCTGAAGTTTTAGGCAAGGTGACATCAACGGCATCAGATAATCTCCCAGATCTTGATTTCTTCTTTGGTTTCTCTCCAGCTCTTTAGGATTTCCTCTTAAACCGTCCACCTTTAGCCTTTTCTTTTCCTGATGGTGGAGTGTCTAACTCAGCATCTAGATCCGCTATTTGTTCATCTAGATCAACGGTAAAAGTTGGATCTTCTACTAGACGTTTCTTCTCCAACCATTTTGCCTTTTTCTTTGCTGCTTTGGCAGCCTTTGTATCAGTGGAGTCATCTGAGTCAGTTGCATCTGAATCATCTACAACGTTCACAGGTTCATCTTCTACAGCAGCAGATTTGCCTTTGTCACCCTGCATCGATCCTTGATCGCCAGCTGCTGTCAGTGGATCCTGGGTATCAAGAACATCTGTATCTAATAGATCATCATGTGTGGCAGCTGCAAAAACGCTACCAGGCACATTCTTTCTCAGTTCTACAGTATCCCGACCTATATCATCGCCATCTTTAAATGCCCTCCTTTGAATAACAAAGTCGTCTTCAGAATCGCTAGTATCATTTCTCCACTTGTTTCCTTTGGGGTCTTATAACTAGGATTACTTAAATGACCGAATAATCTTCTATTTTTGGGCCATTGGTCTATTCGACCAGCTTCAGGGTTCCAGTTATTATTCCAAGATCGACTTGAGGTCCGGTTATCACCAGCTGCGCGTCAGGGAGGCTGACGTTGCAAAGACTGCCTTTCGAACACGTTATGGCCATTTCGAATTCTTGGTCATGCCTTTCGGTCTCACGAACGCACCGGCGGTTTTCATGGACTTGATGAACCGCGTCTGTAAACCATATCTGGACAAGTTCGTCATTGTGTTTATTGATGACATTCTGATCTACTCCAAGAACGAGACCGAACACGAGGAACATCTGCGGTTAGTTTTGGAACTTTTGCGACGGGAACAACTTTACGCCAAGTTCTCAAAGTGTGACTTTTGGTTACGCGAAGTTCAATTCCTAGGACATGTGGTTAATGAACTAGGGATTCATGTCGATCCAGCTAAGATCGAAGCGATCAAGGACTAAGGAGCACCTAAGACGCCAACTGAGGTGCGGCAATTCCTAGGCCTTGCGGGCTACTATCGTCGTTTCATTCAGGGGTTCTCGAAGATTGCTCAACCCCTCACCACTCTCACTCAGAAGGATAGGAAGTTCGACTGGGGTGAACCACAAGAGTCAGCGTTTGAAGAACTGAAGTCTAAACTGTGTTCTGCTCCTATTTTGTCTTTACCTGAGGGCCCTGATGATTTTGTTGTTTACTGTGATGCTTCTATTCATGGTCTCGGTTGCGTGTTGATGCAACGCGAGAAAGTGATCGCGTATGCTTCTCGTCAACTCAAGGTGCACGAGAAGAACTACACCACCCATGACTTGGAGTTGGGTGCCGTGGTATTCGCATTGAAAATTTGGAGACATTACTTGTACGGTACCAAATGCACCATCTACACCGATCACAAGAGTCTCCAACACATTTTCGACCAACAACATTTGAACATACGGCAGCGTCGTTGGATCAAACTTTTGAACGACTATGATTGTGCTATTAAGTACCATCCTGGCAAGGCGAATGTTGTAGCAGACGCCTTGAGTAGGAAGGAATCTACTAAACCTCTTCGCGTTCGGGCGTTGCAGCTCACCATTCATTCATCACTACCTGATCAACTCCGTTCTGCCCAGTTAGAAGCTTTGAAGGAGGAAAACCTTAAAGCTGAAACTATGCACGGTGTCGACAAGCACCTAGAGCGAAGGCCTGATGGCCTGCACTATTTCGCCGAACGTATATGGGTTCCTTTATTCGGGGGACTACGGGAGCTTGTCCTTGATGAGGCTCATAAGTCCCGGTATTCTATTCATCCTGGTTCGGATAAGATGTACCAAGATCTGAAGGTGCTTTACTGGTGGCCAAACATGAGGTCGGACATAGCCTCATACGTGAGCAAATGCTTGACCTGTGCTAAGGTCAAGGTGGAATACCAGAAACCGTCGGGTCTCTTGCAACAACCTGAAATTCCGGAATGGAAATGGGAACGGATTACTATGGATTTTGTCACACAACTTCCTAAATCACCAAGCGGGAATGACAAGATATGGGTAATTGTCGATCGGTTGACGAAATCAGCCCATTTTCTTGCTATTAAGGAGACCGACACCATGGATCGTTTGGCTCGTCTTTACTTGAAAGAAGTTGTTTCTAAGCACGGGGTACCAGTTTCTATTATCTCGGATCGTGACTCCCATTTTACTTCTCACTTCTGGAAGTCTTTGCACAAGGCTTTGGGTACCCAACTAGACATGAGCACGGCTTATCATCCACAGACTGACGGTCAGAGTGAGCGCACGATTCAAACTTTAGAAGACATGCTGCGGGCATGTGTGATCGATTTTGGCAAGGGTTGGGAAGCTCATCTACCATTAGTAGAATTCTCGTACAATAACAGTTATCACACGAGCATCAAGGCAGCTCCGTTCGAAGCACTGTACGGACGGAAATGCCGTTCTCCTCTTTGTTGGGCTGAGGTGGGTGAGAGTCAACTCACTGGGCCTGAACTAGTGTACGAAACTTCGGAAAAGATCGTACAGATTCGTAATCGGTTGGCGGCGGCACGGGACCGGCAAAAGAGTTATGCCGATCAGCGTCGCAAACCATTGGAATTCCAAGTCAATGACAAGGTACTTCTAAAAGTCTCACCGTGGAAGGGCGTCATACGCTTTGGGAAGCGTGGTAAACTCAATCCGCGGTATGTCGGCCCATTTACGATCCTGGAACGGATTGGGCCGTGGCATATCGTCTTGATTTACCGACGGAGCTCGGTAACGTACATAACGTCTTTCACGTGTCAAACTTGAAGAAGTGTCTGGCTGACGAGTCTCTCATCGTTCCACTAGAAGAGATCAAGGTTGATGATCGTCTTCGGATTGTGGAAGAACCTGTAGAGATCCTTGATTACAAGATTCGTAGCCTACGTCACAGCAAGATTCGTATCGTTAAGGTTCGGTGGAACTCGAACCGGGGACCGGAATATACGTGGGAACGGGAGGATCAGATGAAGTCTAAGTATCCTCATCTTTTTCCTAAGGAAGCGTTCGAGTCGAGACATGTCTCTTCTGCAGCTGAATGAATCTCGGGGCGAGATTCCTTTTAACGTGGGGATGATGTGACAACTCGGGTAAATCTCTCTTTTGGTTTCTATCTTTTGTTTGTTTCCTTCGTTATTTCTTTTGTTCTTTTGGTACTTGTGCAATTTTCGGGACGAAAATTCTTTTAACGTGGGGATGATGTGACACCCGGCAAATTCTGGTTAACAACGTTGTCTAGATAAAAGTCTACCTTAGCGAGTCACGCGTATGTTGTACTTAACTGGGTTAGTTAAGTCGGGTTATGGTTCGGGAACTATTGGTTAGTCTAGAAGATCATTGGATGTTGGTCTAGAGGTTCGTTAGATGTCAGTCCTTAACCAAGTGTACAAACGGTGACGATTTGTAGGATCGTCAGGGCATACGGAACGTACGAGTCTCGAGTCCCGGGAATTGGTGAACGAGTGTAAAAATGTGTATTTACTTGTATTATGTGTTTACAATCATTATGTGACTTGTCGGTACGTGAATATGTGTTAACATATGTTAAAACGGGGTTTAACGCGCAAAACGCACAAAACCAACCCCTATAGGCGATTAGGAAGCCTAATCACCTATAGGGGAGGCGAGTAGGAGACCTTAAGGGCGATTAGGGGCCTACTCGTGTGAAGGTTTAGGCGATTAGGCCTAATTGTGTGAACCTTCATGCGATTAGCAGCCCTAATCGCGTGTAAGGGCTGCATACTCGCTAGTTACGTGCTGGACGACTAAAAACGACTATAAATACCATACTTGACCTCATAAACTTCATTATACAAACCCTAGTCGTCCCATAACCCGCCCCAACACATAAACAACCTCTGGAAGGCGATTTTTGATCAAAACACAAGGTTTCAAGCTTGAATCATCATTCTTTCATAATCCTAAGGTTTGATTTTCATCCATAACTCTTTATAAACGTTTTTAATCAATCCCTAATGGTCCAGACCTGTTCTTAAACGAAAAAGCTTTCTGAAAATCGTCAATAAGGGTTGTTAATCGGATTATAACTAATATACATGCGTTATGGTTGTGTATGATTAGAAAGCTAGGATTTTTATGATTCATGATGATGATTTGATACGTTATTATGTTAGATCAGAATTGATATTGATAGTATGATGATAGAAATCTCAGTAATTGGATATTAGGGTTATGAATACGCGTGTTAGTATGATGTTGCATGCTATGTGAATGGTGTTTGGATTACTTGGTTGCATGCAGGACTGATTATACGAGGTTAAACGAAGGATTTTGGGTTAAACATGTTTAGGATAGTGTTTGGGATGATATTGGGTGGTTACACACGTTCTGGATCTGATTTGGAGCGTTAAACGCGCGAAAAACCGGAACAGCAAGGTTACAGGCGAGTAGCATTCCTAATCGCCTACGTTATAGGCGAGTAGGGTGCTAATCGCCTATAAATCAGGCGAGTAGAGGCCTACTCGTGTGACAGTAGGGGTGATTAGCCCTAATTGCTAGTAAGTTCATGTGATTAGCCCTAATTGCTAGTAAGTTCATGTGATTAGCCCTAATTGCTAGTAAGTTCAGGTGATTAGCTCCTAATCGCCTATAATAGAGGCGAGTAGGGTTTCTAATTGCTAGTTGACCAACCTAAATGCTAGTTGACTTTTCCTAATCGCGTGTACTGCTGCTGTAAGTGTAAATTAGCATTCCGAGACCCGATTTAACATGTAGTAACATGCTAGGAACCCCGTAACATGTCTAATAACTTGGTAACATATATTTGGATGTAATTCGGTGATACGTGAACTATGTGCTATAACTTGTTGTGCGTTAACGTATGTTAAGTGTGAATGCGTTATTGTATGTTGTGGAGCGTAAACATAACACGGGGAGTCTCGGGTCACCAATGGGATGTCGAGTCTTGTACTTTGGGTCAGTTAAACAGTCACGGTGTTTTCAAACGAACTTGGTTATGGTCTGGACATCTAGGGACTAATTAACCTGCGGGTTATTAGTCTAAGTACTTGTAACTGTCGTATGTTAGGTCGCCGCTTTACGGGACTAGCATAGCAGCTGAGTTTACTCGGGTTAAGGAGTAACGCAACTTAAGGTGAGTTTACGGCCCCTCTTTTAAACTGGTTTCATACTTTCGGGGGAGAAAACATGTGTTAAAACTATTGTTTGGTAACTACTGTCATACTATGGGTTTCTATTGTGTACTACACGATCTTTGGAAGTCCCGGGGGGAACCATGAATGTGCGGGTTTGCACAACGGGGAAATGTGAATAGCGCTATTGGGAGTGACCAACCCCGCTCGTCGGCTTGGAGGGCCGGGCGAGTGCATATTGTCTCAAACAGGAACAACAGGAACATTTGGTACTTTTCGGGCACAACATCTGGTATTCGAGTTAGTAATGGTTTTCCAATCGTGGTAGTAACAAAACGTACGCCTAGCTAGCATATACTGGTTTTCGATTTATTATAGTATAGACAGGTGAACTTGGTACTTGGATACAAAACCTGTAAACTCACCAGCATTTTTGTGCTGACGTAAACTTTTACATGTTTTCTCAGGTCGCTAAGGTAGCACGATTGGACTAGGGCGCACGCGTCTGCACGGCGTCTAACTAGGGTTGCATGGTCTTTTGAACGTTGAACTATTGTTTCATTGTTGAGATACTGTTTTTGAATAAGCTTCCGCTGTGAACGGGATTTTTAAACTATGTTTTGAAATTGCATTTATATTCATTTAGACTTGTTTATTGTGATCGTTGGTTTGGATCCTGGTTTGTCATGCGCCTCGCGGTAAAACTCCGCAAGTGGATTTTGAGGGTGTGACACGATCAATCACCATTTGCAAAAATCGAGGATATACCAAGAATGGAGAGTCACTGTGCTTCGTATTGATTACATCCTTCAAGTGGTGCATAATCATTCCAGAGAAATTGAACGGCTTGTTTAAGATCAATGCAACCACAACTGATGCAAGTGTATCTCTAATTGCATCAAATGTCGTCTTTCATGGACCTAAACATTGGAGGACGACGTGTATCAGATATTTAAATGGAGGAGACACGTGCCCTTTCTGCAACATCTTCTGTTTAGTCACGGAGTGATTATACTTCATCCTCAGAAAGCAGCCTCGGATCAAAATAGAGTCGAATGTGATCGAATCAGTGGAAGAGACTTGGAAATGAAGTTCTTCGCATATCAATTGCTCGGACATGACCACTTCTTTCCCTTGTACTTTGTTGTGGATAACTGATGGCACAACTGTACAATCCACCGCAGCATGATGATAGAATTCACGAAGGATGTCTCTGTATAGTACGTGCTGCTTCATAATAGCATAGGAGATTCTTGAACGACGCAAAAACTCCAAGATCTCGGCAAATCCTTGATTCTTGTCTTTCTTGATTGGTCCAAGAAATGCATACACATTGTTCTTTGACAAACTTTCCTAGTTCATCTTTCTGAAATTCAAAGGAGACATTAGATAATAAAAACGATGCAAAACTGGAAAAAAAAATCGACCATTTTTGTCCTGCAGCCTGCAACAGGCGACTAGCTTAGGCCAGTCGCCTCTTATCTACACGACTAGCATGTTTGTCACCTGGAATAAGGCACGGCTATGTTCCTACTCGTATCACTGTTCATGCGACTAGCAAACCTAGTCTCCTGAACAGTGTCCATTCAAGTTCAAATGGGTTGAAATCGAAATGGGTCGTTTTGGATTATGATTTTGATGTCATTATGTTCTAAATCTGACGACTAACAGACCCCTATCTAGATTTTACATTATAAAGCATGTTTAATAGGGTTATTAGTCATTTTAGGGTGGTTAGGGTTCGAAACATAAAACAGTCGATTAAACCCTCAAATCTTGTTGATAGGGTCTGATATTTGAAATACTATGTACCTAAATGGTCTAGATCACTTTCCAACAATTAGAAATTCACGGGCAAAATAGAGTCTAGGAATCGCCTTAGAGAGAACAGGGTAGAACAGTGGAAGGTTTTTGTAAAATGATGAAAAGTTTCTAACTGTCCCTATATATACCGATCCCTACTTGCGCTCCTGTAGACGTGACTAGCTTTGCTAGTCGCTCCATTAAGCAGACGACTAAGAGCTAGTCATCTGGAATATCACACAACTAGCTTTCCTAGTTGTCTCCCTCACACGATTAGACTTTAACCCTTTTTCACTAGCTAGTCGTGCTTACCCTCACACGACTAAGCTATTTTCACACGATTAGCTAGCTAGTCGCCTCTTCTGAGTGGCAATTGGCTTAGCTAGTTGTGCTTCACCCCTGAATTACCAAAAATACCCCTAAACTTTTCAAAATTACATTTTTAACCCTTGAAAAGTTAAAACATGCATTCTTACTTAGTTACTTAGTTTCTTGTTCTAATATGTTGACTGGTTTCTAGGTTAAATCCCATATTCTCGTATTACCCTTTTATAGGTATGGAGCTTAATACTATGGAATCAGAAACACCCGTTGATTATAGGAGCCCTACATCTTGTTCAAATACGATGGTTGGTCTCTCCTCTACAAGAGCTCTTTTAACACTCTATTTGGAAAGTTAACATTGTGGTGATGGGTTTGAAACTGTTACATTACAAGATCATGTGTTTGAACCTATCATAGAAGATGTGTTTGAACCTATAATACAACAAGATCATCCCCATTTTTAATTTGAAATTATGTTGTTTGTAATTTGATAATTTATTGTTTTGTAATTTAAAATTAAAGAAATTTTAATCGTATTCTACAAAATAAACATAATTTGCTAAACTATTTGTATTTTATTGGAGGTAAAAATTCCAATTTTTTAAAACTAAAACTAAAGTAATCTATGGGCTAGAGAACTTTCTACGATAATCAGTCAGTAAAAAGTTAAAATACTACAAGTGAATTTACATTTTGGTCGGAGAGGAAGCGTCGGTAACCCGTCGATAAAGTGTCCATTGGTGAATCTGTCGTTATATTGGAAAAAGCATCACTTACGGCTAGTATACCGACAAAGCTTCACCAACGGATGCTCGTCAGTCATGACTTTCGCCCACGGATCCTTTGTTGGTGAAGATTCATGTTTTCTTGTAGTGGAACTTATTTCTCGGGTTCATATTTTTATTTGTGTCAAAAACACAAACATTAACCGGCATACACTGAAAAATATATAAGTTGAATGCGACATGTTTATTTAAACAATTTAAACACATTGACGAGTAGTAATCAAGATGTAAACATGTTAATTAGAATAACATATTGTATAAGTGGTTTAAAACATGTGAAAACAGGTGAGCTGGTCAATTTATTTAATTAAACAGGTTGCGGGTCGGCCTGTTTAATTAAACAGGTCCACTCAAAATACGACACGTTTAATTAAATGGGTTAACCCGATGAGTTAGATGTATAAACTCATAGCATTTGCCTGTAATGAAAAGGGCACAATCTCAACACCGTGATAGTATTTGAGCACATGCTCTTTATTAGATATATTTACTTAACATGCATTTGGGGATTTGTTTTTTCCTCTATAGCATTGTGATTATTTGGTGAAGATATGTAAAACACTTCCGAGTTATGTGTTGGTCCCCACCTGATTGATGGTCCTCACTGTAGTTTGGTGTTTGTGAAGCCTTAATAAAATCATCTTTGCCTGTTAAAAGGGTGAGAATATATATTTAATATTGTATTATTAAGTTGGTTTAATAAGATGACATTATTGAATTTAGATTCACGTGACAAGAATATGGGCTATGAAGCTTCTCAGTTCGATCTACAAATGTCATCATCATCATATTGTTTACACATCCTCTATACGCGTCATTAATGCCAATAGAGTCATGTCAGGATCTATATGTCGCGTATAGACCTATACGTGGTGATAGGCCTACACGTGATGTATAGGGGTCACAACATTCCCATTGATAGACTCCTCATACGCTGCGTATAACCCTATACGTGACGTATATGGAGAAAAGATAGTGTTAATAGGAGATGGGATGTGCCCATGGAGCTAAAAAAAATGTCATCATCATATGCACATATTAATGATATTGGAATCACCAAATTCAACGATTGTTTTGCCACCTTGAAGTTCCGATACGATGCAGTATTAAAAATTGCTTCTTCCCAATGAGTCATGGGTATCTGATCATAATCAAAAACTAATTGAAAAGATATTTATATAAACCTGTAGGTTATTTAATGTTATATTTAATATATTTGTTGATTCTTCCAAAATAACAAGAAAGAAATTTTATAGAAGTTCAGTTATTTTCGTTTAATACTTCAAGAAACATGTTTGGATTTTAGTTGTCCGTAGGGGTGTAAATGACACGTAGCGGCTCGAGATCGGCTCGGGATCGGCTCGGTAAAAAGTTCGAACGAGCCGAGCCTTAACAAGCCCGAGCCCGAGCCTGAAATATGGTTCGTTTAGTTATCGAGCCCGAGCTCGAGCCCTAGATACAAAGCTCGATTGGGCTCGCGAGCCTTAACGAGCTAGAGCCCGAACCCGAGCCCGAGCCTAAGTTACAGCCGAGCCTAAGTTATAGCCATAACGATTGGGCTCGCGAGCCTAAGTTATAGCCGAGCTTTTGCGAGCTCGAGCCGAGCTTCTGAGCTCGTTTGAGATTCTTAAATCACCTCGAGCCGAGCCGAGCTGAGCTCGAGCTTTGGATTTTACTAGCGAGCCGAGCTCGAGCTCGAGCTTCACAAAACCTTAACGAGCCCGAGCTGAGCCCAGTCAGGCTCGGGCTCGGCTCGGCTCGTTTACACCCCTAGTTGTCCGTTATGAAGTGAGGTTGAAGCACTAGGGTCTAACTGGGTGAGCGGATGGCTGAGCTAAGATTTGTTCTACGGTTCTTGTCGCAAGACTCATATACGTCTCATATATACCGTATACGTCTCTTCTTGTCGTAAGACTCAGACTTAGATATGAGACTTTAGACATGGTAACGTTGAGCGCCATATAATCCTAAAAGCCTACAAAGATTAGTAGCACTAGGTAGGTAAAGGTTTGGATTTAGACATGATATTTGGGTTGTTTTTGCTAAAAAAACACAAAACACAACAATTTAAAATACAATGCGATGTATTTTAGCCATGTAAACACAACTAAAACACAATAATTTAAACACATGTTCTTGACATGGCGTTTTAAGTTTTAAGCCGAAAATAAATTGCTTGTGTTTTCAGTTGTTATGTTTGGTGATATATTGGCCTATACAATCAAAAACATCATTACCAAGTCCAAAAAATATTGTCTACATATCATTTTTTTAATCATTCTCACAAAATATGGCATTTTTACGCTAACCTCACCCAGTAGCACTAATCACATATCACTTACATCTTATAACTTAATTCTTAAAGATCGTTATGTCAACTAATTGGGGGTTGGTTCGGTTTGAAATTTATAGATTCAAATTCAATTTGAATCCAAATTCTCTATTCGGTTTGGATAAGGACCCGATTTGATTATTCGAAATTCAAAATTTGAATACAAATTTGAAATCGCTATTCGAATTTATTAGCAGGGGTGGTGCCCCCTACCCCTCGACTTTTCCGACGTAGTGCAATTTTTTATTTACGTTTTTCGTATTACGTTACCTTTGAAAATTATCGAATGTTATCACTTAGGTTGGGCGGTGTGGAGACACCCCACACCCCCGTCCCACCTTTTTTGCATCGTCTACGTCCAAAACACTGCACCCTTCCCCCGTCTCCGTCCCCCCCCCCAACCCCGTCCCTCCCTAGACGCCCGGGATGGGCCAATAGGCTGAAGAGAGAGAGAGAGAGAGAGAGAGAGAGAGAGAGAGAGATCATTTGAATATTATTATTATTATGACCGTTATTTATAGGGATGGCCGGTCGTGATGGTTTTCAAGGTGGAGGAGGTGGTTTCCGGTGGTAATGGTTTCAAGGTGGAGGAGGTGGTTTCCGATGGTTATGGTTTTCAGGGAGGTGGAGGATGTGGGTATCGGGGATGGCCGGTTTTAGGGTGGAGGAGGTGGTTTTCCTTGGTGATGCTTTTTAGGGAGGTGGAGGAGGTGGGTATCGGGGATGGCCGGTTTCAGGGTGGAGGAGGTGGTTCCGGTGGTGATGGTATTCAAGGAGGTGGTGGAGGTGGGTATCGGTGGTGGGTTTCAGAGACATGGCTTTTTTTTCGCTGGTGGGTTTCAGTCGAAGGCGAACGATCCGATGCTATCTCGGCTTCTTTTTTCAATTTTGGTTTATACCATCTTTTTTTTCCATTCCTTATTTATTGTTTATTTTAAAATTAAAAAAATTAATTAAAAAATGCAAGAGACATGAACCTTAGGTGTTGTCCTTGGTGGCATTCTAGGTGCCATTGAGACATAACCATTTTCATATCTCAAGACCCCATAGCCTTAAACTTTGATCTAGATTTGAAGACGCGTTGACAAAGAATAGAAAGCAACAATGAGAAAGTGAAGCATTGGCCTAATTGAGTGAAGATGCGAGGAAGGACTAAATGAAGCTATTTATCCTTAGTAGGGGTCATTCATGAAATAAAGCTTAAGTCTGTAGATTGATAACAGATATTAGAGATTCAGGGGGTGTTTGCGGTTGCGTTGTGAAATGGATTTTTAGATCATTGCGTTTTGAAAGCGCAAATAATCAGTTTTTAGTGTTTGAGGTTGAGTTTTGAAATTAATTTTTACGCTATCAAAACGCAATAATTTACCACCCCTGCTTTCCCAAAACGCAGAATCTGATATGAAAAATCAATCCCAAACATCCTCTTAATCATCTTTGTTAGAGTTGATTTATTATCAGATAAATCTGGATAGATCCAGATTCTACTTGAAGTAAAATCGAATC
Source organism: Ambrosia x helenae (assembly GCA_030844895.1). NCBI lineage: Eukaryota > Viridiplantae > Streptophyta > Magnoliopsida > Asterales > Asteraceae > Ambrosia > Ambrosia x helenae. The sequence continues at coordinate 4,607,404 of CM061227.1, read as the reverse complement.
ATGATATTAATTGCTTACTACAGAACAAAATCAGAAGTTTTTTTTCTATATGAAAAATTTATTGTAACAAGTGAACTATACATATTATAGATACTAGATTTTTGCCCGCGTATACACGCGGTTCACCAACGTACATCTATTTAGGGAATTATATTGTATAAGAAAAATACAGAAAAAATATTGTATTAAAGTATAAAACAACGAATACAAATTTTATTCAAATATCACTAAGTATTTCTTTATACACCACGTTTCTGGTTTTAGTTTTCACATTCCCATTATCATCTAGTATAAGTAACTTCACTCCTGCCCTGCTTTTTACTCTTGACAAAGCAACATAAAGTTGGCCATGTGAGAATACAGGTTCGCTTAAATACAATCCAACCTTAGATAAAGACTGACCCTGGCTTTTGTTGATGGTCATTGCGAAACATGCGCTTATTGGAAATTGACGCCTTTGAAACTTTACAGGAATCTTGATATCAGATGGTATCAGATTTATTCTAAGAATAAGAGTTTTGATACCAATGTTTCCACCTGATATGATTTCGGCCTCAATAACACGCTTTGCAAGTTTGGTGATCCGTAATCGCGTACCGTTACACAATTCATTTTGTTGATCTATGTTTCTCAACAACATAACGGGAACACCGACCTTTAGTGTTAGTCAATGATTAGGCAACCCAGAAATTTTTAAACCTTATATAATAGAACCTCCAAAACACTAAATAAGAAAATCCTATAGGTAAGGGATTAAGTTGTTCAAGGGACATCTAGAATTAAGAGGATTACTTATGAAGATGAATTTATGATTTTGACCAATATGTGCATAATGCATCAAAACCTTATATCATAGACCTTATCTCATGAAACTAATGGCAGATTTTATTCAAAACCAACATAAGCCAACAAGCAAAGAGACTAGCAACCACCAACATACAAGCCACAATTCAGTTAACATAACATTTAAATGCCCATTGAAACCAAAGACCTCATTTTAGCCCTATTTTTCACCAGAAAGTACGCCATCGATTTGATATCTTCTATGATCTTTTAGATTATCGCCGGCGATTTTCAAAACACTTTTGTCGTTCCTCGTTTTCCAAAGGTAACAACATGACTCATATATCACAAAAAGATTGAAGCAGGGTTCATAAACCTTTTTATAGAATATTGTTGCAAAACCCATTCTCAAAACATATGCAACAAACAAAACACTTGAAACTAGTTAAATGTGATCAGAATTTTGTAAGAGAAAACAATTGAGATAAATCAATTTGAGGCTCAGATTAGTAAACAATCGAGCAACGAGGATAAATCCGCCATGGCTGCATACTTACCGGTTGCCATGTGAAACAACATGACCATCCGGGTTACCCTGCCAAGATACGGATAATCTCATCTATGCTCGATTTCACTCAGACGCATTAAAAAACTCATCATCATAGCCTCTTAAGGGACATATACCGAAAAACATGGACTCTGAATCCAGAAACTTAATCCATCCATAATTTAGTATACATATAACACAAGGACCATTAATGTAATAACTTCTCGACCCTTAACTAGGACTCATAGCCTCGTCTTTAGTAGGATCGGTTTTGCTATTCAAAAGAGAGGTTGCGACGCAGCTTGTTGCTACTTTCCCTGGGTTCGAGTCCGAAAGGCGCGGAAAACTGGGAGTGTGTTATTTATTTGTTTGGACTGATGAAGGGTTGTTGATTTAAGCAGAAAATCATGGGCTTCAAAGAACAAATTTTGACTTTAAAAAAAGTCAAAATTGGACTTTGACAGAGGAGGGGTCAACAACCCTTAAAAAACCTTCATCCCCTCTAAAATAGCCTCATTTCGTCTGAGTGAAAATAATATTAATATTAAAAATAATAATTAAACTTGATATGTTTTATAGGCTCAGATCTGCATAAATATGAAAGGGGACAAAGTGGGTCGGGGCTCCGGCATGGCTGCAACAGAATCCGGGTTGCCCCGCCAAGATACACGGAGCCCACTTTCACACAATGTTCTTCTCCGCTAACCTTATTATTATTATGCTCGGAATAATATTATTATATGCAGAACAATATCTTCATCGCCTAAAGAGATGCATAAGGGAGTGTGTGTTTGTAGAGAGAGAGAGAGGGGAATATATATGGTTGTGGTTGATAGCTGGTTCTGTTGATGAAGGGCTGTTGAATAATAATAATAATAATAATATTAATAATAAAGGGGAACAATGAAATCATGGGCTCAACAATATTCGTTACCGGATAAAGTAGTGGCAAGAGAGGTGGCAACCGCCCTTATGAAACCTACTGTCTCTCTCGCCGGAGCCTCATTCCGAGCATAATATTATTATTATTTGTCCCCAATTGAGAGTGTAGTAGGTGGTGGTTGTTTTATTTATATTGGTAGTAAGTTTGTCACATTTACCCCTGTTTTTGTTGATTATTTACATTATCAAAGCTGGGTTATTATAGCATAATATATGGGCTTTGTGAACCAAAAGGTTTACATGGCCTCATGATGTTGGGCTTAAATTGAATAGTTAAGCAAAAACATTAAGGCCCTAATTTTTTTAAGATCTGGATATGACTTGTTAGTTAGGTACAAGTAAGAAAATTTTGGACTTCGGGTATGTTTGACAAGGAGCTTTTAAGAGCTTTTAGGAGTTTCAAGCTTCAAGCTTTTAAAAAAAAGCTCTTACTTAATAAAAAGTCTTGTTTGGTTGAAGGGGCTGGAAGCTTTTAGGTTAGAGAAAAAGCTCTACAGTGAAAAGCTACTAGTAGTAGCTTTTAAGAAAAAGCTCTACTAGATACAAGCTTTTAATTAGTAAATGACACAAATACCCATTCTATTTTAAAAATAAAATAAAAAACTTCTTTACAAGCTTTTAATTATGCCCATTTTAGTCATTTTATACATTTTATTAAAAGCTCCAGCTACTCTGCCAAACATCAAAATATATTTAAAAAGCTTCCAGCTTCCAGCTACCAGCCTACAGCTAGTTTTGCCAAACATACCCTTCATATATGACTAAATGACATAGTTGGGGCATGATAAAGGAAATCAATCCCCCTTAAAATTCTTTGCTTTGAATCTCGATCACGATTTGAGGATGTAATAGCCAATGACCAAGAAAAGAAAGCAATGGTATCAAAGCATAATAGCGATCATATTTTGTTGTAGTGGTGACCGAAGAAGCTCATGTGGGTTGCGTCTTGTGTTGATCGGTAGTATTTGGTGGCTTTGTTGCTAACGTCAATTATGAGTCGGTTCGGGTCAACCAGTGTCGTGGGGAAGTGATCGCAAGGGTGGCATGGGTCAAGTGTTTGATCCGTGAAGAAAGTTTACACAATTGGTTTGTTTTGTTGATCGTAAGGCAACAAGTGTTGTGCCGGTGATGTTCAAATAACCGTGGAGCAAGTATTATCCAGTTTTGCAAGATTGTTTTTATAAGTAGGTTAATCAAGAAAGTAAGTAAGAACATTCATTGGAAAGAACTTTTCATGGTTGGTTTCTTGAAATAATGTAGTGAGTAATCAAGGACTTTTCATGGTTGGTTAATCAAGAATGTTGTTCTTGATGAATTAGTCGATAGCGCCCTATACTCTGCCAAAAAGGGCCCCATCAGGCCCTCGGCCATTCGCTTAGCGAGCACCCAAGTTCTAGCCAATTAAATTTTCTTTTAACTTTAATTAAACAATGTTAACCAACCCACACCATGCTAGTTAACGGTAAAGCCCCCTGCTTAAACTCGAGTTGAGAACAGAGAAATCTACGGAAGTTGTGTATTGTGAGATTGCTCCAACCCAAGCATGCTTAATTATTGAGCTATCTTATGTAACAAAAAACTAACGTTTAGGGCTTTTTTTAACCGCAAATGTTTAGTACATAAAATGTTAAGAAAATCAAACATAACATTAACGTTCTATATAAACAAACCTTATCTTTAAAGATTAATGAGAAAAGAGTTACACACACAAATGTTATAATTGGGTTGAAACTTCAAAGATTTATAATTAGAAATCAAAACGCTACAGTTTCTGAAAAATAGGTCTTTCTTCAAAGCTGTTCCACTACCTATGATTTGTTTACATCTTCTACTTCTTTTGATTTGTTCAATATATAATTTATATTCTGATAAACTCAAGTAAGTTTCATTATTACCTTAATTCTCAAGCCACTTTTCACCAAACAAATTTGTATTAAGAATATATATTGTTGACACTTGATAAATTAAACACTACCAACAAGTTTTGCACAATAGACAATGAAAACAAAACATGATTGATGGTAGTGATATTACACCGGTCTAGGTTTCTGCAAAATAAATAAATAACCGCTACAAATATATATATATATATATATATATATATATATATATATATAAAAATAAAAATGATGGAGATGTGCTTCAAGTAGTTGAGCATACAAGAAACCCGGAAACAAAACTGACATTAACCACATGAATTATCACTGAAGATGATCAACCAACGGGGTGACCAGCTCGATAACCACCGGATAAATGCGCATTTGGAGACATTGCACCCAAACCATAACAATACAAATCCAGATTTCCTTTGCGAAAGGGTAGTGAAGGCGCATGTATCATGTAGATCCTTTCGTAGCATGACCAAGATAACTACTTTAGATAGTATCAAGATATTTACGAGCCTTATGGTGATCACTTTGATGATCTTGATCAATATGTCCATAATGCACCAAGATAAATAAAGCCAATACACATCATAGTAAACATTGAATTATTAATAACTATGATTCTATGAAGAGATTCTACAATTTGAAGCAAGGCATGTCTCAAAAGCGACACAAAACAAACAAATTGCATCGAGCTACATACCCAAACATAATTAACCACTCGAATTATCACCAAAGACGATCCTGTTGAATTCTGGAATGAAACACTTGATTGTATACGGTTTGTATGAATCGAAATATAGAAGGAGAGTATGGAGGGAACTTTGAAAAGTAGTTATTAGAAACAATACTTTTCCACACACAATAATACAATGTTTCAACCCTATTTATACATGCTATATGGGTGCGACTAAACCAACATGTCCCCTTAATTCTGTTGTAACCATTCTGTTAAGTTTGTGACACACCAGTCAACTTATTTTCCATTTAAACTTATGATATCTAAGATAATAACAATATCTAACATATATACATAACTTAATTAACACATGTTTATAATATGAATCAAGATTACTTCTAACATTCTCCCCTAATCTTGATTCCATGCACTTCGTCTTTAATTTTCACTTGATGAGGATCTTAATCTTTTCTTTAGGGGCAAGTCCGAGTCACTCCATTCGGCTTCTTTCATCTTGTGATCTTCCTTTGCTTCATCGTTGATTTCGACCACTAGTTCTCTTCCCTTGTATATTAGATGATACCACTCAATCATCTCTAAATAGCGGACGTATGTTTGCCTAAGGTTTCTTGTGATGTCTCTCTTTGACACTAGGCTTGGCAATCCTCTTCCATATCCCATTGACATGGCCACTACCGTCCAATTCTCGTCCGTTGTCACTTTGTCATAACCACCAAATATTTGTACCGTCTTGTAAAGATCCAATAAACAAATTGGATAACCCGTTTCATCTCTTGGTGGGATTGGTGCTCTAATTCTTATCTTTAAGAATTCTTTCATAAACCAATCTACGGTTCTTTAAAACTCTAACTCGAACCTTCTTTTGTATCTTTCAACCATGCTAGTAATATGGATTAAATCCATAAAGACAATACAATCTTGTAATTGTGTACCTTCGGTTGGATACATCACCGGACCTCTTTCCATAACACCTTCGTATTGATCTTTGTAAATGGAATGGTCATCAAAGTGCTTGAAAATGGACGCTCTTTCTTTATCTTCATCAGTTATTCCCTTCGTCTTGTCGCCTTCAAATCTAATTCGTTTTCCTTTGTCTTTGGACCCTTCGAATTTTTCTGATTTGACTTGTTTTTTAAATCTATTTTGATCTCCAATATTACGGCCCTCCTTTTCTTTTTCCTTTTGGCCGAGATCAAAAGCGGGACACTTGAATGTAAAGTGGTCGTCCCCTTCACAAATGCGACATGTAATAACCTTTCTAAATTCTTGTATGATCGGCCTCTTGATGTAACAAACATCGCCATCAAACTCAATCTCTAATCTCTCTTGTGTTAACTTCTCAATGCTTAACATGTTTCTTCTAAGTGTGGGTATGAAAAAAAACAAAACGTTTTGAATTTTATGCAATTGCCCACCACTTGTGATCGCCACCGATCCTTTACCACGGAAATTTTCTTTTCTATAACCACTAGGGCAACCTTCTATTCCAAACAAATTGTTTTAAACGAAAAACAAATCTTTGTTGCCACATCCGTGTTCCTTTCGAGTCAAAATCGCAAACCATATATCATTCCAACCCTTTTCATCACTTCCCTTTACCATAAATTCGGTTTTTCCTATTTTCTTAGGACAATTACGTCTATAATGAAAGGGTTCTTTGCACTTACTACAACACATAGTAGAAGGATATTCGGGCACTTCTTGATCGAACTTCACTTGTTGATTGAATTCCTTTTGTGCTTTCTTTCTTTTCTCTTCGTGATCCCTCACAGATACACCACTTGAACCGATGTTAAACGAAGATATCTTGATGTTAAGAGAGTCTCCACTACTCTCGCATTCTGCCTTCTTGGCCTTCCATTTATGATCCACATGATCATACACAACGTTAGGAATTAGCGGCCCAAAACCATAACCGCCCTTTGTTCCTAAATAATCTTCTTCGTCTTTGTTAACATCTAATAAACCACCACAGGTCTTTGGTTCTTTTGGCTCTGATGCCATGTTGAATTCTGGAATGAAACACTTGATTGTATACGGTTTGTATGAATCGAAATATAGAGGGAGGGTATGGAGGGAACTTTGAAAAGTAGTTATTAGAAACAATACTTTTCCACACACAATAATACAATGTTTCAACCCTATTTATACATGCTATAGGGGTGCGACTAAACCAACATGTCCCCTTAATTCTGCTGTAACCGTTCGGTCAAGTTTGTGACACACCGGTCAACTTATTTTCCATCTAAACTTATGATATCTAAGATAATAACAATATCTAACATATGTACATAACTTAATTAACACATGTTTATAATATGAATCAAGATTACTTCTAACAGATCCACGAACACACCATCGTTGGTGTTTCAAACTCCAATCACACAAGATATACAAACTCACAAGAAGAATATTTTTACTCTTTCAAAACTCTTGGCATTCATTTAACCAAAGAACTTACATTAAATAGAAAGAAATTAAAAAAAAAACGTGCAATTAAAGATAAGGGAAACCTACCTGCTAACCCATTACTTTGACTACTTGCATAAACAAAAACTGATCCATGATCCATTTAAAACACCAAAAACATGTGATTAATTAAACCTGTTATAATAAAAGATGGTATTATACATCTTATAAGTTTCAATTTTAATGTACCAATATTTATTGTTATTGTTGCTTTAATATCTTGCATGAGGTATTTCAGGTTGAGGTGCATTTGACTTAATGTCGTGTGATATTTGGATGTGCTGTTGGGTTGCTGGACTTCTCTTGGTGGATATTGGGCTGATGGAAGCTGGACTTTGTAGCAGTAGTTGGAGTCTTGGCCCAATAGGTCATATATGTGGCCCAGGTCAGGTCGTACCAACTCCACATAAAAACTGATGGAGTTGGTCCATGGGGTCAGCCGAATGACCAATAGCACTAAGTTAGTCACAAAGGCCCTTGAAAATCCGACCATATTCAGAGACCAATTTATCACCTTTTTGAATGAGACGAAGATTATCTCTTAAATTTTGTACATGCTCAATGGACATGTTACAAAATGCATTCTCAAGTGCTAAATCATATGTCACGAGCCGTAGTCAAGCCAACCGTGACCGCCAATGCTTGCTCGGTAAGCGAGGCATTAAGTAATATGATGGCTTGTTGTTCACCTTGTAACCAAGTAATATACTCGGGGTTAGTTAGTGAGCATGGGGGAGGGAGCCGAGAGAGATCCATTAACATGGGAGACAACTTGTTGGTATGATAATAAAGGAAGCATTTGAGTCCTCCAATAGATAAAAGTTTGTGGAATTGAGTTTAGCGACAATCATAGGTGCAAGGTCATTCTTAGGAGGAGGAGTAGATGATGAGGCCATTTCGATAGAAGTAAAAAGAGGGTAGAAACGATTACAGAAGGGATAAGGCCGGGCAATTGGAGATGAGTTTGGGTGGGGAAGGAAAAAAGCTAAAAGAAAGAAACCAACGGAATGTGAAAGATCAAGAGGAGAGGAAACTTAAGTTCTAGTTATTTGGCTTTATACCATGTTTAAGTGGTTTTCAATGCATTCTATTGATGAGGTTAAATGCATTATATAGACACGTAAGTTACTCTTTAGCTACCTATACAATATATAAAATACTAGAATACATCAATATCTAACATACGTACTAACCAATATTTTATATACTACCAATAAGAAGCTGACATATATATTTTGGATGTTGGGTAAGCTATGTAGATGGAGTTTTTGAGGCACCACTTATACAGTTTATCATTTTTATGGGAGACCGACATGAAGGTAGGTTGACTACAATCATAGGAATTGTATCAAAAGCATTTGGTGATGATACTTTTCAAGAACCAAAGGTATTAGTTGGTCCAAATTAATGATTTTTATACATTTCCAAGACTATAGTCTGAGATTAAAAGGTTGGTATCTAGTTATCTTGTCCAAGGTTGACGAATGTACTATGTTGAACATATGGTTAATTGATAATAATGCTACTAAAAGGAGTTGCAGGATGATAAATGGTGAGTATATTAAGTTGATCAGGATGGTGTTTACAGATTATCCTTCAACGATAAGTGTTGATCCAGAAACTTTGTCTATATTTTTTAATTGATGCTGTAATTTTCAATGGTACTAACTAGTTTTATTATATAAATGATATCTTGTTGGTTTTTAGGGTGAATATTTTATCAGCTTTAAGAGTTTTCAATTGTACAAAATTTTGGATTATGCTGAATTTGTGTATTTGCAGTTGAAGTTGGGATACACTTAAAGCCTAGGGATATGTGTCTGACGATATATGGTTAATAATTTGTAAAGAGAAGCTCTCAAAGTTAGAAAAAAACAGGGGGGATGTCGTGTTGATTACCTGCTGTGTATTCAAGCTTATCAGAATTTTGGCGATTCGTTTGTCTCATTGGATAATAATGTTGTAGCTGAACTTTCTTCATCTCAAGACTTAACTACTTAGTTGAAGCTCATCCAAGCTTCATCAAGAGCAACGAATACATTGATGAAGACTTATGAAAATAAAAGATCTAAATCGAAGTCTAAAAAAGTTTACTTTAGGCCCGTTTAAAAAATGCTTGTAATTGCATCTGCTAATGTACTAGCAGAAGAGGCTGTGAAAATTGATTCAAAACATATGGTAATATCTATACAACATACAAAGAACTTAAATGGGTTCCTATCTTGCTGGTGCAGTTGGTTCTACAAATCATCCAAAATTTACCCATGTTATAAACCTCCAACTGGATCCATTAAAACCAAACTCGCATTGGGAAGAACATTAAGCAAGGACCAGGTTGTTAGTAGAACTTAGTAAGTTTGGCACGCATGGGAGGTTTCATAGTAGTTTTAAGTGCTGCAATTGCTCTCGGTCAAATTACTTAGTCCGGTCCATTTTGTTGTGGCGCCTTGTGTAAATTTGTTGTAGTTCTTGAGGTCAGAACTCTTATGGGGGAGTATTGTTACATATCAAATAGTATATGAACTACATTGTAATTACTAAAAAGCATAGGGTGTGTTTGGTTTTTTAATTGTGAATGAGATGGAAAGTATCCATAATTTGAGCAATTAGCTTCTTCTCTCTGAGTTTTCTTCGTTCCCATAATCGATCTTTAACATTTTATTTTGATGACTTAAATATATATCAGTTTTTTAAAGACATCCTCTATTTGATATTATTTATTGGTGCTTACTGATTATTCTTCTCATGAACAACCCCCCCCCCCCCCACACACACACACAGATTACTTGACATTCGACAACTTCCTTCACTTGACAATGAAATTGGCTGGGATATCCTAGTATTTAGCTTTACGAAATATAACTTTAAATAGTAACCAAACAGATGTACTAGCAATTAACCAGACAGGTTCATGCTTATGATAAGGGTCATCCCAGCTATGACAACCGCATGCAAATAATACCTGCGAAAGAGTAGAAAAACAAATTTTCTATTGACTATTTACCTATGTAATAGTATAATCATTCGGTGAACTTCTTGTATAAGTAACTGTGGAGAAGTTTCCTACAGGAAACTCCTTTTCCATGAAAAACAAGGGCTTATTGGGTTGCAGCAATTCACCCTCGCTGTCCATCAACAGAACTACAGATGACATGTTTGGCCTATCTCCTGCCTTTTGTTGAACACATAACAACCCAACATTGAATAATCTTATAGCTTCAGGAGGATGGCAGGATTCAATACAACTTGCATCGATTAATTCCATTGATCTGCCTGCGTTATAGAGACTCCATACCTTAATGCAATGTAGAACATATAAGTTATTAGTTGTAGTTCAAGTAAATGACTCTTTGCAAAATGTAGGGGTAGTTTGTAGCAGTGAGCATACATGTTCAATAAGATTATTTTCGTTTTCGGGATCGATAAATCCTCTATTTCTCTTCCCACTCAGAATCTCCAACAATAAGATGCCAAAGCTATATACATCTGACTTTATAGAGAAAAGACCATCTAGTGCATACTCAGGGGACATGTAACCACTGCAAGCACACAACATTAAGGTTTTATAAAGGATTCAAATATTTATAAGAAAAAAATAAATAAAAGAATTGAGTAGGTAGTTTCATCATCATTGTCTTACTATGTACCAACAACTCTCTCTGTGTTTGCTTGGGTTTCATTTCCTCCAAAACTTCTAGCTAATCCGAAGTCTGATATTTTAGGGTTCATATCCTGATCTAGTAAAATGTTGCTAGCTTTAAGATCTCTATGGATGATTCTTAATCGTGAATCGTGATGTAGGTAAACTAGTCCTCGAGCAATTCCTTTGATAATGCTGATACGCTTGGTCCAATCAAGAGGCATACTTTGATCTTTATCTAGCCAACATGTTTGTTTAGTAAGTTTTAGTTTTTGCAATAAAAAGTTCCTAAATTTTTACCAATGTATAATACTATAAATTATCCAATTCTATGTATGATTCCTACCAAAAATAAACGAGTCCAAGCTTTTATTTGGCATGTATTCATATATCAACAGCTTCTCATCTCCATGTATGCAACAACCAAGAAGCTTCACAAGATTTCGATGCTGAAGTTTTGAAATGCAGATGACTTCGTTCTTGAACTCATTAATTCCTTGACTTGAATTCTTCGAGAGACGTTTAACTGCGATCTCTTGCCCATCTTCTAGCATACCCTGCGATTCACCATTTTCAATGTGAAAAACTATACAAATCACAACGATGACTTCCATGTCTAAGTTTTTTTGTTTATTATGATTATTAATTTTATTTATTTATTTTTGTTTTTGATGTTGTTGTAATCGGCATGCTTTACACCGCAAAGATTAGTTTTCTTATTATGCATAAGGAATGACAATGCAACTTTTATTTTTGATTATTCCAAACAATTTCAGTGTTACAGAACCATCATATTGATTGGTGTAAAGAAATTACCTTATAAACAGCTCCAAATCCACCCTCTCCAAGTTTATTGTCAAGTGAAAAATTGGCAGTGGCATAAGCAATTGAAGAGAAGCTAAATAATGGTTGCTCCATTTCTTCTTCATGGCTGGTAGAGGCATTCAAGATTTTCCCTACACTTACAGAAAAACGTGTTGTTATGTAAATACAAATTTATAGTTATGTTATCTTATGAAAATATGTTATGTGTATATGTATGTTTATTAAGATATATGTAAATATTAGAATTATAAGTCTGTAAATAGTTAGTATAAACATAAGTTGATAGACAGTTACAAATGGGTCAAAAGGAAAGCAGTGCAGAAGTGATCTAACGACAGAAGTGAGGTGCCTCTTGGATGAATGGACAAGATCAAGTATAGAGGGACACAGCGGTTGAAATCACAGTTGAAACAAAACTGTCGGGAAAATAACCGCTAACCGTTTTTCATTTCCTAGTATAAATAAGAATGTAATGTTTCATTTGTTCTTTACCAAGATTGTTCCAAAACAGATCAATCCATTCATAAAACTTTATGTCCATATTTCGTTTGTTACAAAAGTTTCATTGCTCTTTATCATTTGTTCGATCATTTCATTGTTATAGAATCAGTGTTTTGTTATTTCCGCTGTTGTATCATTTGATAGTCCAACAAAACTGGTATCAGAGCCAGAAATTCACTGAGTCTTCACTCACAATCAAATTATCTATTTTGTCCCGAAGAGAAAGTATGTCTCAATCCTCTGAAATATCTTACTCTGGATCAAGGATGCAATACAAGAACAAGAAGAAACAAGAATGAAGAGATGCCATGAAGACACATAGGTTCGACACAAGATCATGTTATTATTGCCATGAACCAGGCTAGGGATGGCAATCAAACCTGAACCCGATGGGTAAACCTGAAACCCGACACATTTGTGATGGGTTTGGGGTCGGGTAATCGGGTATGGGATTAATTTTTATTTTTTTCGCGGGTTTGGGACGGGTTTGGGATTTGATGATATACCCGTTTACCCGACCCGATTACCTGATAAAGTATACTCGTTTACCCGATTAGATACCCAATATAATTTTTTTATATATCTTTTTAAATATGTATGGATAATATATCTAATTGTCCATCTAGATTGCCATATTATGCTAAAAATTACCAAAACTTAGTGTATACTATTTGTTATCAATAGCTTTGAGTGTTTTTATATGATTTAGGTATTTTATATTTATACATTATAATATTTACATATATTTAATAATGTTAAATGTAATTAGTTAGTAGTTATCCAATAGATACTCGGCGGGTTTTTGGTGGGATATATCCAATGGGTAAGTTTTTAAAATTAATGGGTTTACCTGAAACCCGCGGGTATACCCGATACATGATGGGTAATTACCCGACACAAACCCGACGGGTTTTGGGACGGGTTTGGGACAAGCATACCTAGTCGGGTATGGGGTTGGGATTACCTAAACCCGTCCCAAACCCGACCCATTGCCATACCTAAACTAGGCCACTTGATAAGTGCCTGCAACATGCGAGAAAGGGACGAAAATTCTCAACTGATAAAAGATGCCATCGATACAGGAATAAGTTATTATCCGAACAAAAAATTTGGAAGTGGATAAGACTATGTCCTATATAGCACGGATAAAGAAATGTGGAGAGATATATGGTACGTAAGTCCAAACATTCAAAACCATATTGCAGGCAATTTAGATTATTTTCTGAAAATATGGAAATCATTCGGTGTTGAAAGTAAATTTCAGAATCAATTTGTTTTCATAAGGGGTGTAGGAATGATAAACATTTCGATGGGAGATCATTCATTGATCATACCGAATATTTTTTTATACTATGGATATAGAAGAAAACATTCTAAGTCTCTCACAATTAAGGGGCTGTTTAGATGATTAAGTGATGGATCATTAAGAGGTCTGAGTGGTTAAGTGCTGAATCATTAAGTTGGACCTCTTAATAGTTAGTTTTCTTGTCCCACATTGGTAGGAGAGCCTCATTAAGGTTCAGCTTAGTTCAGTGCTTAATGGTTCAGCAACATCTCAAATCTTCATGGTTCAGCCTTAACTATTCCATTCAAAAGCTGAAAAAACGCGCTGAATGTTGAATCATTCAACACTGAATGGTTCAAAGCCTCATTAAGAGGCTTGCCAAACAGCCCCTAAAACTACAAGGATTCATTGTAAAGTTAGAGGGAGATGTATGTTATGTTCAAAATATGTTTAAGAACGAGAGTATGCAATTTAAGAGTCTGAAAAACAATAGAGTTTCCAAATACTCTATGCTAATTGAATTGGGAGAGAATCATAAACATGAAAAGAAAGGGGAAGAATATTTGAATGAGTACTTTGAGGAATTAAGCATAGATTCCGAAAGAAATATGAAGAAAATAGAGGACACAGTTCATGACATTAACATAGACTCGTTGGATAAATGCATTGAGTTCTTGGATATCATAGAGAATCTTGAATACCCATGGGCACATAGAGATATCTTGAAAGATCCTTTCTTACAAATGGTGTCTTGGTTCCTGAATTTTTATCTAAAAGTGGCAAATCGACCCATTCCACCAAGAGTAGAAAATGAAAAGAAAGTGGAATTGTATGATTTGTATGTACTAGTCAAGAAAGAAGGGGGTCACCGAAGGGTTTCAAAGTATAATGTGTGGGTTGTAATAGCAAAGGAATGGTGCTTAGAATATGAGGACAAAGACATGTTGCGGGTCCTATATGCTCAGTATCTTGATGTCCTAGAATGGCAATATCAAGTAAGAATGGTAGCAAAGAAGGCGGCTGAGAAAGAAATGACAAACAAAAGTGGAAGTAGCATCCTCAGGAGAACAGAAATTGTGCCAAGAATGATGCCTGTGCTGAATAAAGATTCAAAATCCATTGAAGAAGACTATGCACTTTATATGGGTGGAGATTGGAGTGCAGCAAAGAAGTTGGTCAAGAAAAGAAAATATGATTTCTCAAGAGTTGAAAAATCACTGCAAGAAGCCATGGAAACACTTCAATGAACCCAAGTTTGATTTAGGGGCAGGTGTTGTTATGTAAATACAAACTTATACTTATGTTATCTTATGAAAATATATTATATGTATGTCTATTAAGATATATGTAAATATTTTAATTATAAGTGTGTTAATAGTTAGTATAACATAAGTTGATAGACGATTACAAATGGGTTAAAAGGAAAGCGGTGCAAAAGTGATCTAACAACAGAAGTGGTGTGCCTCTTGGATGAATGGACAAGATCAAGTATAGAGGGACACAACGGTTGAAAACACAGTTGTTACAAAACAACCAGGAAAATAACCGCTAACCGTTTTTCATTTCCTAGTATATATAAGAATGTAATGTTTCATTTGTTCTTTACTAAGATTGTTCCGAAACAGATCAATCCATTAATAAAACTTTCTATCCATATTTTGTTTGTTACAAAAGTTTCATTGTTCTTTATCATTTGTTCTATCATTTCGTTGTTAGAGAATTAGTGTTTTGTTATTTCCGTTGTTGTATCATTTGATAGTCCAACAAAACGTACAGGCTTAACATATGGATAATCTGTTAAGGTGATTTTCCATTCACCGTACATATACTCTTGTTTATTAATGAGCATAAGAAAATTCTTACCTTTCCTGGTTGATTTTGAATGATTCCTTTTCCTACACGCATAACACAGCCATGTAGAGATGAAGCTTATGATCATAACCCCGGCAATGATTACAAGTAAGATGATTTTATGGTTCGCCCCTCCTACCTTCTCGTTGGAAATTGATCGAGATTCTATGTCATAGTCACATATATAGCAACGAAGTTAATTTGTAAGCATTGAATAATAACGCAAAAAAAAGGTGCCTTTACATCATTAGCAGAGGGTCATGCTACATACTGTTGAGGTTATAGAATTAGAAATTATTACCTAACTCAGATGAAGCCATCCTTACAAAAATATCCGGACTGCCACTGCCTTCAGGCAACACTCGCATGTCAAGAAGGTCGTTGAACCAGAGCAAGCAGCCTCTTCCTCTAAGGGCGGGGTCTGGATTTGCGTAAGCCATACAAGTACAATTCTTTAAGCATTTTGTATGACATTCTTCCAGAGTCATGCTCATGTTAAGCCATGTATTTTCTGTGTCTGGCAATTTTAGATTAGAATACCTAATAAACTCTTCTGATCCATCTTTGCATTCGAGTGGTGTTCGCCTAGTACAACCACCTGACCAATCGGCTATCTCCCAACCCCTTTGGTTTTTGGGTACCAACCTTTTGTTATCCAAGCAACTACAGACCTCTTTACTCGTCATATTAACGCTGCATACTCCATAAGCATTACAAATGTTGTATGTATCACAGGTATCTCCAGGGTGTGACGCCACAAGCTCCCACCTTCCACCATGATCTCCCCAAGCCCAAATTTGTCGATGCCCAGAAGAATTCACTGTGACCCTTGTTAGGTATGGACTGTCGTCGAGATTATAGAAAGCAGACACCTCACGTTCGTTAATAGTTACATCGAGCATATGAGTAACGTCAGTGAAATTAGAAATACCAACAAACCGTTGATTGCTCCATGGTTGACCACGGTATAAGACCACGCCCCTTAGTTTTAGTTTGCTTGCAGGATAACCGAGTGTGTCAATGACCCATGTCAATTCACCAGGAGCCGGATCCTGACTACTCTTCCAAGATGACAGATACCATTCCTTGTTCCTCAAGTAATCTCTCCCTAACTTCATGCCAGGTAGAAGAGTGTCAGTTGGGTAATCGAAACTCTCCCAGATAACCTTCTCGTTTTGGTCAACAACCAGATTTCCGTTGTCATAAAGCTTTGCGGTTGCATTCCCTGATGTCGTTGTGTTAGATGACCAAATCATGCTGATATTGTTAAAGAGACCGAGGTTTCCATTATCAGTGATCTTTAACACAAGCAATGATCCGCCAGGAAGTGGGCGGTCTCTGTTTGCAACCCAAACGACGGTCCTATCAGTGATTTTCTTGTACCAAATACCAAGATATGTGTTGTTAGAGTTACCAGGCTGAAAAAATCCCAGTTCGAAAATTCCGGTGGGAGAGACCAACGTATCTCCATCTGTTAGAAACCTTGAATCTGAAATCATGTCGAGTTCAGCAGCGTCACTTTTGTGAAAAAACAGTAAGGCAAACAGAAGCATGGCTGCTCCCTCCATATATATCCTGCATTATTATTTTCATCAACTAATTATTTAGCTTATATATATATCTCGAGCGAAATATTAATATTAATAATCATAACGTAAAAAGTAGAAGTAGATCCAAGGCCCATCCATTTAAATCATGCACCATATCGAGTTCATGTTGGGTACGTAAGTGTCAACAAGAACAAATAAAATTAGTAACGGCTAAAGTTTCAACTAAAACTTCAATCAAGTTTAAACGTTTATGAAACCGAAGAGGCGTGAGTAAAAATCCAAAGTCATCTTAATGACATGGCACTCATAGAGACATTCTCTTCCTTGAGTGTGTCACGTGTTATCCATGTGGCATTGAGATCTTTTAGGAAAAAAATAATTTAAAAATAAAATTGGTTTTTTCACCCTCATGTTTCCTCCCATGACATGGCACTCATAGATGCATTCTCTTCCTTGAGTGTGCCACGTGTCATCCATGTGGCATTGAGATCTTTTAGGAAAAAAATAATTTAAAAATAAAATTGGATTTTTCACCCTCATGTTTCCTCCCATAATTTTTAAACGTTAATATCTTTAATATACGAGATTTTTTTAAGAAAAAAATTACACCAAATTAACGAGCGTTTTATTATCTTTCCACGAGTACCATAGTGCTATATAAAAAACAAAGAAATTTTGTTGTGGGTTTTTGTTCATACAGGAAAAAAACACAAAGTGTTCAGGCAAATCATTAATCATGTATAGGCAAGTCACTAATTATGTTCAAATCAGTAAATATGATTTTTTTTCAACCAGAGCCGAATGGGTTAATAGAGTTATACGTTGTTTTAAGTTAGGTATCAATATTAGTATGTTAGAGTTGTACATTTGTTTAGTCTTTAAGATAAGTGTTAATATTAGAGTTACATTAAAGTTCTACATTCTTTTAGGTTAGGTGTTAGCATTGGAGTTGTACATTGTTAATTTGTTTTAGGTTAGATATTAATATTAGAGTTATACATCAGTTTATTTCATATGTAAAATTGATGTATCATATTAAATTTCTCAACCCGGGACGCTCCCGGGGTATAATCTAGTTTATATATATAACTATCTAAACAATTAAGAAATATGTTATATGGAAAAATACACAATGGTACATAAAAGACACAATAATATAACGTATATTCTAAAAACTACAAGCTAGAACCCCCAAAAAACGAGGACCTAAAAACTAACGTTGTAGGGTTCGATAAGACGATTCCAATGCCGTTTGAATGAGTTCAATCGGAGTCCATTTGATACCCTTCCTACGACTTCCTATATTTCTTTCACTGTGTATTTGATCCCAACCCTATGGATTAATTTAAAATAATTAGAAAATGTAAGAAAGATAACTCCGGATCAGTAGCGAACCTTGAGCGGAATTTTGGGGGATCAGAAGTCACCGGTTACGGAGCTCGAAACTGTATATACCAAAAAAAAATTTATATGGATACTATATAATCGAAACTTTTAACCGAAAATTTGGGGGTCGGCCGCCCCTCCCCGCCCCTATGAAGCTCCGCCTCTACTCCTGAAATGGAATCAATATTCATTAGCTTGAACTCTTAATGATTGGAAGTTATAATATTAATACACACAATAATGAAACATTGAGGAATGGAGAGGATTTTACATGCCAAAAGAATATATATCAGAGCAAAGTAGGAATAAGAGGCGAATGTCGAGGGCATTGACAAACATCAAGATGTATTAAAATAATGCCCGGCAAATGGAGAAAAGAACAAAAGTAGGTATGCTTTTCGTATGCATGGTCGGTCAAATTAATTATTATTGTTCCTGTTTACTTTTTGTTTTTCTTGGAGACATTTTATTTTCGTTTTTCTGATGGTTAGACCAACTCAGAGCTTTTTCATCTGGGCTGCCCCAATAATTGTGTCCTTTTCCATATTTCAAAATAAGTGGATTTCTAATATTACGCGGTGTGGTGGGAATTTATGGTTGTTCACGAGTCGAGTCGAACTGAACGGACCTTTGCTCATGTTTGGCTCATTTACAAACCGAACCGAGCTGAGCGGCTCGTTTACAACCGAGCTGAAAAGCGAGCGAGCATTGTTCGAGAGCAAATTTTTTCGAGGGAGCGTCGAGCGAGAAACGAGCGACGAGTAATTTGGACAACCATGAAATTGGGATGTTATTTTCAATGTTTTCGTTGTCGAGTGAGAACTAAGGCGGAAATGTCCAGTGGGGACACTAATATTGAGGTCTGAGTGTACAAGAATGAGGCTTAGGTTGAGGCAATGAGCATACTACAGGGAACAATTGTCGCTTTGTGACATAAGGTGATATCAAGCGACGACTAGGGATAGACGACTAATAACATAAAGAAGTCAAGGCTGTCATGTTACGACTTAGGGTTTACTATTAAACTTAGTATTAAATTTTTATTTGATAAAGCGGGTTAGTCATATTTTATTTGCATATATTGAGCCAAATGTTATGTATAAATCTGTAAATATTACTATGATTTGTGGGTATATATATAAATATATATATATAATAAATAAATAATAATTTATTCGACCCGAACCAAGCCGAGCGGACCTTTGCTCGTGCTTGGCTTGCTTACAAACCGAACCGAGCCGATCGGCTCATTTACAACCGAGCGAACGATCGAGCGAGCATTTTTCGAGCATTTTCCGAACGAGCGGCGAGCGATTTGAACAGCCCTAGGTGGGATCAATGAAGCTATCTCATCTAATATAGAGTTTCCTTTACAGAGATATTCATGAGGATTTACATAATATATCAAAACCTATTTGGGAGATATATGTACCCCGTGCGTGCGCACGGCCCCACATCTCCACACACGTCAGTAGAAAGCGCTGACCAAACCTTCTAGAAGCCTGCGCATAAATCCTAATACATGCCAGCTATGACCCGACAAGAAAAGGGACATGCAGCCAATCAGAGGTCGTCATTCCCTGCTCCATGATCACCTGCAGGTACAAGGTACAGAGAAAGGACAGAAAGGACGATTGCGAGACACGTGGACCTATCACAAGAGGACAACGCCTGAGCTCCAACAGTTAACAAACGTGCCTAAATAGGTTATACTCATTTTCTTGAATCTTTTGTTCCAGATTTTGGGTATAGGTAGTAGTCATGATTGAATTAATGGTGGGTTTTGAAAAGAGAAGTGTAGGTTTGTTAATAGTGAGTTTCGAAGGAAGGTGAAGGTCAGATGAAAAAGGTAAAGGTTTGTTAATGGTGGTCATGAAGGCAGATGAAGGTCGTTAATGGCAAATATGGTGGTGAAAGAAAATGGTTAAGGTAGTTGAAAAAACGGTTAAGGGTACCGAGAGTCAGTAGCTCTGGTACCAACTTGTTAGATACGAGAAGAAAGAAAGAAGACATGGGGGAAAATCATTCATATCATAGCTGCCAATTACAATAGATCTTCCCTGTAATTATACACAGAGTCCTGCCCTTCTAACTAACTTTGTTTATCACTAACTTTTGAACTATTACAACTTGACAAAATTAACCCTTGACTTCTAACTTATTACATTTTAACCCCCTATTATCCAACACAGTTAGACAGTGAGGTATTGAGTCGGAAAGTGGGCAATGGTAGACCCATGAATTATTTCCTGGGGTGCGACCCTGGGTTAAACTAAACTTTTTGTTAAAATAACATTGGAATGTTATTATCCATTTAATAAGGTAACTAGTCAGATGGATTTATTAGTCACCTTCAAGTGGATTTATTAATAAATTTCTAACTTGTTATGTTTTATGTTTTTATGGGGAAAATTAAGAGATGGGATTGGAGGTAGTTGGGCTTGCAGTTGAACACTAAGCTAAAGGAATAGAAGATTGCGGGCTAACTATTATAGTGAGCCCATTCCAACTTATTAAGTCGGTGTGATATAATAAGCCCAAGACGTCAATTAGGGCTTGTGACAAACGGCAAAATTAAATGCAATTTTAAATTAATGGTATTAATTTAGCCTTTAGAGGGTAGCAAATTCCCCTTAGGATGCATAGGAGTGCATTTGTTTAATTAGAAGAGCGGCACAATCGTGTGCGAATAAACTTGTCCGGTACGGACGTTGGTGATTACCGGTAACAATTAGATAACTGAAAACGCATCTGGATGCCCAGGATATAAAATAAAGGTCATTTTCATGAAATATAATGTGTTTTGAAACTCCAAAACCATAAATGAAAACTTCAAATAGGAATCTCTCGGTAAAGAATAAAGTTCGCGTACCGCACCTAATACGCTTATAACTTATAATTTCACCCGATTAAAGCCTAAATAAATTACCAACACTTAAACTAAGCAATGTTTAAGGGTTATTGGAGGCTATTATAATTTCCAGATAACTCGTAATTAAAACCCTAACTAAAGACTTAAAACATAACTATCTTAGTTACTTGATACTTTTGACCAAATGGACCCCGCAACAACCAAACCAAAACTAGCCACCACCCTCTCATATTCCTTTTTTTTACAACCTGGTAGATTTGATTTGATTTGATATGGAGCATGGTTATGGATATTTCATATTATTATGTGTACTTGATAAATCTATTATAAAGACAAGTTCATCGTATCCATTTTCAAAACACTAAAAACTCTCTTCTTCTTGCCTCTTGAAGCCGTGAATTTCTTAGCACCCACAAACACCCACATTTCAAGTTTACAACACAAAATTCATCCATATTAAAACCCTTTTTCATCAAATACAAGTGTGTTAAAGATCTTGGAGCATAAACTAAGGAAAATACAAGTGGGTTCGATACGCGGTATACCTCACCTACCAACAAGCCCTAGCTATAAAAGGCAACTTATCTTCTTCCCCCTTCATTTGACACCCGCAGACAACACCCCCCCCCCCCGAAAACACTCTGCAACCTCTCTCTACTCTCTCTCTCTCTCTCTCTCTCTCTCTCTCTCTCTCTCTCTCTCTCACGCTCGTCTCTCTCCCTTCCTCACCAATCCTTCCTCTCCCTTGTTCCTGTTACAAGAACAGCCGGCCACCACCAAGCTTGGGTGGTGGCGGCGCAACCTCACCAGCAAACAGCAGCAGCAGCTCGGTGGTCGTTCCGGGTTATCTCGTGTTCGAGTGGTTGTGGTTTTTGGCTCTTGTCTTTGTACTGGTCAGCTACAAGTCCTAGTTATTGGTCCGGCTGAGATGGGTTCAACCCGAATCTTGAGTTTCCGCTCAGATCTGATTCCGGGTTTTGGGTTACGGTTTTGCTGTAGTGGTTGTGATGTGCAGATGGGTAGTTCGAGGTTGTGAAGGTCAGGTTGGTTGAGGCCGGTGTCGGGTGGTGGTCAGGTCCGGTCGATGGTGGCTTGGTCCGGGTTTGGTTGTGGTTCGGTCGGGTTTTGGAGCAGGTTGCTGGGGTTCGTTTTCGAGTTCAGGCCCTAGGTCTTGGTTCAGTTTTGGTCCCGGCTAGGTCCGGGTCAGATCCGTGTTCGTTTTGATCTCGAGTCAGTTTTGGGTCTTGGGAGTTATGATATTTGGACACGGTTCAGCTTTTGGTTTGTTTTGGGTTTGAGTCACGGGTTCGGGTTCAGTCGGGTTGATTTTGGTTAGATCCGGGTTCACGTTTGGTTCGAGACGGGTTTAAGTCGGGTCAGATCTGGATGGTCAAGCCTCGGTCAACACGCGGTCAAACTAGTCAAATTTTAGTTCCGGTCTACACGTAGTTCGAGCTGGCTCCGGGTTACGCGCGTACGAATCGGTATACTTTAATTCGTATTTGTTTTAATGTTGTGGATATTATATATTTATAAATATATTGATATTCATGAAATGGTATTAAATCGTGAACGAACCGACTTTAATAATAAACGGTAACCATATATTAAATCAGACGATTGGTAATAGTGGCTAAAACGCGTGACTTATAATATCGATATTGGACTAAATTGGTTGGACTATATAGGTATATAAATATAAATAAGTATAGTTTATATAAAAGCGTCGAAACGTATAAGTCTTGTTTGATTGGAGATTGCGGATAAACAAATTGTAGTCTTGTATTTTGAAGTTGATTTTGGGAATTTTAGACAACTTGTGTTGTCTGGTTCGCACAAAAACAGAGGAGACTCTGCCGAAATTTTATAAAATCCAAAGCGCGACTAAGTTAATACCGTTGTGTATGTTTTTATAAATGAATTTCCAAGCGTTTTAATAAAGGCATTTATATAAAATCGCGACGCTTTGACAAAGATAGTTGTAACAATAATAAGTAAATCCCGGACAATACTTTGAAATAAATATATATAGTTTTGCCAAACATCAAGTATGATGAGCTTTTGAAAGGTTTTCGACAACGAAACTATGTTTATTGTTCGTATTAAAAAAATATATAAACGTCTGATTTACTTGGGAAAGCTTTATGCAAAACAAAGTATTGAATACTTTAAATGTCGGATTTTGAGAATTAGTGTAGCATTTATTATTAATTGGAAATTAATAACCATAAGAATTATATTTTGCAAAGTATATTTTCCTAAAAATAAACGTGCAAGACAAATGCATTTATTCGACTAACGAGACGAGCTACGGCTCAAGATAAGTTATACGTTTCGTAGTATTAGTCCAACGTGGGTTACACGCGAATAGAACAGGTGCGCAACTTGGGTACTACATCGCGTGTTAACACATAAGTAAGATAAGTCACGATCGGTTCGTCGAGTTAAAGCATATTAAGACTCGAGTTAGGATAGTTGGATAAACTATCTTTTAGCCGGATAATAGGCTAGGTTTACATGTGATAGACTTTTAAGGTGTCCTTTGTTGTAATAGGGCACGAGGAAGTTGGTCAAAGCTTCGGGCTTTGTTTGCTAGCTAAGCGAGGAAATTAAGGTGAGTTCATGACCCCACTTTTTACTGTTTTATAAATGTTTTGAGGGGGGAGGGGGACATGCTTCTTTTATGAAACCTGAGGAATTTAAAGCGAACAAGTTTTTGAGAAATGAAATGGGTGCGTGAGTGTCACAGCCCCACTTTTACTGGTTTTACTTTTGGGGGATGAACATGCTACTTACTTGGATTTTTAAAGATCATGTTATACTATGGTTACTTTACATTACTATACGGCATTTTATGCAAAGTCCCAGAGGGAAACCATGAATGTGCGGGTTGCACAACGAGGGAAATGTGGATAGATCTATTGGCCCTCACAAACCCTACTCGTCGGCTGGGAGCCGGGCGGGTGCATATTGTCTCTAACTTCGGGGTTACTGAGGCATCAGTAACCCAGTCAATCTGGGCTGGATTCAACGTTGGTAACATGTTTAGTAATGTGTTCCCAACCGTAGTAATAAAAACACTCAACGTCTAGCTAACGTTCTTATAACCTAGTAGTAACGGATATGATCTTTTCAAACTTATGAAAAAAAAATCTTTTGTAAAACTTATGAACTCACCAGCTTTATGTTGACTTTCTAAGTATGTCTTTCAGGTTTAAACTTTGGTAACGGCACGGTTGGAGTGGGCGATGACTTGGGATCGAAGATCCTAGAGGGTTAGAAATGGCGTTCAGGAAATAAAGGTCTTAAATGCATCTTTCCGCTGCATGACGAAGCTACCAAACGTCACAACCGATTTGGAGAAAAGTCGGGGTGTGACAAGCGTGGCAGGAAAACTTGACAAGAGAAAACAAACCTCGATATTGGTTTAAAACTCGATTTCATATTTTGATTTGAAGACGCATTGACCAAGAAATGAAAGCAACACTACAAGAGATATAAAATTTTGATAATGGTCGAATTAGTGTTTGGTTTTATATAGTTTTGCTTATAACTATTGATATTGAGTTCTCTTGTGTACAAAACTCAAGTAGAAAAATTGTGGATGGAAAACATTTGATTGCTTGAGCCAACATATTAAAACGTCTATTAGCTATGTAAATGTTTCCCATTGACCTCGTAAAGACTAAGCTTTCATTCAAGCTTAAGACTGAAAAGGTTAGTAGTTCCAACCAGACTCATCTCTGCGACGAAACACTCTGCAACCGGCAAGACTTGCTACTAGCAGTCATGTCAGAAGTTGCTCATATCTGGCTAGAATTGCCGGTTTCTGCAACCTACTAAAAACAGGGACCGAAGTCAACCCATTGGTCAAGACCCGTCTTCAGCCACTTCTGCTACAGTGAGACGAACAATTCGACATGGTGGTGGTTGGGCCATCAACATTTTTTTGAATAGCTACAAAGCCTACAAGAAAACCAACACAAGATACAAAATACAACAACACACCTACTTCAACAAACAAATTGCATAGACCTATAGACCAAAACAAACATTGTACACATGAATCACCGACGACGATCAACAGGATTGACTCGCCACTTGATCCTGTCGATGCCGCACAATCCAGACCTGATTTAATCCACAATAAAAGCTGCGATCTGATTTCTTTTACAAGTGGGAGTACCAATGAGTTCCTCGCCTTCCAAGTAAACCAAAACCAAAAGACTATAGAGCCATTTCCCATGCTTAAGACTGCTTGCTGCCTGCCATCATAAAAGCCATGTCCCAGACGCATACCTATACGAGTCCATTCTGTTCCTAAGGATTACGGCCGACATAACGATAGGTCTATTTAGAGTAAAGATTATTACGTGGGTCAAAGACGTAGAATCAAGATGATTACTTATGATGATCGCTTTAGTAATTTTGATCAATATGTGCACAATGCAACAATATAACTAGTAATACTCTCTTATAGCTATATCTAGGGGTGTAAATGACACGTAGCGGCTCGAGAGCTACCCGGGATCGGCTCGGCAAAAAGCCCGAACGAGCCGAGCCTTAACGAGCTCGAGCCCGAGCCAGAAATATGGCTCGTTTAGTTATCGAGCCCGAGCTTGAGCCCTAGATACAAAGCTCGATTGGACTCGCGAGCCTAAATGAGCCCAAACATAATTATAAGTTATTTATATATCTCTTATAATTTATAGCCCAAATCTTCAAAGCCCAAGTCCTTATTTCATAGGCCCATTTAATAACACTCGCGAGCCGAGCTTTTGCGAGCTCGAGCCGAGCTTTGAGCTCGTTTGAGATTGTTCTCAAATCACTTCGAGCTGAGCCGAGCTCGAACTTTTGATTTTGCTAGCGAGCCGAGCTCGAGCTCAAGATTGTAGGCTCAAACCGAGCCGAGCTCGAGCTCAAGCTCGAGCTTCGTAAAACCATAACGAGCCGAGCCGAGCTCGAGCCCAGTCAGGCTCGGGCTCGGCTCGTTTACACCCCTAGCTATATCACAGTTAACATTGTATAACTAGTTTTAATTAAAAAAATTTGTATGTAAATAAAATCCATGCTATGCAAGTTACCAACTCAGATTACATAAAAAAACAATCAAAGTAGTTCAATTTGATCAAACTTTTGTTAAACACAACCAACAAAAAAATTGGGATGATTCAATGAGGCTCAGATCTATAAACAATCGAACAAAGAGGATAAATCCGCCATGGCTGCATTCTTACCGGTTGCCATGTGAAACCACAAACTCACTCACTCTTTCACATGACCGTCCGGGTTGCCCTGCCAAGACGCGGATAATCTCATCTTCGCTCAAATTCACTCAGACGCATTGCAATTCATCATCACAGCCTCTTTAAGGGACAAAAACTGAAAATAAATCATGTGGAACTTATATACTATAGGGACCATCCGTTCAGTTCACTTCCATAATAATAATAATAACAATAATAATAATAACACCCATCGCTTTGTTTTTAGTAGGATCGGTTATGCTATCAAAAAGGGGTTGCGATGCAGCTTGTTGCTTGTTGTTACAGTTTCGTGCTACCGATATAATCGGTTGTTGATATATGAAGAAAATCATGGGCTTAAAGGAGCCTCATTTCGTCTGAGTGAAAATAAAATGTTTTGTTAGGCTCAGATCTGCATAAATGTGAGAAGCGGGACAAAGTGGGTCGGGGCTCCGGCATGGCTGCAACAGAATCCGGGTTGCCCCGCCAAGATACACGGAGCCCACTTTCACACAATGTTCTTCTCCGCTAACCTTATTATTATTATGCTCGGAATAATATTATATGCAGAATAATATCTTCATCGCCTAGAGAGATTTAGAGGTATAGATATATATACATATATCTAGAGAGAGAGAGAGAGAGAGAGAGAGAGTAAGGGCCTGTTTGGCAGCCTCTACCATTCACCTCTTAATAATTCAGCAGTTAATCAACCAAACAGCACCTAAGTGTGTGTGTGTGTGAGATAAAAGAGCATTCACAGCCAGTCCTCCATCTCATCACTAATGTTTTGGATGGTTGTTATTGTTGATAAAGGGCTGTTGAATAATAATAATAATAATAATGGGGAACGAAGAAATCATGGGCTCAACAACATCCGTTAACGGATGATGATGTGGCAAGAGAGGTGGCAACTGCCCTTATGAAACCGACTGTCTCTCTCGCCGGAGCCTCATTCGATTATAATTATTCCGAGCATAATATTATTATTATTTGTCCCCATTTGAGTTTACCTGATGACGGTGGTGATTTTATATACCCTAGTTTTTCTTTGGTTATTAACATTATGTGGGTTGGATTGTATGGGCTTAGAGAGTTGTTTATATTTTGGAAAGCTCTATTGGCCCATGATGTTGGAAAGCCTCGTTTTTTGGTAATTCTAGATAGAGAAATTTTATTTTACTTAACTTTTGAACACTAATAAAATTTTATTTTTAACACCTAAAACTCTTATCTTATTTAAAGAGTGTTTGGGATTGAGTTTCAAAACAACTTATTGACTTATTGGCTTTTTCAAAAAACCAATAAGTCAATAAGCTGTTTGTGTAACCCAAAAGCACTTTATGTTTTGACTTTTGACTTTTAATGGTAAAAAAGTTGTTTTTTGAAAAGTTAGAAATCTTGGCTTTTGACTTTTGGGAAAAAATTACAAATCTACCACCCATATAACCAATATTCACAATAAGTTAAGCGAAACACTTAAAAAAACAACAATTTATTGACTTTTTGACGTTTCTCATCCCAAAAGCTAATCTAAACACTTTTTTTTTTAAACTCCTTTTTAAAAAGTCATAAGCTAATAAGCATTTTTGACCAAAAGCACTTTTGCATCTCCAAACTCAATCCCAAACACCCTCTTATTATCATTGTTAAATATGTTAGGAGACTTTTTTTTTTTTTTTATCGTCCATGCCATATGACTTTGTGACGTTTCTTCGGTTTCTTGATCTTCCCATTAACGAAAGCGAACTTGTTTTTAGCAAAAAGAAAATTCGTCATTTCTTGCGACCAATCGCCATAGTTGCTATTTGTAAAACATCGTTGACTTGCATCTGACGAGGATAGTCGGAAGGGTGTATGTAAAGGGCTGAGTTAGGATCAGGTCCCCCCCCCCCCCCCCCCCCTTTCTAGTTTTTTTTTTGTGTCGACATAGCAGTCCTTGAAGAGGATTTTAGGATTAGAACTGCTTTTTTATTCATGCTATGTACACGAAGAAAGGACCAATATAAATACAAGTATGGAAATAGTCTATGCATGGCAGGAACCTATTTAGAATAAGTGTACGGCAAAGATCAAGGAATAAAAAAAAGAAAGGCAATATGGGAATAATGTTATTGATCAATTCCTTAAAATAAAAGTGAAATCGAGTAAAAATAAAGTGTAAATTGAGTGTGATCTATGATGCTTATGAACAATACAGTTTAGTCTATGGCACTCCCAACATTCTTTTTTGTAACTAAGAGCAATCCCAATTGTTATACATTTATTCTTGATTTCCACTCGATGTTTCGCACAATGATGTTTATAAACGAAATGGAGAAACATCTAAGAGAAATCGAGTATCAATCAAGTGTAAGTTGACTGTGAGTGAATTTGTGATGATTAGTTGATTATACTAGTAGGATTGCTCTTGGCAATATAAGTGAAGTTGAAACATATTGTAAGTATGGATTATTATCGATCAATGACTCAATGTGTATTGTTTTGATTTTTAAATTAAATTTTCTTTTTTCTAAAACCGAACATGTGGAAGAATTGATGTGCCAATAAAGACTTTGGATATTGCTATAACTACAAACTTGAGTCCAGAGTTTCAAAAGTCAAAACCACTCTTTAACATAATCAAGTCAATAATATAGTACATGACACCTCTTTAGCTCAATTGCTCAACAATTAAACCTAAAGACATACTTAACCCAAATGTGAAAACCAAACCATTGCCCCTTTTTTTGTCTTCAAGTCAACGATAAAAGAAAACAAGTCTCAAACGTCTTAAAGTAACATTAATTTCTACCACATAAAACACATCGATGCATGAAGTATATTCAACCATTTTAATAATTCTAGACATTATTTATCGTGTGTGAAGAAGACAAGGGAAGCCTTAATACTAGTCCATTGTTATTCATTTCATATGCATGGATATGTAGCTACCCCATGGTGTAACTTGGGGTAGGCAAGTTGATCACTGTGGTCTTAACTTTCGTCATCATATTAATGCTATTTGTGATTCCTTGGGATCCGATCCCGCTATCCTTCAACCCCTGTCAGATAATCATTATCCAGATCAGTTTTAATATTGATAAATAAAAAAACTAATATATGTTTTATAACAAGTATATATAGAACCCTACCTGAAAAGGGAAATGATCAGGGCCTCGAGCCGGAGCTGAATTAATCTGGACAGTTCCTGTTTCCATCGCGTCACTAATCAAAATTGCTTTGTTGATGTCCTTGGTGAACACACATCCCTATCATTTGGTCAAAAGTTAAACATGTTTAAGATCCATAAATAACAACACATTAAGGATTTGCAACATAGTTATAAAAGGTGCTAGGTGCACAGAAGGAGCAGGCCTTGCTAGGGGCCTAGGCGCAAGGCGCAAAAAAGCGAAGGCCTGAGATAATAAAAGCGAACAAATAAAAAAGGTAAATATATATTATGTAAATAATACCATTTTCAAATAAAATAAACATAAGCTATTATAATATAACATTTAATATCGTCTAATTAGTATCAAAAGTTTAAAAATATTAGTGTATTAGTGTATAAAATAGTTTTCCTAAGATAAAAGTAGAAATCTGACAGGAATCTAGCCATAATTTAGAGAATTTGGTTGGAAATCTTTCAGGTATTTAGGAATCTCGTTAGAATATGCGCCTAAACCATCATCTCGCCTAAAGGCCTAGACACAAGAGACAATAACTTTTATCAACTATGATTTGCAAGGTACAAATCATTAAGACATTATACATGCATTAAAACGTGTATGGTACAAAATGGTAACACACAAGATATATACCTGAAGACCGAAATTGCTAGCATTGCAATGGTGAATCCCTTCTTCAATGGAGTTGATCCTAATAACCGGAATGATGGGCCCAAATGGCTCCTCCCATGCGATTCTCATGTCGGGCCGAACATGATCAAGCAATACTGGCCAAATGAGGTTTCCCTCGCGCTTGTACTCTTGGCAAAATGTTGCCCCTTTCGCCTTTGCATCCTTAGCCAACCCCTCAATGAAATTTGCCGAAGACTCAGATACAACCGGGTGATGTCACAATCTTCCTCGGGCGGACCCACCTTCAGTTTCGCTAACTTGGCGTTGACTTTCTCGACTAGCGTGTCTGCCACCGATTCCATCACCAAAACCACCTTTACAGCAGTGCATCTTTGCCCACTGTAGACAAGGCTCATTAATTATTACCACTTTTTTTAATGTAAGTAAATAAAACTGAAATCTCTTAATTATACTTTTTAGTTTCATTTACCTATAAGAAAACCCTCCTTTAATAATATTTGATGCTGCCAAATCTATATCCGCGTCCTCAAGCACGATACAAGCATCCTTTCCTCCAAGCTCCATCTGAAGCGGCACCATGCCAGCTTTCTTGGAGATCGCGATTCCTGTATCACCGCCTGTGAAGCTGGCAAGATATAGACAAAAGTATGTTGAAGACCCCCAAAGTGTACTTGCACATAAGCAAAGTGTGTTTCATTTGTTACATATAAAAAATCTGTTCAAATTTGTTCGCATATATAACAAATACTTGTTCGCTATCTACCAATATTATACATTTCGCTATATGCATATTTGTGCCCTGCATACACTTAACAATTTTCTTTTCTTAATGTTTTGAACAAATTATTGAACTTGTAATTGTAATAATAATAATAGTACTTCAAAATCTACCAACTAACTTTTCATTTGTCATTATCACATAGTACCTTTCCTTTTAATGTTATTCCTTTTGCTCTTTTCAGATTATTATTTTGTTTAATGTCCTTTTTAAGATATAAACATGCATACTTATAACACTTCAGTGGCCTATGTTGTCAATCAATAACATATAAAATGTAACTAAGCTACCTGATACAGTTAACTCCGGGATGCATAGTTAGGAAATCTCCGATCTCTGATCCTTTTCCGGTCACACAACTTATTAGGCCCTTTGGAAAGCCTGCCAAGTGAAAGCAGTGCACCATATGTAGACAAGCCACCGCACCCTGAAATACATTTAAAAACAAAAGCCTTTAGTAAAACAGAATACAATTCCTATACACAATGTATTCACATTTTTCTAGACTAAAAAGCAACACATACATTTTTTGCTTTGGATTTTAAAACTTAGTAATATGATGACACACATTTTATGTATACAATTTCTAAAAGACACAAAATTCATGTAATTTCAATAAATAAAAAAAATCAAGCTTTAGCGTATTTTTTAACAGTGCACTGCGTTGTCTAAACAAAAAAAATTAATGTGTCGTTAAAACTAGAAAACTAACTACCTGAGTCGGAGGCTTGAGGACAAGGGAGTTTCCAGCAATAAGCGCCGGACCAATTTTGGAGACAGCAAGGTTAACCGGATAGTTGAAGGGAGGTATAGCCAAGACAACTCCGAGTGGAATCTGTCACAGTTTGAATTAACACTCAAAACCCGAATCAAAAATAATTTTTTTTTGTCACACCGATAAATATATATATTTGTTAGTTCTTGATGAAAATATGACAACTTTGAGTGCAAAATGTGGTGTACCTTTGAAGTGAGGCAATATTTAGTTCTCTCATTGCCTGGAAAACTATCAGAAACTAAGAACTTTCCTTCTCCTAAAATCCTTACCCCTTCCTCTGCACAGTATGATATTAAATCCCCTGATCGAACCACCTATATGACAATTTACAACTTTTAGTACATAATATACAAGTCATTAATTTTTTATCTTCTAAATGTGACAACTTTTTGGCTTCAAAATTGTATCTAAAATGAGAATAAATGCATTTCGCATATCTATTTTCGACGTGCATTGTTTAGTAGTTCAAGAAGATGACACTACTCAACAATGCATGATATCTATGATCTAAATAAGTATGTGCAGGGGCGTAGCCAAGTACAACCCAAGGTGTGCGGCCGCACACCTTGAAATTTTTTTTAGTGTATTTTATAGGTGAAAATTCTGACCGCACCCCTTGAAAGTTTAGAAAAAGCCCCGATCGCACCCAAATCTTCCTGATCGCACCCCTTGAAAAACAATCCTAGATCTGCCATTGAGTATGTTATAGATTTCCTTGAATAGATATCCCAGGGTGGCTAAAATGTTGTAAATGTGCTAAATATAGAATTCTTTGGATAAATGTCTTGGGGCGGCTAAATTTTGTAGTATTATCTTTTACCAATAACACAAATATAATGTGATCTTATTGGGGTACCGTCCCCTTTACATTAACACAAATCTAATGTGATCTTTAATTTGGTCTACGGTTTTTAAAGACGTTAGCGATATACATAAATGATCATTGTACCTCAGTGACCGAATCCTTGGCAGGCTTCGCGATCTCCTTTACTAAGCACTCGGCAATAGGAGCCTTGTGCTCTTTAAGAATAGCAGCCGCCTTGTGAAGAAGCTCGGCTCGCTTCCATAGAGGTGTTTTTGCCCATTGCTTTTGAGCGATTTTTGACGATTCAATTACTTTGTTCACCTCTTCTTGTGTACAAGCTAAAAAAAAAAAAATCGCACGGCGTTACAAATTTAGATAAAGAATTTCTTACAAAAATATGTTCAATTGAAGTGTTTTTGTTTAGATCATAATTACATGGATTGATTATCTTTGTGAACAAATCCCTAAGGATAAAATTTTCCATACAATTATCGTTACATATATGGTTTGGTATCGACTTTTAAATATAAACCTACATTAATTTGTCCATAAAAACTGATATAAATGGCCCAAGATTCTAAAGAATATCAAAGATACCATGGTACAATCTAGTTGCATAAAGTACAAATACGATAAACTTTTAGATTAGATAATCAAGATAAACCAATATTGCTCTAGAGCCAACCAAGTGTCATGTTTCTTTACTTCTAGAACAAGTTCGTAATTAAACTATGATCATGTGGTATCTAATTTGTACTAACTTACTAACCTTAAATTATGTACTTCTGATCATAATTAAGGTTAAAAGTGTACCTTGAACCTTGTACTGAGTGGTTCTGGTAGTGGGATTAATAATAGCTACAGATTTGCCAGAAGCAGATTTCTTCCATTCACCATCTGTGTAGAATCTGAACACTTCTCCTTCAATTATGTCTTCAAACACACCACTTCCTGCCATTGGTTATGCTTTTAAGTTTTTTTCCAACTACCCTTATCTCTTCAAAAGAGAGAGAGAGAGTGAATGAATGGTGTATGGCTTTTCTTGAGGTGTTGGTGTCTATATATATTGGAAGAAGGTGAGCCACACTTCAAAGCATGCATCCCTTACTCCAAAGTGAACAATAACAAATGTAATCATTGAAGTTAAAAACATATAACGACATTGTTCCAAAACTTAAATATAGTGCTGTAATGGGTAAAATTTTCGAGGAGGGTAGCTTTGTAAAAAAAAAAAAAAAAAAAAAAGTTGAATCAAACCTAAGCTCGTTTAAGCTTGTGCCCAACTTGTTTAATGTAAAAGAGCTCGAACTCTTAATTTGGCTCTTTATAACCCCGTTTAATTGCAAAGCTCGAGCTTGGTTTGATATATGTTTCAAACTCAAACTCGGCTTGTTCGTTATTTTATCATTTGTTACTTATTTTATTTATGTGTTTTCTACATATACATATACATTAAAAACTATTTATTATATATCTATACTTATATTTTTTGACATGTAATTATGTGTGTGTACACACACATATATATTACATTTTTATGATAATTATAGGTAGCGAAATTGGATTTAAATACTCTAAACTATTGCTAGTTAGCCGATATCACTCTCAACTATCATTTTGTCTATCAATACTCTCAACTTTATACTTTGTTCGTTATTTATAAGTGTAAACTACATGGATGGACATTTGGCGTCATTTATAACATGTGGCAAGCACCATGATCCATCAGTTTCTAAGTTTTGATGGCCCCTTTAGAAAAACTCATATGCTCATTTGAATATCCCTTTGTATCATACACGCCAACATTGGAGGGAATCTTTATTAATATGATGAAAATCCCATCACGCAATCCAAGAAACAAATGGTGACATCACTAATAGAGTATGCTATATATGAGTTAACAAGAGTGACGGGTTCACGAATTTTCTCACTATAGTCACAAACTTTTTAGTTTTTGTATGAGTATTTTGCGAATTGAGTCACTGAATTTATTGTTTCTGTCGAATTGAGTTTGATTTAATGGATATCACATATATTTAGGAAAGATTGTTTGTAATTATTGTGAATTATCTTGTATCCATATTTGAACCATATCTTTGTATTATAAATAGACACGGTTAGGTAGCGTTTGATATGATTGAATGGAAGGGGGAATGGAATGGACCATTACAAAAAATAGTGTGTTTGGTTGGTTAAAGGAATGAAATCACTCATTTCATAAGGCATTCTATTCTCTCAAAACCATTTCATCCACCCCCATGTTTTTTTTCCATTACATCCCTCATTCACCCTTTACTAACAACACCCACCACCACCGTCACCGCCCACCACCGTCGCCCTCCACCGCTGCCGTCGCCACCAACCACCGCCACCTAACGCCGACCACCGCCGAACACCGCCGCCTCCACCACCTGCTACCGTCACTCACCATAATTTCCTTTACTCACCACTACCACCGCCACCCACCACCATCCATTACCGCCACTACTCACTATCGTCACCCACCCACCATCACCTGCATCCACCTCCACCCATCGCCATTGTTGCCACCACCTACCATCGCCGTTGCCATCACCCACCATCGCCGTCGCCACCCACTACCATGCTTCCGCCACCAACCACTACCCACCATCGTCGCTCACCCACCATCACGGCCATCCACCTCCACCTTCCACCGTCGCCAACACCACCGTTACCGCCACATATCACTACCCACCATCACCGCCATCGACCACCACCCACCACAACCATTCACCACCGATTTTATTCCTTCATCTTTTTATGCCTATCCAACAACACAAAGTAATATTTTGTTTCATTCTCACATTGCAACCAAACAAGACATGAAATGGTAATGATCCATTCCATTACCTTGTCCATTCCATTACCCCATCCATTCCATTCTCTCTCCATTCCATTACCCCATACCAATATGGTATCAGAGCAGTTCATTAACTAGACGTAACAAATGCTTTTTACACGGGAACTTAAATGAAACAGTCTACATGCATCAGCCTATGGGTTTCCGTGACAAAAATTTTCTAGACCACGTTTGCCTTTTACGCAAATCACTCTATGGGCTCAAGCAGGCACCTCGGGCATGGTATCAACACTTCACTGATTATGTTCTCACCATAGGTTTTCACCACAGCAAATGTGACGCGTCCTTCTTTACTCTTCAACATGGGCATGACACAGCTTTCTTGCTTTTATATGTGGATGACATACTTCTTGTCACCTCTTCTGATGCTCTTCGTCAACGTCATCTGGCTAGCCTTGCAACTGAAGTTGCCACGAAAGACCTCGGGCCTCTCAGTTACTTCTTGGGCATTTCTGTTTCTAAGAATGCCAACACCATGTTTTTGTCTCAACAGTCCTATGCCACAAACATTATTGCTCGCGCAGGTATGCAGTCTTGCAACCCGGTTGCTACTCCAGTCGACACTAATACTAAACTCAGTGCTACATCCGATGAACAGTTTCATGACCCTACCCTACCCTGTACCGCAGTTTAGCAGGGGCCCTCCAGTACCTTACTTTTACCAGACCGGACATTACATATGCAGTTCAGCAGATATGCATGCATGCACATGCATGCTCCTTGTGTGGATCATTGGAATGCACTTAAGCGGATCATTCAGTATGTTGAGGGTACTTCTTCTTTCGGCCTCACGCTTGGCCCGTCTCCTACTACATCTTTAGTAGCTTATACTGATGCTAATTGGGCTGGATGCCCCGACACCCACCGTTCTACAAGCGGTTATTGTGTCTACTTTGGAGATAGTTTAATTTCATGGTCCTCTAAGCGCCAAGCTACTATTTCACGTTCTAGTGCCGAGGCGGAATATCGTGGTGTGTCTAATATTGTGGCATAAATTTGTTTGCTTTGTAACCTATTGCTCGAGCTCTTCCTACCCATCACTCGCGCAACAATTAGGGCTAGGAAATCGTGTATACCTGACCTGTTAAGACACGAACCTGTTAAGACACGATACACGAAACCTGACTACCTGTACACGACACGAACTTTTTTCGTGTCTATTTTTTGATACACGAACCTGTTAATTTTTTTAACAGGTATATATGAAAAGTACCTGTTAATACCTGTTTGCGAACATTATACTAATCGCATGTTTACGAACCTATTTAGTGAGAGAAAATTTCCAAAAGTTCACCAAAGACCTAGATAATACCTGTTTGCGTACCTGTTAATACCTGTTTAAGTACCTATTAATACCCGTTTGCCTACCTGTTTGTGAACATTATACTAATCCCTTTTTGGAGTGAGAAGGGATTTAGGGTTAAAGGGTTTGTGTAAAGCTTTTTAAATATATTATTAATTTTAAATAAATTCTAAACATGTATTAACAGGTACCTGCAGGTAAACAGGTATGTTACCTGTTAAGACACGAAAATTAACAGGTAAATTCGTGTCTACCTGTTTAGGACACGAAACCTGTTAAGGTCATACCTGTACCTGTTAAGATCATTCAGGTTCGTGTCAGGTAATCGTGTTAGTATACAAAATTGCCGGCCCTAGCAACAATGGTTTATTGTGATAATGTAAGTGCTATTTATCTCTCTGGCAATCCGGTTCAACATCAACAAACGAAGCACATTGAATTGGATATACATTTCGTACGCGAACAGGTTCAGTGGGGTAACGTTCACATCCTTCATGTGCCGTCCAGATATCAGATTGCAGATATATTCACAAAAGGCTTACCAAGAATTCTATTCGAAGATTTTCGTGCCAGTCTCAGCATACGGTCACCTCCCGCTTCGACTGCGGGGTGTAATGGATATCGCATATATTTAGGAAAGATTGTTTGTAATTATCGTGATTTATCTTGTATCCATATTTGAACCAAATCTTTGTATTATAAATTGTCAAGAGATCAATGAGAATAGACACCGCTAATATTCCAATAGGATTAATGAAATGTTTTTGAGTTTTTGAATGTAGATTTAGGCTTTCAAATTTTGATTTGATTTAGTTTGGTTTGTAAATTGTATGGTTTCTAATAATAAATTCAGTTTCAACTTGAGTGCCACATTGGTCTCAATATACCATACGTCTCAAAGGATATTGAAAATGTTTCTTAATGTAAACTGGTCAAATTAGAAATAAGATTAGCACACCATCACATCTTGCAATACATTGTTGATGTTTGTAGCGTCCTCACTCCGTGGCGAAATCGTTCCTTTCTTGAGGACAAGAACGTTTTGAGGCGGCGGGAATTGATACGTATCTACCCACATAGAAATGCCCACGTTCACCAACATATGCTAGTCTACCCATGTTCTCCATTATGTTCTACATTTCTGAATGTCGTGTCTTTCCATATTTCCTTTTCATTGTATTTAAGCTCTTTAATTGTTAATGAAAAAACAAGAAGAAAATTAAAGTAAAATTATTGTCTAGTTTCTTATCTTTTTCTTTGGAGTCTAACCCGCTCAATGGGTCACTTGGGAGATTAGCCATCTCGAATCGGCTTATAACAATAACATTGAAGCTTTTGGCGCCTGACGAACATAACTGACTTAAGTTTATAGGTTCTGTTTATATTTGGTTTTGTGGTAAGTTTGTAAGTTTGTGATTTGGGAAGCTTTAGCGGAAACGAGACATGAATACACCAAAATTAAGTTAATTAAATTCAATTTTTTTAAACAAAAACTTATAATCTATTTCGCCGTAAGTGATTTGTTTACATGGATCTAGATTATGTTGTTCTGTTTGTGTTGTTGGTTATAAGGTTATTATTGGGTTCAATAGATTCTAGAGTTTTGTTTTTATGTTTTAAATTTTGGTATGTGATTATTTAGTATGTGTATGTTAATAAACACTAGAAAACTGGGCTATTGTCATCAAAAGTTACTACCTAGAAAAATGGTAGCAAATTTAGCAACCGATTTTACACCAAAATATGTATTATAAGATAAGGTAACTAACTGATTGTTTTATATAGTATAGTTTTCTTGAAACGTAATTGAATTAAAAAGCAGGAAAAAAACTGTAGCAAAGCTAAATGGTAGCATATTTTTAATGAAAGTGGTGGCTAAATGGTAGCAAATTTTCAATGAAAGTGGTGGCTAAATGGTATCAAATTTTCAATGAAAGTTGTGGCTAAATAGTTGCAAATTTTCAATGAAAGTGGCGGTTAAATGGTAACAAATTTTCAATGAAAGTGTTGGATAAATGGTAGTAAATTCTCAATGAAAGCGGTGACTAAATGGTTGCAAACTAAATGGTACAAAAAAGGTTACAAAAAAAAGGTGTAAATTTTCAATAAAAATGGTGTCTAAATGGTGGCAATATTGGTGGTTAAATGGTATCAAAACGGTAGCAAAAGACCTTCCTAAAACATTGTAGGAGTGGTAGCAATAATTTTAAACGTTTTGTGGTGACAAAAATATGGTAGCAAAATACAAAAATGGTAGCTATTTGGTGGCATTAGAGCAAGCAAACGCATTTTCGGTTGCAAAATGGTGGCTACAGAGCAATTGCTACCATTATGTGATCGAAAATGTGGTGACAAAAGCCCAATTTTCTAGTAGTGAAAGTGATTGGGATTTTATGAGGATTTAACATAGGTTTGGCGTTTGGTTGGATTTTGTAGGTAGTGCACAGAATAAGAATGCTGCAATGCTTGATAGTGATGACACGAATAGCGTGAGTTCATCGTCGACGATTCGGTCGGATTATGTGATGAATTCGGCTATGGAGGATGTGCAGTTTGAAAGAGAAAACGTGTTGGATCAGAGTCTAGATGCTTTGTTTGAGAAAAGGTAGTTAATTATATGTTCATAATTTCATGTTTTTGAAGTGATTCTGCCTGTATGAGTAATATTAGATAAATTTGATGATTAATTAAATTGATTATTGATGGATTTTACCTTTTTAGATGTATTTACATACTTTTGAATTGTTTTTTTTTATGTTTTTTAATAGGATCTTGATGTACGTGGTTTTAGCAAATTAAAAAGATATCATTTCCCCGGAGCCAAAAACTTGATGTTTGAAATCCGAAACTTTGGCCGGTTTTGCGGTAAACGACTGATTTTTAGTAAACCAGTTTTAACAAGTTTTAAATTTATAAAGTAAACAATAATTACTTCAGAAACTAAAACCAACACATAAGCAGAAAACCTGACGTGCATAGTATAGCTTCTAGGGTAAGTATTGAGTATCGTATTCCAGAGTTCACACTTTCCCCTACTCAACCTTTCATCAATTACTTGATCGGGTTTTGAAAATGAAAATAAAACGGAGGGGTTCTTTTAATAAAAATAGTTTCTGAAAAGGCTTTGGTTTTTATAAAGAAAAAGATAAAATAGTAGAGAGATCAAATATGCACATCTCGGGACCCTCCGAATAAATAGTTAAGTTTATTGTTAAAATTACTAATTTAAGTTAATTAATTGTGCGGAAGACGAGAGTGGTCTTGAAGTGTTGACTCCTTGATAGAGAAGCGGAGGCGACTACTACGTAGAATGCTAAACCTCTCTAGCGTGCGTCCACCTGGGGTACTTCCGCCAGGGGCTCGCGTATAGCGGTCTCCTCACATCGCGGTCAAGTCACTGGTCCTCGAATTTATCGTCTTCTTGAATTGGAGGCTTCATTCCCGAACCGGGACACCGTACACCTCCCTTAGTTCTCGCGTTCCGTACCGCACCGAAAGGTCTCTTTATCCTGGCAACCTCGTATCCCCTAATAGGCTAACGGTCATGAAGACCGAAGGATCTCTCTTACGACTATCTCAGGAAGTCGGGCCCCCATTGGCTAACGGTGTTAAGTAATAACGAGAACTAGATAAAGAATCTTTATTTTATTTATCTTGGTGACACTTTAATATTTATAGGCCTGATAAATATAAAGTTGGTTTTAAATAAATGATGACTTAATTACCCAACCCTTAACCTCCCGAACTGAATGAAATCCTTAGTAAAGGTGGCACATAATCCTAAAAGTGTGCCATTCGAAGATCACTAGTTGGCACGTAGGGAAACCGTCTTTTACCAAAAAGATCATTCAATCATCTGATAAGTACCAGAAATGTGTCACTCAGATCTGGTCCACTTCAGAAGCCATTGCTTAGAACCCCGTTTGGATATCAGAAGCCCGAAGGATCTGTCTCACTACTGGTTTCCTCGCCTTGGACCTAGCTCGGGACTACCAGAAGCTGATTATACCCTTAGTTATTTAATTAATTAAGTTAAGGTTGTTATTAAGTTAATCATCATTCAATCCTGTCACAAAGATAAAAAATAAAGATTAGAAAAAGATAACACAAGAAATAACTAAAAATAAACTAATAATAATAATAATTATAAAAGTCTACATATCAAAATGGGTTCATGATATTAGAAAGATAAAACCATATCGAATGATCAACCCAAGAATATGGCTGCTCATAGACAAGCTCTCCATTTTCAAGTGCTATGCATCTAACAACCTCACGACCCTCGATGTTTTATTGCATATGAACTACTCTACGATCCTCTTCTTGGCCAAGCTAATCTAGGTAGGTCAAAGCCTAAACATTGAGGGATGTTAGGAGGACCACAAGGCCTCCCAAAGGACCCCAAGATCTCTGGAAGAAGCTTGGTAGTAGGCCCAAGAGAGCACAAGAAGGGATCAGCAAATGGTGGGGGTTAGCTTGCTATTTATAGACTTCCAGGGGCAGCACGGTCGTGCCATGAGTTGGCAGGGGCGTGCTTGCTGTTACAGGTACGTTCTGTTGCTGCAGTTCTGAGTTGTCTGTACTTTTTGTCTGTGCACGGGCGTGCCAACTACTTGAGCATGGGCGTGCTCATCAGGAAATGTCAGATTTTGTTGGTTTAAGCCTTGGGGAACACGTTTCAAAGAGCATGGGCGTGCCAAGTGATGTGGCACGGGCGTGCACGTGTCCTCAGTACATTTTCTTGTTCTCTAAGCTTGTTGTGTTGTCTTCTAGCATGCAGGGCCTCCGCGCAAGTGTGCATGGGCGTGCTGGGTCGCTCCCGGACTGGTTTTATCACTGTTTAAGCCCCCGGATTGTCTTCAAACATACATTGAACATGTAGCAAGTCTCGTATCTTTAGGAATCTCCAGTTTTTGCTCATTTTTCCTCAGGAATCCTCTGTTTCCGTCTTGGAGCTCCAATTTCCCGAGAAACACAAATAGGAACGAATTAAGCACCCAATATTAATAATATAAGCCTAATTGTATTCTATTATGAGACTGTTTATGCCTGTTTATATGTTAATAATGCCAGTTATCAGATCCATAAGGGAAAAGGTGTACTTGGTGGATGTTATTGACGCTTTTAGTAGCATCTTGCCTCATGAATTTGTTGAAAAAAAGTAAGGTGTTTTTTTTTTGTGTGTGATATAATTAAGTATCATTGATTATGGTGGATTGAGGGTTTGTATTTTTGTTTTCAGATTTGCAACTTTGTTGCATCAATATTTGAATTCTGTAAAAAAGAGGTATGCAAAGGAGATAGCTCTAGCATCTCATGGATTGGTATGTAACTTTATTTTTTGTTTGTTTTTATATTAACCTAATCTGTTAATTGAGATGTCTAAACAGTAAATAGTGTTTAATCTATATAGGATTATTAGCTCTAACTGCTGGCCCGGGAGAGAAAGCACAAGAGATATTAGAAGAAACGATTTTTCCTATCTCAAAGGCTCTGTGATAGTCTTAGTGCCGGCGTAGGGAATCCCATATTCTATACAGACACAACTGTAACTCTAAGAGCCCCTGAACGTATGTTCCATAATATTTGTCTTGAGTTATTTATTTATTATTTGAAATTGAAATTTGATGGTAATCAAATTTGGTTTTCTTTATAATATAAGATTCATGCTACTTTATGT
The DNA here is from genome assembly GCA_030844895.1 of Ambrosia x helenae. Lineage (NCBI taxonomy): Eukaryota > Viridiplantae > Streptophyta > Magnoliopsida > Asterales > Asteraceae > Ambrosia > Ambrosia x helenae. The sequence goes on along the minus strand of CM061227.1, from coordinate 4,564,893 downwards.
ACTAACTAACAATCTTATATTCAATGTATAGTTATTCAATATTTGCAAATAGGAGTGAAATTTATATGTACAATAAGATTTATTATAGAGTTCATTAGCACTTAACCATTTTCGTCCGAACCAGATCAACATCGCCCTCTTCCTCTCTCCTCTCCTCCCTTCTCTTCTTCACAACAGGTCAACATGTTCTTTGTATGGAAAAGTCGTGTTGGTCGATTTCTTTACTTCATATGAAGTTAGTTTGGTTAACATTTTATTTCGGAGCAGGCGTCATACGATGAAGGATGAGGTAAGGCGTGTTTTTATTTTTATTTTGTTATATTTTATTATTAATGGATGTTCATTTATATATTTGTTTGTTAAGTTATCTAGTAAGAGATGATTCAAACAATTTGAGTAAGACACAAGTACTTTTGGTTTTTGTTTTCATATTTGCATGTTCTTATTGAAATACAGAAGTGAAAAAAAGTCACGTATCCTAATTGGTACTTGCTGATAGCCGTGAGTGGGGAGTTAATTCAACAACGAACATGGATTAATTTTTGTTATTTTGAGTTTTGCTTGATTACATACATTTGATAAGATAATACATTTTTTTACACATCTTTAAGTTAATTATTTAGAAAGTTAAAATACATATGTACATGATATATGTTTTGGTTATCCTATGCATATTTGTTTATTACCTAATTTATAAATATTTTACAATTTCCTATCAGTGTATGTTGGGTTTTGTTTAGAGACTTTGACTATGGATCATGGGTTTACAAGATTCTCAAGTACATTTGACTTTGTTTTGCGCTTTTCAATTATCTTTATATGTGTACATTTGATGTTCATCTCTTATAATATATTCTTAAAAACTCATTTGACTTTGTTTTTTTTTTCTCTTTAGTGTTTTAGGAACATGTAGGTGAACAAGAAAGAGAAGCTAGGAGAAAGAATCGCAACACTACAACAGATGATGTCATCTTATAACAAAGTTATTTTTTATTTAATTACAAGAGTAATAATTATTACCATTAGTATTAGTATTATTAGAATGGTGTGTTTAATATGGATTTGTAATTGATGAATCGATATATATGGTGTTTTGCTCTATATGGTTGATTGTTTACAAAAGGGTTCTTAGTAATAAAAACTTATATTTTATCACATCATGTTAAATTTTTCAATATCGGGACACTCCCAGGTATAAGCTAGTATTTTATATACAAAAATCCTATAAATTCCGATGACCTAATTAAGGGATATCCTACCCATTGGTTTGCCACTATATATTGACAAGAAAAAAATGATCAAATTAATAAAAATTGATTACAAATAAGTTTAAACGTCGTATTTGATCAGTGTTTTTTAGCTCAGCCTTTCACAAGGGTGCAATGCAACATATTTGACCGGTGGGTCGATGGTTTGTGGACACGAAGAAGGGTCTGAAATGGTCCCAAAGGGTTGTGGTCCAAAAAAAAAAATTGAGTAAAAACGAAGACATTCATCTCTGGCCCCTCAACTTTAATCATCTTCACCAACTACTACCAAAACTTGTGGTTCTCTTCGACCCACAACACTCTTCTCAAGAACATCCACAATAATATTATCTTTTACAAAATAAATATAACAATTTATATGGTAGATGAAATTACATATCCTAAAAGTGAATATAAATAATATTATCTTTTACCCCACGATGGATGACGCGGCATCATGTTTTGACAAGGGGCTACGGGAAATGATTGAAGACATAGTGATATGTGGGGGACCATTCTTTGATGTCCTACAGTGGCAAATGACATCCTTGTCGATGCGTTAGGAAGGATTAGGGATCCTCTCAACGCGGGATGCCGGGATGTATGCTTTTGTGGCGTCACGAGCTCAGTTTTAGAACCTTCAAGACCACATTTTGAAAAATAGTGAGGTTGGTGGAGTGGACTTTGGACTATATATAGGCCCTCGAAAGGCTAAATGACTATCGCTCAAGTTTTGATATTGGTGGTTTCTCTAACAAGGACACTGCCCTCCAAAAGCCTCACAAAACTTTGGCCACTGATCTTTTTGGAAAAATCGCTTAGAGCCTGGGTGAAGTTTTTGGTCCGTCTCCCTATCAGAAAGCAGATATTGAATTCTTGGAAAGCCCATACGCCCAAGATTTCCTGACTGTTACCCCAATCGAAGGTTTGGGCCAAAGCATGTTTACGGTTGGATATAGGACCATTCTTAAATATCGCTTGATGATCCCCATGTATCATGAAGACGAAGTTTCTCTGATATGCCGTAAGCCATGTCTAGACGAATATAGGGAGCATGCGGTTCACTGCAAGAAGTTGCCCCGGTTCAAATATCGGCATGCCTGGTCCAGGACATTCTTTGGGACATTTTAAGACGGGCTGAGATCTCAGCCAAGAAAGAGGCCCCTAAGAACTTCCTCCTGAATCCTGCAGAACGGAGATTCACTCTACGTCCAACAGATCTGGTTGTCTTTGGGTGGGCCAGGGGAAAGCACGCTTGTGTTTGTGAAAGATCCAACACCAACCCGGTATGCAAAATTGTAGTAGAAGGAGGTTTAAAGTTGATATCGAGAGGGAGTGTGAAAATTGTAGCGATATCAACCTGAATGACTAAAGTTGAATGACTAAACGAGTAAAATAATAATTAAGTTTGTTTAATTATTATTTGAATTATCTATTAGTGTTAGTATTAGGTTTGAATTATGTTTCCTAATGTTTAGATAATTATCATTTAGTATTGGAGTTCTAATAGGGTTAGAATAACTAGGTTATATAAACCTTTGTTCTCATGTTTTATTAAGAATCCATCAATCAATAAAAGTTTGAGATCTCGGACTCTTTTCACGGTCAGGTTTCTTGTCTTCGATCAAGGTTTCTAAGTTTCCCGGCTTGATCGATTTCTCCTTCTTCTGATCTATCAAAAAACACCAAATACAAATTGAAAAAAATAATGTAAACTCAACAACTTGCTTAAATTCAATTGTTTGTTTACTCATCGCCTCCCCTGGATCGGTTACAACCTCCATGAAAATCGACTCTCACTGCCGTCGGTTTCACCACCGTTGCAGCCTTGTGAGGGGCGGCTCCTGCGACTCAAAACCGTGGCTCTGATACCACTTGTTAAATTTGGGAGAAACTAAAACTTTTATTGATTGACAGATGCTTAATAAAAACATGTGAACAAAGGTTTATATAACCTAGCTATTCTAACCCTACTAGAACTCCAATACTAAATGATAATTATCTAAACATTAGGAAACATAATTCAAACCTAATACTAACACTAATACATAATTCAAATAATAATTAAACAAACTAAATTATTATTTTACTCGTTTAGTCCTTCAACTTTAGCCCTTCGAGTTGATATCGCTACAATTTTCAAAATGTTGACCTGACAGGCGTATCTCCTCTCGTTGGTTTGAGGATTGTGGGTTTGTAGCAGGGCAAGCGACGCAGAAGGCAGATGCGAAGAAAACTGAAAAGCATTGCTAATGCTTATGAGGAGAATCAACACGTTTTCGTACCCCTTTCTTTTGATACCTTTGGCTCCTTGGCACCCGAAGCTACCCGTTTCATGACCAGGGTTCAAAAGGTTATTCATAGTAATGTCTCGACTCCAGAGGGGCAATGTTTCGTTTTCAGTAGGTTAGGGTTCGTCATTCAGAAATGGGTGACGACACAGCTTGTTACCCATCTGCCCGCTATCTTGATGTAATTTTCACAATCATGGAATGAAAAGTAATTATGTAAAAAATATTGTTTGTTAAATTAAATTATTTAAGTTAAATACTACAACTACTTCACATTATTTGAGTATAAAGTCAAAAACATATTTTTTAAAACACATGTAAGAAGTTTTAACAATTCTTGGTTTGTTACATTGTGCCAAATTTTATCAATTTCTGTACATGAAGAATGTGGATGACCTACAATCATTAAACCAATCCAAGGGTTGTTATATTTGGAAATACGTCAAGAAATACAAAATAATTTGGAATTAAAAATATATGAATAGCGAAACAATCATACAGTAAGTCAGTGATAACAAATCTAATCTCTTCGATTTGAGCCTTTTGTTTTTAAAACAAAAAACGCATATTCTAAAGTGACAATAACATGTCAATCAGTGTAATTTTGTTATATAAATAACGTTTGGCACATTATTTTGTTATGTTGGTTGGGCCATGAATCCTTAAGTCCAACTCCAAGAACAAGTTTTTCTCACTATATGATGTTCTTTTTCACAATGCCAAGAAATTAGGCCCGGTTATATTCTATTTTTCGTAAATGTTAAGTGTAGTAACCAGCTTGGGTACATGCTCGAAGGTTGCAATGCATTTTTACAAGTAGAATGGTTTAAGAAACATACTTCTGTTGTATGTCCCAAGCAGATTCGGTTCAATCTATTTCAATTCTTAAGGAAAAACTATAATTTATGATCTTTTCATACTTTTTTTTCGAGTTACAACCTCCTGCTTATACGAGTCTGGGATCCTTATTAGCGATATAGTTTATAGTTAACGGGGTTAAAAGTTGTATTAGTATTTGATGACGTGGGTAGCCTAAAGCAAAAATAGGTTGATAACATTATATGACTACGCTTAAAGGGTTGAAAGGTACGAAGGTTCAGGGGATCGTGAAGCACTGATCAAAAGATGACTTGTCTTGTCATATTTTTCCTCGGTCAACACAAGCAGTTGTCCATATCTGGCACATGGAGACGTTGCAATGCTCGAACCGCAGGTCCAAAGCCATTATTGGCTAAAAGTGGCATGTCCTTAAGTTGCACCACAAATCAAGATAATATCTATTCCCAAAGAAGAAGATGCCTTTGCTATAAATCAGATCATCCCTTACAGATCTGAACACACCTTTCTAATTATTCTTACTTACACTTCTTCTATTCCTTTTGATCATGCACGTGTGGAGACTCTCTCTACCACACTAAAGTTTCACTTGAGTTTATAACAATACTTCTGGCTTTGAGTCATACTCAAACCATAATTATAACATTCAAAAAGACTATTATCTTGAACCTCCTTCTACGTTTTGCAACGTAGGAGGACACCATGACATGCGTTAGGCAGATCGGAACCCTTTGACCCGTTTACCCTTCCTTGGACCCAGAACTAACGTTAGACCCATATTTGTTGTAGCAACAAGTTGGCGCCCACTATGGGGCTGCGCCATTGTTTCCTTTCAAAAATCAATTGTGTAGCTCCAACTCTTCAATATGTCTGACCCTGAGTCCCCGGAAGAAGTGAACCAGATCTCTCCGAATACGGATCAAACTTCTCCTAACAGTTCTGATCTATGTGCATCGATCTTTAGGATAGACTAACGAATTGTCTTGTTTAAATGTTATTGCAGGTACAACCAATGAATGATAAAGATTCGTAACTCCTCTTCAACAGCTATAAAGTCTTACCAAGTCAAAGAAAGTAAAGACGTAGGAGCTGTACGCGTATAAGCTTAAAGAATGGGTCAAAGTGTAACCGACAAATGAATGGTAGGCGAAAAAGAAGGAAACTGTTATGTTAACGAATACTTCAGTTGAAACAGTCCCAACGGTCACCTGAACCATTCAAGAAGCTTAACTAAGATAGCGGATTACATGGGATCTTCCATTTACTTTTGTGTAATTATAAATAAGGGCATGATGAACGAAAATAGGACACTTACACATTATCAAACACTTAATACTAGCTAGCAAACACTTGATCCTCTCTCTACTTACACGCACAACACTACACATTCATTGTAATCATAGTTCGTTCATCATACTTCCAAAGTTGTAACATTTTTTTTACCATTTTTAATATAAACAAACAAGGCAGGGGCTTAGACCCCCCCTGAGGTTTTGTGCCGGCGATCATCAAGTGATCAAGGGCTTTCCTCGTATATCGAGTGTTGTTCTTTGTTGCTTTATACTTATATTGCTTGTTTAAATCATCTTGCCAAACAGTTACATATTCATGATATAACTGTCCATCTTGAAACATACCTTTGCCATTGTGACACCCGTCAAAATCACAGGTCATATCCGTACACCTAGCTACATCATCACTGTGTGCATAGCTTTACATGATAACATTTGCATCATAGTTGGGCCATACAAGGTTCCAACGGGTCAACCTCAAGGCATATAGTCTGACAAGTAGACTCACTAGTTAGTTCAAGGCCTTAGTTAGTCCAACAATTCATGCTAGACTATAGGAATCCCATCCACAACTCTAACAGTTAGAAGATCCATGCAACTGAACATACGTTTCTGATGCGTGAAATGTGTGATAAATATATTTTAAGTCCAATTAATTTCAAAACAAGTTTTAAATGGGAAATACCCACTAAACCACACACTACCGGCAAGTGTACCGGTCGAAAGTAGTAAAGTAAATAAGTCCGAGTATCGAACCGTGGACACAGTAGTAGCGGCTCTCGGTACTAAGCTTTCGTCGAGTCCTAGTCTAATAAATTAAAGTGATGGTGATTTAATTAACTACTAAAAAAATATAAAATTAAAGTAAATAAAATGCAAATAACTCAAACAAAGCAAATGAACAAGTAGAACTCGATGAGATTAAATAATGAGAAAATGACTACCTAGGTAAGAATCAAGGTGACTGACGTATAGCTCTCGGGATTGGATAAATGGGTTTTGGCTACGGGATCTTAAGATACACTAAACTAGACCAACACTGGAACGCGAATCACTCTCCAACATGTCGCAATACTGAATCTAGGGAAGTGTGTAAACTCACCGGTCTCGGGTTCGGATCACCTCTCGGTCTCTCCAAACGATGCTAAGGTATCCTAAATCTGAATGTCCTCTCGGCCCCCTCAGAAACAATACATCCGAGATGTGTAAGGGATGCAAGGGATAGTTATTCTAACAGGTTTCTAACACAGGATGCTAACAAAACAGGCACACTAGGGGTGACTCACTCTCGTGCAGACCACGGTCCCGAATACCTACCAAGCTAGACACACTGACACCTAATCTCCTCTCGGTCTCAAAGGTGGTAGAATGCTAAATTACCGAATAATTAATTAACTTGTTTCTAGGGTTTACTACGTCTAGCAACCTCAAAATATATCAAAAACACCAAGTCTAAGATACTAACAAAATCCTAGATCAAAAGATACAAAATCAATTAAACTAGAATTAAGCGAAACAAAAATTAATATTCAGATATTAAGCACGCATATACAAAAGAAACCTTATTAGAAAACCTTTACCAAAACATTATCCAAAACATTATATAAATCCAACCCGAAAATTATTATTCAATTGTCACCCATCATCAATACCTAGGTAGCACTAAAAGTTTAGCCACTCATAGTCATGGAAAGCGATGAAAACATAGGTTCAACAAAATAATAAAACATAGTATCAAGTAGTTGAAAAACACAAAGTAATCAAAAACCAAAACTAGTGTTTTAGATAAACAAACCCAAGCTTCATTCTCCTTGAAAATTGCCTCTCCAATAATAATATGATTGTCTGCTTGCGGCGCTTGTTCTATTCTTTGCGGCAGTCTGCTTCTGTTCTTCGATAATATTCCTTGTGGCTCTCCTTCTTCTGTTCGATTATAATATGTTCTCCAATATAATAAACTTTGCACCCTTATAATAATTGCCTTAGGTTATTTTTAATCACAATTGGGCCATGACTTTTTTTCTTGTTTTTTTTAGCTACTTAAGTCCACATGGACTTCTAACTCCATTATTATTATTATTATTATTATTATTATTATTATTATTATTATTATTATTATTATTATTATTATTATTATTATTATTATTATTATACTTCAAGCTCGCATCTCGGGTATTCTTGGCTCGACCAAAATTCCTCGCTTACGCTCCAACGTCCATGAATAACTGCTCTCAAGTGTTGGTGTCTCGAGTTAAATTCTTTCATTTTGAGCTCATTTTCCACGAACACCTATATAATAGTAAAATACATAAATACATAATAAAAATGACATAAAACGAATAAAAACTTGACCAAATAATATACAAAATACATAGGAAATTAGATGTGTTTTGCAATACATCAGTTTCCAAATGGTCACCCCGACAAGGACAAAATCAAACAATGTTCATAAACAAAGAGGTTACCAACAGGTAATCTAGGAAACTAGATTAGACAAAGAGGTCTAATCAAACAATGATTAGACCTAGATTGTTCTTAAAAACTATCTAAAACTAAATGTTGGTAACAATTGATGGAACACAATGTTTAATCGGCCATTTACATGCTAAACAAATGAAAATCAGATGTTAAAATGGTCTAAAGTGCAGTTTGAAAATTTGGTCAGATGAACAGTCAGGTTCGACCAAAAATAAAGGGTCGAATGTGACTCTTTTGGTCGAATGTGCTTGTTCATAGGGTCGAATGTGAATTTTAGGTCGAATGAACAATTTTAATCAAAATCTTTCACATTCGAACCTTAGTGTCCACATTCGAACCTCAAATATTCTTCATTCGTACCCCCGATGGGTCGAATGTGGGATTTTCAAAACCAAATTTCAGTTTTGCAAATTTTGTCCGTTTCTAATGAATTTTTATGTTTCGTTTTTGTAGAATACTAAATGGCTGAACCAGAAAACACTGAAGTACCAGCTGGAACATCTGGAAAGGCCACTGAAAAGAAGAAAGAAGAGGAATTGTCATTCGAGGAAGCTCATAACTGCTGTGCATTTCTTGGTGAGGTCAAGAAACACACAAAATTCTCTGGTATTGTTGATTTTCTGAGAAGAAGCAGAGTCGTTGATGCGTTAGCTACACCAGCAATAATCTACAAAGACCATCAAGTGGATTTCTGGAAGAATGCAAAGATGGATTACTGGGATAACCGAACAGCAATAGTAAGCAACATTTAGGGATAGCTTGCTATTGTTAATGAAAATAATATTCGGGAAGCATTGAGATGCGAGATGAACCGACAGATGGTAGATGTTTATCTTGGATAGAACAGAGAAAGTGTTTTCTTCGTATGAAGTACAACGGACCAATAACTGATGGAGCTTTGCACAAAGGAAAGCTGTGTCCGCAGTTTAAGTATCTGGCTCATGTTATGATACATGTTTTTGGATCCGTTAGCGGTGGTTATGATGTGATGAGAAAAAGCATCAGTTCTTTAATGGTTGCATTGATACTTAACAAGCCGTTTAATGTTTCGGGAATGATTTTGGATCATATGCTTAAACCGCGGAAAGGTTTGAAGACGAAGAAGTTCTTGATGTACCCCAGATTTTTACAGATGATTTTTGACTTGAAGTATTCTAAGCTGAAGAAAGATCCTACTCAGATTTTAGTTCAAGATCACATGAATTTGAATACGTTGATTAGAATGAAAGGTTATAAAGGGGTTCCTGAGAATGAAAGACCGACACAAGAACCTGTTTGGACACTTGATTAATCCAGGTTATGAGGATCCAAGTGAGGACAAAGCTAGAAATGTTGACAGTAATTCAGACAACGATGATCCTTTGTTTCATGTTAACCCAGAAGCAAAGAGAAAACGTCAGGTTGTGAATGTAGGTGCAAAAGGTGGCAAAGGGAAGGGTAAACCAAAAGTTATTGAAGTTGAACCACCAAAGAAGACAATGAGGAGAAAGAAAAGCATGGCTAGAAAAGGAACGATGTTAGTTGATGAAGAGTCTGCCGATTCTGAGAAGACTCAAGAAGATGAGAGATGGGATTCTGGTGAAGAGACAGTCAAACAAACCAAGCCCAAGGCCACTGTGGCTGGTGAGTCTGAGAGTCTGAATAAAACCATAGAAGAGCAAAGACTGAAGAGTCCAATTGCAGTTGATGAGATAGATCTGGATCTTGGTATTGGTGAACAAGATTTCAGTGGATCTCCTATGGTTGGTGAGAAATAGAAGAAGCCCAAATACAAGACGATGTCAAAGAAAGATGAAAAAGAAAATCCTAAGAAAAGACGTGCGGAAGAAGTTGTGATCTTACTTGCAGGAAAGAAAGTTCCTGAGTTAGTAGTTCTAAATCTTCTACACCCGTGAAATCCCCGGTAGCAAAGAAAATGAAGAAATATGCTGCTGAAAAGACTGTTGATCCAACTGCAGATTTTGACGCTGCCTTGGAGAGAGTGATGAGTAAATTCAAGAAGAAAACTCCTATTGCTGAAGCTTCTACACCACAGGTTACTGTATCGAGCAATGTGATGGATGCAGTCAATCAGAAGTTTACTAACATGATGAAATTGATAAACCAGCAACAGCAGGAGATCGAACAGTTAAGAGCGAATGATAAAAAGATGTTAGATGTTGTTGAATCTTCTCAAGAAAGTCAAGAGGTATTGAAAGCGAAGATTAAACAACTTCAGGAAGAAAATGAAAAATTGTTATTACATGAACAGAGAAACACACGAAGATATCACTATGAGGCTTGAAAACAAGAAGTTGAGAACGAACAACAAGAGCATGAAAAAGCTTATTGATGATTTATATTCGAAAGCTCCACAGTTGAAAGCTGGAGAGGAAGATAACGAACCCGAAGAAGAACAAGTTGATTTCGAACCTTCCGAGTCTGAAGAAGAAGATGATGATGATGAAGAATTGGATCAGGATGCCGGTGATGCTCCTGAAAAGAAGAATGATGATGATAAAGATGATTATGGAGAAGGTTCTGGAGATGACAGTTCTGCTGATGACGACGACGATGATGATACAGAGAAGTATCGATGTGAAAAGAGAGATTCTGATAAAGATGCAGGAGAATCTAGCTCGAAAGCTCCTGGTGGAAATACTGATGATGACAGTATTTTTTGGACTGAAAAGATAAGAGCTTTATCAGATGATGATAAGAAATTGTATCGTCAGATGTTAACTAAGAAAGTTTGGACGATTGAACTGACTGGAAAATTTCCAGAGATTTTTGAATATGATGATATGAGATTTGAGCTTGAATATTATGATCCTGATCTAGAGGATGGTGAACTTTCTGCAGCTATAGACAAAGAGATTCTTGAAGGATTGGCGAAACAGGTTGGTAAATCTCTTGAAGAGTTGATGAGTGACAATTAAATTCCAAATATTCCTGAAAAGGAAGCTGGAAATCACTCTGATGATAGAGATATTCCAGTATTTGAAGATATTGAGATTGAGGATATTACCAGTGAATAATATCCTGAGCACTTCAAAGACAAACGGGATGATTCATTTCCTGAATTTTCTGATGAGATGTTAAATCAGGCTGAGAAACTTGCACAGAAGAAGAGTAAAACATTCGTTAGTGAAGTATTCAAGAATGCAGAGAATCAGAAACCGAATGTTGAACAATCTGATGATCTAAAGAGTTTATTAAGAAAGCTGAAAGAAAAAGAAGCCAACCGACCCAAGACTGAAGTTCAGGGTGGTTTCTACAAGTTTCACAACGAATTGTTCAAAGGAAAAGCTCTCGGTTGGAAGTATTTGAGACAGCTAAGGTGTGTTGTTGTGAAATGGGAGAAGGGAATTCTGTATTTCAACAGATTCCATGATATAAAGACATTACCTTATTGGGATGTGCGAGATATCTGCCGACATACTTTGACTGGAGAAACTGTAAACAATGAAGCAGTTGGCTATTTCGCAGATCGTATGGCAAGAGAGAGCAGAATGAGATGGGATGTGTTCACGCCGCAGTATCCAAAAAGAATTGTTCACAAAAAGATTGATCCGATAACTGGGCTGAATAAGGTGACGTTAAAGTATAAACCACCGACTGTATTGAAACATATTCCTTTGATGCCGACTCCACAACACTTTTCAAAAGAATTCATGTGGTGGTATTATGATTGGAAGACCGCAGAAGCTGTTATCTTACTGAAGGATAAAAGAGATGAATTTAAGAAGATTCACATTTTTGATCCGATGTGGTTGATCAACTATTAACATGAAGATATCATTATGCTGTATTACAATCCTATTTACTGTGAGGAGAAGGATAACGAACAAGCACTGAAATACCAACGTGTGGTATGCTTGTGTTTCGCTTGGGATGTCAATGCGGGATGTGATTATGATAAGAATCTGGGAAAGTTTGTGAAGATATCGAAAGAAATGAAGAAAACTAAACAAACTTTCGAGCCAGTTATGATGACAGAGCAAAAGACTTTATTACGTATCAAGCTTATGAACAAGTAGATGGATGAAGCGAGAAGGCAATCCAAGCAATAGTCGAGGGGGAGTTTGTTGATGCACGTTTTGCGACTAATGCTTTTGGATTGTACATTAAAAGTTGTTTTGTCATAATCGTGGGGGCGAATGTGGAATATGAAGGTCGAAGGTAGAGATAATCGGGCGAATGTGGATACTGAAGAATATGTGTTTGTTCGAACCATTGTCAGGGTCGAACCTGCACATTCGACCCTTATGGGGGGGGGGGGACGAATGTGCAGGCTTATATATAGTTCGAATTTCATTTTAACTTTAACTTTTTGGTCATTTGTGTCTGGTTCAATCTGTATTCTCTCTAGGTTATTAAGAAGTGTCTAAAACTTGTTTATTTCATCTTAAACACTATTTGTAAGGATTATAACACTTGTTTATGAATGAAATGGATATTGAAAAGGTGAATTTGTGTGTTTGATTCGATTACTATCATTTTGTAACTGATCTAGGGATTCCACACCTGGATTAGTAGACTTGTATGATCAACTAAACTTGTTTTTTGTAAAAACGATCCTCCAGAAGCATAGTTGTCTTAAATGTTTTCTTTGTTGTCTTGAATTGTCATCTTGAAAATAACACAAAGATTTTAGCATATTTAACACATCTAGCACTCTACCTCACTTTTACTAATTTGGAATACAAGATTATTTCTAACAAGTAATTTTTGACCTAAACACACATACTCTCCATTTTCCATTTTCCAATTTTCTTTTGTACTTCAACCACATTGGCCGGCCATCTCGGGAATTTGACTTCCCTTATCATCTTGGAGTTGAGCAATATATAGACTTCTTCTTGTATTATAACGTTCCTCTCGGGTGCAAACTTCCTTCGTTTTTGTTGAATAGGCTTGAAGCTTTTGTCAATTCCAAGCTTGTGAGTAATGACATCCTTGGATATGCCTATCATATCCTCATGTTTCCATGCGAATGTCGGCATCCTGCATTTTAAAAACGAAATTTGAGATTATTCAATATCATTAGGAATGTTCTTACCGATCTGCACAGTGATATCCTTATTGTTCTCATCCAAGCAGACTGTTTTGACATCTTGGTCAGGATGTGCTTTGTCATCCTGAGGATAAAACTGTGCATCCTGCTTTAATTGCTATGCTTGTTTCGACTGGGATGAAGCCTTCATTGATGTTGTGTAGCAATCCTTTGCTTCCTGCTGGTCACTGTTGACTTTAGCGACTCCCCATGGAGTTGGTAGCTTTACACATTGGTGATATGTTGAAGGCAATGCTTCATGTCGTATATCAAAGGTCTACCTAGGATAACATTGTAATAGGATAAAGAGTCTATTAAACAAAACCTTTGAATAGAATTTACCCCCTCGACATATACAAGCAGTTTGATATCACCAACTGTGCTTTTGGTTTCCCCACTGAAACCAACCAAGATAGATGCTCTAGCAACTATCTCAGTTTCTGGGATGTTCATCCTTTTGAGAGCCTCCAGTTGTATTATGTTGACTGAACTCCCTCCATCAATAAATATCCTGCGAATAAAATGGTTAGCAATATATAATATAATCACCAAACCATCATGGTGAGGATCTTGGACATTTTCTCGATCATCTTCTTCGAAGTTGATCACTTTCCAATTTGTTAGCATAGTGGTCTTTGTAGGTCTTTCTCCTCTCTCGGACTTAGTTTCCCTTGCATGCCTTTTTGCTACTGAGTAGGATGTACCACATATATCCGAACCACCTGAAATAAAGTTGATAATGCTAGCATCCTTTGGTGGAGATGCTGCTCTTTCTGGAATGCAAGTGCTATCCTGAACCTTAGGCTTCTTTTTACCCAGGAGATCCTTAAGATGTCCTTTACTTAGAAGATATGCTATTTCCTTTCTCAAGGCAATGCAATCCTCAGTAATGTGGCCAAAATCTTCATGTAAAGCACACCATTTGGACTTATCTTTCCATCCTGACTTTTTTTCCTTTCTTGGCCATCTTGCTTTTTCTCCAAGATCCTTCATGGCATACATGAGACCTGTTACATCCACAGAAAAACAATAATCTGAAAGTTTAGGACAATCCTCATCATTGTCATCCTCAACTACATTGACCTTTTTATTATCAGTTTTAGCATATGGTTTATGCTTATAAGGTTCATATGTGGGAGTGGATTTTCGATTAGGATTGTTGTATCTTGAGGATGCTTCTATCATCTCCTGTATCTTCTTGTCATCCTCAAGACGGATGAATCTTAAAGGTCTATTTTGAACTTCATCAAGATTCCTACAAGGATTCATCACCAATTCTTGATAGAAAGGTGAATCCTTTTGTAGTCCCATCTTGAAGGCTTGCACTACTGTTGTGACATATAAGTTTGGGATGTCAAGTGCTTCCTTCCCAAACCTTGTAATAAATTCCCTTAATGACTCTCCCTGTGGCTGTGTTACCCTGTACAAATCACTTGTCAAACGTTCAAATGTTCGACTACATGAAAACTTATTATTAAACATATTAATTAAATGAGCAAAGGAAGTAATAGAGTAGGGTGGAACACTTAGCAGCCATTTTAAGGCTAGACCAGTGAGGGTTAAACCAAATCCTTTGAATAAGCATGCTTCCTTAAGATGGGCTGGAATGGGATTGATTTCCATCCTTTCCCTGTATTTTTCTACATGCTCTTCAGGATCCGAGGATCCATCATAAAGCTTCATGCTTGGAGTTTGGAATCTCTGCATCATATATTGGGGGTGCAAAACGAGACACCCCGTGACATGCTGAGGATACTTCAAGAATGGGCTGTACTATCCCTGGTACACTAGATACCATATCCTTAAACTTTTGAAGATCTCTTGCCAATTGTGAGCTTATACCTGTAACCTGCAAAGAACCAATATCGTTAGTAACAAAGTACTAGAATTTAAATTGTTACCATTGTTATATCCACGGGATGGTTTAGTGGCATATTCTCGAGATGGCTCAGTAGCATATCCTCGAGATGGCTCAATAGCATATCCTGAATTTCTAGTTGTTGCCATCCTGGGTACTGTAGTAGTCTCAAGAGCAGAGAATCGAGTGTTCATAGGAATGAAATCTCCTTAGTGAATGCCCCCAGAGATGCTAGAATTGAAATCCAAAACTCTGGGCTGTAGTGGTGTTCCCACATCTTCAATCGGTCTCTTAGAGGATGATTTGAGAGATTGTATTTCTCTCATCAACATCTGATTGGTATCCTATTGCTCCTTCATTTGGTCCTTTACCAATGCAAACATGGAAAGGAGCTCATCATTTGATACAAAAACAGGAGGAGTAGATCTAGATGTTCCCATCCCAGATCTAACAGTACTAAGAGGAGCATTTTGAGTAACTTGTCCAGAACTTTTAGGATGTGCAGGGGGAGGTGGTAGTGTCACATTTTTGGCAGAGGTTGTGGATGGCACAGAAGAAGACACAGATTTTGGGTTTGAGGCCATAGTTGTCAAGATTTTTGAAATGAGTTGATTAAGAATGAATTTTAACAAAGTTTTTGTTAAAAATAGCACCACTTGCGCCACGATGGGCGCCAAATTGTTTTGGTCAAAAATTACTTGTTAAAAATAATCTTGTATTCCAAATTAGTAAAAGTGAGGTAGAGAGCTTAATGTGTGTAATATGTTAAAAGCTTAGAGATATCTTCAAGATAACAGTTTAAGATAACAAAGAAACTATAATTTGACAACTATGTTTAGGATGGCAAAGAGAATGGTCAGGATGGACAGTTATATCCTGAGGGTGTAATTGTCTGACACAGAACTATAGTAGGTAAATGTAAATGAAAGAAAGCAAGCCAACAACACTCGATATACGAGGAAAGCCCTTGATCACTTGATGATCGCCGGCACAAAACCTCGGGAGGAGTATAAGCCCCTGTCTTGTTTGTTAATATTACTAAGAAAATGTTTTACAACTTTGGAAGAGTGATGAACGAAGTACTAAGGTTACAATGTTGTGTTGTGTGTGTGAGTATTAGGTGTTCTATCACGAGTAAGCTAGTATCAAGTGAGTAAGAAGTAGCTAAGTTTCCTATTTCATTCATCAATCCCCTATTTATAACTGCAAATGAAATAAATAAGAGACCCCATATCATCCGCCGTTTTTAATGAGTTGGTGGACTGTTTTCAGTCGTCTTTGAAGAGAGATTAACCAATATAGACGTTGGTTAACCGTTTCCTTATTTTTCACCTTGCATTCAACGTTGGACGGTTACATATTTGACCTATTCTTTAGCGATGGTCTTGCTCTACACGTATAGCTCTCCCATGTTCAGCTCTTTTGCTTTGACTAAGATAATATAGCCGTTAGAGAAGAGTCACAAGCCTTAATATTGATTAAGTGTACCTGCAATAGTATCACAATAAGATAATTCGTTAGTCTATGTAGGTACACGAAATTGACTATCGCTTTGGATTTACATTATATGACGTTTACTACTAAGACTTTGAAGATTTGAAGGTACATTCGACCCTACGTGAGGTCGAATGGACATTTGGGAGGTCGAAGGAAACTTTATTAGTTATACATTTTTGGTTCGAGCCTACGTCAAGGTCGAATGGTTCATTCAACCAATGCAAAGGGTCTAATGAACAGGTCTATATATAGTTTTGTTTTCATTTGAAGGTTAAGTCTTTGGTCATTATTGTCTAGGTTTTGTGTGTGTGTTCTCTGTAAGGTCTTGAATCATCTGATTGTCTTTAATCCTTTTAAACCGAACCTTTATCAACTGTAATCAATTGTTTATCAATGAAAATGTTTATGAAAATGGATTTAATCGTGTTCTGATTTGTTTTCTATCATTTTGCATGTGATTTAGGGATTCCGCACCTAAATTACTTTATTTGTATGATTACGTAGTTGATTACTTTCAATCCGATCCTCTACAAAGTGGTTGATTACGGATAACAATAGCATAATCACGTGTTACAATGAACCTTTGTGCAGTATTTCTTGATACGGGAGTATGTCATGTGTGTGGGAACCACATGTAATTTGGTTTATACTATAAATATCAGTATCAGTTTAAAGCATTGCATAACGGCCTGGATGTGAGTTTATGTGGACAACAATATCAGCAGTTGCCAAAGTTAAATTGTTAGTAAAGTTAAAATGAAACAGAACAACAGTGTGATGTGATCTCTCATAAACTGATATGATCCTCTTACCGGAAAATCACAAAAAGTATATTGCTTTCTGTTGATTTAGTTCATATATACAAAAACTCAAAAAGATTGTTGGTGTGTTTTGATATAAATTTCAGAAAATCCAAATGATTTTACATTTCTGTCTTATTTTTGATAACCGGTGGTTATTGATGATCATTTTCTAAAGTTTGACAGACGAAATTGAGTTTTGTATCATTTAAATAAGAAATGATGAATGTTTGTAAGTTTCAATGGTTTAAACTGACAAAACGGGATTCGAATTTGAGATTTGGTAAAAATTTCATTTTCCCAAATTCTCATCGACCTCTCGGTAGGTCGAATGGAATTTTATGTCTTTGATTCAAACTTTCAAATGGGTCTTTGCAAACAAGATTTTTGATTTGTCCTTTTTCATAAGGTCGAACCAACATTTCTTTCACATTCGAACCCCATTCCAAAACAAATTCAAATTCTGATCATTAGCAACCCTTGTTGCTCGTTTATTTTAGACCTTGGATTATTGTTCCTCATGATTGTCTAATCATTTCCATACCAAATTTGCAGGTATCCATCCAGTAACCAAGTCCGAATCGTTGATTTTGATTAACGAACCCTATACCTTTAATTGATGCATTTTAACAATGTTTGAACACCAATTGATCATGCATAAACATTTGTCGATGGTTTTAGGGGGGAGAAGAATCAAAAAATCCCGTGTTTAAACAACATATTGAACAAAATCGATTCTTAAACCCTCGATTTTAGGTGAAAACCATCTATAACTGTTTAATCAACACATTTGATGATTGATAAAGCTTAATCGTCCTTGTTAGGATCTGTTACAAGCAAATGTGATGTTAAACATGATTAATTGTTGATTTGGTAAATTTGAATTGAAACAGGTCTCGTTCGACCTTATTAAAAGGTTGAATGAACATAATTAAGGTCGAATGGAACATTTGTTCTTATTTCGACATTAATATTTTTGGTTCGAACCCACGATTGGGTCGAATGGAAAATCATTTTGACCAAAATTTCAAATTTATACGAATTAATGAGTTTTAGTGTTTGTGTGTTTGTTTTTGCAGGATATTATGGCTGAACAATCAGATCAAGAGATTCCAGAATAGGAGTATAAGTTGTAGAGCAGCCAAAACCACCAAAACCACTGAATTTTGAACAAGTACATAATTGCTGCACATACATCAGAGAAGTTGGAAAATATGAAGAGTTCTCTAGTATAGTTGAATTTCTGAAGAGATACGGAGTCGTATATGCTCTTGCTACACCGGTGACCATCTACAGAGATCATTAGGTCAACTTCTGGGAGAAAGCAGTGATCACGTTCTGGGAAACAAGTCGGTAATTGAAAGCAAGATACATGGTCAAAGAGTGCTTGTTAGTGAGCAAGACATTAGAGAAGTCTTGCAGCTTAAAGATTCTCCTACCGATCCTACTGAGTTATCCTGGATGGAGCAGAGGAAGTGTTTCCCGAGGATGAAGTATAACGCTCCTATTACAGACTGTCTGTTACACAAAGCAAAATTGTGTCCGCATTTCAAGTATCTTTTACATGTGGTTCTACATGTATTCGGACCAGTCAGTGGAGGATATGATGTTCTGAGGAAGAGCTTGTGTTCGTTGGTGGTAGCTCTAGTACTGAATAAACCATTCAATGTTTCTGGAATGATTTTCAAGCATATGATGGAAGTGTTACTAGGATTGAGGAGGGATAAGTTCTTGATATATCCAAGATTCCTGTAGATGGTGTTTGATAATAAGTATCCTGATTTTGTTAGAGATCCAGTACAGGTAGTCAATCAAGTACACATGAATCAGACTACTCTGGGAAGGATGAAGATATACAAAGGAGTTCCTGCTGATCAACAACCACCTCACAAGAATTTGTTTGGACATTTGAGTTCTGTTGGTTATAAAGATCCAGGAAAAGATAAGGTAAGGAAGGAGAAGAGTGATTCTGACTCTGATAGCTCTTAATGTCCAGTTGACAAAACTGCCAAATGAAAGCGTCAAGTGATTAATAAAGATGCTAAGTCTGGAAAGGGTAAGCAACAAGTGGTTGAGGTTGAGAAGAAGAAGAAAACTGTGAAAGGTAAGGGTAAAGCAAAGACCTTACTTGTTGATGAATAGTCTATTGATTTTGAAGAGACTCAGGATGAAGCTGAATGGGATTTAGAAGCTGAAACAGCCAAAGTCACCAAACCCAAGGCCACTGAGGTTGGTGAAGTTGAAGGTTTAGAGAAAGCTGTGGAAGAAAATAGATCCAGAGTGTTGGAAGATGAGGATTATGATCTAACGTGTGATAATCTTGATTTCCAAGGTTCTCCTGTTGTTGGTATTAAGTCAAAGAAAGGTCGAGGAAAGACTATGGCTAAGAAAGAAGCTCCCAAGAAGAAAAGAGATCGGGAGATTGACTTATTACTTGTTGGAAAGAAAGTCCTAGAGTTTGGAAGCTCAAAAGCTACAACACCAATCACATCCCCAGCTGTAAAGAAGAAGAAAGTTGTTCAGGAGGTTACTACAACTGTTCCATCACCACATGTTGAACCTGCAAACTTTTCTGCATTATTGAAAGATGTTTTAGAACAAGTTCAAAAGAAGACTACAAAACCTGCTGCTACACCGATTGCTGAATCATCTACACCACAGGTTACAGTTTCTAATGAAGTGATGGAAGCTGTGAATCGTCAAATAGCTAGTGTGATGAAAGCGTTTAATCAACAACAAGCTGAGATTAAACAGATGAAGGAAGATGAAAAGACGATGCTGAAGATTGTTCTATCTTCCAAAGCTAATCAAGAAGAAGTGGAAGCAAAAGTAAAACAGCTTGAAACTCAAAATCAGATGTTGATTACTCGTGGGAAGAGAAACACTAAGAAGATTAAGCTGCTTCAGATTGAGAACAAGAAGATAAAATCTGAAAACAAAGATATGAGGAAACTTATTGATGATCTTTACTCAAAAGCTTCACAGTTACCTGAGATCAATGAACAAAAACTTGATAAAGCTGAAAAGCTTGCCAAAAAGAAAGGAAAGAGAATTATTGATGAAGTGTTTGGGAAGGAAGCTAATCAGAAACAAACTTATAAACAATCTGATGAATTGAAGGACGTGTTGAGTAACTTGAAAGAGAAAGAGGCTAATAGACCAGTTGCAGAAGTGCAAGGAGGATTCTACAAATATCACAATGAAGTTTTTAAAGGAAAAGCGTTGGGATGGAAATACTTGAGACAGCTACGGTGTATAGGTGTGAAGTGGGAGAAAGGAATCTTGTACTTCTACAGATTCCATGACATAAAGACCTTATCGTATTGGGCTGTTAGAGATGTTTGTAGACACACGATGAGTGGTGCTTCTGTTAATAATGATGTGGTTGGATGGTTTGCTGAGAAGATGTCAAGAGAAAGCAGAACCAAATGGGATTTGTTTAAACCTCAATATCCTAAACGGATTGAACATGGAGATATTGATCCTATTACGAGCATGAAGAAAGTTACGCTGAAATATAAGCCTCCTGCTGTGATGAAGAGGATACCATTGATGCCTATTCAACAATATTTCATTAATGAGTTCGTATTTTAGTACTATGACTGGAAGACAGCTGAAACAGTGATAGTGTTGAAGGATAAAGATCTGAAGACTGAGTTCAAGAAAATACGCATATTTGATCCTATGTGGATGATCAATTGCTCAAGTGAAGATATCAATATGTTGTATTTCAATCTAATACACTTTGAAGCACATGATGTGGAACATGCGATGAAATTTTACCGTGTGGTATGTTTCCGTTTTGCATGGGATGTGAATGCTGGTTGTGATTGCAACAAGAAGCTGGGAAAGTATATGAAGATTCAGGAAGTGAAAAAGGTTTTGCACAAACGTCAATTAGAACCTGGGATGAGCGCGAAACAAAAGAAGAATCCGAGAATCAAACTTATGAACAAGACGCTTGATTATCAAAGACAACAATCCAAGAAATAGTCAAGGGGGAGTTTGTAGGTACACGAATGTGACTATCGCTTTGAATTTACATTATACAGAGTTTACTACTAAGACTTTGAAGATTTGAAGGTACATTCGACCCTACGTGAGGTCGAATCGACATTTGGGAGGTCGAAGGAAACTTTATTAGTTATACATTTTTGGTACGAGCCTACGTCAAGGTCGAATGGTTCATTCGACCAATGCAAAGGGTCGAATGAACAGGTCTATATATAGTTTTGTTTTCATTTAAAGGTTAAGTTTCTGGTCATTATTGTCTAGGTTTTGTGTGTGTGTTCTCTGTAAGGTCTAGAATCTTTTGATTGTCTTTAATCATTGTAAACCTAACCTTTATCAAGTGTAATCAATTGTTTATCAATGAAAATGTTTATGAAAATGGATTTAATCGTGTTCTAATTTGTTTTCTATCATTTTGCATGTGATATAGGGATTCCGCACCTAAATTACTTCATTTGTATGATTACGTAGTTGATTACTTTCAATCCGATCCTCTACAGTCTATCCTCAGGATGCACATAAGGTAAAACACTATTACATCCTGAACCCTGCTTAGTCCTTCAGTATCCTGAGGATGTCACACATAATACATGAGGTAAAATCATCTTGAGAACTTCACCACCAACAAAACCGACTCCTGAAGATTGAAGATCGACTCAACTAATCCTATTAAGCATGTTTTCTGAATGTTTCGCTAAGGTAGACTTATATGTTTGTAAAAACTGTTAACCTGAGTTTTTCAGGTGTCACATCATCCCCCTGTTGAAAGAATTTTCATCGCAAAAATTTCTCGAAGTCGAAGGAAAGAAGAAATTTTTTTCCGGTTGCCACATCATCCCCATGTTGAAAAGGATTTCACCCCGAAATTCAGTTTGCTTCAACAATGGCAGGTGTTGGTTACGGGAATAAGTAAGGATACTTGAGTTTCATCTGATCCTCCCGTTTCCATGTGAACTCCGGTCTACAATTGGTGTTCCAACGAACATTAACAATGCGGATTTTACTCCACCGAAGCCTTCGAATCTTATAATCTAGAATTTCAACTGGTTTCGCCACAATGCACAGACGATTATCAGCCTTGATTTCTTCGAGAGGAAAATTGAGTGTCTCATCCGCTAGACACTTCTTGAGATTAGAGACATGAAAGACATTATGCACGCCACTGAGTTCAGCTGGTAGATCAAGTTTGTATGCCACCGGCCCAATCCGTTCCAGGATTGCAAACGGTCCGACATAACGAGGGTTCAGTTTACCACGCTTCTTAAAGCGTATAACGCCCTTCCATGGAGAAGTCTTCAAGAGTACCGTGTCGCCAACTTGGAATTCCAATGGTTTGCAACGACAATTGGCATAGCTCTTTTGACGATCCCGAGCTGCTGCCATACGATTACGGATTTGTGCAATCTTCTCGAAGTCTCATACATAAGTTCAGGGCCAGTGAGTTAGCTATCACCCCGTCTATTACGACTCATAAGTTTGTGACCGTCTAGTGTGTGAGACTCGGCTATAGACCAGACTCTACATGCAGTCCTAGTTCACTATAATTGTTGGCTCTTATACCAATCGGTCACAACCTCAAATTCCACGTGCAGGGTTTTACCGCGAGACGCGTGTCACACCAGGATCCAAGTCAATGGTCACAATAAACGTCAACTATATGAAACGAAAATAACGTAATAAACAACTAAGCAGTTTAAAAGTTAGACCCAAGAAATACAGCGCAAGCAATTTAAACGTTGTAATCAAAGAAACCGAATTTAAATAGTTTAAACAGTTTGAAAAAAATATTTGACAAGATGCAAGACAATATGAGACTCTGTGCGACTCCAGTACGCCTAGTCTCATTGCTACCTTAGCGACCTGAGAAAACATGCTATGTTAGTCAGCTTACATAATGATGGTGAGTTCACAGATTTTTTATGTTTGCAAAAGTAAGTAAACGTTTGAAAACCAAACCTAAAAATCCTTACATCTATACCTGATGCTAGCTAAAGATAGTTACATAATACTAAAGCGTTATAAAACCATTGCTGAACGTTTGTAAGTTGCCTTTAATATCTGCCACCGATCATCACTCACTGTCGTAAGTTAGATAGGACAAATATGCACTCGTCCGTCCTCCAGTCGACCCAAGTGGGGCATGTCGGGCCCAATAGATCTAGTCACACTTTCCCCGCTATTTATCCACATATTCATGGTTCACAAGTTAGAAAGGACTTAAGATGAAAGTCGTTTAGTACTCATGTGATATAATGTAATATTGTGGTCTAAAAGTTAGATTTTATCCGGCTAGAATGTATCTCCCCTAATGGAAATAGTAAAGTGGGGCTATGAAACTCACCTTAGAGTGCGTTTTTTAGTATAAAAGTAAATCGTATCTGTGATGACAGTCCCAACTACCGGCGACCTATCATAAGATGCGTATAAGTGTGTTGACTGATAACTCGTTGGTTAATTAGCCCTTGGTTGTTCGGACCATGACTGTGTATGTTGGAATACGTATTTAACGTTTGACACGACCACACAAGACTCGACATCTAGTTGGTGACCCGTTATATTAGTTTAACAAGCATATATAGTTCTCACACAAGTATTACACATAAAACACTTGGTTTATACCAAAGATTCACAAACTCCACATTTGTGCGAATGAGGAATCTTTCCTCTTATTCGCACCATTCAACCATGAGAATGAGGGGACTTTTCTCTCATTCTCATCATCGCCTATGCGAATGAGAGCCTATTCACACAGTTCAGCTGATAAATTATTTCAAAGAACAAAAACCCTTCAAATATGATAGAAATCCAACGAATCATGACTAAACTCTGCAGTAACATCTATCTAACCTAATAGCATGTTATCACACCTGACTTAGTCATCAATTGATTCATTTTTCGTACCAAATCACATAGTTTCCAAAATGGCAAATTATGGAGATGTCACATCAATTGCATGAAAAGTTTACCCGAAATGGAAAGTATTGAAATCAACCTAACATCATCATTTTCCAGATTATCCAACATAGATTCAATCACCCTATCATGTTTAAATCCTCATATTCATGTTACAAGCCCTAGATCTATATCATAGACCCCCAAAATGGGTCAAAGTTCACAAAGCTTCAATCAATCATTCAAACATCTCTTAATCATGCTTCTAAATAATTTCAAATCATTTAAACCACATCCTATTATCATTCTATCAATACAAAACACAAAGGCCCCAATATATGGCCACCAACTTCATCTAAACTTGTGTTCTTATAAGAAAACTCATTATTTAGGTCTAGATATAGTTTAGAAAGGTTTTTATTTTGAAAAACACTTTGAAATCAGATCTAAACATTTAGGGTTTGTAAAAAAATGCATAAAAATGTAATAAAAAGGGTTTAGATGGTTAACACACCTTGAATCTTCACTTGATATTGTTTATAAACTCGATTTGGCTTAAAGATCTAAGAAATGAGGGGAAAAACCCTTTTATACAGGTTGGGGTTTGTATGAGAGCAGTTTGGGGCGAGTTAGGGTTCTAAAATGGTGAAAATGAGGCAAATAAACGCTTATATAGGCTGCTCTCATTCGCACCTTCATTGGTGCGAATGGAAAATATTGTCTCTCATTCACACCTTTAAAGTTGAGAATGAGAAACTATATTCATTTGCAGCTTTTGTTGATGTGAATGAGAAATATTGTCTCTCATTAGCACCATCATAGGTGAGAATGAGAAACGATGTCTCTCATTCGTCCTAACGACCCAAAATGACACTTGAAACATATACACGTATTCACAAGTTGTTAATTAATCGTAGAACATATTATAGTTGATAAGTTACCCCCAATTATGTAAATTCACCAACCACGGGACTCAAGACTTGTGTGTATGTGTATGTTTCCCGATGATTCACGGAATCATCAAACCATGGACATTGTGTGTGTTCCTATCCGGTGATCCTCCGAATCACTAACCCTTGGACATATGTATATAAACCAACTCCCGATGATTCCCCGAATCATCGAACCGACTCAACTAATCCTGTTAAGTACATTTTATGAATGTTTTACTAAGGTAGACTTATATGTTTGTAAAAAAGTATTAATCTGAGTTTACTAGGTATCATAACCGAACCATGCATATCCGTAAAATTGGTTGGGTTCCCCCCTCGTATTGCGCGTGCATCCTGCTAGTGCATTATAATATAGTAGATATAAGCTAATTAACCATTCAGACATATTAATGATTCAGCACTTAATCAACCAAACAACTCCTAAGTCATTTTATACCTTAAAAATAAGCTTCTTTAAAACTAAACTAAATAATCATTTCACTACGGGGTGGATGTGTGGACGGACAGTGGAGTGCCACTTCGGACCACAGTTCTGATGAACACCGACGGACCTACCACGTTCATGTGCGGTGCAATATAGGGGTGAGTGGGGTCAGTGGCGGATACAGAAAAAATTTATACGGGGGCACAATCAGGAGCGCAGCTTCATAGGGGCGGGAGAGGGCGCCTGACCCCCCCCCCCCCCCCCCCCGCGAAATTTTCGCTCAGAAATTCCGATTATATAATATCCGTATAGAATTTTTTTGGAATATATGGTTTCGACCCCTGTACCCGGTGACTTCTTACCAATGATTTTAAAATCGAATACGGTAATAACTCAACTACTAAGATTAAAATTTTTTATTATATTTAAAAACCATACTCATTTATCCATCACAAGATTAATTTTTTTTTACTATATTTAAAAACCATTCTTTTTCCATGCTCATTGAGTCCTTGACACACTGCTAAACTACATGGTTATAACACCAAAAGTCTTTGACACAATTTTAAATTAAAAAAGTCATCTCTATTCCCCATACCTTTCGTCTCCTACATCTCCATTCCAACATTTATCTTTGCAATTCAACTAAATAGTGCATCTGGACATTCTCATATGTAGATTTAAAGTCAGCTAGATACACCTAAGAAGAAGCTTGTTTTCATCTTTTTCGCAACTCCCTTCTTTACTACGTCAGCCACTTGTCACCGCCACATGTTGCCGGCAAAAAATTACATCAGGGTGGGCACTAGGCTTTTCAATCGTGGGCACCGAGCTTTCATCAGGGTGGGCATTAGGCTTCTCAAATGGGTGGGCACTGGGTTTTTTAGGTAGAAAACATGAAGGCAACCTGGATCGTACGGTGGGCACCGGCCCACCGTTGAATGAGGGTGGCTCCGCCACTGAGTGGGGTCATGCCGAGTGTGTCGTTGTACAACGGTATTTTTTTTAAAAAAATTACAGTAGAAAAATAAAAAATGTCAATCGTGTATTTATTGAGCAATATTACATTTGTAAAAAACTGCTGTTTCAACGTTTAACAAGTGGGATAGCAAATTGCTTGGCTGACACTCAAGGCAAATATGTTATGGCACCATTTCAAAAATTAAAGTAATTTAGATAGCTCACAAGATCTTTTGCTTTTGCCTTTATTCTTTGTTCTTTGTTTTTTTTTGTTTTTTTTTTGTTTTTTTTTTTTTTTTTTGGCTTGTTCACCTTAACATACAAACATTTACGGTCGTCATTGAGAATTCAGGTGCCTGGACCAAGCCATAAAAATGTGTCTTTTACCCTTAAGCCTTGACGAAATAAATTACGTAAATTATTTTCTTTAAACGGCGACTAAAGTATTACAATGAGTTAATGACATACCGTATTAAGCGAATAAGTAACCGAGGATGAGTGAAGCTTCTTTAACATTCTTTTCAACCCAAAGCTTCTGAATTAGGTTGGGAAAAAAATTTGTTTGCTTCTGTATGTCACAAGTTTCTTCTATTCATTTTTCATTTTTTTAGTTAAATTAAATGAGTAATGGGCTTTTAAACTTGTTATTGGTTACTAGTATTTGGGTTATTTTATAATTTAAAAGATATGTTTAATAGACTCGAGTTTAAATGTTTAAAAAAACATATACATATATATAGGATTTATTTTAAAAAATGTGGCCTGATATTTTCGAACCCTGGCCGGTTGGCCTCCCCGGCCAACCCAAGGGCCGGCCATGCACACATTCATTTATACTCTAAATATTTAGGCTTTGGTTATTAGCACATGGGGGTTTTTTATTTATACATCCCCTTCAAGTCCCGTGGAGGCCTCAATGGTCTATGGAAAGCAAAAAAGCAGATTTCTATGGGCCGTGGTGACCCCTACAATGATTGACAATGATTGGTAGTAAGTAAGATGAGTGGTGGTTGTGAAAAAGAGATGCGTGGGTATCCTATGGGCCGTGGGATCTATTCTGCCAGATTTTCATGGGCCGTGGGGACCCCATTAGCCATGGAGACCCATTTTTTTTTTTATTTTTTTAAGTGTGTTTTATGTATTTTAAGCATGATATCTGTGGTTTTTATAAAAAAATCATTTCTTGTTATAAATATAAATTAGCGTATACAACAATTTTTTTCACTTAATAATTCGATATACATGATAAAACAGTTAAAATACGATAAACTATAACAAGTCAATGTAGGTTCTTAGGTAATGCTAGCCTGAGCCACGGCTCGTGGTTTTTTGCTTTTTCCTTTCCATGGCCCATGGAGGCCTCCACAATATGTGGATGGATGTCTAGGGTTTTAAAGAGGGATGTTTAGATAATATGACCCAACTAGATTATACCCCGGGAATGTCCCGGGGTTAGAAAATCTAATACAAAGTTACAAAAAGAAATATATAATAAAAGTCAATACAAATTTATCCACCCTAAAGAAGTCAAAGCATATATAAACATAGTCAAATCATCAAAATTGGCCACAAAACACAACCATATTCGATCAATAACCAAAACCCATCAATAACTTCACTTAAAATCAACCACAAATACTTGAATTATGGTAACAAATAAAAGTCAACACAAATCCAAAAAAAGTCAAACGCCATAGAAAGAAAGTAAATCTAACGAAATTGGTCACAGAGAAAGAAACATATTCAATTAATAACCAAAACCCATGAACAATTTCACTCAATATAAATAAAGAACACAACTAATCATAATAATTATAATATACGAAAAGTTAATACCTTGGGGCCATTGTGGAAGCGGTGAAGGAAGAAAAAAGGGTTTCGGTTTTGAAACTAATTATTCCTAAAATCACCTTCTTATCCATCTAGAGGTCGATCTTGCTTCCCTTTGAAAGCGTTGTGTTTCTAAACTTTGAATCTGATATCCTTACCGGTGAAAACCATAACACCATAAACATACTCTGTGTTCCTAAGCTTTGAATCTCTAAGCAGCAACTGAGCAGGATCAAGGGGAATGCTCATCATCATCATCATGATAATGATAATAATAATAATAATAACAGGCACCAAATTCGGATTCAACCATTAGTGCTCTAAGAACACCAACAAAATTATCATTATCCAATTCCTCGGTCTCTTCATCCAATTTCACACATTGAGTTTCCTCTTCTTCAGTGTAATCAAAATCCCTAGCAACCTTGTTCCCTGTTAAATCAATAACATATAACATAAGACCTTATAAATTATTATTAAAAGTAACATCATTGCAAAAAAAAAAGTACCTGCTTTGTGATCGTTAAAGCCAGCCATAAAACAAACCTAACCACAACCCTAATCAGTTATTTCAACTGACATCAAACGCTTAGGAAGAAAGCTTGTTTGAGAAGATATTCGGTTGCTCTCAAGTCCCCCCCCCTCTCTCTCTCTCTCTCTCTCTCTCTATATATATATATATATATATATATATATATATATATATATAACAACCTGTATCATCCTTTGTTTCGAACTACGACCACCGTTCATCATCGTTGGTGATCGGAAATAGTAAGCGGGTAGGGAGGGAGAGGTGGGTGGCCGAAAGAAAAGAATAATAGGGAAGAAGGAGGCGGCGACAGGTTACCGTTCATCATCGTTGGTGATCGGAAACAGTAAGCGGGTAGGGAGGGAGAGGTGGTGGCCGAAAGAAAGAAGAAGAGGGAAGAAGGATGCGGCGACAGGTTAAAGGAGAGAAGGGAATGGTAGGGTTTGGTTTGGTTTGGTTTAGGGTATGCTTTAATAATGTTGGTTTTAAATTATTAAAAAATTAATGACACATGGATGCTACATGGCACACTTAAGAGGAAGGATGCCCTTTTTGAGTGTCATGTGAGATTTTTGCTTTCAATTATTATAATAGATAGATATCTATATTCTACATTATAAAGGGGGAGACATGGGTAAATATGTCCATATGTCAAAGTTAAGATGACATCCTAAAAGTCTCAAGTGTAATCCCTAATTTTTTACCCCATTTCTTCCCTTTATACCCTTGTGTACCACATTTGATAGCAATTGTACAAAATAATAATGCAACAACTAACTCATTGCACAAATCCCCTCTACTTTAGTATGTACGTTAACTTGCATATAAAATTTGCTATCTTAAAAGTGAGTTTTTTTACACCATTTTTTTGCTATCTTAAAAGTGAGCGTTTTTTTATACCTTTTGGCTGGATTAGGGAGACATTTATTATTGATCATGTTTCCTTCAGCATATGCAATTTAATAAACGAATACATTCAAATATGTTATTTAACCTCCACCTAAGTTTGTGTGCTATCTTAATTAACTATGAAAGACATGACTTTATTTACTTTTCAAGATGTTGATGACATTTTTAAACTAATCATTGCTATGAATTAAAAAATATGTGTTAAATTTGATTGGGATATTGTTGAAATTGGTTTTGGAATGTAGATTTATTGACCAGTACGTAGTTTTTTGCTGAAATCGATCGGCAGGTGTTGTTTCAATAAAGATTTGTGATCAATTAGACGTATGTTTTGAGCTAAATATATATTAATGATATCATATGTTTGTATTCATGTGCGGTTCACCAAGTTTTAGTTGTTGATGGCTCGTGTGTGACTCAAAAGAAGTAATCTTTACCCATTTTGACCGTTAGAGATTAAAAATAACCCAAATTGTTCCTTTTTTTGAGTGTGTAAATTGGTCGTATTGCCACATCTATGTTCGTGTATTGGCTTTATGCCTTTATGCACACGCTATTTATGGAAGAATGTTATTTGTTTGTCACAAACACATTACGGTTAAGTTAAGCTAAACTTATGAATAATAGTTTTGATGTTACCTTTTCAAATGAGTTGTTGAGTTATAATCAAGCTTAATTTATTTACACCCAACTCGAACATGACCGCTTGTCGTAGAGAATACATACACTTTAATGCATAATAGTAAATTGATATTAAAAAATAAATTACGTGAAATCTCCCACGAAATGTGCACAAAAAACATTAGTATCCGTGGTAACGCGCGGGGTATCCTACTAGTTTATTATTGTACATCATGATCATAGGCTGACCTACATTGGGTGGGTGGAGTCGGCCGCAGGACCCCATGCAATTTAATCTCCTGCTACCCAGCCACAAGAAAACTTTACACCGTTAGCATGAAATTTAATTTTAAAACCCATGAAAGTTAGGCGCTGGCCTCCGAAAAAAATTATTAAAAAATATTAAAGCATATACGCTGCAAGGGAAATGAATAGTTTGTGATCACTACTAGAAAAGTTGAAAATTGCGACCAAAATTTGCGCAGGGTTGTTAGCGACAATAAGAAATCCGGTGAAAATGGTTGCAAATTTACAAATTTCTTTATCCGGTTGTAAATTTTGCAACCGCCTTTCCGGTCACAAATTGGTCGTGTTAATATTTAAAATTTAAAATTAATATATAGGAAACAGAAGTACAAAATAGCGGCCGCAATTCTGTGAATAATAAAAAAAATATAGTTATAAATTTAATACGGTCATAAAAAATATAAGCAGCTTTCTTGTCGTTCTTCGAAGCCATTATCACCTTCTTGAGAGTCCATATATAGCACCTTTCCCGCGCGAATGGTAAGTCCTGTATGTGTACTACGGATGGCTTGGTGGCATGAAAAATTACTCCTCTTCCTCTACATATTCTTGGTTCGGATCGGGCAGCACCTTCCCGTCATTACAACAAACCCCGGATCGATTTAACTTCTCCTCACCAACTTGAACCTCGGGTCCGAAAACGCTTTCAGAGACGTAAGACTCATTCGGAGACAGGTCATAAGGGGAATAGTTATAGGAATATGACATCGTGAGACCGGGAAGTGGCGGGCAGTCGAGAGAGAATCGGTGGTGATGTTTGAATGTTTGTTTGAAATGAGAACGAACTGCTCCCGTTGTGGTAAGTTGGAAAAACCCATGGGCTGTGGAGGGATTAAATGATCCCATCTGCCACATTTCCATGGGCCGTGGGATCAGCCTTTTCAATTTGAACTCGTATCACCCCGCCTTGTTAAGCCCTCTGCGGGCCGGGTAGGGAAAGCCCCACCTACCAACTTTTGAACGGGCCGTGGAGATCCCCATGGCCCGTGGTTTTCTGCTTTTTCCTTCTCATGGCCCGGGGGGGGGGGGTTGTAGGGTTTTGGAGGGGATATCTAGATAATATGACGCTATTTTTAAAGGATGAGAAATAAGATATAGAGAATAATCAGAATGAGATGTGGGAGAGGATGAGTGTTATTTTGGCAACACTTTACAGCTCAAAAGATTAAAAATATGTGTTAAAATTCTCAATATGTTAGGGCCAGTATACTGCATTCATCTCTCAGTTCTCCATCTATCTGTTAGTACTGCATCCACACATATGGCCACTTCATCAAACCCTCCTGATACCTCAGCAAGAATGCAAGACTATGAGTATCTATATCTATCAAATACTAACGTAACTAACTTTGTTTCTGTGAAGCTTTCGGGTGATCGCAATTACCGTCTATGGAAGAAGCAAATGCATTGCCTCATGAAGGCTCATGATATGTGTGACCTTCTTAGTGACCGTCCAGCAGTAAGGGAGATCTCGAACAAAATCGACAAATACGGCAGTCTTCTACAAGGTTGGATTCTTGGATCACTTAGTGAAGAAGTACTTGGTATTGTTGTCGATTGTGATTCAGCCAAAGAAGTTTGGGACAGACTGAAAGGCTACTTTGATCCACCCAAGAGTTCCCAACAAGGTATCTCTTGACATGAACGCAATTTAAATTTTAAACAATTACATGCATTTTGATAGTTTGCTTCAGATGCAATGTGTCACTCCTAGTTTTCTAGAATTTGCGACAAAACATTTATGCATTTGCTATGAATTTCATATACCACCAGCGCCACCACCTCCTCCTCATCATTGTTGTTATTACTACTACTCTTACTATAACTATTATTATAGAATCCTTTGCATAAATAGGGGTTTATCATTTTACAAATTTCATTTGGGGGGTATTGGAGGAAAAAACTAAAAATGGTGATGCCTTAGTTTGAATTGGCGGTATCAAATTAATGTGAACAGTGATGCCGCCGAATGGAATGTTGTATTCATAGATGCCTTAGTTTGATTTGGCGGTATCACCTTTACACATTAGCGGTATCAATGAAGTGAGGATCCCAATTGAGGTGATACCGCCAAATCAAACTAAGGCATCTATGAATACAACATTTCATTCAACGGCATCACTGTTCACGTTAATTTGATACCGCCAATTCAAACTAAGACATCACCAATTTTAGTTTTTTCCCCCAATACCCCCCAAATGTAATTTATAAAATGATAAACCCCCTATTTATGCAAAGGATTCATTATTATAACATAAATCACTTGTATCATATTCTTTCTTCCCTGTAGATACCATTATATTATTGTATTTGTTTATAGGAACAATCATTCGTTGACAATCAATAATTGCTTTTCATACAAACAATCAACCGGTCTTATTTGTAACCATGGGCGGACCCACATAAAACTGGTTGAGTCAGACCCTAGTGTTTTTTTTAAATTAACTAGAATCGGTATGTTAGAGTTTTAAGGAACTCATAAGAATAATTAGCTGGACCCTATAAAAGTAAAAAAAAAAAAAAAAGCAAAGTTAGTTTAGTCGTAAATCTCCTTGTTTTAAAACAAGGTATCTTGTTCAAGCCTTGTATGTCCCATTTTCTTTTCGTTTTTTTTATTCAAATCAAAGTTAAAACTAGGGGTTTTAATCTATTAAACTAGTGTCTTTAATATGTGTTTTCTAATGAGTAATGTCACGTATTATTATGATAGGGTTAGGATCAAATACACAGTGAAATAAAAATAGGAAGTCGTAGGAAGGGTATCAAACGGACTCTGATTGAACTCATTCAAGCGGCATTGAAACTGTCTTATTGAACCCTACAACGTTAGTTTTTAGGTCTTCATTTTTTGGGGGTTTAGCTTGTAGTTTTTAGAATATGCGTTATATCATTGTGTCTTTTATTTACCATTGTGTCTTTTTCTTATTTTCATCATTGTGTCATTTTTTTAATTCATTGTGTCTTTTTTCTTCAGCATTGTGTTATATTTTTTGGCACTGTGTTATATTTTGTGGCTCATTATGTCATATTTGATGATCTATTGTGTTTTTTGTATCCTTCTTACCCTTCTCATTTTTGCTACACTGTGTAGAATAACTTGACCCTATTATGATATTGTATTTTATTATGTTTCTCTCTTCTATCCGACTAGCACGATGATCGACCCGAAATATCCATTATTTAGTTGTGAAAAATCTTAACACAAAGGGACCACAGTGGAAAAATTCTTGGCTCCGCCACCATAATCGTAACCCTTATTGTCAGTGTCACCTTATTCTACCTAAATCGCCGCCGCATTCCGATCAGTCATCTGCAAATGTCGACAACTCTTCCTTGTCTACTTCCAAACTGAAAATCTATCAATGCCACTTACTTCTTTATCTTGATCTACACTCAACCTTCAAAAGAATTACTTTTTTTCTTCTTCATCACTCCCTATACTCAACCTCACCGGAACCAAAGGTCGCCGGCAAGAAAATCACATCACCTTTTCAAGAATCAGATGCCTCTGGTCCACCGGTCCACCCATCGATTCTCCGGTCCGACCACCGATCCAGTCAACCGGTTACTTCACAAATAGGTCCGAGATGCATGACCGGACCGCCAGAACCACTGATCTCCGGTTAAATCGATTGGACCGTACTGTTCAATTTCACAACACCGCTCAATGTTGTTAAATCCAGACCGGACCGACCGGTTAGACTGGTCGGACCGGGGACCGTAGCTCCTACTGGTTCGGGTCATGGATATGATCGCTTTTGCATCAGACCGCCCGGTCGGCCCAGGGACCGGGGGTCAGACCGGCGAACTGTCGTAGATATGAGCTGGATTGGGTATAATATTAAATCTCTCTCTCGAAGCCTCCACAATAACTTGAACATTGTACGTTAACCGGAAGAACAGAGCATTGGCGTGCGCTATAAACAGACACACGACCGACATTAAATTATCGGAACACAAATACGAATATGACGTAGATGAATTGGAAGGAGTAATGAGTGGGGTAAATGGGTCGTTGTTTGAATATGAAATGGTTAAGGAGAGGTGGGTTGGAGGTGAAGGTTTAGGTGGAGAGAGATAGACCTGGCATAAGAAAGAAATGATTATTTATTCTTTGATTAAGGCATTACACTCTGTTTCAGAGTTTCATTAAAAGATGGAAAAGAAAAGATCTCCCTCCTCTTCCTTTCTCTCCAATTCCTTCCATATTGGAAAGATTGAAAATCACCCTAAAAACCTCTTTATTATCTCTCTCATTCCCTCCCTTTCTCTCCTACAAAAAACTCTGGAACATATTTTTTCCCCACTTCCTTCTCAATTCTTTCTCTTCCATCTTTTAATGAAACTCTGGAACAGAGTGTTAAAGTGAATACATATGTAGAATGGTCAACACAAGTTTCATCTTTGCCCCTTTTGGATTGAATATTGTCTATATTGGCCACCTTATAACAAATAGAAAGAAGACAATAAAAAAAATAGATAGATGTTAACAGATTCTAATATTAAATATATTTTATAATATTTATAATATCATCCGGATTGTAAATTTGATCCGATCAGTGAACCAATAAGAAGACCGGTTTTACATCAGGTTCAGTTATAAAAACATTGAGAATATTTGACAGCTATACTGTCAAAAACAATTTTGAAGTCAAACTTTAAAATCTAGAGGCTCTCACTTGTTTCGGAAAGGACGAAATTTTGAAGCTACTTTTTATGTTGACTTGTTATAAATATTAAATATATTAAACTTTTTCTGGTTCTTAAAACAATCCAGTTGGCCCGAGCAGTGGACCGGTAATGAGACTGATTCGACGTCCGGTCCGAACTTGAGAAATCCTAGCCACAATCCATTCATCAACGTCAGTGGTGGCGGAGCTTGAATTTTTTTCATGGGTCCCAAAAGTCATGAGACCCTTAAAACGGGAGGGGACTGACTCAATATGTATAAACGTTTGAGACGAAAATGCGTAATTTACATTACTGAGCAAAAAATGGTGGGGCCGGATAAGCTTTGCCCATGATCATCAGCCTTTGAATGTCTTATTCCAACCTGTATGACCGGTTTCTTGTCACACAAGAATTTGATTGCATGTGCGCATGATTCAAAGGCGGAAATTAGTGAATCGGATTGTTGTTGGTTGTATGAATGACAGAATAGTAAGAAAATAAATGAACACACAATCACACAAAATTTCGGCAACAGTTTTTCCTCAGATTCTGATCGTAGTAAAGGAATTGAATCGATTCCTGTCTTTGTGAGTTCTGAGGATGTTCCAATGTTGGAGACAGTTCAAGAAGGATAGGAGGATGTGGATAGTGAGGCTACTGACGAAGTCGATCCAAAAATCGTGGTCTTAAAGGTAGCATTGAAAGAGAGCAAGACTGATGAAGAACTCAGACAGCAGCATGAGCTTGATGTCCTACAAGAACGTGCTGCTCGTTGTCAACAACGAGAACAAGAAGAAGATCCAGACTTGGAATCATTGGATGATGAGTTAGAAGGCCCCCCTGTTTCAAAGAAGAGATCCCAACTGGATACTCCTTCCAAGAAGAAGCAAGCAGACCCCAAAAAAGAAGAAATCAATTAAGAGCCGGCTACGCATTAAGATTCCAACAACTAAACAAATACTTCATTAAAGATCAAAGCAACCTCAACAACAACTACTACTACTACTTTAGCAACTACAGCAACAACAACACCATAAAAAAACTATAAGAACTGCAATCTTCGCTGAGTTAGTCTCAGTTGCAGCTTCTACAGGTCAAACAACTCAAGTATCAACGTCAACATTGAATGAAGAGGTGCAAAGGCTAACTAGAAGTCTTAATCTGCCACAATTTCTCAAGTTGCATCTCAAGTAAGTGTACCTTTCATGTTGTCTATATCACATGTTCCTACAACAGATAGCTCCTTATCACTCCAAGCTCAAATCAACAATCTGGTGAGTTTGCTACACATGCAAGTGACGCAGAATCTAGCCAATCAACAACATATTGCAGAATGTGAAACCAGGGATCGTCAGTTCTTGACGGCTCTGAATCATACGATGACCGCAAAATCCAAATTAGAGTCTACTGCTAAGGAAGCAATGTTGATGCTTCAATCAAACAAACAACCAAGAGATTCGCCTTTGTCCCAATCCAGGGAAGAAACAGAGAATCATCTTGCAATTGTTGAATATGAAAATCAAAATCTGAAGAAGAAATTTGATAGATTGAAGAACAAACACAAATTAGTTACAACAGTAGATCGTGATGATGATGATCAATAAGATGAAGATGATAACGATGATCATGAACAGGAAAGAAAGGATGATGAAGACAAAGGTGATGCTGGTGATGGGCAAGGGCACTTGTGGTGGTAATTCTGCATGGATAGAACGTCAATGCAAGAAAAACTAATGAACAAAGCAATGAACCTGAAGGCGGATCTTCCGCTTAGGGGGAGCAGAGTTCAATGCAGCAGACCCTGGCACAGCATATCAAGGAATGATTCATTCCAATAGAATTCTCTTCATCCTTCCTTAAGATACTCTTTAGTGAAGATTCTGGAAAGCTTTTGACTTATCCTCATCATGTGCCTGAGGATCTTGAAGAAGGAGAAATACCACCCAAGCTATTACCAAGTGACATTGTACCAAATCTGATCAAGTCAGACCTGAAGAAGTGCAACGGGAAATCCCTAAAGAGCCCGTGGTTACTAGTAAAGAAGAAAATTGGTATAACGAGGTTAAAATTGAAGACATCACTCATAAAGAATACCCGGAACACTACTTAAATGGCAATTCAGAGGTTCTGGATTTGACTAAAGATGATTCCGACAAGCATGAAGAAACAATTCAAGCCCAATCAGTTCCCATCCCAAAATATATCACAAATAAAGCTATTGAACGCAAGAAGTTGTTTGATTCTTGGTTTCCAAAGATAAAGAAGCATGTGAAGACTCATCCTCCTCCCCAAGCAAGAAGTTACAAAGTTGATACAGCTTATGCAAAAGATCGTTTGATCAACTGGAGCTACATTCTTCAGCGGAAGTGTATAGCTATCAAGTGGGAGAATCGAATCCAATATTTCGAACACATTGTACTAGTGGGTTGTAAAAGAAGTTGTTGAAACATGTTGGCTACATAACCTTCTACTCTAACTTTATGTTTCACTCTGGAAGTGCCACCATTGTTTTTGCTATGATAACATCTTCGCTATCTACTTGTTTGAGAATCACATGCGACATCAACGGACCAAGCATGTTGAGATCGAAATCCAATTAGTCTATGACTAGGTTTAGCTTGGCCACATACGAGTCCGTCATGTGCCTTTTGCTTTTCAGTATGCCAATATTGTTACCAAAGACTCCCACACCACCTATTTCAGAGTTTTCACCCATTGTTTGTTTTCTTTCGCTCGAACTAATGGTTAGGGGTGTGCAATGGTTCAGAACCGGACCGAACCGACCCGAACCGGAACCGGACCGGAACCGTTTAGTGATAAATATAAGAACCATCGGTTCGGATTAGAACCAAGTTAAACGGTTCTCATGTAAGCGGTTCTTGCTGGAACCGGTTGTCAATTAAATCCTAAGACTAACAATTAAATCAAAGGCAACTTTAGTAAACTAAAGTGTGGTGTCCTACTGATATTACGGACCTATGATACATGTTTAGAAGTGCACAATACCAATCGCATATATGCAATGATTGTAATTTTGACACTACAAATGATTTGTGTCATGCATTCCTAATGTCACATGTTATACTACATCATTGTCCGATACACATTATAGGCCAACCTGTGCACCTTATAAATGAATTTGTAAGCGTTGATTCTCAGTTTAAGCTATTTTCGTTCCCTTTATTGTACACTATATGTTTATATAGAAATTACATAATTCAAAGGGAACTCCTATAACAACAAGTTTGTTAGATATTATATAGTTAACATGACTCGAAAAGTATTCTTTATAAAGATTAAACTTGGAATTGAAAATGTGGATAGTCGGTATGCAAACTACTTAGAAAAGCCCACTAAATTAATAGGGTTTTAAATATAATATTTAATGTTTTAACCTACCTCGGTTCTAGCGGTTCTTTAAACAGAACCGCGGTTCTGAACCGAACCGAACCGGGAACCGTTTTCACCAAAATTTAAGAACCGGAACCGAACCCTAAATACAAGAATACGGTTCGGATCTAGCGGTTCTGTGTCGGTTCCTCGGTTCTAGCGGTTCCGAACCGTGAGTTGCTCAGCCCTACTAATGGTGCTTATTAGAATATAATATATTTATTTTGTATTTATCATATATTCTCGTAGACCTGGTAGTCTTTAATTATAGGCGTATTGATTGGTTTTTATCATATATGTAATGAGTAGGGCTGCAAACGAACTGAACTTTCAGCGAACAGTTCATGAACCGTTCGGGGGTAGTTCGTTTGTGTTCGTTCGTTTAATAAATGAACGAACACGAACAAAAAATTTTGTTCGTTTAGTTGAACGAACGAACATGAACAGAGGCCGCGTTCGTTCGTTTATGTTTATGTTCGTGAACGTTTGGTAACGTGTTCGTTTATGTTGGATAGTTTAATAGGATTTTTAATTTATATACTTTTTTTTATATTTATTTTACCCATATAAATAAATAATATATGTGAGGTAATATATATGACTATATTAGATCAATAAACCTACTTTTAGTATCCCCTTTCATTATATGTTTCCACCATGCCCTCCTCCATTCACCTCTGATGCGAACTTAGTTTTTTGAGACACTACTTTATTATGTTTACCTATATTAGGTTAATACTAAGTATGTTTGGATAATTAAGTTATATTTTGGGTGGATCTAGCTAATGCCTTAATGTATGTGAATTGGATCTTATTAGAAACTTAATATTGTGTTTGTTTCTGTTCATGAACACGTGTTTGTGTTCATTAATGTTCGTTTGTGTTCGTGTGCGTTCATGAACAAAATTAACAAACGGACACAAACGAACACGAACACAAGTGTTTTCTTAACAAATGAACACGGACATAAAATCTCGTTCCTCAAGTGTTCATGAACAGTTCGCGAACACATAATTTCCTTAACAAACGAACACGAACAAAGCCTTGTTCGTATTCGTTCGGTTCGTTTGCAGCTCTAGTAGTGAGGGATGGATTTTAATTGAATTCATTTAGAATTAAGGCCATAAATGCTTTTACTTTTTACCTCTTGTTACATGCATACATATAGATGTACACGTACATACATACATACATATACACATACACACACGCGCACGCGCACACACACGCATACACACACGCATAAACGCACGAATGCATGCATACATGCATACATACATACATACATACATACTTACATTTAGGTATGTTCTATCTGTGTAAATGATGGAACATCAAGAACCATAATATTTCTTTATAGACATGCACGTACAATCATTTCTTCATGTGTTCATGTATATGTAAAATATCAAAACAAATATGTACATATATGTACAATACTTATTTTTTAAATTTAGACACGTATATATACATATGTATATAAATGCAAAAAAATGGCTTAGGATCATGTGACAACCACTATGTATATGTGTGTGTGTATAGTCAGATTCGGTTAAAAAGGCCATTTTTCCTAAAATATGAGAAGTCTATGTAGGCATTGTGTTTTAAATTTAAAAAAAATGATTTACATTCTTTTAGTATTGTGTTATATAGAAAACAACAAAAGTAACAATTTAAAACAAAATCAAATGTATTTTAAATATTAATTTTTTTAGAAAAAATAGTTTTTTATTGGAATGAATTCTACATATATTTATATGCAAAGGCTTAAAAAAAATTTAAAAAAAAATATTTTTTTCTTGTTATTATATTTAACATATTAAATGCATGGTTCCTTGGTTCACCATTGAACCCACCCCTGTATATCTATATCTATACTACATTATAAACTACCAAAGGTGTCTAGAAAAGTCATTTAACATGTATTTTAAGATGATATATGAAAAGTTTCTTGCTTCACACCCAAAATGTCATGAAAATTCTTTACCTATTTGCAAAACTAACTTGTAAATTTTTATCATAACCACCCATTTATAACTTCACATTAACTAGTAAAAGGTTTATTATGTATAATATGAGTTTAAGCAATTTAAAAGATTGTAAACACTTGTTAAAAATGCTCATATTGTATGACTTTTTTTTTTTCTTTTAGTTACTTTTACACTAAAATACATTTTTGTTGACTTCTAACTATTCAACCATCGTCGTTTTACATTATATATCAAGCAAACACAACCAATTTGTTAGAGACAAAGTACGACTATAACTATTTCTACAATTTAAACTTTAACCTTTTACGATGTTTGCTTTAATTTAAAATTAGCGGTCTAATCATCATTTCCAATCATAATTGTCAGGTTTGATGTGGTTGTAAATAAAAATAATTTTAATCAACACGTCTAACTTTAGGGTGGAGTGCAATCAGGGACGTCTCCGATAACACTAAAAAAAATTTGGGCCTCAGGCGAAAAAAAATTGGGCCTAAAATTTTGTAAAGATGAATGAATTAAAAAAATGAATATGGTGCTAGAGCCAAGGATTAAACTTGAGACCTTTACATTAAATTAGCATGGTTTTTCCAACTCCACTAACAAATTTTAATGTATTAAAAACAAATATATATCCTAAATATAGAATTTAATATATATATATGTATATTTTTTTTTAAAAGTTCGGGCCCATTTGAGGGTCGGCCCTGAGTGCAATAATCAACAAAACTGTATTATTTAATTTAGTGTCAGTCTAGGGTGGGTAAAACAATAGAATTGAGTACCGCATTGTAAATTGTTACCGCGGCGGCAACGCGCGGGTTTCTTACTAGTACTATAATAAGTAAACTGGATGGATAATTTTGTAATTTTACACAAAAATTTAGATGACATATGAAGGATCTTAGTTTAAATTCTTCTTCAACATAAAATAGTTTCCAATCAAACGTTCTTGTTATTTAAATACGTTTTTCTTTAATTCATTATTTTGTTCATTCACATTTATAGAACCAATAATATGTTTAAAAATTACGATAATCTATTCACAAATACATGACTTGTACGTAGTGATTTTGTAGGGTGTCATTTGCGTACCTATGATCATGTGTTATTTTTGTTGCAAATGAGCTATATAGATCTTATTTTTTAGAATCCAACTATATAAGGTTTCATCAAGATCCAATTCCACTTTAGTATGTATGTGACATTCTATTATGATTACTTATGTAATTTGTACTATGCTTTGTGATTATGCGAGTTAGATATATCAATTAGGCAACCCTCTTCAAATTGGTTCTAACCATTTGTTGTACATGACATATGAGTTTTGATAGAGGTTGCAACCTGCAATGCATGTCCATATAGTTATGTCCAAGTCGATTTGTTCTCAATGTTGTTTACCATCTCTTATATTTTTATTTTAATTTTTAATGTCAATTCTATGTTTTATACTCTCTTGCTTTTTGTGAATATATATATTAGTTGTCTTAGGAAATAAATATAAAAAAATAAGTTACGTGAAACTCATCACGTAACGTATAAAAAGATAAAAACATAAATACCACCAGCAACGTCTGAACATTTCCACTAATATATATGTATGTATATATAGATATGTATACATGGCAGCATATATAGTCACTTAATTGAGCTATCAAGAACGCTATGCAGATTCAGGTCTAATTACAAGAGAGGACACAAAAACAGAAACCAAAGACAAGCTGAATGTTGTTTCAGCAAAAACAACTGCTAATGGCAAAGGTGAGAATCCAACGGAATCAGAAGCAGAAGGCAAAAAGGCTACTCCGATGGAAACAAAAGGTAGCGAAAATATCATAAATTAATTGACGTAATTCTGGTTAACTTATTAAGAGGGTGTTTGGGATTGCGTTTTAATGATTCTTAGATTATTGCGTTTTGAAAGCGCAGATAATCTGTTTTTAGTGTTTGGATTGTGTTTTGAAAACGCAGATAATCAGTTTTTTAAACTACCAAAACGCAATAATCTATAAGCAGCTCCACCCCTGTTTTTTTTAAAACACATAATCTGTTTTGAATAATCAATCCCAAACACCCCTTAATTATGCTAAAAAATTGCTTATAATTTTTTTGTTTTTTTTGAATAATAAACTTCATTCAATTTTTTTATAATATGAGAAATAACATATAAACCTAATTTTTATTTCTAGTAAAAGGAAAATTGAATTGTTCAAAATAAAAAATAAAAGCTTAAAATCTTTCAATATTTCTAGTAAGAGATGTATTTATTAAAAAAAAAAATTCATAATACACTGTTTTGATTTCAGCACATCTTCGTGTCTCTTCGTAACGTAGATATAAACATTTTTCTTAGAATATAGTATAGCTTGTTGCAATGTAATTTCATTGAGCTTTAATAATGGTATGTATATTCAGCCCCCAATAAAAATTGACACAAAATATAGATTTTAAAGATAAAAATGTGGCTTTTGCGGAAACAGGAACTGATGACAAAGTTTCGTTAAAGAGACCGGCAGAAGCGGTTTTAGACATAAGAAGTGAAGACAAAGATACAGATTCAGCAGAATCTAAAGCAAAATGCGAACACACTACTCAAACTGAAACAAAAGGTAATGACAATATCACAAATTTGTTGAGTTATAAAGCTGCCAATTAGGTAGTGTTGAAGTGGTTGGGAAAAGACTTGGTATTCCTTGTGACCCAAGTTCAATTCTCACTCTCCCCTGCATAATTATGTGATAGGCAAAAAGACAAAAAATGCCCCTTACTTAACATTAGTTTTTAACCTAGTTATCAAATTAGATGTAAATGACAATAAATGACAAAACTCACTAATCAAATACAATTTTCTGTTTTCCACATAAGATTCCTAAATAACCCCTAATATACCAATAAACAGTAGATTTCTTATTTTACTTCACTCACAACCAATACGAATCCCATAAAAAATTATAGGGTTTTCTCTCACAGAATTATAGGGGACCAAAAGGCAGTGCTCTAAATTGTCATATAACCGAAATTTAAAACGATGCGCAGATTCGGGTCCAACAAAAGAAGAGAAAAAAACAAAGCTGAAAGCACAAAATGCAGAATCGGAAACCAAACGCTTATTTGAAAATGCTATTACGATTGGTGACTGGAATGAGGTATTGGAAGAACTTATAGTAAATAAAGATTCGATAAAAGAACCAATCAATAGC
This sequence comes from Ambrosia x helenae, assembly GCA_030844895.1. NCBI lineage: Eukaryota > Viridiplantae > Streptophyta > Magnoliopsida > Asterales > Asteraceae > Ambrosia > Ambrosia x helenae. The sequence continues at coordinate 4,520,871 of CM061227.1, read as the reverse complement.
GATGGCAACACAGTACTTCACATAGCGGTGGGAATTGGTTTTGATTTTGTCATCAAAACAGTATTACGGCATACAGAAGCTGACTTAACTGATATAATAAATGGCGACAGAAGCACCTTGCTTCACATTGCTGCCATTGCAGGCAACACATATGCAGCCAGATTGTTGGTTCTCCGTGAACCCAGATTGTTAGAAATGTTAGACAAAAAGAACCAAACCCCACTGGATAAAGCTTTAGAAAATATGCATCTTGATACCATTGCATATTTACTAGAAGCTGCCGAAGATTACCAAACAAAGAAAGATGCTAAAGTTGTGGGAAAAGGAACGAAAACTGCCAGTGTTGAAACTAAAAAAAGCAAGGAAAAGTCTTCTAATTCAAATGGTTATATACTGCCTCATGCCGAAATAGGCTTCAAGGTTCTAGTTTATGCTTTTTCTGCAAAACACTACGGTGAGTAGCCCTTTATTTCTATTTTACTTGCTTTTCCCCATTAATTGGGATGGCGTAGGAACAAACAAACAAAAAAAAAAAAAGAAAAGTTGTTAACATAAAATTTAAGTCAACATCACATCTATATAGATATGTATATAATAAATTAAATCAATAAATCTTATATGGCCAAACTCCTCCTTCAGTTTCTTATGTGGCATGTCTACGTGGCATTAAGCGATTTTAGAAAAAAAAAATTAAAAACAAAATTATATTTTTTTTCTAGCATTTTTCTCCCATAATTTTTAAACGTTAATATCTTTTATATACGAGATTTTTTAAAGAAAAAAATTACACCAAATTAACGAGCTTTTTATTATCTTTCCAACGAGTACCATAGTGCTATATAAAAAACAGAGACAAAAAACGACTATTTTTTTGTTTGAAGTATTAGGTGTTAGCATTGGATTTATAGATTTTTTTTTGATCGGCGAACAACTGTGTGGCAACCACCCTTACGGGGCGTCATGCCCAAGAATCGGCTACTCGACCTCCAGCAGCCCCCGCCTTCTCCCGATGCCGGAAACCCGAACCCCACCCGCCTAAAGGCACGACAGTGTTATAGAACTCGGTAAAACCTCGCCGCCCGTCAGATTCGAACCGGCGCCACCCCTATTCGATCTTCACCCGGATACCAAACCATAAATGATGAAAGTGGGGATCAAACCTTTGATCAAATAGGTGAAACAAAAGTCACTCCACCACTCCACCACTATGGATGGATATTTAGGTTAGGTATAACTCTAATATTCAATATCTAACATAAAATAATGTATAACTCTAATATCCATCCATAGTGGTGGAGTGGTGGAGTGACTTTTGTTTCACCTATGTGATCAAAGGTTCGATCCCCACTTTCATCATAAAGGCCATAAAGGCTTAAAAAATGATAAGCCTTTATGGCCTTTATGATGGGTGTTAATTTATAGATTGTTTTAGGTTAGTTATTGAATATCGATATTAGAGTTATGCATTTTTTTTTAGCCTTTATGATAGGTGTTAATATTAGAGTTATACATTATTTTAGGTTAGGCGTTGAATATTGATATTAGAGTTATCATTTTTTAAGCCTTTATGACCTTTATGATAGGTGTTAATATTAGAGTTATACATTAGTTTATGTTAGGTATTGAATATTGATGTTAGAGTTATGCATTTTTTAAGTATTTATGATAAGTGTTAATACTAGAGTTATACATTGTTTTAGGTTATGTACCAATATTAGTATGTTAGAGTTGTACATTTTTTTAGCCTTTAGGATATGTGTTAATATTAGAGTTACATTGGAGTTATACATTGTTTTAGGTTAGGTGTTAGCATTGAAGTTGTACATTGTTTTAGGTTAGGTATTAATATTAGAGTTATACATTGTTTTAATTAGAAGTTAAATTATAATTATACATTGTTTAAGGTTAGGCATTAACATTGAACATACATTGTTAATTGTTTTAGGATAGGTGCTACCCAAAGCTTTTCTGCATGTAACTTTAAAGTGCATCAGTTTATTTCATATGTAAAATTGATGTGCCATATGAGATTTCTCAACCCCGGGACGCTTCCGGGGTATAATTTAGTGCATATATATATATATATATATATATATATATGTACCAAAATACGCAGATATAAATTCTATCCAACAATGATATGAATGTGGTATTAGCCGATATTTATGCATCGGTGGTCAATGATTAGCCTATGAATATGCATCGGTGGTCAATGGTCAATGTAGGTGGTCAATGTAGTTATTGTAGATTATTATGTATTATTGTATTTCCATATTATCTTTTCCCTTGTAACTATTTAAGTTCATTGTACGTTAATGAGAAAGCAAGTCATTGTATAATCTCACATGGTATCATTGTAGGGTGTACTGTATTCGAACATCACCCTTGCCGTCCACTTTCACAGTTGTTCTCAAACAACTTCAATTCACATTCACATAATATTGTTGGTCACTTCTTTGGTTCTACACTTCTTTTTTTATTTTTTCAAGATTCCACATAATATTTTCGGTCATTTTTTTGTTTCTACAACTCCTTTTTTTTCAAAAAAAAAATATATTTTTGGTCACATCCACATCAAGTTTAGTTATATTTTCGGTCACTTTTTCACAGTTTCCTATGACCGACAATCGGTACTTTTCAGGCCCATCTCACCGTCCTAACCCTCGAAACCACTCCAACCAACCCAATAACTGAACCCGTAACACCTCAGCACCTCCCCAAAACACCTACAACCAGTCCTACATGTCACCACCCCCTACCCGAACAATCCTCAACAACAACCATACTATCCTCCTTTTTGGGCCCCTCCTTATTGGACACCACCACCTTGTCCCTACCCAACCCAAAATTGGTCACAACCTTGGTATCCACCGGCATCATCTAGTTCTCACAATAATTTGAATTCTTTTCTGTCCAGAGTGTCGTCAGTGGGAATGAGATTCGATGATGAGACCAAAGCTTTGATTTTGCTATCTTTATTGCCTGATAGTTGGTCCGGGACGGTGACTGCTGTCACTAACTATGTAGGGCCTGATGGGTTAACATTGAAAAGATCCGGGATTTGGTATTGGGTGAGGATGTCCGCCGCATGAATACTAAAGGGTCGTCTTCTGAGATGTTACATGTTGGCAGGGGAAGGGGGAATAGTAGAAACAGTAGGAGCAGCAAGGGTCGGGTCTAGGGCTCGTCCGAGTGTGCGTTGTTGGGACTGTAATGAAAAGGGAAATTATAGGAATGAATGTCCGAACAAGATTCTGATGGAGGACCGAAGAATTATGGTGGATTGAACACTGCTGCAGTAAGCGATTCTGAAGATGACGCTTTGATACTGTGTGATGAAAGCAGTGTGGAATCATTGGTCATGGATTCCGGTGCATCATTCCATGCTACCCATAGCAATGATGGCATGCGGAATGTTAAAAAGGGTGATTTTGGCAAGGTTAGGCTAGGAAACGGTGAATTTCTTGATGTGACTAGCATGGGAGATTTGGATCTGGTTACTACTTTCGGCACTACTTGGACTTTGTATGATGTCAGGATTATTCCGAGGCTTGAAACAAATTTAATCTCCGTTGGGCAGTTGGGTGAACAAGGTTTGGACGCTAAGTTTGGTGGTGGAAAGTGGAAGGTCGTTAAAAGTAATCTCGTGGTTGCTAGAGGTTTCTAGAAGGGGTCGTTATATATGGTGCATGTTCCGTTTGGGGAAGTGGTCGCCCCTGTTAAGACGAACGCCAAAGTCGGGCTCGCCGATTCGACAGTTAAACGAGTCCAGTTTGCAGAAAAGGACTCTGGGACTACAGGTAATCTGCTTGAGCATATTCGGAGGTCTGAACATGTGCGGGACTTTTGTGGCCGTGGGAGCACGGGGAGTGTTCCGACACCGTCTGGAAATCGACGCTGGGTTCAGAAGACCAGGTTTCCAAATGAAATCTCTCCTGAGAAGTTTCTGCTAGTGGGGAGTGTTCCTCTGAAAATCCTTGTATCTGATGGTTTGTGTCTATGGGAATCAGTTGGGATTGAGGATGTGAAGACAGGGTCTTTTGAGACCGGGTTGAAGCCATCTGGGGCTTCAACGGGCCTTTCTGTTTACTGATGATGATTGGCCGGCTGTAACTAGGTTGATTGGGGATACATGGTTTGAAGTTTGGTTTGTTCTTGGGAGCTGGATCTGGAAGACTTTTGTTCCTATGTGTATTTGAATTTTACAGATTACTGAAGACATGGATTGCTTTGTGCTTGTTGGCGGACTTGGTGTTTATTGGAAGGCCTTCAAGTGGGAGATTGTTGGCTGTGAAGTCCTTGGGCTAGGTATTGCTATCGGGCTTGTTTTATTGGATGTTTAGGAAGCCCATTTCTCATTGAGCGAAGGGTACGAAATAAATCAGATTGATTAAAAGCACTATGTGAAATATTCGGTTTTTTCCTCTTCCTCTATCCCATAGGTACAGTGTTTGAATCAATCGAGAACCTTTTCTTCTGTCTGAATCGATATTATTCCATTCCAATTCCTTCCCGATACCTCTCAAGGAAAATATCGAATAGGATTTCTTGTTCACCAAGCCTACACCCTAGATTAGTCTATATATATCATGTCTATGTAATTGTAATAGTTGTATGTGCTAAATAATATATCTCTAGTTGCAGCCCGTGGACGTAGGTTCCCCACTGGAACCGAACCACGTAAAATTCTCGTGTTCGTGTGTCGTGTTTTATATTTTCTCGTTTGTTATTGCGTGTTCGTTGTGAATCGGTTATTCCGCTGCGCCGCTTAATCCCAACAATTTTAACACCTATATATATAATCCTTGTAGAATTTGCATTAAAGTTAATGAAAAAAAACCATGAATATGCTGTGTACGATGATAACGGACTCATGATGGCCATGGCTAGAACCTTTCCAAGTGGGTTAAACTATGAGGAAACACTTATTTATCCAAGTAAGTTTTTGTTCCTCTGCCATTTGTTTCCAGTTTCGTTATTGTTTCTAATAATAGTGCTAATGGTTTTTCTGTTCCAGATGCGGACAATATCCATGAAGCAATAGTCAAGAGATGGAGAAGGTTGTTTAAAATATTAGTAAATTTATCATCTGCCGTGAAAGATATCATTTTAGGATGTAAATGTTCGTTTCAGAAAGTTGTGTTGGATGGAAGCAAGTTGATGTTAGGTGGTATGCTATAATTTATAAACGTATATCGATATATAGCAGCATCTAATTTCTAATTAATAAACATTGTGGTCATGATGCAGTTCCAGTAGCGATGGTGTATTTGATTTATCTATTGATTCCCCTCCTCCTCCTATTGATGGTTTATTACCCATTCTCTATGCTCTATCACATATTGTGGAAGGTGGCATGTACAGTAGGTAAGAGTACCTAGCTAGCTAGTTTCTAATAAAAGAATTGTCTTCCTTTTAAGCGGAAGCGGATGTTATTAATTACTATGAGGGTGTTTGTGATTGCGTTTTGAATCTGATTTTTAGATTATTGCGTTTTGAAAACGCAGATAATCAGTTTTTAGTGTTTGGATTGCGTTTTGAAAACGCTGATAATCAGTTTTTTAGGCTAACAAAACGCAATAATCTATAAGCAGCTCCACCCCTGCTTTTCCAAAACGCATAATCTGTTTTGAATAATCAATCCCAAACACCCTCTATATTTTGCAGTTCCACCCATCAGGAATATAGAGCAGAAAACGAAGGAATATGATGAAGCAAAACAGATTTTACAGATTGTATGCGATAAAATAAAGGAAAAGCACCCTGATGATCGTTATTGTTCCTTTTTTGAAGAAACGTTTCTTGAGGCCGCATGTCAAAATGCGTCTGAAGTTGTTAAAAAGATTATAGACATATGGCCTGAAGCAATCCAATGCAAAGACGAAAATGGTCATGACATCATCCAGTTAGCAACAATACACCGTTCAAAAAAAGTCTACAACCTCATCTATGATCCTTGGTTTCCTAAGAATATTTATCGAACAAAGAAAGATTCTTCTGGTAACAATATGTTGCATTTGGCTGGGAAATTAGTTCCTTTAAATAAGCTCAAATTTAGAACAGGTGCCGCGTTACAACTACAAAGAGAGCTTCAATGGCGTGAGGTACATACCAAATAACTTATTTTCCATAATCATTGATTTTTGTAGCTTCAACATTGAGTAATTAATTATTACATAGGAAGTGAAGAGGCTTGTGTATCCATCATGCCTTACTGAAGTGAATATCTTTCACGAAACACCAGAAACAGTCTTCTCAAAGGAACACAAGTACTTAGTGAAAGAAGGAGAAGCATGGATTAAAACCGTAGCAGAATCATGCAGCATAACTGCAACACTGATTACCACAATCGTGTTTGCTGCAGCCATTACTGTACCAGGTGGAAGTCGTCAAGAGACCGGTGTCCCAGTGTTCATGAAAGAAGTTGCCTTCCTTGTCTTTGCAATATCAGACGCAATATCACTATTCTCATCTGTTACGGCGTTGTTGCTGTTTTTATCAATCCTCACTGCTCGTTTTGCTGAGGAAGATTTTCTAATCCTTTTGCCAAGACGGCTTATTATTGGCCTTTGTACTTTGTTGATCTCTACAGCTGCCATGATGGTAGCCTTTGGAGCCAACTTATTCCTTGTCTTTTGTCATGATAAACTGTGGATGCTCGCTCCAATATGTGGATTAGCTTTCCTACCCATTGCAATTTTTTGTATTCTACAACTCCCCCTCATCATTGATCTATACCAGTCAACATACGTATCCATGTTTGGCAAAGGTAATCAAAACAACAGTATTTTCGATCCCAGCCACATGCGGTTCTTCTTTGGTAAGTGAAAAGAGTACGCATCTATCTTTCAACTTATGCATTCGATTGTATTTCCTTAAGTGTGTAATAAGTGCATTCTTTTGCATTGAATCCAGCCACTACATAATTCGACTTCTTATGTAACTATAAGCTGTTGGTTTTATTTTTCACTTTGAAATTTTAAAATACGCTTATAAAATAATTGTAAAAATTACATTAAGATAACCGGCAAACGGGCAACAAGTTGCGCTGTCATCCCTTTCTGTATGGCGAACGCTAATCTACTAAAAACGAACTCTTGTCCTCCTGAAGTCAACACATTGCTAAAAATAACCTGTTGGACCCTGGTCAAGAAATGGATAGCTTCCTGTGCCAGGGAGCCAAAAGTATCAAAAGCCAAAGGGACGAAAACATGTTGGTTCTCTTCACAAGCTATAGAATGTTTTTTCACTTTCTTCGTCTCTGCCATTCTCACTGCTTGCCTAGCTACAAACCCATTATCTCTCAAACCAACTAGAGGAGATACCCTTGTAAGGTCAACACAAGTGTGTTTTTCCCCGGCCCAACCACAGACAAGCAAATCTGCTGGTCGCAGAGTGGATCTCCCTTCTGCAGGGTATGAAAGGAAGTTCACAGGTGTCACACCCTCAAATTTCCACCTGTGGAGTTCTACCGCGAGGCGTGTGACACACCAGGATCTAAGTCAACGGTCACAATAAACGACGTCTAAATGTAAAAACATACGTAAACAAAAACCATGCATAAGTTTAAAACCAACATTCAACAGTGCGGAAGCATTTAAAGTTTACAAAAGTCATGCAGAAATAAAACATAAGTTCAAAAGTTCATAAATCCAAAACGTGTAAATGAGACCCTAGACGTGAGACGACTCCAGTGCGACCTCGTGCGCCTAGCCGACAGCTGCTACCTTAGCGACCTGAGAAAACATGCTAAAAGAGTCAACATATAATGCTGGTGAGTTCACAGGTTTTAATTAAACGTTTAAAGTGGTCCTTCGAAAACCGTTACCATCACAGTTACTACTATGCTTGTAAGAACGCTAGCTAGGCGCAGAATGAGATACTCATACGGGTGAAACCATTGCTGACTAAGCCGTGTAGTTACCCTTAGTTTCCTATGGGCTACCGTCATCACCGGTAGACCTTGTTTTATTAGAGACAATATGCACCCGCCCGGTCCAACCGTCGAGTGGGGTTTGTCAGTTCCCAATAGCGCTATCCATATTTCCCGCCATATACCCATGTTAGTGGTTTCTAAGGGACTTTTGATGAACCGTATAGTACGATAAGTAAGCCATAGTATAACGTGATAAAGAGTCATGAGCCATAAGAGTTTAACAAGTCATAAGTCATAAAAGAGTTTTAAGCATGTTTCTCCCCCGAAAACATAAACCGTAAAATGTGGGGCTGTGAACTCACCTTAGGTTGCGTATTCCGTTTAAGAGTAAACCGTATGCGTGATATGAGTAAACCGTCTGTAAGATATGATAGCCCCAACTATTGGCGACCTATCATAAGATATGTGTCAAGTTAGACTAATAACCCGTCGGGTTCATTAGTCCCTAAGTCCAGTCCATGACCATTATGTGCCCGAAAAGTGTGTTTGACCGACAACCAGACTACGTAAGACAAGACTCGACATCCCATTGGTGACCCGACATTCCACGTGTTAGATAAATACAAGACATCATGCCACATATGCACTTAAACACTTAATACGCGCAACAGTTCACCTAGTCTAGCATAATGTCCGATTAACGCGTAAACAGGTCCGAACACGTGTTACTAAGTCATTGGGTGTATCCCGGGGTTCCTATCATGTTCCTAGGCGTCAAATCATGTTCCGGGATGTTAAAATATACATACAGCAGCATTATACGCGATTAGGAATCAAACTAGCATTTAGGATTGTAAATGCTTAAGCTTCAGGCATTTAGGATTGTAAATGCTTAAACTTCAGGCATTTAGGATTGTAAATGCTAGTAGTTGAGGTGAATAGGCCTCTATTCGCCTATATATAGGCGATTAGGGTTTGTATTCGCCTGAACATTAGGCATTTAGGAGCCTACTCGCCTGAAGCCTCATGCGAGTAGGATCCTACTCGCCTCTGCAGTTCTGTAGTGCAATTTCGCGCGCCGAACACTCCAAATCAGATCCGAAACATGTAAAAACATCCAATAATCATCCTAACACATTAACAAACATATTTCAAGCAAAACCCCTAAGTTTTCATCGTTCTAACAGTTCCGAATGCGAGTGTTTTCCCAAAATAGTAACTTAGCATGTAAACATCACATCAACATGCAAGAACTTGCCCTAAATAGCAATTATTCAGATTAAATCACATAACCACGTTGTCCGATAGCATCCTACTGTTCTAGCATCATCCTAGAGCAAGCCCTAACATCATACAATCAACAACACACCTCATATCATCCTTAATCATCCAAAATCCTTCAAATGGGTCAAAACATCAAGTATCAACAATACACAACCAAAACCATTCAAACCCCTAGGACATCATCATACTAACTTGTAACAGCCATAAACATCATAATAACACAAAAACAACCATGATTCAATCCTAAAAATTCTATCTTTAATCACATATAACACATATAACACATGTAAAGGTGTGGGTTTGTTTAAAAACGGTTTTAAATGGATTTTCAAAGACAGAAACATTTATAAGTCAGGTCTGGACTTTTAGGGAGTAAAACATAATCATTTAAAGGTTTGGGTTTGAAGAACACACCTTGTGTTCAAGAGGAGCTGATGGAATAAGCTTGGAAATGGTTGTTTTGATGTAAAGATAGGTTCCAGAGGGTGTTTGTGGGTTGAGATAGGTTATGGGACGGCTAGGGTAGCATAAATGATGTTTTGGAGGTCAAGGGTGGTATTTATAGGCGTTTTTGATCGTTCAGAGTGTTTCAGGCGAGTACGCAGCAGTAGAGGCGAGTAGGGCTGCTACTCGCATGAAGCCTCATGCGATTAGCCCCCTATTCGCCCCCAGGCATCCCCTACTCGCCTATAAGACTGGCGATTAGGCTATCACACATTAGCCTAATCGCCTATAGTCCATGTGTTCGTGTTTTTGGCGCGTTAAACCCTATTTTAACATATGTAATCACGTTTTCACATACCGACAAGCCACATAATGATTACCAACATATAATGCACGATAATTAACACGTTCCCACCCGATCACCAATTCCCGGGACCCGAGACTTGCGTATGTTAAAACCCTAATGATGTGCGACTCGACTCGATCGACCTTGTTATGTGTAACCTATGCGCGACTCGCTAAGGTAGACTTTCTAAGTTTTCAAAAGTTAGTTACCGGAAGTTGCCGGTGTCACAACAGGGGCACAAGCAAATCTGTTGGTCGTAGAATAGATCTCCCTTCTGTAGGGTCTGAAAGGATGTTCACAGGGGCCTCCTTCTTGGCTGAGATCCTAGCTCGCCTTAAAATGTCCTAGAGAATGTCACATACCCAATCATATCGGTATTTGAACTTGGACAGCTCCTTCTAATGAACCGCGTGTTGCCCGTATTTATCCATGCAGGCCTTACGGCAAATCGGACAGACTTCGTCTTCAGGGTACATGGGGACCATCAAATGGTACTTAATAATGGCCCTGTATTCGATCGCATACATGCTTTGGCTCAAACCGTCAACCAGGATTGTAGGGCCATGTCTCTTGTCAGACAAGAAATGTGATTCACTTGGTTTTTTTCGAATCGATGGCGGAAACAAATATCCAGAGTTTGATGATTATGTAGATGATAAAGAACAAGAATCGAACACACGAGACTATCAAAATCATATAGATTTGATTGGGCTTACACAAATCAAAGTTTTTGATGTGTGAAATGTGTAGTAAATAAATCGATCAAGTTTTAAAAATGGAAAAACCTACAAACCACACACTAACGGCAAGTGTAGCAAAGCAAGTAAGTCCGGAATATCGAACTATGGACACAATATAGCGACTCTCGGTACTAAACCTCTGTCGACTCCTATCCTATCAAGCTGACCAAATAGTACAAAATACATAGGAAAAGAGATGTGTTTTGTAACACATCAAACATCCACACACTTAAACCTTTTTCGTCCCCGAAAAGACTTCAATAATCATAATCAGGAATCTCGGTTTCAAAAACTCTTAGGTTCATTAATTAAGATATACTCACGCATAAACTAAAACTGTCGGTATTGTTGTCCACCTAAACCCAACTACCAGCTAATCAGGCCGCACTCATGTAAACTATTAAGTTCATATTATTACAATCAATAAATAGGTCTCACACTCAAGATATCCAGCTTCACCTAATCCCACCTCAAACTTTCAAGGCAAAGGCCAAACCATATAGATTTACCAACCACTGCATACTAAACTCCTTAATGTATTAGAAATTAAATTTATAATAGATGATGGTTGAAGTTTTTGAGCTTAGATAAATATTAGAGAATTACACAAATTGTCCTTTAGTTATTAGTGAAATTGCACTTTCTATCCTTTATGTTAATTTTTCACTCATTCTGTCATTTATTTTCTAAATTTGCTACATCCTCTGTCCTTTAGCCTAACTCCGTTAAAAATCTTGGTTAACTTTGAAACATAATTTATACTTTTAGCCCTTATAGTTTCTGGTTCCCAATTCAAGACTGTTAGAACCCTAACCCTTGAACCCATTTTGATGGACCCCGATTTCGACCACGGAAATTAACGAAATCATAGGGCTATTATAGAATATCAAATTTCGATCTAAACCATATATAACATTGTGACATCCGTCACTTTTATCCTATTATTATTACACATATATAAATATACATTTTTTTTATTTCGCACCTCCTATCTTATACGTCACGTTTTATCATAATAATAATAATAATAATAATAATAATAATAATGATAATAATATTAATAAAAAAAAAATTCAGATTATATATATTTAAAACACAAACCATTGCTTTGTACAACCTTGAAACATATTAACCCAAGCCCACCTTCCCTTTTTTCCCTCTTTAGCCCAAACCCCTTTTTCATATCCTGAAGCCCAACTGATACCCGGCCCACCTAACAGCCCTAGAAGTCCGGCCCAGCACCACTCTCCCTTCCCCTTCTGTCTTTAAAAAAAAAAAAGGAAACCTTTGTTCCACCCGGGTATCGAACCCGAGCACCCTCATACGCAACCCACACACACAACCACCTGCTCCATACACACTTCTTGTTTTTAACCCAGACTTATTTGTATTTAACCCTTTTTTTTCGCTGCCTTTCTTCTCCTCTCTGCACACGTACAGCAGCAGCAACAGTTATGAAATAGTTTTTATTTTTTTTCTTCTTTCTTCGTTTTGGCCAATCAATCAACTAAATTAGCACGTCTAAATTTATATATGGATTAATAACGTAATTACCGGCCATCAACAACTTCGATTACACGCTATTACCAATTATCATTAACCAATTTGAATTTATACGCGTATGATATTAAACCTAGGTCAAACTTTCCAATTAACCTTAACCATTGATCCTCAGTATAAATAGATGTGTTTCGAAGCTTAACAACTCGCTCACAACTCTCTCTCAACCTCCAATTATCTCTGAATCACTCTGATTATTATTATCGCGTTCGTCGTTTGACTTTTGCTTTGACCCGGCCATTATAATCAATTCATCACTGTGAGTCTGATTATCAGTGTGGGTTATGTTCATCGGCCATCACACATCAATAGCCCTATGGTTAATCAGGCTATTGATGTGTGATTTGCCCAATTGCAAATTCTAGGGTTAATCCGTGTTTAATTGGGGATAAACAGAAACGAGCATGTGTATTTAATTAATTTTAAACAGAAAATATCACAACCACCGGCCTAGGCCAAGTGGTTGTGACCTGGGTTTGATACAGAAGGGAACCGGGTTCGAGTCCCGGCTCTGACCCTTTTTTTTTGTTCTTTTCTTTTCTTTTTTTAACAACAATTATATATTTATATATATTAAACCTTTTAATCTTTTAAATTCATTTTAAAATATCAAAACTATTTTATAAATTCTAAAAAAATTATATTTGTTTAATCTGAGATAAAAGTGTTATTTACAATTTTTATTTTTTCAGAAATTCATTTATTTAATATTTATATTAATTAAATCATTTTTATACTATTATATTTATAAAAATCCATTTATATATCAAAACAATTTTATTAAATTCTCCAAAATTTATCCTGACTTTTTATAAAGTTAAACTTTACTGAAATAATTTTTAATTCAGTAAAATCATTTATTTTATATTTTTAATCAATTTTTGTTAGATTTAATCATAATTAAATCATAATAAATCCAATTTTCATCATTTTTGCACCAAAATTTTATACAAATTATTTTTAATTATTTAGAACAGAAATATGAATTTTAAAATAGAAATTCTTTAATTTTAGTATTTTTGAATATTAAAGTTAAATATTGGCTATTTATAATAAATAGATTTAAAAATCTATTTTTAAATGAAATAATTTTATAAAAATTATTTCTATACTTCAAACACTTTATTGTGTATATTCTAAATTCAAATTTTATTAAGAGACTTTCTTTTATTTAATTATCAAATTATCCTTTATGTAATTAACATTTTATTTTAATTGGATATCCCCAATTCGAAGCCCTAGAAATACATGTATCCTAGAGTTATTTCACTCACACATTATCAATTACTTTAGGTTAATCATTTGCGAGTAATCTCAAATTCATATTTCGTTGTCCAAGTTCATTTCAAGTTATTACGTGAACTGTGAGTATTCCTACCCCTTTTTGCTTTTATACATTTTTGGGGTGTTACATGTACACTATTACAATTTCAAATACAAGTTTACATTTTTACAATACAATTCTAGTACTATGTGCATTGCTTACAACGTGCTTTATGCTTAGACATTACATGTGGATTACATTTGTACTTAGTGAAATCATTAACATGGTACAAGCCGACCTTAACATTGGATAGCGCTATTTGGATTGACAACCCGCCTAGATTGATTCTCCCCCTTTTTCATCGGAGAATCCGTCGCCAGTGTTAAGTTATCATCCATTTATTGGTTGAGTACACTACAGTTCATACAGTACATTATACAGTCACAGGGTTGATTTCGCTCATTTGTATGATACATAGTTTACATATTTGTACAGTAGCATGCACTTGAATTGTATAACCTTTTAACCTACTATATATATATCAAAACTAGGAATGCTCACCAACATTTCATATGTTGACCAAATCTATTTTGTACATGTTTCAGGTGCAGTTTGATCTAGTGCTTTAGCAAGGAACATTTAGTGCTTTATTTTAATTCAGTTATTTCAAAATTTACATTTCATTTAGACAATGTATTTTCCATTTCCATGTAAGACAATTTTGATTATTCAATAATATTTACATTTTAGTACCATGAGCTTTTGAACAATCGTCACTACGTGACACCTCGATGATTCCGCCATCGGTTGGGGTGTTACAGATTGGTATCAGAGCCATGGTTATAGGGAACTAGGTTATTAGATAAAATGGCCTAGACTATAACCGAACTTTAACTTGCATGCATAATATTTCCTGAATTACCCTACCCCTCATTTCTCCCTACTTTCCTCCTTCTATCTTTCCCTTCTTCCCTCTCTCTATTCTTCTTATCTTTCATCATGGTGCATAGAGATGGTGTCCTACAGAGAGTGTAAAGTTTACGTCATCATACGGGAACGGTACCTTTTATGAAGACATTCTTAGACATAATACCTACTCTTATTTTACTCCTTCGAAGTTGTTGAACTTTAATGAGTGTGATAAGGACACGTGCAATCTGGAAGGGTGGACGCCTGTACACTGGGTTTTCTGGCATAGGCAAGCACAGCGCATAAATCCATTTACGGACCTGTTATGCTTACCTGGGGATTCCTGGAGTGAGTGTCCACTTATAGGCTAAAGCATGTCTTCTTTGATCACCATTGGGTTCAATTCCTTTGAAAAGTCAACGTTCTTGTTGAGCTTTACAGCTAGACAAGGACACTCCAAGCATTTTGTACAAGTTTTTCCAATAATACCCTCTCGTTTCATATACAATACTTTGCATATCATGATTGCTTACAAGATCACATCTTCATAATCATCTGTACGATTATACACTTACATTTTCTAGTCTCATGATTATTAATTGACTACCTCATAGATGTCTGCTCGCCGCATGCTCCGTGATGCCAGCCAACGCCCTGTTCGTGCTTCTGGACGACGTTCTGATCGTCGCCTCGCATCTTTAGTCGCCGAGCAAATTGCTGCAGTGATCCCAAACCTTGTCAGTGAGATAACCCAGAATAGTAACAGTGCCAACACAGGGAGTACGACTCAATTTCGGTGCACTTTCAAACACTTTAACTCCTGCAACCCCACAAAATTCACTGGTGAGGAGGGTGCTACTGGCCTCCTCCAATGGTTTGAAAGCATGGAGAGTACTTTTGTGAACAGTGAATGTCCTGATGAACTCCGCGTTCGCTATGCTACCAGTGTCCTTCAAAAGGGAGCGTTAACCTGGTGGAATGGCGAAAAACGCAATCGAGGAGCTGATGTTGCTTTATCTTTATCTTGGGCTGAAGTTAAGGAACTCATGATCGCCAAATTTTGCCCTAGGAACGAAATCAGGAAACTAGAGGAAGAGTTCCATGGACTGAAACAAGACAGTGGTGAGAATCTTGCGTATAATACCCGATATCACGAACTTAGCATACTGGTTCCACACATGGTCACCCCAGTCTCTCGAGCAATCGAAAAATATATCGAGGGATTACCTGACCTGATTCAAGACGTTGTCACTGGAGGCAAAGCCACTACGGTAGAAGAAGCCATCCAACTTGCAGCCACATTAACAGACAAACACGTAAGGAAAGGAAACTTGGTTAGGAAGGGCACCAAGACACCTACTGAGAAAACCACCAATGTTGTCGAACAACCTAAGATTGTTTTAGCAAAAGTCGCCACTACTGCTTCGAACTCTAAGAAACGAATGGGCGATAATCAGAACCATGCTGTTGTTGATCCGGTGGCTCAGCCTCCTATCAAGAAAGCCTACACGGGAATCCATCCTCAATGCAACACCTGCAAATATCATCACCCTGCAAATCTTCCATGCCGTCAATGCACTAGATGTGGGAGGTTTGGACACCTTGTTACCACTTGTCGAGTAATGGTTGGGACACAGAGTAATCATCAAACAGCTGCCCAGGGACCACTACAGATTACTAACGGTCGGGCATGTTATCATTGTAGAGACCCTAATCACATGCTACCCCAATGTCCCAAATTGAACAATGTAAACCTGGTGGCACATGGACGAGCTTTCAATATCAATACCAACGAAACAACTGATCAGGATGACGCTAATCCCACTGGTTAAGCCATGGATGAAATCTTCCCAAGACTCGAGAATCCAATACTTGTGTTTTCATTTTCATAATTCTATTTTCATTTTGTATCCAATTTTGTCACACTCATTAGCATACAACATCTAGAAATTTCCTTGCGTATTATTGTGTATTAACACAGATTGGAAATTTATTATATTTATCATACAAGACTCTACCTTACATTTATTTGAAACGTTTGGACTTAATACTTGATCTTACAGATGCTTTTCTAAGAAAACGTCATTGGTTATTACATGAAACTAGATTTTTCTCTTAATTTGACTACGCATTGAACACCTAATTATTCATGATACTCGTAAACATTTAATTATTCATGATAACACTTACACTTAATGGTTGTAGTACTTACAAACTTGCTTGCATAAACATGCTATCAATTTGCAATCTATGTGAATAATAATTGCTGCACTTAATAGAGGTCATCATGCCTTTTTCAACAGTCGGGAGAGGCCCTACAACCTGCTCCACGACTGGTGGAGGCTATTGAACATACTCAACGATTGGTAGAGGTCGCTATGCCTTTTCAAACAGTCGGGAGAGGCCCTACAACCTACTCCACGGCTGGTGGAGGCTATCGAACCTGCTCAACAATCGGTGGGGTCATAGAAGGACGCAAAACTTTAATGTAAGGTAAATTAATGATTCCGGTCCGGAACGTAATCATGAATTTACAGGTACATTAGGGTAGTGTGAAATTCTATTAGAGTTTTTGGAAAGGCGTCCAGTACGTTTTCAAGGTATCAAAGGTGTGGTGGGTTAGCTGCGGTACACCCTGTATACAAACACTAATGATGCATTGAAAGTGAGACTGGAAGTCGGACCAGGAACAAACTCTGTTTACTTGGTGGTTCAATTATAGTCAATCAACTCGTACATTTATTTTAGGATTCCTGAACTTGCAATTTAAGTGATTTACTAGATTCCTATTCCCCTTCTTATTCGAGACGAACCTATCAAACCCCTTATCTAGATCATTCAAACCACAGTTATTTTAATTTTACCCAAGCATCCATAACCCTATGTTTCTAAATAACTTCGGACGAAGTTTCTAAAAGTAGGGGATGCTGTGACATCCGTCACTTTTATCCTATTATTATTACACATATATAAATATACATTTTTTTTATTTCGCACCTCCTATCTTATACGTCACGTTTTATCATAATAATAATAATAATAATAATAATAATAATAATAATAATAATAATAATAATAATAATGATAATAATATTAATAAAAAAAAAAATTCAGATTATATATATTTAAAACACAAACCATTGCTTTGTACAACCTTGAAACATATTAACCCAAGCCCACCTTCCCTTTTTCCCTCTTTAGCCCAAACCCCTTTTTCATATCCTGAAGCCCAACTGATACCCGGCCCACCTAACAGCCCTAGAAGTCCGGCCCAGCACCACTCTCCCTTCCCCTTCTGTCTTTAAAAAAAAAAAAAAAGGAAACCTTTGTTCCACCCGGGTATCGAACCCGAGCACCCTCATACGCAACCCACACACACAACCACCTGCTCCACACACACTTCTTGTTTTTAACCCAGACTTATTTGTATTTAACCCTTTTTTTTCGCTGCCTTTCTTCTCCTCTCTGCACACGTACAGCAGCAGCAACAGTTATGAAATAGTTTTATTTTTTTTCTTCTTTCTTCTTTTTGGCCAATCAATCAACTAAATTAGCACGTCTAAATTTATATATGGATTAATAACGTAATTACCGGCCATCAACAACTTCGATTACACGCTATTACCAATTATCATTAACCAATTTGAATTTATACGCGTATGATATTAAACCTAGGTCAAACTTTCCAATTAACCTTAACCATTGATCCTCAGTATAAATAGATGTGTTTCGAAGCTTAACAACTCGCTCACAACTCTCTCTCAACCTCCAATTATCTCTGAATCACTCTGATTATTATTATCGCGTTCGTCGTTTGACTTTTGCTTTGACCCGGCCATTATAATCAATTCATCACTGTGAGTCTGATTTTCTGTGTGGGTTATGTTCATCGGCCATCACACATCAATAGCCCTATGGTTAATCAGGCTATTGATGTGTGATTTGCCCAATTGCAAATTCTAGGGTTCATCCGTGTTTAATTGGGGATAAACAGAAACGAGCATGTGTATTTAATTAATTTTAAACAGAAAATATCACAACCACCGGCCTAGGCCAAGTGGTTGTGACCTGGGTTTGATACAGAAGGGAACCGGGTTCGAGTCCCGGCTCTGACCCTTTTTTTTGTTCTTTTCTTTTCTTTTTTTAACAACAATTATATATTTATATATATTAAACCTTTTAATCTTTTAAATTCATTTTAAAATATCAAAACTATTTTATAAATTCTAAAAAAATCATATTTGTTTAATCTGAGATAAAAGTGTTATTTACAATTTTTATTTTTTCAGAAATTCATTTATTTAATATTTATATTAATTAAATCATTTTTATACTATTATATTTATAAAAATCCATTTATATATCAAAACAATTTTATTAAATTCTCCAAAATTTATCCTGACTTTTTATAAAGTTAAACTTTACTGAAATAATTTTTAATTCAGTAAAATCATTTATTTTATATTTTTAATCAATTTTTGTTAGATTTAATCATAATTAAATCATAATAAATCCAATTTTCATCATTTTTGCACCAAAATTTTATACAAATTATTTTTAATTATTTAGAACAGAAATATGAATTTTAAAATAGAAATTCTTTAATTTTAGTATTTTTGAATATTAAAGTTAAATATTGGCTATTTATAATAAATAGATTTAAAAATCTATTTTTAAATGAAATAATTTTATAAAAATTATTTCTATACTTCAAACACTTTATTGTGTATATTCTAAATTCAAATTTTATTAAGAGACTTTCTTTTATTTAATTATCAAATTATCCTTTATGTAATTAACATTTTATTTTAATTGGATATCCCCAATTCGAAGCCCTAGAAATACATGTATCCTAGAGTTATTTCACTCCCACATTATCAATTACTTTAGGTTAATCATTTGGGAGTAATCTCAAATTCATATTTCGTTGTCCAAGTCCATTTCAAGTTATTACGTGAACTGTGAGTATTCCTACCCCTTTTTGCTTTTATACATTTTTGGGGTGTTACATGTACACTATTACAATTTCAAATACAAGTTTACATTTTTACAATACAATTCTAGTACTATGTGCATTGCTTACAACGTGCTTTATGCTTAGACATTACATGTGGATTACATTTGTACTTAGTGAAATCATTAACATGGTACAAGCCGACCTTAACATTGGATAGCGCTATTTGGATTGACAACCCGCCTAGATTGATTCTCCCCCTTTTTCATCGGAGAATCTGTGGCCAGTGTTAAGTTATCATCCATTTATTGGTTGAGTACACTACAGTTCATACAGTACATTATACAGTCACAGGGTTGATTTCGCTCATTTGTATGATACATAGTTTACATATTTGTACAGTAGCATGCACTTGAATTGTATAACCTTTTAACCTACTATATATATCAAAACTAGGAATGCTCACCAACATTTCATATGTTGACCAAATCTATTTTGTACATGTTTCAGGTGCAGTTTGATCTAGTGCTTTAGCAAGGAACATTTAGTGCTTTATTTTAATTCAGTTATTTCAAAATTTACATTTCATTTAGACAATGTATTTTCCATTTCCATGTAAGACAATTTTGATTATTCAATAATATTTACATTTTAGTACCATGAGCTTTTGAACAATCGTCACTACGTGACACCTCGATGATTCCGCCATCGGTTGGGGTGTTACAAACATGATACTAACCTGTTTGAAATCGAGGTGTAATCGGCCGATAAGGTGTCGTGACTTGATATGAAAAATCTTCGAATTGGGATCGTTTTAGTAGATGTTTTTGGTATGTTTTGATACAAAAGTGATCGAATTGATGTATGAAGCTAATACAGGTCTCAATTTATCATATAATGGTCCGGATAACAAGTGGGTTAATGCAAGTCGAGTTCGGTTTGGGTTTTTGACCCGTTTTGCGATCCGGTTTGAATCGGTTGGATTCGATATAAGTTTTTAACAAGTTTCAGTCAGGTTTCATGTTTTTCGGGTTATGTTTGACGTGAATTCGCTTAACTTCGGTTATATATTTGTGTATGTTTATATATAAAATGAGCTTATATAAAAACAAAATATGTTTTTTATCAATCGTTTTACTTCAAAATTATGGTTTATGGTACTTAACATGAAACTAAAAATATCCCCAACAGTACTTAACACGAAACTAGAATCGACAGTCGCGAGCCTTTAATCGACGATTACTCCTCATTTCTAACAGGTTAGTATGGTTTATTTTATATGGTTTTGATCGGAATTTGATGTAATTTAAAAGCCCTATGATTTCGTTTCATGTCATGCCTTAGTTTCATCGATTGGTTTGGGGTTAAGGCTTAGAAAAACTATAAGGGCTAAAAGTGTAAATTCAGTTTCAAAGTTAACCAAGTTTTTAACGGAGTTAGGTTAAAGGACAGAGGGTGTAACAAATTTAGAAAATAAAGGGCAGAATGAGTGAAAAATTAACATAAAGGACAGAGAGTGCAATTTTGCTAATAACTAATGGACATCACCTTTTGAAGCAGTGTATGGATTTCCACCACCCATTCATATACCATACATTGCGGTCATACAAGTATGGTTTACAGTAGAGGAATTGCATAAAGACAGAGAAGCAATGATTGTGAAATTAAAGCAAACTTTGGCACAGTCAAGAAACCGTATGAAATAGTATGCAGATAAGAATCGAAGTGAAAGAGTCTTTAACAATGGGGACTGGGTCTACTTAAAGCTAAGACCTTTTGTTCAAGATTCAATCAGAACTCAAAAGCATTCAAAATTAGGTCCCAAGTACTTTGGGCCTTTCTTGATTATCGACAAAATGGGCAGTGTTGCATACAAATTAGACATACCCGAAGAAGCTCAGTTTCACAATGTCTTTCACGTGTCTCTGTTAAAAGCAGGTCATGGAAATCACAGTCTAGTTTTGCCCTTACCAGTGGGTCACCGTTTCTTGCTTCAACCAAGGGCTATTGTGGATCGCCAAGTGGCTCGAAGGGTTAATAAAATGGTACAACAGCAAGAATATTGTTTTTTTTTTTTTTTTTTTGGGGGGGGGGGGGTGATGTGTTACAAGTAAAAGGGCATTTCAGTCATTACAATAATAGAATAAGGTGTACAATTGTATAGTTTGATTGTTAGTTAGAGTTTGTTAAGAGACAGGAACTATTGATTGTAAACAATTATAAATAACCAGCCATCTCATCAATACAATCAGCTATGATTTGACCCTAACTCTCTTCTCTTGTGTCATTTCGTAACTAACACAATTCTTTTACCAAATGTAATTGTATACACAAGTACGTATGACGACCATAACTTTGTATAGCAAACAATCTAACCTGCTCAACTTTGGGTTTTTTTTTTTTATCATACAGCTTTGCAAACCAAAGACTGATCATCTTACTCAGCAATTATTATTTTTTTTAGTACTGATAGAATAATTAAACCATTATATAGCAACCAAACGTAACTTGAGCGTTTAATCAAATAAACTATTTTTAAGATTACTGTTTTAATTCATTTAATGTTTTTATCTTAGATTTAATGATAATTAATAACTGATTTTTTAACTGTTCCCCAAGTGTTGTAGCAAAGAATCATTATTGAGCAATCAATGTTTAAACAAGAGAACGAAAACTAAACCCATGGGATGTGGGTCAAGTACTAAAACTGCATTCAAAACAAAAAACTTCAACATATATATATCTTCTGTGTTGGCCACAGATTCGTCGTTATTTTCTTCACTTTGTTCTGTTGATGACTCTGTGCGTCAATTCTATAAGTGCCCGTCTTGATCTTTGAACATCCTCGTCATTGTTTTCAGGAAACGAATCTATTGCAGCCGATGCCAGGCTAGCATGCTTTGCTGCTAGTTCCCTTGTTCTTTGTATTCCATGGCTTTTACCAAGATACTCCAAAGCCTGTATTACCCAAATCAATGAGGATGATTAGATCAAACCTCAATACACTTGGTTGACAACTGATAAATCTAACAAATTAAAGCGTCCTAGGAACTTACTATTATGGTATTGTATTGTAACGATCACATTAGACGTTGGAAAATAGTAGGGGAGGTAAATGGGTCGAGATCGTGGTCTACCCAACACAAAGCCGAAATTCATGTGATATATGAACCGAAACACGGCATGAGTTTCGGTAGGTTGACATGAACACGATCCCTTATAACCCCAAGTTTATTTTATATATTTATATTTTTACATACTAATACTCAAAAATAAAATAATATACAACCAAACATGCAATACTTAAATACAAGAATTACGTTAAACATAAAAAGGCCTAAGCTGATTTCTCTTTAATCTTTTATACTATATGAAACAAGATAACCAAATCAACTTAATTCATGAAAAAAAAAAATTTTTTTTCAAAAAAAGAAATATATTTAAGAAAAGAAGAAGAAAACACGTCACCCCGCAAACCAGTTAGGTTGACATGAATACCTAAACATGTCCGTGGTAACCGGACTCGATACTTAAACTCAAACCCATGAATTTTGTGTTAAGAGTGTGACTCTTTGTCCTGTCAGAAGTTCACTCTCCTAAATAGGTTGGTTGAGTATTCGTCGAAGTGGATTTGCTTCGAAACAAGTAACCTATTCAGCTTGGGCCAAAATAGATGGCGTTGAGTTGACCCCCAAACTATATTATCATCATAACTTTTTGATAAAACGGATGTATTAGGGATGAGATTTTCAGACCGTATACTGATACCATAACATATCGACGGTAACGTTGCCGGTATTTGGTTTCAGCGATCCCGGTATCCGTATTTTCAGTATATTTTTTGGTTTTTTCAACGATTTTGGTACCATTGTATTTTGACTTTTGTTTTTAGTTGACAAAACTTATTTTACCTGTTTGATATTAGATGACAACCTAACTTGAAGAAACGGAAAATAAATGGATAGAATATACCATCTACAATGCACATGCCTGGGATTACTAAGTACAGTTAATACAGAAACTTACGAGATCGACATTGGCAGGTTTGTCTAGTCCCCTGTCAACAACTGAGCGTAATTCTGGAAACTCCTCCATTGCATATAATAGTGGAGCTGTCACAATTCCCTGCACGATGAATTATCAGAAAGTTAAAAAACAATTTGCACAACATACCATAGGTGTATATAAGTAATAAAAAGATTTTTGATTCCTCTGTAAGGGACTGGGTAATCCTAGCTATATATTTAGCGTGTTGCAATTTAATGAGATGATTGAAGTTCAGTGGCAAAAGAGTGGACTGCAACGCATCAAAACGGATACTAATGCTGGTTAAACCAATTTAATGAGATGATTGAAGGTTTGGCAGACAACATTTTGTCCACTTGATTCAAGTATATAATGTAATAATTATGATTGTAAACCACCATACCAAAATGATATCTAACTTGTTTCTAAAAATCAATTGCAAATATTAAAAACACCAATAGAACTATTTCGTGATCTGCATCTTCATTTTTTTAGTGATCAGATTAAGAATAGCTATACATTTATAGTGGACTTGTAACACAAAAGGTCTCCTAAATGATATAGCTGGTTTCAGCCGAATGAAATGTATAATGCATCTAAATTAAAAAGAAGATAACATGGAAGTGAATGGATTACATGGCGAATGTCAGATAATGAGCCCTTTCCAAGAGATGAAGATGTGCCAGTGAAATCTAGAACATCATCAATCAATTGGAATGCCAAACCCTGCAGGAAAGCAACAACGATGAGTCAGTGTTAATCATATTGGTTGATTCGAGTAACGTGCCAACAATAATGCACCATTACTAATCACGTTTGTTGGCAATTTCGATATTCTGCTGATGAACAGGTAAAACAGGCAAAAAAAAATAGTTAAAACAAGGGGCTAAATAAGCCGAAAGTGTGTTTTTAAATCATCAAACCTCCAAAAATCATTCAATTCAAAATGTCATTATTACCATTAGTATTGAAATAATTCTAATAACCCAAATTTGACTGTCTATAAAAATAATACAAACAGAAAGTGCTTTAGGTGACACCAAAAAGTTACCCATTTTTACCCGTACCTCCCACCCACCATACCACCACGGCATCTTCGGCTGAAAACAGAAACAGCATATGTTGCATCTTTGTTTAAGAAGATAAGTCGAATGAGACAATATAGATAGAGAAAGTTTTTACGCGCAGTTATGCAAAAGTTTACTCATGTCCGTTTGGTAAATGGCTTCAAAACAAGTTAAGCTTTCACAGATTATATGTAATATATCACAATCACATTGCTGATTCTTACACACCAGATTTTTTCCGTACTCATATGCCAACATGGCGACCTCTGCAGTTTGCCCAGTAAGAAGAGCAATAGATTTACAGCTGTTGGATATTAATGATGCAGTCTTGTAGTATGTCTTCTGTAAATAGTAATCCATACTGCAACATAGAAAAAAAAACAACTGAAATATTGCAAATCTCCAAGCTCAAACCCTAGGATTGTGAAACGTAATTAGGTTGTGCAAAGCAGAATAAATTATCACAAAAGATGTTAGCATACCTACGACGTTGCTCTGCTGACGAGCTCATTTGCATCGTCTCCCCAGTAACAAGATGCTCAACCGCTGTTGCTATCAATGAGACCACCTGTTACCAGCAACAGAACAAAATAGAGTGAGGAATCGTGAATGACTCAATGACCATGAAAGAAACTAAACATTCGATTAGATTAAAAACAGGAAACAAAGGGATAGTTGGCCCGATTCGAAATGGGCTATTCTCCGATTACAAGCAGGCCGGACCCGACCATCTCCTACAATTTTGAGTGTTTCCCCTCAATCCGATTTCCCTCCCTCTCATTTCCCTCCATTCAGCTTCAAATGGGCCCGACCCGACCAGTGTGACCCAACTCCAACATTTGGTTTGTATCAGGCCATGTGAGAATAAAGGCATATATATGAACATATACACACAGAGAGAGAAAGATGGATACCTCTGTGTTTTTCAAGGAAGCAAGTGTAATACAAGCTCTAGAAAGCAAGAAATCTCCAGCCAATACTGATATCTGAAAAACAAAAACAATGGTATTCTTTCAGGCCCAAGAATGGCAGCTTGGTCAATATGCATCATGATTCATGAATAAACAATTAATGCTGCTAGGCCTATGTGGTTATGAAGATTTAGCAATCATACTACCACAATACAATCGCTCTATATGAGCAGGAAGAACAAAAAGCATGTATTATTATTTTAATCATACAGTAAAGAGTGTGAATTGAATATCTTAATAGAGTGCATACTTCTCAGAAGTAGGTATATATCATTCCTTTTGTATTTTTGCAACCTTATTCAACAATAATATGATTGCTATCAGAAACTTGGAACTCTTAAAAAAATGAAAAAGATAGAACATAGTCACCTTATTTCCCATCACCAAGTTAAGAGAGCCAATCCCACGTCTTGTATCAGCATCATCCAGTACATCATCATGAAGGAGGCTGGCAACCTGACATGGCAAGGTTAATTTCTTTCTATAACATCCATGAGACCATGAGTAACTATTTTGTATGTTGATTTTTGTAAGAAAATTATGAAATTAATTCACTAAGAAAATGGACTAAATAAATGGAAAAGCAAAACATTATAGAGAACAGAAAGCACTGAATATAACTGTTTTTTTCAATTTAGTTCGCTTAAATATGGAAGTACAACTAACTACCAAGGCTTAATATACGAAATTTAGGCTCTTGGCATTCAAAATTCTAATATTTACCCTTTCCTTGATCCTGTTTTTGTTCCAAGTTAATGCACTAACATGGTAGACATGGATTTTAAAAACATGCAGTGTATGTAAAATATAATTAAAATTTAAAAGAAACCTAACATGAATCATTTCTGTGATTTCAGCAATAGATTGTAGTCTTGTCCGAAATTCTGTTGAAAGCAGATCAACAACCCCTTCTGAAGTTGGTTTAGAGATTTGATTATTCAAAGCTGTTGCCATTAACAATATAACCTGCAAAAGATAAAATTGTCAACATCTGAGCATCACAACATGATCACAATTGCAACCATATAATGTGTTTCTGTTTACATCATTAAATATAATATTGTTTACTTCAAAAGTTAAAGATGTTTTAGAAAGGCTAACTCACACACCTCTAATCCTACTCCTAAATCTACACCTTCGTCCACCATGGAACTAGAACCCTCAACCACTAGATGAGGGACCCCTTTACAACACACCTTCATACCGCTCGGCTACAAGCCTTTTGGTTCAAAAGCCAGAGATCAATGTAGGAAAAGGATAACAAATCAGAGTGGAGAATTCTAGAATGCCTCCAAATAGGGATGACGAGTTCAACCCTTTAACTTATAAATGGGTCTAATCAGAACAGGTTTTATCTCCAACAAGTCAAACAGATAATAAAAATTCCCAGAAAGGCTTAAGGAAAGAGGACAAATGAGTCAGAACAGATTGAAAGTCATGCAACTTGCATAAAGGCTCCTAAATATTTATAAAAATATTAAATGATTATTAAATTTTATTGTATTCACACAGTTTAAATTGAGAAACTAGCTGTAGAAGGAACTGAGTTTAGGGTCAACTCGACCTGTTTTGCCGCATAAAAAAAAAAAAAACCAATTACAGCCAAACCCATTGACATCTAACTCTTATCTAACCTACTGATTCAGATATGTATCATATGTTAGAAAGAGAACAAACATCCAACAGTGCCTTAAACTTCAATGAAATGGAATGTAAGTAATAAACTTACAGTGGGGCGAAACCTCTTCCCTTCAACACCCATTTTGAAGAAATATTCCGCCGCTGAGGCAAGCTTTGGCACCTACAAAAAAATACACACAATTGAAGCCAGTTACTACCAATACAAACTCAGAAAAGAATCAAAACAGTCCTATTTTAAGAAAAAGTAATTATTACATCCATACCTCAGCAACAACCATTGATCGTAGCCTACTAGCAACAATCGATAATTCATCAGCAACAAGAGAAAATGGGTCCTCCTTATCCTTGATAAAAAGAAAGAACCATAAGAATATGAGAAAAGGTTTGCATATTTCTAGCAGAGTACTCTAGGGCAAAACACATACAGTATGGCAAGAGAGAGGAAAACTACACATGTAATTATAGCAGCAGAGCAGAAACAATATACAAGATAAGTGGATACTGGATAGCAAATTAATGTGGCAGTCATACTAAAGTAAAAGGTTTGTAGGGTTATTCCCTGTTTCATATAGCAACAAGCATATAACACAACTTCTGAAAATATGAACTTAAAAAAGATCAATCAACATTCAAAACACAGATTACACGCAATGTCACACCAAATAATCAAAGAAACAACAAATCAAATGAAGCTTTGTAGAATAGGTTATAATAACATTCGGCTTCATTAGAGAGAAGGATATCCAAAAATGCACTTACCTCTTCATACTGGGGTTGCGGTCCACCGGAACGAAAAGAGCGAGAAAACCAGGGAGAGATTACTCTGCAACCCAAAACCTACTAATTACCGAAAACAATAACAAGTCATACAACATAGAAACCGTGAGACAACTGGCCTTAAAATCAACTACCAGTTATCAAAAAATCGAATCGCCAAGAAACAAGAACACTAAAAATACAATACTTCAAAATAAGATGAAAGAAATAATGTAGCAACTTGAATGATACAATATAACAAATACAGAAAATGGCATTTGAATTTTGAACCTATAACATCAGAAAATTTCTATAAAAATGGGAAATACCCTACCAAGAGTGTGGTTAAAACTATTCCTATATGTAACCGGAAGTAACCCATTAAGCATTTTTCTCCTCACTTTTCTTTTTTTTCCAGAGAGGATGACTAACATAAACACATCGACTTAGATGTAATGATGCTTAATAAAATACAGCACTAAACTGCACACATACTTTTGATCAAAATATAAGGTTTTTAGTAGAAGATAGAAAACAGCAATCCTATGTTGTCAAAAGCCGTTTGGGCGCACGCCTAGGCTTTAGGCAATGTGCAAGCAAAACGCTTTGCTGCCATTGAGGCGTTCCAGCAACCTTCGGCCTTACGGCGTAGTTGTTAAGAGCCATAGCCTCTTTCGCCTAGGCCCATTTTTAGGCGAGGCTATGCAAGGCAATTGCGATTTAATTCTACATGTGATGGTTAAGGCGCAGATTCCAAACAGTTTCGAGCCAAATTCTAATTTTATTTAAAAAAAAACTACTTTTATACACTAACACACTAATATTTTAAAGCTTTTGATACTAGATTATATTAAATGTTATATAATAGCTTTTGTTCATTTTATTTGAAAAATAATATTATTTTTTCTGATACATAATATATTATCGCTTTTTTTTCTTTGTTCGCTTTTTTTTATCTCATGCCCTCGCTAATTTTGTGCCTTGCGCCGTGCGCCGAGCGCCGAGCCAAGGCATATCCACCTCGAGCACGCCTACCGCCTTTAATAACTATAGATTACGGCCGAATCCTGAAAATTCCAGGCAAACTGGTCTAAATTCTGAAACATCCAAAAATGGCCCGAACCCAGCCCTAACTATACGCCTAGCTTGTTTCAGGCCCTTATTTTACAAGCACCTTGTGCTTTTGACTAAAGCAAAGCTAATAATAATAATAATTATTTATACAAACAGAAAATGGTACAGTAAACTTAATCATGAATCTTTTCCCTTCACTATTTGTTCCAAAAATGACCCCAGGAATATTGGAACGCTTGATTTGGCAATATAACTATGCAAATAAACCCTAACTAACAATTCATTCTATAAAATAATAATAATAATAACAACAAGACGTTGGTCAAAGGTTGACCTGTTGAGAAGAGGTAAAGCGGGTGTAGGGAGACAGCTGCTGATGCGAAGCAGAGGAGTGTAACCACCGGCAACGGTTGTAACTGGTTCTCGTAAGCCGAGAAATTGCGCGATAAATTGACATGTTATGAGATAATATCGATATCAGTAAAGAGAGAGGAGTGGAGTAAGATTAGTTGGAATATATTATTATTATTATTATAGATATGGAAAGCTTGGAGAAGAGGTTAACGGTGGCTGTTGAAGAAGAAGAAGAAGAAACAGGGAAATTGTTATTGTTATTATTATTATTAGTTAAATAAATAAATAAATAAACGGACGTAGGTGATTCACAATTTAGACATTCACGACGGCGATGATGAAGAAGGTTGTGAATGGAGATGCAGCCACGTGCTCATAACCCTAACTTTTACTTTAGACTCCCTCTCCCTCCCATCACTAGATTTTTTTTTTTTTTTTTTTTTTAACATTAACTTTCATTCACAAAGGCGACAAGGACATTAACGAGAACCTTGCCTCAAAAACCGAGCGATTACAAAATGTACATAGGAAACACAAACCAATCTTTCCATCTAAGGTGTTTATAACTAGCCCTATTTTTAAAACCACAAAAACGAGATGGACTTAATACTAGCCACTACTTCTCCAAGATTCGCTCGCTTGTCTCTAAAAATCCTGTCATTTCTTTCTTTCCACAGGCACCAAACCGTGACCAAAATGATGCCGAGCACTAGATTCTTACCTTTCTTGCCAAACGACGCTTTGTTGTAAATATCCAAAATTTCTCGAAAGCCACGCGCATTGAACGGCTCCATCTTCAACCAACTTAACACAAAAGACCACACTCCATGTGCAAAAGTACAATCACAAAACAGATGGATCGTCGTGTCCATATCCGCATCGCATAACTTGCAGCTCAAATCTTCAAAATTCAAACCTCTTTTGACAAGAGCTTCAATTGTTGGAATTCGGTTCATTTCAGCTCGCCACGCCAAGATATTACATTTAAGCGGAACCCATCTAACCCACTTGAAGGTGTAACAATCCTCATATCCTCTCGAATCACGTAACAGATCTTTAACACCTTTAACAGAAAATGAGTCAACCTTTCCATTGACCATCCAGATCCATTTATCTTGTTCAACCCCAATATTAGTCTGTTCCAAGCTAGAAGACAATACACACCATTCCTCCATCTCCTGCGCGCTGTATGGTTCATCCAGAGGAAGGGGCTGCCAGCCATTGACGGACCACACATCTTTAACAATAGCCTTTTTATTAATTGCTCTTGTGTATAGCCGCGGAAATTTATCTCTGATAGGAACATCAAAAAGCCAAGGATCACTCCAAAAACGAATAGACTCGCCATTCCCAATCTTACCTTTGAAACAATCAATGAATCTATGATCTCCAAACCGCATCCTCTCCGCATTTTTGACGATATTTCCCCAGCAGCCCCCGAGTCTATACGAACACGGGAGAAAACACCAATTTCCCCGAGTCGCATGACAAGATAAAATAACCTGTTTCCACAATCCTTTACGATCATTTTTAAAGCGCCAAGACCACTTAGCCAACAAAGCTTCATTAGCGTCTTTAAGTCTAGTAATACCCAAGCCTCCATTCTTTTTAGGAGTAGTAACTCTATCCCACGCCACCCAATGAATCTTTCTAACCGCATCCGAACCAGACCAAAGAAATCGTTTCATAATACCTTCCAATTTTTCAATAACCCCAACCGGGGCTTTATATAACGAAAAATAATATACCGGTAAACTTTCAAGCACTGATTTGAGTAAAGTAAGTCTCCCGCCTATGGATAAAACATTCGCCTTCCATAAAGTCAAGCGGGCCTCAAAAATTTCCACAATCTTACGCCAATTGGAGATTTTATTCATATTCGCCCCAACAATAATGCCCAAATACTCAAACGGCGACGACCCATACCCGCAACCATGTCATTTAATTCCACATCCGTTGTACCAAGACCAAGGAGATTAGATTTGTGTATGTTAACCTTGAGGCCCGAACATGCATGAAAACACCTCAAGATTCTCGTCACGTTAGCCACATTTTCGTGAGACCAATCTCCTAAAATAAGGGCGTCATCAGCATAGAAAAGGTGCGACACAGTTGGGCCATTGTTAGAAAATGAAACACCCTTGAAATCGCCACCATCGATAGCCTTATGAAACATACACGAAAGAGCCTCCATCACAATAAGAAATAAGAATGGAGATAAAGGATCTCCTTGGCGTAAGCCCTTCTCACTTTGGAATTCAAAAGTAGGTGACCCGTTAACCAGAATAGCCGCTCTAGCCGACTGTAAGACACCCAGAATCCACGTGCACCACTTGTCCGGAAAGCCCATCTGCTGCAAAATAGAGATTAAAAAGCCCCAATTAACGTTATCATAGGCTTTTTCAAAATCTACCTTTAATAAAAACGCCTTTTTATCCCTCTTCTTGATCCAAGACATAATCTCATTAATTAATAAAGGGTCGTCTAAAATAAAACGACCAGATAGGAAACCCGATTGGGTATCCGAAATAATAAACTCCATGACCTTCTTCAATCGAGACGCCAAAACCTTGGAAATGACTTTACTGATAATGCCAATTAGGGTGATAGGCCTGTATTGTTTCAGACTGACCGGGTTCTTGCACTTGGGAATAAGAGTAATAAACGCCGAGCTGCAACCTTTATTAATTTTCCCTGTATTATAAAACTCATTGAGAATACCATAAAAATCATCTTCAAGAAAACTCCAGAACCTGCGAACAAAATTAAAATTAAAACCATCGGGACCAGGGGCTTTATCCAACCCACAAGCGAAAACCGCCTCCTTTATTTCCTCCTTAGAGAAAGGAAGAATAAGATCGTCCACCAGATCAATAGGAATTTTCTTGATATTGTCACAAACAAGAGAGGGTCGAACAGGATATTTTTCAGAAAAATGATCTCTAAAAAAATTTTAGAACCTCCCTTTTCACCAAACTGGGTTTAGCAACCCAAGCGCCATCCACCATTAAACCTTGCATAGCATTGACAGCTTTCCTTCCGTTTATTACACTATGAAAAAACGCCGTATTGTCATCCCCTTGCATAGCCCAACGAACCCGAGCTCTTTGTTTGAGATCTTTTACTTTATGCATTTCAAGCTCTCCCAACCCTTTTTTACATTCTGCCCAAACCCATTCTTCTTCCTCATCCAGATCCCGATGCTCAACAATGTGTTCAATTTTAGCTAGCTCTTCATTCATAAGACGAGCCGATTCTGTCTCCGTAGCATCTTGTTTAGATTTCCAGTCCCTGATAATTTTAAGTTTTTTATAAAAGATTTTTCTTTAGTTAAATAGTTATTAGAAAAATTTTACTTTATATTATTTACGTGCCCTTTATTTTCTTAATTTGCTTTGTCATATATAAGGCTGTAAACAAACCAAATATTCGGCGAACAGTTTGTGAATTGTTCGGCGGGAAGTTCGTTTGTGTTCGTTCGTTTAATAAATGAACGAACACAAACAAAAAATTATATTCGTTTAGCTAAACAAATGAACATGAACAGAAGCCGTGTTCGTTCGTTTATGTTTGTTTGTGTTTGATAGTTCATTAGGGCTTTTAATTTTTTATATTTAATTTAAGTACTTCAAATTTTCTGGTGATAGATTATTTAACGTATATTAGTGTATCACATGTTAATATTACTTTAACTATTTTGATAAACTGTTATTTTTTGTGGATTAAACAAGGATTTCAAGTTTAATATGACACATATGTGTTTTTATAAGACATTATGAGATCAAAATTATGTCACGTATATTTGGGTAATTGGATTAGTATATTCTGGACGGACAATGTTAGCAATGAAAAATTCTAATTTTCAGAATTTAATAAGTTAGTTTGTGCTTGGTTTTGTTCAGTAATGCCTATTTGTGTTCGTTTACGTTTATTTGTGTTTGTTTTTGTCCGACACCTAAATTTAGCAAATAAATACAAACGAACACAAACAAAAATCTCGTTCGGTAAGTGTTCATGAACAGTTCGTGAACACGTTATTTCCTTAACAAACAAATTCGAACAAAAAATCTCGTTCGGTAAGTGTTCATGAACCGTTCGCGAACACATTAATTCCTTAACAAACGAACACGAACAAGGCCTTGTTCGTGTTCGTTTGGTTCGTTTACAGCCCTAGTCATATAGCCTAACTCCGTTAAAAGACTTGGTTAGCTTATTTACACTTTTAGCCCTTATAGTTTCGACATCCAATTCAAGCCTTTAGAACCCTAACCCTTGAACTCATTTCGATTTGACCTCGAATTCAACCGTAGCAATTAACAAAATCATAGCCTCATATGGCTATTATAGAAAATCAAACTCCAATCAAAACCATGTATAATAATCATGCTGGCCTAATCATTTTTGAAGCTAAATCGAACTATTAAAATTGCGACAGGTTGATCTTGTTCTTCAAATTGCGAATGATTTGGTGGGTGTTTATGGTATATTTTTGCACAGAAACGGTCAACTAAGGCATAAGATGTTATAATATTTTTCAATTTATGGTATAGAGGCTTGGTTTGCAAGTGGGTTTTTAAACGTTTAAAGAATTGGTCATTTGGATGACGATCTAGAACCTTTAACATCTAATATCGGAATGTATGGTGTGATTTAGAGTTGCAAACATGTGGGTTGGTCCAAATTCAAGTTTGGGTGCGATTTGGAGGTGTAAGATTCGTTTTTGTTAACACGGGTCAAGTTCGGTTTGAGTTTTTGACCCGTTTTGCGATCCGGTTTGAATCGGTTGGATTCGATATAAGTTTTTAACAAGTTTCGTTTAGGTTTCATGTTTGTTGGGTTATGTTTGACGTGAATTCGCTTAACTTCGGTTATATATATGTGTATGTTTATGTATAAAATGAGTTTTTTATAAAAACAAAATATGTTTTTAATCAATCGTTTTACTTCAAAATTATGGTTTTGATCAGAATTTGATGTAGTTTAAAAGCCCTATGATTTCGTTTCATGTCATGCCTTAGGTCGATTGATTTGGGGTTAAGGCTTAGGGAAACTATAAGGGCTAAAAGTGTAAATTTAGATAATAAAGTTAACCAAGTTTTTAACGAAGTTAGGCTAAAGGACAAATGGTGTAGCAAATTTAGAAAATAAAGGACAAAAAGAGTGAAAAATTAACATAAAGGACTGAAGATGCAATTGTTCTAATAACTAAAGGACAATTTGTGCAATTCTCTTATATATATATATATATATATATATATATATATATATATATATATATATATATATATATATAAAACTTTAAGAAGTAAATCTCCGTAAAAAAAAACAAAGAAACTAAACAACTTACAACGTAATTAGCAGTACTAATTTTGGGCCGTTCACGAACCGAACGAGGTCTTGCTCGAGATGCTTGGTTTGGTTTGAATTTATATGGTCGAGCGAACTGTTTATGCCCGAGCTTGATTCGGTTTGAAATGACCAACTCGGTTCAGATCGTGTTTGTTCAGGTGTTTATATACTTGCAAGATATAATATTAAACTTCACAATCGTTAGACACCATTAGATATTAGTTGTTTTTTTTTTTTTTATCAAAAGCGTCTAGTGATTAGCGAATATGACGAAGGTTGAAGCAGATTAGAACTGAGTCGTTTAGTACCTAGCGGGATAGCTGACCTGCATGATTGAATTGTAACTTGTATGGCCAGACTGCGTCTTAGTCTCTTAGAGACCTTCAAAGTTTAGATTAGGGTTTTCAAAATAGTTAAAGCGAGCGGGGATGTGGGATTGGAATCAAACAAGTACGAGATGGAATTAAGGAGATGCAAACTTCATAATTCTTACCAACCAACTCATTTGCAATTGTGCCGAAAATCGAACGAGTATTTTCCAAGCGAGTTTCAACCAAACTTATTTGGAGCTCTAGTACTAACAAAAGGGTGTTTGTGTAGTTGCACCACTTTCTCTCTATATATTCGGATTGAGGTCACATCATTCATTTCAACTTTTAATGAGTGTTTAGATTTTAGCTATGTAGTTAGGCGGGCGTATAGCCATGGTTTCTTCATTCAAATACAGATAGCTATGTAAGTAGATTGTTAAACAGTCATGTAATAGATGTTTAACCCCATAGCCATGTAAACAAGCACCCAACACTTTTGTAACCCACACATCGGTTATGATCTTAATTAAAATAATTAAATAGTGTTGTAGTTAGACCTGGGGTATTGTGTGACAAGAAGTTCCCAATTAAATTAAAGAAAAATTTTATATAGTTGCAGTTAGACCCGTTATGTTACATGGGACAGTTTGTTGGGCCATCAGAAAGACACAGTCACGAAAGATGGTGGTAGCAGAGATGGGAAAGTTGAGGTGGATGTGTGGACACACAAGGTTAAACTGGATAAAAAATGAGGGTTTTAGGAAAATGTTAGAAATGGCTAAGGGCACAAGGGGTGCTTCTAGCCATATTTTTTTCTTTCACTGATTTTAACAAATCCTGTCTTGCCACATCACTTCACTAATTTACTTCACTGAAACACTTTTTTGGAGGCAACACTCCACTAATATTTTTATTTTATTTTAATTTCACTAAACTTTTTTTTAATATCACACGGTTTAAAGATAAATATTAATTACTACAACCGTCCCACCACCGAATCATTAAGTTTAAGTTGGAAACCGTCAATCGAATTCAATATACATTGAAACCGTTCCACCAAACGGTCAGTAAATATTGAATTAATTGGACCGTTCGTTCCAATTTGTTTTGTATATAAACACAACAAACCATGGGGTAAAAAAGTAAAAAACTCACATTTACCAAATGATATAAACAAACAAACAACGTCAACGCTCGAGGGCCTCAGGCTCCCATTCGGAGGGGTTTTGGGATCGTGTTCTGGCCGATTTCAACCGCCACGCCGGCAACAACGACTGGACAATCGTCAGCCTGCAACGGAAGTGGGCGATCTCAACTTAAAGTGTGATCGGTGGACCACCCTGTACGAGAACACGTTGAGGGCAGAGCCAGGCATCGAACCGGAGTGGGCTATCGAATTCATGCATGTAGCCTATGCGGATCGATACGACAACAGTTTTAACCATGTCGAGGCATGGCAATTGTTGCGCAAACTCTAGGTTTTTTTATTTCTTTTTATGTTCCTCTTTAATTTTTTTAAATTAATTACATTTTAAAACAAACGGTAATAAAAAATAATTATAAAACAAATGGTACAAACTATCAAGAAAACGGTTAAAACACAAAAATAAATATCATTTAAAAAAGTCAAAAATAAAAAAAGAACCGGTTACCAGCACGGTAGATAAAACCAGCAAAACGGTCCACGGGACCACTACCAGCATGGGTGGCGACGGTGTTACCGTGCTGGTAATGTCACGTGCGGGCACTACACATTAATGTAATCATCGTACACTTTAACCGCAATGTTTACATAGTTTACACTGACTTAGAGGACACGTTGAAAATACGAGTTTTCATGTGGTTAACACATCACATGTTGTGTCGCCAGCTTTAAACAACTAAGGTGTTGCCGCCGCAATGCGCGACCTACGACAACAATCTAGTTTAAAATAAAAACGAAATTTTTACAAAAATATGTTTTTAAAAATAACTAAACAAACAATAAGGTCCAACTCAAATGTCATTAAAATTTGTTTATATGAACTTCTATGTCATCAATGTTATCATATTCATGACATCCTAACATTATTTGTCACCAACATGATATACTGTCCTATTTCATGAGATGCTAACATTATTGTTTCCTTGAATAATTTTGTCTCAAATTCAAAACCCATTTATTTTACAGCAGCATACATTTAGGACACAAAGTGTAATTACTTAATTATACAGAAAAGTCACATAATTACCATATCATATGCATCGGTTTGTATATATCTCAGTGTGTGATCCAACTAGTAAACATGGGTATGTTGCTTGGCAGTCAAGAAAGCTTTTAAGCTAGCGTTTTTTTCGTCAACGTCCTTGAATGCAATTCTTCGTCCATGGCCTGTGAATAACTAAAATCAGTTTTCACTACTTTTAGAGCTCGCAAAATGGTTGGATCGGGCTGGTAATGTGTAAAAAACAAGTGATTTGGTACAGGTAAATTCAAGCTGGGTTGAAATATAAACAATTTTGGCCACACTTTTTATATATAAATATATAATTATAAAAAGGTTATTATTACAATTGTATTCTTAACTTCTGAATAAAATGATTATAAAAAAAATATACTTACCAAGTCGTTTGACCCATCTGACCCGCTTCCTTTTATCTAAACTATGACTATTGAATAACATGATATATATCAGCAATCATATTCAAACTTGTATTTTTCTTTAAATCATAAAACTTCTTTTACAAGAAGTGTTTTAGGTGAACCCAACCTAACCCGTTACGACCTGTACCACTAATTAACTGTTTGGCCCATTAGCCCAACCAACAATTTTGCTGCCTCTACGGTGACTCGGGTTCAAACTAGCATGCATAAAGGTTTCATAATGTAACACTCGAGTGAGCCCCGGGTCATTGTCTCATAAAAAGGATTACAAGAAAATACTCAAGTTTATTATAAGCTAGTTTGTAGAATTATAAATAACCAACCTGGTAATATCCACTCAAATTCCAGCTCAAGCAACATAGCTACACTATCCAACTGTATAGGCACTGCAAATATTGGAAACAAAATCAGTGGATTACAAAATACTACATGAATATTAATGCCCGAAAAAGCTATCTTTAGCATTAATTAGTTTTAAAATTTATAGGTCTTTCTAAGTATACTAATCATTAAAAAAGAATGTCTTGTCAACAGGCCAAACTCTCAAGATTTTAGCCCATTACATTTTTTTGAACGGCAAACAGCTTTTCATTCATCACCAAATATATACAACCATTGTACAAGTAAGTTACTAGCACAATGCCATACAGCTCACGTCACCCTATAGACTTATTACATCATTTAGTCTGGGAAAACAAACGAACCCAATTGTCTCAGTTGCTTAGAAGTATCAATTCAAATGTTGGCAAATTCAACCAGCTCATTCTTAAAACAGGTCAACCAGTACTCAGAAATTACCAGCTCTGTCTGGAACCTAAGCTGACTAATTAACCCCCCCCCCCCCCCCCCCCCCCCGGCTTGCTCACTTTGCCACCTCTAGTAAATTCAACACCCCCTTCCCCCGAGTGAGTTCTAAACCAAATTCAAGATACATTCATTTTATTTTCTTCCCTTTTTTCTTGGAACTTATGAAAAATAAAGTAATAAACTCATATAGTCATATACCTGAATAAAAATTGTATATCTCAGAAATATCCAGCTTAGATTCATCCATTGCCAGATGATCTCCAGTGAAAAGCACCTTTAAGGGCTTATAAAACAAGCACACTGATCCCTATCATTCCATTCACAATACAGATAAAGCATCAATTTATTTATTTATTTATTTATTTATTTTTATCATTTTATTAAGATATATAAATCTATTGCAAAATGCAGCGGACATCATGTAATTTACATATGCACCATCACGTTCTGTAGAGAAAAATCCCCCCTTTATAAAGTAAAATCGGTTGATAGAACAAAAATAAAAAGATTTTTTTTTTTTGGTGAGAAAATGATAACCAACTCATCTACTCACTTCTGTGTGGCCCGTGTGTGTATAAGCTGGACATCATCACTAAGACTCCATGGTCCACATCCGTTCAACTTCATCTCAACATTGCTGGTTGAAACATTTACCTGAAATTAAAATTATGTGCAAATTTTAATAGATTTAAAATAATTTCGAAAAGCTAAACACATGTGGTGTGAAATGAACCTCTGTGGAGTGAAGCACTCTTTCACAATTTAATCGCTTTGCCCACTTCTCATGATCTGCCACATCATCCCTGATTCAAAAAGAAGTCAATACTCAATACTAGCTTATAAATTTAGAGGTGGCAACTTTGACCCGTTTACTTATGAATGGTCGATTTGGGTTAAGTTTTATCTTTGACAGATAACATGGGTTAAATCCAAGAAAGAGCTTAAAACGTAAACATGTCAAGCGGGTAGAAAGTCACCCAAATTGTGCTTTTTAATCTTCTCAACTGTTTTATTCAGATATGCACATATTACTAGTGTAAGAACATAGTTTAAAAAAAGAACAAAAAGTGACAAAAATACCCTTAAGTTAACTAATAATTTTTGGACAGAGTTAGGGGATTGGACGAAAATGCAAAAAAAAAAAAAAAAAAAAAAAAACTGGATACCTCAGGGATAGATGAGGAAAAAAAAAGACAATTTGGATTGAAGTGACATTTCTAGCCAAATCACATAGACTAAAATGACAATTTGGTCTATTATATATCAATCACAATATAGATTTAAAAAATGTTTCTGGTCAACCTAACCTGACCCTTTACTAAACCATGTCATCATACCGGTGAGTGAGAAACATGTATCGAGCTCCACCCAATTTCTCAATGTTGGAAGCTAGCCTTTCTGTATACCGAGGACTGCAAGATTTAATGAAATAACAATTAGTCAAGAAAAGGTGCAGCTAAATCGAATTCTTTATTTTCATATTTGTATGTGCTTGTCTTGGTTTTAAAAAGCACGTGACGATCCGATGAGATTTGATCCCAAAAGCCGATGTGCGAAGCGTGCGCATCATGTGTCAAGGTGTTGGTTATTAAAAAAATACCCAAAAAGTATTTATAGATGATATTTTAACTTATTCACTTTTAAACACTACAATATAAGATATTCTCAACATCTCTGGTGTGATTTGTTCAAATACTCAAACCCATTGCTCGATTGATGGTCGATTTTGTCCAGAACACATCATGTGATGCACACATCATAGAGTCGCATAGTGCGATGCGATCTCACCACCACATCATGTGATTCACGCATTATGAACTCCTGATGCGCACATTTTACAACCAAGGACTGCTTGTTTGACAAGAAGCCTATGATTTATAAGAACTTGGAGGGTTAGATGACCTGTCAATAAGAATGTTCCCTTCAGGATGAACCAACAGATAGGAGGCCGCTCCATATGATTTATCAGAGTGATAACCACAATGATACACCCCCTGATAATAATGATTAGTTTGAGTAAGCATTGACACAAGAAACAGGTAAATCATAAATTAGAGATGACAAAATAAACGGTTTAGGTATATAGTCAAAATGGATTAAGGTAAATATAATGGAGTTAGTTCAAAGAAAGTTTCAAAGGTTTTTTTTTTTTCAATCATAATCCATTGGGTCGACATACCATGTATTTTAAATAAAAATTTAGTATACAAGTATGTTTTAAAGCCAATAGTTCATAGTTTATAATCAACTATAAAAAAATAGAAAGGATGTTGTATCCCGTAAAATAAATGGTGGTACAATTTAACAGGAATACATTGATGGAAGTAATAGATTAAAAAATACCGGAATTCTATCCATGTCAATGGGTATTGGAAATGTTTTCTGAACCTCTAAAATATCACGAGCAGGCTTCACAGTACTGATTGAGCTTGTTGGACACGAAAGTAATGCCTGCATATAGAACACAAAAGTTATATTTCTACAATCATTGTAGATGCACAAATCTTCAAAGTTGCAGGGTGCTAAAATTTTGTAGGCATGAGATTGATCTAACGGCAGACAACATAGTAACTGAAGGCAGAATACAGGTGGGAGGTAAGAATTGAACCTTAGGCAAATTTTTGTCCACCTATCAAAATTTCTAGTAATCATGACTACAAAAGAAATATTACTACAATAACAATCTAAATCTTTAAATAAAATGATTCGAAGGGTTGTATGCATTAACAATGACATTGGATCAGTTTCAACTTGTTTGACCCATTTGACTCCTTCCTTTTTAGCTAAACCTTTAGATTTGTGGCACGTCTGAAGTAAAAGACAATCCAAACCGACCCATTAATATGTAAATGGGTTGAAATTGCCACCTCAAGTTGTAAGTAAGTTAGTCGTAGTTTAAGTTTATTACTAAGTAGGGAGTAAATTTGGAAAGCCTTTTATGCATTATCCATTGAATGGCTTTTCTTTAACAATCAACTCAGAAGACATAATACCTCCTCAAAATATCGTACGAGTGATATGACACAATACCTGAAGAGCCTTAACACGTTCATCTTGACAGCTTGGCTGCTTTGAAACAGCAGACATGTCACCAACACGACTGAAAATCTCCTGAAAATATAAAAAAATCAGAAAATACATAATTGCAGACCCAAGTAATGCCACTTCATTCAAATCTAACACTTCTATCTCAGAAATGGTCGTCACTTCAGAAAATAACATGTTTCGAATAGGATACAAGGTAAAATGGTGATGTGACACACACACCATATCATAAAAAAACCGACGCTACATAACCAGATTACTTATATTAAATGGCAAAAAAGAAAAAACAGAACCATGTTAGATACAGTTTTCCGGTCATAGGCAGACAAGAATGTGATCTCAAGGGAAAAGTGTAATTACAGGGGCCATCCAACGACAGGTGTCACAATCAATGCATGTATGATCTGCAAATTATAAAATAATGTCAAATTAGTTATCTGCCAAATAGCAAGAACAAATTTTTGAGGCAAAAAAAATATATATAAAATAACTAAAACTTCAATGGATAATATGAATATGATAAAAAATTAGGTCGAAAACTTAAATTTACGAAGAGTTTACTGAAACTATAGCATCACACCATCATATGCAGGATTATTATCAAACATATGAAACTTAACAGGTTCAAAGTTG
The DNA here is from genome assembly GCA_030844895.1 of Ambrosia x helenae. NCBI lineage: Eukaryota > Viridiplantae > Streptophyta > Magnoliopsida > Asterales > Asteraceae > Ambrosia > Ambrosia x helenae. The sequence goes on along the minus strand of CM061227.1, from coordinate 4,478,816 downwards.
TAATAATTTGATAAAAATACTAAATATTTTCTTCTTTTTTTATGTTGGTGTAATTAGCAGTTTAGTACAGATAAAAAGGAATTGACAATAAATAAACAGATATGAAATGAGAAACTGTATGAAGATTTCTAATAAGGAAAGAAGATGAAATTAAATAACGAACCGACGAAGAAGTCTCCATGAACGTTCTCAGGACGACGCGTCTTCTTATTGGATAAACCTAATTGCAGTTGTTGTGACTGTGACTGTGAGCTCTGACTAATTTGGCTTTTGATTTTGATGATAAACTTTGATGGAGAAGAACGTAACGGTTTTGAAGACGGTGGTGGAGTTGTAAGACGGTGGTGGTAGTTAGGGAGGAAACGTAATTGAATCGCCATTGTTGAAGAAGGTGATTGATAATTTACTCTTCGACTCCGATCACACGTGCTTAGATCCTGCTAATGTAGTGTGTGATAGTGTGCCACTCTTGTATTTATTTTTGGGGAAATGGAATCTAATAATCCCAATTTTGGGGGGTTGGAAGGCAGCAGTCCCAACTTGCAACTTGTACCACAGCAGTCTCAACTTGTCAACATTTTTATTTTAATGGTCCCAGACATAACTCAGTTAAAAAACTCTGTTAAGTGCCACGTGGGGATCCCACGTGGCAGTCCTACGTGGAAAAAAGTGATTATCTGTCAAAAAAAAAAGGTGGGGCCATGCCCACATCAGATTAATTTTAATGTTTTAATATTATTTATAAAAAGGGGGCCCATTATCCACCATTATCCACCATCTCCATCATCTCCACCACCATCACCACCACCACCACCGTCATCTTCACCACCACCACCACCACAACCACCTGCCACCACCGTCATCTTCACCACCACCACCACTACCATCTTCACCAAACCCACTGGCAAAAAACGTTTATAAACCAGTCGCCAAACACCCTTGAATCATAGCTGTTAAACCAGTTCCCAAACACTCCTTATTTGGTCCACATATAAACCCCCCTCCTCTCTTGTTTCTCTGCACATTCACACACGACACACACACTTGTGTATGTGTGTACAGAGCATCGACCGGAGCTCTATTCCGGTGACCGGTACTGGCGCCGCCTTCCTCCTCCTTTCCGTTAAGCATCTTTCTCTCTCCCCTCTCAATAACATAACCGATTACCACCATAAACCTCCTTTTGTTCTGTCTTCAGTTACCATCATCGAACCACAACCTCTGTTTCTTTTAACCACCAACCGAACCACAACCTCTGTTTCTTTTAACCACCACCGACGGCGGCGTTAGGGTTTCAGAAGAAGCGACGGCGGCGTTAGGGTTTCAGAAATCGGGTGGCTTCAACTTCTTAGAAACGTGGGGATGATTATAATCAAAGGTAGAGGATGATTAGGGTTAGGTTTTAGAAATTGGAGGTTTTGGTGGTGTTCAGGTCTCTATGTGTGTTTGAGAAAAGGGTGGGGGTAGAAAGAGGGTTGATGTGTTGCAAAACACATCTCTTTTCCTATGTATTTTGTATATTATTTGGTCATGTTTTTATTAGTTTCGTGTCGTTTTTATTATATATTTATTTATTTTATTATTTTATAGATGTTCGTGGAAAATGGGCGTTAAACGAAGAATTTTAATTGAGACACGAACACTTGAGCGAATGTGGTCATGGACGTTGGAGCCTAAACAAGTACCTTTAGTCGAATCAAGAACACCCGAAGCAAGCTTGGAGTATACTACTACTACTACTACTAATAATAATAATAATAATAATAATTATAAAACTAATATGGACTTAAAATCCAATAGTCTCATGACTAAACTAGGCACATGGCCCAAGTCCACGTAGAGGTTTTGGAGAGAACTGAAGATCATTATTTAAGAACATTATTCCAAGGGGGACATATCATCATATTATACATTCGTGAAAAAGAAGAAAGTCAGCCGCCAAGGCCATAACAAGGTCTGACGTCAATAGCTTTAAGCAGCAGCTCTAATTGTTTTGTGAGAGATTAATTGAAGGCCAGGAAGGCTCGGGTCAAGACTAGAGCTACGGGTTTGATCACTAAAAATTTTAGTTTTTATATTTATTTACTTCGTGTTCATAAATATTGAGACCATGATTAATTTTTATTTTGAACCTTTGTTTTTATTATTTTTCATTATTATGAATAGCTAAATCTTGAACTACTACCTAGGCCAGCAATGATGAATACATGTTAATTTTATAGCTCTCGGTTATGGATTTATTTTTGAATGGTTAATGTTTTGGTAAAAATTTAGTTGGTGTTTATTATGATGTGTGTGCGTGCCTAAGTCTAATTTATTATTTTTGAGAGTTCCATAAACGTCTTAGTGAATGTCTTTCATGTTTGGATGTTTATTAGGGTTACCTGCTTGGTGCTTGTAGCTTAGTTTATGGTTTTGGTACCGAAAGCCATAGGAACTTGATTAGAGAATTTAGAGGACTTAAGTATTCTACCATTCTTGAGACCGGGAGGTGATGGAATGTTGGGTTGTCTAGAGCTTTAGGTGTTAGGTTTGGGTGAGACCGGGAGGTGATCCTATTCTAGTTATCTTTAGTTTCTTGCAATTCCAAGTCATAGTTAACCCAATTAAGTTACTCCTTTACATCTTTGGGTGTATTGTGATTAGAGAGACCGGGAGGTGATCGAGTCATTAGAGTACCTTTACATTCTTAGTGAGGTGAGACCGGGAGGTGATCCGAGCTAGATAACCAGTGTTTTATCTTTAGGATTCTTTGGGGTGTGTTGGTGAGACCGGGAGGAGATCTAGCACGTCTTAAGGTTTCTTAAGTTATCTTTAGAATCTGGTAGCCATTCAGGTTTCCATTACCGAGAGTTGTGAGTTTGCATGTAGGATTCTTGACCTAGGTAGTTGCCTTCCTATCCTGACATTTTCCTCACTTATCCTTGCTGCCTGTTTATCTTATTTAATTATTTTATTTATTTTATTTCATTATTTTAAAAAAAAAAACCAAAAATCATTTATAAACCAATTTTGTTAAGTCTTAGTTGAGTCTAGTTTTGTTTTCTAGTTGTGTCCTGTGGGTTCGATACTCGGACTTACTTAGTCTGTACTGCATTGATAGGTACACTTGCCTGTCGTGTGGTCTAGTTTAGTTGAGTCTGTTTTATATTACTAGGTGTCTAGGTTAGGTTGTTTATATTTTTAGACCATACATAGCACATCAAGTTTTTGGCGCCGTTGCCGGGGACACTTGGCGATTGCGAAACTAGCTTTGATTAGGACTTCACTGATTAATTGGTCTTATTTGAGTCTTTTTGGTTTTTAGTGTGTCTAGAGAGTCTTAGGTTTTTATTTTCTTTTTGTGTTTTTTTTATTTATTTGTTGTTTATATTTTATTTATTTTTGTTCTTCTTTACGCGTTTTTTTTCCTATTTGTCTTGCAGTTTTATGCCACGTACTCGTTCGCAGGGACCATCTGAGCCAATCATACCAAAGCCCGAGCGAGACATTGCTGACATTCGGAGGGAACTTCGTCGTGCTATCAACCGAACCAAAAAGGTACGTTTTTCTCTCCCTGCTACTATCATGGGCGACGCTCAACCACCTAGACGTACTGTCCACCAGATGGCCTGTGAGGGAGCCACGAGAGTGAGAACTCCCATTACTCGGGCTTCCATGCCCAATAACCACACTTGGCAGATCCCCTCACACGTTATCAACACCATCGCCCATACCGCCCAGTTCAATGGCCTGGATGATGAGGATGCTCCAGGCCATCTGTCCCGTTTTGTGCGCATTTGTGACACCTTTGGTCTGACAGGTGTCACCCCAGACACGATCTATCTTAGAGTTTTTCCATTTTCTCTATCTGGGTGTGCTGCCACTTGGTTGGATACTCTTCCCCAGGACTCCATCACTACCTGGGAAGACTTGAAAACCAAGTTTCTGAAAAAATATTATCCTCCTTCTAAGGCCGCTCGCATTAGGGACCAGATCCACTCGTTCCGAATGGATCCAGACGAGCCATACCACTTGGCCTGGGAGAGGTTCAACACTTTGTTGAACAAGTGTCCCCAGCATGGACTTTCTGATTGGGCCCTTGTAGAGAAATTCTACAATGGCCTTACTTATGCTACGCGGCAGATGTTTAACACTGCTGCTGGGGGACACATTATGGATAAAAAAGACCCCGATGAGTGTAAGGACATGTTTGAGAGTTTTGCTCTAGCTGAACAGCAGACCCCAGCCCACGGGGATTCCATCCCAGTTACTAGGACTACCTCCTCCACTACTAGAGGTGTTCATCAGGTCACTCCTGAGACTAGTATGGCTGCTGCTATAGAGGCTTTAGCGAGAGAGGTTAAAGAGCTTAAGATGAGTGCACGTAAGTATGAGATTTGTAGGGGTGGACACGACACCATAGACTGCCCAGTAGGAAACCGTGAGCATGTAGATTATTTGGGTAGTTCTAACCGGGGAAATGGTAATAATTATAACTCGGGGTGGAGGAACCAATCTAATTCTGGGTGGAGGTCTGATAGGGGAGACATAGGTGATAGTTCAGGTTCTAGTTTGAAGAGGATAGAGGAGATGATAGCCAGTCAGAGTCAGATGCTCACTCAGCTGGTTGCAAAAGACCAGCAAACCACTCAGAAACTTGAGGAGCATGACCTAATGCTTAGGAACCAGCAGAATACTTTGTTAGACCTAGAGAGAAAAGTAGGAGATATTTCACAGAAACTCTCTGTTAGGTCACCAGGTACTTTCCCTGGTAACACTGAGGAGAACCCTAAGGCGACAGCGATGGCTGTGAGCACCCGTAGTGGTAGGGGTGCCACTGAGAGGGTAGAGATACCGGTTGAGGACAAAGAGGAACCGGTAGATGAGGAGATAGAGTTACAGACACCTGCTAGGACACCTTCTAGAGTAGCTACATCCAGTCCTGTGTCTAGCAGTGAGGGTCCTTCTGAGAGAGTGGTGGTGGATAGAGAGAGTGAGAGGCAGGTAGAGCCCACTAGAGTGTATAAGCCCACTGCTCCTTATCCAGGTAGGTTGTTGCAGAATAAGATAGATCACCAATATGATAAATTTATTGAACTTATTAAGCAACTTAAGGTGAACCTACCCTTCATAGAAATCCTCCAGAGCATGCCTAAATATGTTAAGTTCCTCAAGAACATCATGGCTAATAAGAAAAAGCTTGAGGAACTTTCACAGGTTAGTTTGAGTGAGGAGTGTTCTGCAGTCTTGCAGAATAAGCTACCAGTTAAGATGGATGATCCTGGTAGTTTTATCATTCCATGTTCCATAGGTGACCTGTCCATTAAGAATGCTCTTGCTGACCTAGGTGCTAGTGTTAATTTAATGCCATACTCCGTTTTTAAGCAACTAGACCTAGGAGAACTTAAGCCCACCCGCATGTACATCCAGCTGGCGGACAAGTCCACCAAATTCCCTCGTGGTATTATTGAGAATCTTTTAGTTAAGGTGGACAAGTTCGTGTTTCCTGTGGATTTCGTAGTGTTAGATATGCCTGAGGATGATGTCGTGCCATTGATTTTAGGTCGTCCTTTCTTAGCTACTTGTAGAGCTGTGGTAGACATGGGTGAGGGTAAGATTAGCATAAGTGTGGGGGAGGAGCAGGTTGAGTTTGGGATTAAGCCTAGGATGAGAGGAGATTTTTTAGATGAGTTACAGGCTATAGATGATCATCTAGATCATGAGTTGGAGAAATTAATCCCTAAGGAGATTGAGAGTATGAGAAGAAAAGGGAAGGAGAAAGAGACAGTAAGTGTTGTGAATTGGTGGATGAATTTACCGGGTAGGTATAGGAATAGGAAAGAACCCGAGAGAAAGGAAGAAGTGTTGAAGGTGTATGATTTCTGGGGTGGTTCGTATTGCAAGGAGAAGCCACCCGATGCTAGAGTAATTGATGCATAGGCACACTCGGATGCTTCCGAGTTGTAGAGTTTGTAGAGTTCAAGGATTTTTTTTTCTTTGTTTTCGGTTTGTGTGTGTTTTGTTTTGCAGGTTTTTGTGTTTGTTTGGCAAGGATAGCTCACATCATGAGCGAATCCTAGGTATTTATTTATATATTTATATGATTGGGATTTTTTGTGGAGGTTTGGGTAATAAAAGAATATTTTTTTTTCTTTTTCTAAACAATAAATTTGATTAACTTTCTGCGAAAAAAGGTTCTTCGTGTAATGTGAGGAGCCTGGGCTGACCTGTTCGCTATACACGAATAGTAATTACCCCGGAAAGTTATATTTTATTCGCTCGCGACGCGCGTTGAGATCACCAGTGTCCTTCACGTTGCGCGAGTTAAGTAGAAAAAAAAAAAATTCCATCCTATTTTCTTCCACCATCATTTCATCACATCTTTTACCATCACCCACCACTTTCCACCGTCTTGCCTTCCAGGTACGTTTCCTGCATTTTTGTATATTGAGTCGGTTGAGTCTGTATTTTTTTAGAGTCTTTTATTTTTATTTCGAGTCAGTTTTCTCTTAACTCACTTTGGGAATATCTTTCCTTCAAGTGTGGGGATGATGGAGAGAGTCAGTTTTAAGTCATGGTTTGTCTAATATATATTTTATTGCAGGTTTGGATCTAGCCGCCCGTACTCAATCTCCATTCGGGTGGGGACGGTCCAACAATTATTTAAGGCAACCATTTGTTTTTGTATTTTCCTTTTAGTTTTTATCTGTCAGGTTTGAGTCAAAGGCCGCGAATGAAATGCTATACGGCCTGGTTTAGAAGGACAGCTTCAGATCGCTTGCAGCTACATCGCTTATATCCAGGGGAGTCTGTTCCTTTTTGTTGTATTTTTTTTATTATTTCTACTTTATTTTATTCTACTCTCACATTGAGGACAATGTGTCGTTCAAGTGTGGGGATGGAAACTTCGTTTTATTTTTTTTGGTAGTTTAAGTCATAAAATTGAAAAAAAAAATCCAAAAAAAAAAATTGAAAAAAAAATGTCCCTGATCTTTTGTGCAATTTTATATGGAAAATGATAGTAAAATTGGGATTTTTGGTTTTCAAAATATTATATATATGAGAATATAAATAGATTGAAAGCGCGTTTGCTTAAGATGTGTCGGTAGGCCCAGCTAGCTTTGAAATGTCCTATGATTGTTCTTAATATACCTTAATAATCATGATATCTTGTGGGTTCTCATCTTAGGAGAAACGGTAGAACTGAAACCGCTGATAGTAATTAGAGGTACCACTGTAGGTTGAAAGCCCATATGTATTATTAATTAAATGGCACACTTGTTCCTTTTTATGAGAATAAATCCGGTGAAAAGTGGCGCCAAAAAAAAAAAAAAAAATCCACATGTCCATCAATTGAGCTAGACCCCCAAAAAAAAAAAAAAAAAAAAAAAAAAAAAAAAATCTAAAGCTTCTGATCGAAACTCCCTCGAGGTCAAGTTGAAAAAAAAAAAATTCCGAAGCGCATGCTGTCGCTCTTGGGGATAGTGACTCTGATTGAGACAACCTCTGGGTTAGGTATGGAAAAAAAAAATGTGTCTAAGCTCATACACTTCATCCATCATCCATCATAAATTTAATTTCTAATACATTAGGGAGTTTAGTTTGCAGTGGTTGGTAAATCTATATGGTTTAGCCTTTGCCTTGAAAGCTTGAGGTGGGATTAGGTGAAGCTGGATATCTTGAGTATGAGACCCATATGTTGATTGTAATAATATGAACTTAATTGCTTTACATGATTGGGGCCTGATTAGCTGGTGGTTGGGTTTAGGTGGATAACAATACCGACAGTTTTGGTTGATGCGTGATTAAATCTTAATTAATGAACCTAAAAGTTTTTGAAACCAAGAGTCCTGATTATGATTCCATTGCAGTCTTTTTCGGGGACGAAAAAGGTTTAAGTGTGGGGATGTTTGATGTGTTGCAAAACACATCTCTTTTCCTATGTATTTTGTATATTATTTGGTCATGTTTTTATTAGTTTCGTGTCGTTTTTATTATATATTTATTTATTTTATTATTTTATAGATGTTCGTGGAAAATGGGCGTTAAACGAAGAATTTTAATTGAGACACGAACACTTGAGCGAATGTGGTCATGGACGTTGGAGCCTAAACAAGTACCTTTAGTCGAATCAAGAACACCCGAAGCAAGCTTGGAGTATACTACTACTACTACTACTACTAATAATAATAATAATAATTATAAAACTAATATGGACTTAAAATCCAATAGTCTCATGACTAAACTAGGCACATGGCCCAAGTCCACGTAGAGGTTTTGGAGGTCAGAACTGAAGATCATTATTTAAGAACATTATTCCAAGGGGGGACATATCATCATATTATACATTCGTGAAAAAGAAGAAAGTCAGCCGCCAAGGCCATAACAAGGTCTGACGTCAATAGCTTTAAGCAGCAGCTCTAATTGTTTTGTGAGAGATTAATTGAAGGCCAGGAAGGCTCGGGTCAAGACTAGAGCTACGGGTTTGATCACTAAAAATTTTAGTTTTTATATTTATTTACTTCGTGTTCATAAATATTGAGACCATGATTAATTTTTATTTTGAACCTTTGTTTTTATTATTTTTCATTATTATGAATAGCTAAATCTTGAACTACTACCTAGGCCAGCAATGATGAATACATGTTAATTTTATAGCTCTCGGTTATGGATTTATTTTTGAATGGTTAATGTTTTGGTAAAAATTTAGTTGGTGTTTATTATGATGTGTGTGCGTGCCTAAGTCTAATTTATTATTTTTGAGAGTTCCATAAACGTCTTAGTGAATGTCTTTCATGTTTGGATGTTTATTAGGGTTACCTGCTTGGTGCTTGTAGCTTAGTTTATGGTTTTGGTACCGAAAGCCATAGGAACTTGATTAGAGAATTTAGAGGACTTAAGTATTCTACCATTCTTGAGACCGGGAGGTGATGGAATGTTGGGTTGTCTAGAGCTTTAGGTGTTAGGTTTGGGTGAGACCGGGAGGTGATCCTATCCTAGTTATCTTTAGTTTCTTGCAATTCCAAGTCATAGTTAACCCAATTAAGTTACTCCTTTACATCTTTGGGTGTATTGTGATTAGAGAGACCGGGAGGTGATCGAGTCATTAGAGTACCTTTACATTCTTAGTGAGGTGAGACCGGGAGGTGATCCGAGCTAGATAACCAGTGTTTTATCTTTAGGATTCTTTGGGGTGTGTTGGTGAGACCGGGAGGAGATCTAGCACGTCTTAAGGTTTCTTAAGTTATCTTTAGAATCTGGTAGCCATTCAGGTTTCCATTACCGAGAGTTGTGAGTTTGCATGTAGGATTCTTGACCTAGGTAGTTGCCTTCCTATCCTGACATTTTCCTCACTTATCCTTGCTGCCTGTTTATCTTATTTAATTATTTTATTTATTTTATTTCATTATTTTAAAAAAAAAAAACCAAAAATCATTTATAAACCAATTTTGTTAAGTCTTAGTTGAGTCTAGTTTTGTTTTCTAGTTGTGTCCTGTGGGTTCGATACTCGGACTTACTTAGTCTGTACTGCATTGATAGGTACACTTGCCTGTCGTGTGGTCTAGTTTAGTTGAGTCTGTTTTATATTACTAGGTGTCTAGGTTAGGTTGTTTATATTTTTAGACCATACATAGCACATCAAGGGTTTTGGTGGTGTTTGTGGTGTTGGTGGAAGGTGGTTGTGGTGGCGGAAGGTGGTTGACGGTGGTGGCAGGTGGGTGACGGTGGTGGTGGAAGGTGGTTGTGGTGAAGATGATGATGATATATATGTGTATATATATAATATGTTTATCTAAAGTATATATATATTATATATATAAAGGTTAATAAAACATTATTTAAAAGATTTTTTGAATATTAAAACATGTGAGCCCCACCTCATTTTTTTTAATTGAAAAATAATTATATTTGATTAAAACATGTGGGCCCCACCTCATTTTTTTTTACAGATACAACATTCTTGCCACGTAGGACTGCCACGTGGGATGCCTACGTGGCACTTAACTGGAAAAACTAACCTCAGTTGGTCTGGGACCAACCAAGTTAAATAGTTGACAAGTTGGGACTGCTGTGGTACAAGTTGCAAGTTGGGACTGCTGCCTTCCAACCCCCCAAAGTTGGGATTATTAGATTCCATTTCCCCTTCGACTCCGATCACACGTGCTTAGATCCTGCTAATGTAGTGTGTGATAGTGTGCCACTCTTGTATTTATTTTTAGAGTTAATTGCCAATTTAGACCTGTTTGTTAAAAATTGTCACTTTCATCCAAATCTTTTTATTTGGTCAATTTAGTCCCTGTGGTTTCATTTTTTGTCATTTTAGTCAATGAGGTTTGTCAAAAATTGCCACTTTCATCCAAATCTTGTTAGTCCATAGGGACTAAAATGTCAAAAAAAAAATGAAACCACAGGGACTAAATTGACCAAATAAAAAGATTTGGATGAAAGTGGCAATTTTTGACAAACCTCAGGGACTAAATTGGCAATTAACTCTTATTTTTATTTTTTTATCTTTTCATTTCAGATAATGTAAAATAACAGTTATACATTATTGCATGTATAATAAATTATTTAATTTTTTTAGAATTAAATGCAAAAAAAAAAAAAAAATAAAGTGTAAATTTCTAATTTTGCATTTTTTTAGAATTAAATGCAATAATTAACGGAGTTGAATAGTAACTTGTCGGCCTCGAATAGTTACTTGACAGAGTTGGATAGTAGTTGACGGAGTTGAGTTGAGTTGAGTAGTAACATGACAGAATTGAGTATTACCATAACGGAGTTGAGTAAAGAAAATTAAAAAAGACATAGTTAAATAGTAACTTAACGGAGGAAAAAAAGGAGTTGCGGGTGACAAGAAATTAAAAGAACAGAGTAAATAGTAACTTGACGGAGTTCAATAGTAACGCCGTTAAGCTAACGGAGTTGAATAGTAGCCTAACGGAGTTTAGTAGTAACCTAACAACGTTGAGTGGAGTTGAATAGTAACTTGGCGGCCTTGAATAGTAAATTGACGGACTTGGATAGTAGTTGACGGAGTTGAGTTGAGTTGAGTTGTACCATGACGGAATTGAGTAGTAGCCTAACGGAGTTGAGTAAAGAAAATAAAAAAATAGCTAAATAGTAACTTAACAGAGGAGAAAAAGGAGTTGCGGAAAAAAAATAAAAAAAACAGAGTAAATAGTAACTTGACGGAGTTAAATACTTAACGTAGTTGAATAGTAACTCCGTTAAGCTAATGGAGTTGAGCAGTAGCCTCACGGAGTTGAGTAGTAACCTAACGGCGTTGAGTGGAGTTGAATAGTAACTTGACGGCCTTGAACAGTAACTTTACGGAGTTGGATAGTAGTTGACGGAGTTGAGTTGAGTTGAGTAGTAACATGACGGAATTGAGTAGTAGCCTAACAGAGTTAAGTGAAGAAAATTAAAAAAATAGAGTTAAATAGTAACTTAACGGAAAAAAAACGGAATTAGGAAAAAAAAAATTAAAAAAGCAGAGTAAATAGTAACTTGACGGAGTTGAATAGCAACCTAACGGAGTTGAATAGTAACTCCGTTAAGCTAAATAACAACTTAACTGAGTTAAATAGTAACTTAATGGAGTTGAATAGTAACTCAGTTAGTACTATTTATGAAAGTTTTAAAAGTAATGTATATAATGTATATATAATATAATGTATATATAATTAGATGTGATTTGACCAATCTTTCATTTGATAAAACACAAACATATAATCAAAATATATAATGTTTTTATTTTTCTGTTAATAACACATCCACTACTACCGCTGCCACCTGACGCAACAACAATCACCACCACCACTTGACACGAATTGTTAGATGTACAAAACTAGTTTTATACCCGTCGCGCGTTGCTACGGCGGGGCTACCAGATACTCATATTTGAGCAGATTGAAACAAAGCTACAGAACCGCGTTGCGTGTTTCGGCGACAACCTAGCTTCGTTACACGCATTACAATGATAACGCTAACACACGTATGTTACGATAATGTCATTAACGTCACTATGTTATACAACATATACAACAAAGCCTCAACGTTGTTTTGAGTTGTTAAGCATAGAGTCAATATATATTATTTACGCAAAATGTTGCTTTTCTATTTTTATCATTACAAATTATTTATGTTTATTGAATTTAATCTATAAACATCTTCATTTCATATTTAAATGAAAAGCTTTAAAGTGAAAATAATTAACCTTTTCACCATCATAACTCGAAATTCAAAACCACCAGACAAAGGTAGTTGGTGTTCTGAAAGAAAAAAAAAACTATGTGCCACTCTTTAGCCTTTCTCTATGTGATGTTTACCAGTTCAGCCCATCACGGAGGATGACGTACGCCACCGAGATGGCGTGGTGGTGTAACGGTGACCATGGTAGTGAACCCCTTTGCCAACGCCAACCGGTGGTACACCGCCACCACAACACAACCGGCACAGCCATGCCCACCGCAAAACAAGAACATGCATCAGTTGATCTACCTTGGAGAACCTACAACTGTTACCAGATCTGAGTCCGATACCCACTTCCGCCGTTCGTTCAGCTGTTAGATGCCGGCTTGGGTGACCGGAGCACACTATCTCACCAAAGATGCGACCCTTGCAAACGCCCCTACCATCTCCGATAGTGATCGTCGACAACGACCGTGCACGGAAAACCTTTCTACTTCGAAATCGAACCCGACAACAATGCACAAAGGTTCCGGCGGTAACACCACCGTAAGTAGGAGGACTAACATACGGTTGCGTGTTTTAAAAGAAGAGGAGGGATACTGTAGCCATATCCACCGGCAACAGGCTGAACCGGTAAACGTCACACATCAGATGGTTGTATAGGCGAGGAACAGATGCATTAACGACTTGTATTGAGAGAAACAGTTCCTGTCCTCTCACAATGAAAGTTGCAAATTGTACTAGTTTTTGACCCGCAGGCGTTGCCCCGCGGACCCGCATTTAAGCTAACGAAAAGACATACCGATTAAATACGTTTCGAAACCCCCGACAACGTGGTTAAGAGGTAGATGTTGTATCACCCGCGAATGAGACTGTTTGTGCAAATGGTCTAAGCTGAACACATATGTTGAGCTACCAAGAAGGCACTAACAAATAATAACAAAGGAAAACATAAGATAAATAACATAAGGGAAACATAAACCACAAAGTAAGAACATATTCTCTTAAGCTTTCTCTATCTAAAGTAAGCCTCTTTCTCTCTCTAATAACCAAGGCCTCCACATACCACCATCGCCTTCGCCTGAGAAGGGTTGTTGTCGTCGCCGGTTAAACACTACGGCGGTGATGGTGAATCCAGTCCATTGAACAACCGCCTACTCGTCAACAGCAAGAGCATCTACCCGCCGCCTACGATGGTCGAAGTACTATCCAACCGGATCCGAGCGAAGGCTAGGCTTATAAACTGATCTAAAGTACGTCTCCTTGAATCGTCGGAAACAGTCGTCACAGCCGTTGCCGCCGGTCGTCGTCTGCATCATCTCCGGCTGAAACCAAGGCCATATTCGACAGAAGAGCAAGGACATAAATGTGTTTTTTGATCGACATCGCTAAGAAATAAGGGAAGCGTCGGCACCGATGATGCCGAAGATAGCGACTTTCACCCAAAGACGATGTCGTAGTATTGGTCTGGACATGTTTGGAAATGGCAACTTCGTAATTACCTTGTAAACATAAGATTTTTTATGCTACTGTAGAGCTACAGTAGCTTCTGTGAATGAGGCGAAAGTTGCTAAATGATATACATACAATAATATACAAATTATAAAGGAGTCACAAACTAACATGTAATCACAGAAGCGCAATAGCAAAACGGATATCCGTAATAAGCATCAGATAGTATAAACGGAGATGATTAAAAAGTGATGACATTGAATTGTGGAATTGAATGGCGGGCCGTTTAAGAGGGCATCAATCATGTGACGGGTTTCAGGGATGCTTGGAATCCGAATTTATTTCTTCATTATTGATGAATACATGAGTTAAATGCGAGATGCATCAATTTCAAACAGTAATAGAGGGTCTAGAGGGTCTGGAGGTTGTGGGGAGGGCATGTTTGAGGGACGATGATATGGAGTTGTTTTCGGATATTCGGTTTGTGAACAAGTTGAAAAGGATTAAACAGGAATTAAAATCTTGGATCAAAGAGGTGAAGCATAAAGAAAATGAAGAGGAAACAATTTTGAGACATGAGAACAATATGTTTCAAGTTATTATGGAAGATCGTGCATTAACAGAGGAGGAGACATGGGTGTTCGAAGAGAGTTCTTTCAAATTGCGAGAAATGGAGTTATGGAGATCTAAAGATGTTAAGCAAAAATCCCGGGTTAAATGGGCTAAAGAAGGTGACGAAAACACGTCGTGTTTTTATGGGTTTATTAATAGAAGGAAGGTTAGCAACGCAATACCGGGTCTTGTGATAAATGGCGTGTGGGAGACTCGACCAAATGCGATTAAATGTGAAGTTCTCCGGTTTTTCAGAAATAAATTTTCTGAGGAGTTGGTGAACCGTCCGCCGCTTCAGTGTTACGGGCTTCATCAGCTTTCTGTGGTTGACGCGAGAGACTTGGTCGATCCTTTCACGGAGTTGGAGATTAAGGAGGCCACGTTCTGTTGTGTAGTGATAAAGCCCCGAGGCCAGACGGCTTCAATTTTTGTTTTATTAAAAAATATTGGTCTTTTTTTGTGCAGTATTTCAATCTTATCTTTCAAGATTTCTTTACTAATGCCACCATTAGGCGTGGCGTTGGATCTTCTTTCATAACTTTGATCCCGAAAACTCAAGATCCGGTGACTTTGGGTGAATAAATGCCTATTAATCTGATTGGAGTGGTGAGTAAAATCATTTCTAAAGTTCTTGCATGTAGGTTTAAGAAGATTATGGATAAGATGATCAATGAAACTCAAACGGCATTCATAGCTGGTAGATACATTCTGGATGGTCCTTTGGTGGTGAGTGAAGTTTTGGCTTGGGCTAGACGTAATAATAAACATGTTTTTATGTTTAAAATTGATTTCGAGAAAGCTTACGATAACATGAATTGGGTTTTTGTTTTGATGGTTATGAGAAAAATGGTTTTCCCCGAATTATGGTGTAGATGGATGTATGGGGTGTTATCATCGGCTAGATCTTCTGTGTTAGTGAACGGGTCTCCCACTTTTGAGTTTTCGTGTGAGAAAGGTATGCGTCAAAGTGACCCTATTTCACCGTTCCTTTTTATTATTGCTATGGCGGCTTTATCGGGCCTTATAAAGAAGGCGTGTGATGATGGGATTTTTACGGGTATTAACTTACCTAATGATGGGCCTTGTATTTCTCATTTACTTTTTGCGGACGATGCTATGATCATGGGAGAGTGGTCGGAGGGTAATTTCAAGGTGCTTAAAAAGAATATTGAGGATTTTCCACTTGTGTTCGGGGCTTAAAATAAATATTAATAAATCAACCTTATTTGGTATTGGGATGAACGGGGAAGACTTGAGTCGAAAGGCCGAAGAGTTGGGATGTTCTCCGGGAGTGTTACCTTTCAAGTATCTTGGTATACAAGTTGGAGCGAATATGAATAGGATCGCTAGTTGGGATCCTGTTGTGGATGTTTTTAGAAAAAGACTTTCGAAGTGGAAGTCGAAGGTGTTATCTATAGCCGGTAGGGTGATTTTAATAAAATCAGTTTTGGAGAGTCTCCCGACATATTATTCTTCCCTTTTTCAAAGCTCCAATTGTGGTTAAAAATAAACTTGAGGCGATGATTAAGAAGTTTTTATAGGGAGGTAGTATTGATGTTAATAAAGTGCATTGGGTTGGATGGGAGGTAGTGACTAGAACCAAAAAGAATGGTGGTCTTGGTTTATCAAAGTTGGACGATTCTAATAATGCGCTCCTTTTAAAGTGGATTTGGAGATATAGAACCAAAACTAATGCATTGTGGCGTAGAGTTATTGATTCAGATCATGGATCCAATCAGAGATATCAAACAGTTTATTGTAATCCTAATGTTAAAGGAGTTTGGTCTAAGATTGTCAAATGCGGAAATCGTCTGGTCATAAATGGTTCGTCTTTCAGTTCATTAATCCAAGGAAACGTTGGGAATGGGTTAGAGATAAAATTCTGGATCGATCCTTGGGTTGCTCGGGTTCCACTTCGATTCTTGTTTCTATCTTTGTTTCGCCTCGAAAAGAAGAAACGGTGTTCTGTTTTAGATCGAGTGGGTCAAAACAATCTGTTAGGGGTGATGGTTTGGGAGTGGACACACTATCCAGCTTCGGTGCAGGAGATGCAACAGTTAGTGCTTTGTGTTCGGATGGTCTCAGGTACTGTTTTATCTACGGCAAACGACTCGTGGAGTTGGAATAATTGTGCTATGCAGAATTTATGTGTGAAAGACATCAAGTAGTGGAGTCATTACAGCGGCCAGGAAGAAACTTCTAGTGTGATGCGTTGGTGTAGTTGGATCCCGACGAAATGTAACATTTTTATGTGGCTCACATGGTTAGATCGTATCCCTACGAAGATAGCACTATCTAAAAGAAACATCGGTGTGGGGGATAACATACGTGTCTTGTGTGAAGATGCGGAAGAGACGGTGGAGCACTTATTTTCTGGATGTCGTTTCACAGACGGTGTTTGGAATGGGATTGCCGATGGTGTAGGATCCCACCGTTAGTTTTATTTACAATTCAGGACATTCAGATAGTGGTCGAACAATTGGTATTTCCAACGGCTAAGAAAGAAATTATTAGTGGCATTTTGATGATCGCTTGTTGGCGCATTTGGAAGATGAGGAACGAGAAGATATTTAAAGGAAGTAACGAGTCTATCAGTAAAGCTCTTTCGGATATTAAATCTCTTAGTTTTCTATGGTTTAATAGTAGGGGAAAATTCGCTAAGGTGGAATGGAAGGGTTGGCAAAGTTTCAATTTTGATGTAATGTAACCTTGTTTCTTGATTCGGTTTTCTCCATCTTGGAGAATCCGTTTTCGTTCTAATGAAATTTGCCCTTCAAAAAAAAAAAAAAAACTAATTTAAATGTGGAAATCAATTGCAAACCTTTTCAGTCATGAAAGTGTCAATATTGTGAAATCAATTTCACCTTGTATGTTATAAAATATATCTTTTAATATTTTTATGTTAGAATCTGAAATTTAAAGACTGAACTTTATTTTATAAATTTTAATTTTGTTTACAAAAGAACATGTCACGTCACTAAACAAGCCATGTCAGCAAAATAATAAATGCAACTTATCAAGTGGAACACGTGAAGCCATGCTTGTGCATTCCATGTCAAATAATATTGAAGCTGCACACACAAAGATTATATCATAGCTTAGTTATGGTTAATATGTTTGAAGTTATGGTTTAGTTACTAACCATAACTAACGTTCCCTACACCACCTCCCAAGAATAGGCCCCCTAATATCACAATCCGAATAATTGGTCTATGCTGCCACTGAACAAGTTATGGGAGGTGGTGATTGTTCTGTAAGTTTTGGTGATTATTCCGTCTGTTCAAAGTTGTGATCAAGATTTAAAAGCCACCTTGTCTTTCTACACTGAGCCGATGCTTTGCCAGAAATCGGCAGCTGAGCCAACGCTTTTGCCTAAATGTGACGCAGCGTATGAGCATCTGAGCTAACATAGCTTAGTTGGTGCGACTTGATTGGGTTAAATAATCTTGAGAAGTCTAAAAATGATTTCTAAAACATGCATACTTTAGTAATTTTCCAATTCAATTTCCATGATTCAACATGAGCTTTTTTGGTACCAATAATTTACATATAAGACACATGCTCCATTATCTATCAACTTTTCCACATCTATCTATCTGTACATTCAAATGGCAATAATTGATGGTATCACTTTTCCATCATCTATCTATGCTCTTCAGTAGGTATCTTCTACATACAGACATACATACATACCCAACAACCACCGACACTGTCCTCTTTCCCTTACACCGGCTAATCGAGTTGTTGAAGATCGCAGCTAGCTCAATCTTTTGAATACCACCATCCATTACCTGGTACCCTATATATTATAAGGTGTCATTCATCGGTACACCACTTGATCTACTTTTTCTTTCATATAATTATAATAATAATTGTTGCTTATATGATTAATGCGAAAACGGGATTGGTTTTTTTATCAGTCAAACGTTGTCCAGTTTTCAAACTGAAATAAGCAGAATTTGTAGTCAAATGTTGACTTTGCGAAGACTTTCTTTTCCAGTCACAAGCAATCTGATTTGCTTCCTGATTTTTTTTTTTTTAATTCGTTAAACATTATTAATTTTGATGAACTGCATGGAGTTTGAGGTTTGAGATTCTGTATATTCTGGTTATTATTATAATAACATTATATCTGTTTGAAGAAGTTCTCTCCACAGTCCACATGGTATTTTCTTGTTATTATTATAATAACACACCTTTAAGTGTACTTTTGTTTCTACAATAGATGCTATTGTACCTGTTATTTCTACAATGAGAGAAGACCTCAAGTATCTACAGGCTTTAAATGTTGATGTCTCCAACTTTGTTTCGGAGAATCTTGTGGGCAAAATAAACTACCATACCTGGAAGTCTGATATGCTTTTCCTTATAGAAAGTCACGAGTTGCTTCAAATCATTCATGCCGAAGCTCGCTTTCCACAGGATAAGGCTGACCCCTTGACTCAAAAATATGCCAGCCTTGTCAGAGGTTGGATTTTGAGTACTATGCACGACAACCAGCGCGATAAATACAGAATGTTCCGATCGGTGCAATTGATGTGGAGGAAGCTAGAATCAACCTTTACGTATCAACATAAAACAAGCGATAGCAATACAGGAGATACAAAAGGTACTTATTTCATCAATTAACTACCAATGTAACTTGACAATTTGTTATGGTCGAGTAATTCGTGTTTGTTCAGCCACCAAAATTAACACTCACAAAGTCACAAAAAACTCATGAAGGTACTGAAACAAAAGATATCCAGTACACATGCAACTAGTTCTACTAATATAATCCACGTTCTCCCGCTTTTATGCAACTACTTAAAAGTCCATTTTCCATATCGTTTCCAACAAACTCAGATCCATAGCTTGTTATAACCCCCGCTGATACAGATCCATAGCTTCGACCTGTAAAAAACTACCCGACTTTGACCCGTACTCGACCTGAACCAACCCGAAACACCAAGATTATACCCAACAATTCAAATCAATGTAACAATTTTATTTGCCTTCTGAATTTATATCTTTTTGTTGTAAAACAATCAACGAATACAAATCAAAGCAAAGAATGAAATTGAATGATTATTATTATAGAACTTCAACCAGAGGAGTAATACAAAAGAAAAGAATTGAAATCAGAAAGAAAAACTAAACGAATTGAATTATTTAGGGTTAATATCGAGCTGATATATAAAGCCCCAATATAGCTGTTAAAATCAGTTAACAGTTTGTCTTCATGGCAAGAATGCCCCCTGGTCTTTTTGAACTTTATCACAACCACATAACAATCTCCACCTTTGTGATCAAGACTTCAAACAACATTTAATAACTCCAAACAGTATTGGAATTTAGGACTAGGAATTACTTTGGTTAGCATATCAGCAGCATTATCCAAAGTATCAACTTCCTCCACTTCTAACTCTTTTTCAGCAATAATATCTCTAATGAAATGATACCTCACATGGATATGTTTGGTTCTTTCATGAAACACCTGATTTTTGGATAATAACACAGCTCCTTGATTATCACACAACACCACTGTATTATCCAACTTTATTCCAAGATCCAGCACAAATCTCTTTAGCCATAAAGCTTCCTTCACTGCTTCAGCCAATGCAACATATTCTACTTCAGTTGTTGACAAAGCAACAATCTTTTGGAGATTTGCTTTCCAACTAACAACTCCTCCAAACACAGTGAAAACAAAACCAGTCATTGACCTACACCTATCCAAATCCTTTGCATAATCTGAATCTGCATACCCAATGACTTCACTATCCCTTCTTTCTTCTCCAAAGACTAAACCAACATTTCTGGTGCCATTCAAATATCTCATTATCCATTTGACAGCATCCCAATGAGATTTTCGAGGACAAGATAAAAACCTGCTTACCAGACTGACAGCATATCCAATGTCAGGCCTGGTACACACCATCAAATACATCAGGCTTCCTACTGCATTATTATATGGAATTTTATCCATATACCTTTGTTCTTCATCAGTCTTTGGAGAACACTGTCTTGACAGCTTAAAATGTGTAGCCAAAGGAGTTGTAACAGGCTTACAACTGTCCATCTTATACTTGGATAACACCTTATCTACATAAGACCTTTGACACAACTTCAGTAACTTCTTGCTTCTGTCTCTGATGATCTCCATTCCTAAGATTTTTCTTGCTTTACCAAGATCTTTCATCTCAAATTCTTGGTTCAACAAATCTTTGGTAATATCAATTTGTTGTTTATCTTTGCAAATGACTAACATATCATCCACATATAACAACAAATACAAAAATTCATCAGAAGACCACTCTTTCATGTACACACAACTGTCAAACCTGCTTCTTCTGAATCCATTAGTAATCATGAACTCATCAAATCTCTTATACCATTGTCTTGGGGACTGTTTCAACCCATACAATGACCTTTGCAGCAAACACACTTTATCTTTTGTATCTTCTTGTTCAAATCCTTTTGGCTGCCTCATATAAATCTTTTCTTCAAGATTTCCATGTAAAAATGCAGTTTTGACATCTAACTGCTCCAACTCCATATCTCTAGAAGCTGCAAATGACAACAATACCCTTATAGAGGAATGCTTTACCACAAGAGAAAAGATCTCATTATAATCTAATCCAGCTTTCTGTGTGAACCCCTTTGCCACTAGTCTAGCCTTGAACCTTGGTCCACTTCCATTATCTCCTTCTTTAACTTTGAAAATCCACTTGCAATCAACCAGTTTTTGACCATCAGGCTTGTCAACTAACTCCCATGTCTTGTTTTTATACAGAGAATTCATTTCCTTTTCCATAGCAGCCTTCCATCTTTCTTTATTTTCAGATGATACAGCTTCTTCAAAAGTAAGTGGCTCATGTATACATTCCTCTTCTGCTGCTACCAATACAAAAGCAGATAAAGCCTCATTTGTTCTGAACCTTTCTGGTGCAACAATTACCCTTCTGGTCCTATTTCTTGCTATACTATAACTTTGTATAGCAGGATTAGAATCAGAAGTTTGAGGTCTGTCTTCTTGAGTTTCAATGGACTGATCATCAACACTTGGTCCATTTTCTTCATGCAACTCCACCTCAAGCTGAACATCCTGAGTGTTCAAATTACCAGAATACCCCTGCCCTGTACCTTTCCCAACAACATCTTTATACATGATTTCTTCTCTGAATGCATTAACATCCCTACTAACAATTACTTTTGAATCTTTTAGACTCCATAACCTGTATCCTTTTCTGCCCTCAGGATAACCGAGCATAATACATCTTTGTGCTCTAGGGTCTAACTTGTCATCTTTAACATGTGCATAAGCAAGAGAACCAAAAACCTTCAAATTACTATAATCAGTTTTTGTACCTGACCACATTTCCATGGGCACTTTCATGTTGATTGCTGATGAAGGAGATCTATTGATAAGATATGCAGCTGTTGAGACTGCTTCTCCCCAAAACCTTTTTGGTAAACCTGAGCTATGCAACATGCATCTAACCTTATTTAGCAGAGTTCTGTTCATTCTTTCTACCAACCCATTCTGTTGTGGAGTCCCTGGGATTGACAAGTGTCTTGCAATACCTTCTTCTTTGCACAATTGATTGAATTCCAAATTACAAAATTCCAATCCATTGTCTGTCCTAATCTTCTTAATCTTCTTATCACTTTGATTTTCAACTAGAGTTTTCCACTCTTTAAACTTGTTAAAAGTTTCATGTTTATGTTTAAGAACATGAATCCAGACCCTTCTTGAATAATCATCCACAATGGATAAGAAGTAAGAACCTCCACCTAGAGTCAAATTCTTAGATGGACCCCACAGGTCTGCATGTACATAATCTAAACAACCTCTTGTACCATGCAATCCTTTTGTGAACTTCACCCTGTGAGACTTCCCCATAACACAGTTTTCACAAAACTGTAACTCACCTTTCTTGAGTCCCTTTATCAATTCTTGTCTACAGATTTCATCAAGACCTTGACCACTTATATGGCCAAGTCTCTTATGCCATAACATGAAGTCATCAGTTTTAGCCTCAGCTACTAATGACTCAACTTCTTGTTTGACATGTCCATCAAGAACATAGGTATTGTTACTTTGTCTAGTTCCTGATAAAACAACCATAGACCCTTTCACAACTTTAGCCTTTCCATTCTTTAGGCTAATAGAATACCCTTGACTCTCAAAAGTTCCCAAAGAAATTAAATTCTTTGTTAATTCAGGGACATACCTCACATTCTCCAAAATCACATCTGTTCCACTATCCATACTGATCTTAATAGAACCATACCCTGCAATCTTACAAGGCTTATCATCTCCCAGTTTCACAGTGCCCAGATCACATTTCTTGAAATCAATGAAGTACTCCCTATGAGGAGTCATGTGATATGTACAACCTGAATCTAAAATCCAGATACCAATCACAACACCTTCTCCATTTGTTACCACAAGAACATCTGCACTGTCATAACCATCCTGAGATCCTTCTTGTGGAGAATTACACTGACTCTTTGACCCTGAATCAGCCCTCCTTTCCCCTCTTTCTGGACATTCTCTTTTCAGATGTTTATCTGAATTACAGATAAAACATCTTCTTCTAAACTTGCTCTTCGACTTGCCCCTACTCTGGTTGCCACCATTGAATCCCTTACCCTTGAATGATCTTTGTTCTGTTCTTCCTCTAACCAACAGACCCTCAGCCCCATCATCTTTAATATCTGTTCTCTTTTTCAATTCTCTTGAATTGAGAGCAGCCAAGACTTCTTCCATAGACAAAGAATCTCTCCCATACATGAGAGTGTCTACGAAATGCTCATAAGAATGAGGCAAAGAAGTCAAGAACATGATGGCCTGATCTTCATCATCCAAAGTCACATCAATGTTTTCCAAATCAAGAATTAACTTGTTAAACTCATCAGTATGATCATCTAGTGTTTTACCAGATGTCATATGAAAAGTATACAGTCTCTTCTTGAGATACAACCTGTTTGCCAGAGATTTTGTCATATACAAACTCTCTAACTTAGCCCAGACACCAGCTGCAGAGTTTTCTTTCGAAACTTCTCTGAGCACACGATCACCCAGGCTAAGAATGATGGCACTATGAGCCTTCTCAAGAATGTCTTTCTTTTCTTTATCAGCTAAATCCCCTGAAAGCCTGGCTTCACCCAATAAAGCATCTACAACACCCTGATGCACCAACAGAGCTTTCATTTTCATTCTCCACAACCCAAAATCATTCTTTCCATCGAACTTTTCCGGTTCGAACTTCGTCGACACCATATCTTCTTTGATTAACCACGGAATACAAAGAAATCGTTGATTCGAGCCTTAATGAACCTGGCTCTGATACCACTTGTTGTAAAACAATCAACGAATACAAATCAAAGCAAAGAATGAAATTGAATGATTATTATTATAGAACTTCAACCAGAGGAGTAATACAAAAGAAAAGAATTGAAATCAGAAAGAAAAACTAAACGAATTGAATTATTTAGGGTTAATATCGAGCTGATATATAAAGCCCCAATATAGCTGTTAAAATCAGTTAACAGTTTGTCTTCATGGCAAGAATGCCCCTGGTCTTTTTGAACTTTATCACAACCACATAACACTTTTCAGGGATATTGGAATGCAATGCAGATGATTCATCAAATGCAACAGAAGACTTGAAATATATGCAGCTGAAATCAAACGTTAATGTCTACGACTTTGTTTCGGTCAAGCTTTCTGGCCGCAGCAACTATAATATCTGGAAGGATCAGATGCTTCGCCTCCTACAGAGTCACAGCTTGCTTCACATCATTGATGAGAAAGCTCCTTCTCAACAGGATAAGGATGACTCCATGACTAAAAAATATGACAGTCTTGTCAGAGGTTGGCTTTTGAGTACCATGAACGACGAAGAGTGCCATAAATACCGAATTTACCGATCAGTGAAATTGATGTGGAGCAGAGTAAAGTCGACTTTTGGTATGGTTCGAGTAATTTGCTTCCATGGATAGTTTTTATTTCACTTTTAAATTTGTATTATTTTTGAAATAATGAAATGAAATGCAGATGAAACAGAAGACTTGAATTACATGGAAGCCTCAAATGTTAATGTCTCCAACTTTGTTTCGGTGAATCTTTCTGATGCCAACAACTACAGTATCTGGAAGGCTCAGATGCTTTACTTTCTAGAGTGTCACAGCTTGCTTCACATCATTAATGACAAATATTGTCGTGAAGAAGATAATTATGACGAACTTGTCAAAGGATGGCTTTTATGTACTATGAATTATGAACTGCTCAAGGATTTCCCAGCCGACGACTATGTCAACATGAGAACTGCAAAATATTTATGGGACGAACTAGAATCCCGCTTTACAAAAGGTACATACTCCATTAATTGCCATAGTATAGAAATGCAGTAACTCTACTTTTGGAAGGGTCCACCACTAATTTGCTTCATTGAACCTTCTTTTGACTTTAAAATTTATATTATTTCTGAATTATTGAAATGAAATGCAGGTTATCCAAGTCATGAACCTGTTCTATTAGCATCAACACAAGACCTGAAATATACGCAAGCATTAAATGTTAATGTCTCCAATTTCGTTTCAGTGAAGCTTTCTGGGTGCAGCAACTATAGGATCTTGAAGAGTCAGATGTTTTGCTTGATAGAGAGTCAGAAGTTGCTTCACATCATTGATAAGAAACATGATTTTAAAGTGGATAAATATGACACCCTTGTCAAAGGTTGGATTTTCAGTACCATGAATGAGCAACTGCTCAAAGATCTAACATTTACGAACAACCTTGTAGACAACAACTATTTGATGTAATGTAACCTTGTTTCTTGATTCGGTTTTCTCCATCTTGGAGAATCCGTTTTCGTTCTAATGAAATTTGCCCTTCAAAAAAAAAAAAAAGAAACTAATTTAAATGTGGAAATCAATTGCAAACCCTTTCAGTCATGAAAGGTCAATATTGTGAAATCAATTTCACCTTGTATGTTATAAAATATATCTTTTAATATGTTTATGGTAAAATCTGAAATTTAAAAACTGAACTTTATTTTATAAATTTTAATTTTGTTTACAAAAGAACATGTCACGTCACTAAACAAGCCATGACAGCAAAATAATAAATGCAAGTTATCAAGTGGAACACGTGAAGCCATTCTTGTGCATTCCATGTCAAATAATATTGAACCTGCACACAAAGATTATATCATAGCTTAGTTATGGTTAATATGTTTGAAGTTATGGTTTAGTAACTTTTTTTTTTTTTGAAAGGCCTGAATCACAGTTCAACCATCTATAATACCCTCACTCGAGTTACAGGCAAGCGTTACCAAGCCCGGTATGGTTTAGTAACTAACCATAACTAACGTTCCCTACACCTCCCAAGAATAGGCCCCCTAATATCACAATCCGAATAATTGGTCTATGCTGCCACTAAACAAGTTATGGGAGGTGGTGATTGTTCTGTAAGTCTTGGTGATTGTTCCGTGTGTTCGAAGTTGTGATCAAGATTTAAAAGCCACCTTGTCTTTCTACACTGAGCCAATGCTTTGCCAGAAATCGACAGCTGAGCCAACACTTTTGCCTAAATGTGACGCAGGGTACGAGCATCTGAGTCAACATAGCTTACTTGGTGCAACTTGATTGGGTTAAATAATCTTGAGAAGTCTAAAAATGATTTCTAAAACATGCATACTTTAGTAATTTTCAAATTCAATTTCCATGATTCCACATGAGCTTTTTGGTACCAATAATTTACATATAAGACACATGCTCCATTATCTATCAACTTTTCCACATCTATCTATCTATCTGTACTCCATTCACATGGCAATAATTGATGGTGGTATCACTTTTCCATCATCTATCTATGCTCTTCAGTAGGTATCTTCTACATACATACATACCCAACAACCACCGACACTGTCTTCTTTCCCTTACACTGGCTAATTGGGTTGTTGAAGATTGCAGCTAGCTAAATCTTTTGAATACCACCATCGTCCTTAGTGTGTTGCTACCTTCAGTACTCATCCATTAATTACCCGGTACCCTATATATTATAAGGTGTCATTCTTTCATATAATTATAATAATAATTGTTGCTTATATGATTAATGCGAAACTGGGATTGGGTTCTTATCACTCATACGTTGTCCATGAGAGTTAAAAAAATAAGAAGAATTTGTAGTCAAATGTTGACTTTGCGAAGACTTTCTTTTCCAGTCACAAGTAATCTGATTTGCTTCCTGATTTTTTATTTTTTTTTTAATTCGTTAAACATTATTAATTTTGATGAACTGCATGGAGTTTGAGGTTTGAGAGTCTGTTTATTTTCTTGTTATTATTATAATAACATACCTTTAAGTGTACTTTTTTTTTTCTACAGATTCAAAAGAACTTGTTTGGCATAGTTGAAATTAGCCAATGGAGACGGCTGGTTCATCCAATGCACTTGATGTTTCTACACCAACACAAGACTTGAAATACATTCAGGCGTTAACTGTTAACGTCTCCAACTTTGTTTCAGTCAGGCTTTCTGGGCTCAGCAACTATAAGATTTGGAAGGCTCAGATGCTTTGCCTGATAAAGAGTCAGGTGTTGCTCCACATCATTGATGCCGAACATCCTTTTCCAGTGGATAAGGGTGTCTGCATGATTGACCAATATAACGAACTTGTCAAAGGTTGGATTTTTGGATCTGTTAACGAAAAAGTGCTCAACGATTTAGTAGACTTGGGTACGGCACAAATGGTATGGATGAAACTAGACTCTCTCTTTAATCTACCAGTAAGTGATACAGAAGGTGCGTATTCCATTAACTACCACATATTTCATTTCGCATAGCAGAACTGCAACTGGTTTAATCTAAATTATATTGAAATGAAATGCAGGTGATTCATCAAATGCACTCGAAGTTTCTGCACCAGATGCTATTGCACCTGTTGTTTATGCAATGAGAGAAGACCTCAAGTATCTTCAGGCTTTAAATGTTGATGTCTCCAACTTTGTTTCAGAGAAGCTTCATGGCAAAATGAACTATTATACCTGGAAGAATGAGATGCTTAACCTTATAGAAAGTCACGAGTTGCTTCACATCATTCATGCCGAAGCTCGCTTTCCACAGGATAAGGCTGACCCCTTGACTCAAAAATATGACAGCCTTGTCAGAGGTTGGATTTTGAGTACTATGAACGACACACAGAGCGATAAATTCCGAATGTACCGATCGGTGCAATTGATGTGGAAGAAGCTAGAATCAACATTTACATATCAACCTGAAACAACCGATAGCGATACAGAAGATACAAAAGGTCCGTTTTCTATTAACTACCATGTATGTATATGATCTCTGATAATGGAAATGATGCCGATGTAACTCGACATTTGGTTGGGTCGAGTAATTCGCATCAATGGAACGATTTTATTTGCCTATAAATCTATATCCTTTCTCAAAGATTGGAATGAAATGCAGATGATTCATCAAGTGAAATAGAAGACTTGAATTACATGCATTTGAAATCAACTGTTAATGTCTCCAACTTTGTTTCGGTGAAGCTTTCTGGCCACAACAACTACAATATCTGGAGGGATCAGATGGTTTGCCTCCTAGAGAATCACTGCTTGCTTCACACCATTCAAATTCGTTTTCCATGGGATGAGGATGACCCCATGACTCAAAAATATGGCAACCTTGTTCGAGATTGGATTTTGAGTACCATGAACGAGGAAGAGTGTCGTAAATACGCAAGGTACCAATTGGTGCAATTGATGTGGAGGAACATAGAATCGACTTTTGGTACGGTCTAGTAATTTTCTTCCATGGAACGTTTTATTTCGCTGTTGAATTTATATTATTTCTGAAATATTGAAATGAAATGCAGATGAAATAGAAGACTTGAAATACATTGAGGCATCAAATATTAGCGTCTCCAACTTTGTTTCGGTGAAGCTTTCCGGTCGCAGCAACTACAACATCTGGAAGGATCAGATGGTATGCCTCCTGGAGAGTCACAACTTGCTTCACATCATTCATATGGAAGGTTTTCGATGGGATGAGGATGGGCCCATGACTCAAAAATATGGCAACCTTGTCAGAGGTTGGATTTTGAGTACTATGAATGACGAAGAGCGCCATAAATACCGAATTTACCGATCAGTGAAATTGATGTGGAGCAATATAGAATCGACTTTTGGTAGGGTTCGAGTAGTTTGCTTCCATGGAAAGTTTCTATTTCACTTTCGAATTTGTATTATTTCTTAATATTGAAATTAAATGCAGGTGAAACAGAAGACTTGAAATACATGGAGGCATCAAATGTTAACCTCCCCAACTTTGTTTTGGTGAACCTTACCAACGACAGCAACTACAGTATCTGGAGGGCTCAGATGCTTAACCTCCTAGAGAGTCACAGCTTGCTTCACATCCTTAATCTCAGATTTTCTTTTGAAGAGGAAAAATATCAAAACCTTGTGAAAGGTTGGATTTTATGTACTATGAATGAGAAACTGCTCAAGGAATTTCCTGCCGAAGACTATGTCTACAGGAGTGCAAAAGATTTATGTGAAAAACTAGAATCCCACTTTACAAAAGGTAGTACTGTTTGATTTCCCATGGTAGAAATGCAGGTGAACAGTAACTCTACTTTTGGCGTAGTCCACTAATTTGCTTACGATGAACCTTCTTTTACTTTTAAATTTTTATTCTTTCTGAAATATTGAAATGAAATGCAGGTTATTCAAGGCCTGAACCTGTTCTATCAGCATCAACACAAGACCTGAAATATACGCAAGCATTAAATGTTAATGTCTCCAATTTCGTTTCAGTGAAGCTTTCTGGGCGCAGCAATTATAGGATCTGGAAGAGTCAGATGTTTTGCTTGATAGAGAGTCAGAAGTTGCTTCACATCATTGATAAGGAATATAATTATATAGTGAGCAAATATGACACCCTTGTCAAAGGTTGGATTTTCAGTACCATGAACGAGCAACTGCTCAGCGATTTAACATATAAATATAACCTTGCCGACAGCAACTTTTCAGCAAATTTTGTATGGAAAAAACTAAAATCGGACTTTGATCCTTTTTATAGAGAAGATAGAAAAGGTACATGCTGTGCTAACTACCTGCACGTATTCGATTTCCCGTAGTAGAAATGCTAGTTGCCTAATTTGCTTAAATTTACCGTTTTTATTTGACTTTCGAATTACATTCGGCTTCCGTATGCTGAAATGAAATGATTCAACAGATCCACAAAAAGTTGAGTTTGGAATAGAATTCATAAAAGACGACACAGAATCTGAAAGTGACCTTCCAGAATCAGATAACACAAACAAGAAGTTGAGTTTGGTATACAAAGCAGTTGCTGAAGGGTGGTGGAGGAAAGCGAAATCCATATTGAAAATCAGTACAAATGTATCCACAGAGGCCACCACTGCAAAAGACAACACAATCCTTCACGTAGCGGTTGAAACAGAGAGTTCCGGAACAGAAGTTGTAAGAGACACTCCAGATACAAAAACTGAGAGTTCAAGAACAGAATATGTAAAAGGAACCCCTGATGTAGAAACAGGGAATTCAAGAACAAAAGTAAAGGAGTTGTATGAAGCTGCTGCTAAAGGGAGGTGGAGGAAAGCAAAAGCCATATTGAGGAATAGTGAAATTGCAGCCACAGAGGCCATCACGGCAAATGGCGACACAATTCTTCACGTAGCGGTTGAAAGGAGCCAAAACTATTTCGTTGAAGAACTGCTGGGGTTCTTGGAAAATGAGGAAGATATTGAAAAGAAAAATAAAAAGGGCCGAACAGCCCTACACATTGCTGCAGCGGTCGGTAATACACAAGCAGCCCAACTCTTGGTGGAGAAGAAGAAAGAACTGTTGGTGATAGAAGACAATGACTGCAACTTACCCTTGCATCTTGCTTCTAAATATACGAACCTCAGTATATATGCATATTTGTTCAGACAATGGTTCAGACCTCCTAACTCAGACAATCGTATAAACTATCGTACATATCGGAGTCACAAAGCTACTATCTTAGCTGCTATTTTCTCAAAACAATACGGTTAGTAGTTTATTCTAGTGGTGGTAATTGTGTTGGGTTGCCGTATTTCGGGTTGGCAAGTTGAATTGATGAATTTAACCATGACCCATATATATTTATTCGTGTAAAAAATGTTACACTAACTGGCGCACATTGAACTCAAGTAACCCAATGAATTATATATACAAGTGAAGAAATTGAGTAAATGAGTGAAACAAGTCTTAAATAGGTTGGTGGGTTAACCATTTTAACATATGATGTTTATTTTTTTATTTTAATTATTAATGGGTTGATGTATCAACATATTTTTTTATTTAATTGGTTAAATATGTCGCTCCGAACATGTTAATCTATTAAATATATTAGAGATGACAACTCAAAACAAAATAAGATTATTGTTATGTTGGGTTTGAGTCATATAATCACCACTTGTAGTTATTACATGGTGTGATTAGACGTATGAGTAATTTTGCAGTCTAATACTTTCTCATATTAATCAATGCAGGTCTAGTAGAGTCACTGCTCAAGGTTCCAAGGATAATGCTCCAATACAATGATGATGACTATAATGAAATATTGATGGCAATAACTATAAGCTACCCAACTGATATTGGCTTTATGAAATCTTTTATCTATCCATGTATTTATCTGAACTGTTTTAATATATATATATATATATATATATAACTTGTAGATACATTAATTCATTCTATTGATACTATGTCTATATTGCAGCTTTTCAAAATGTCCGCCAAAAAGCAATCGCCAGAGGTTCTTTGCTATATCAGCCTTATAGATGTGTTGATGACATCTTACGGGTAGTTGAAATCTGTAATAACATGTGGCACAGCTCGTTGAGGAAGAATTCCAATATGTTACTTGGTAAGCGATCAACTATATATATATATATATATATATATATATATATAGAGAGAGAGAGAGAGAGAGAGAGAGTAAAGATCTGGTACAAATAGCTTTTTTGGTAAGAACTGTGAGAATCAAAGAAGGGTATTTTTTTTATTTTTTTTTTCAAATTTTTTTTCCCATATTGTTAAACAAGTATTATAGTATTGAAAACTAAAAAAAAAAAAAAAAAAAAAAATTGGTGTAGAGTAATTACGTGTAGAGTAATTACATAATTACTCTAGTGTAAACTAATGTATTTACCTTAATGACGTAATTACACTAAAAATTTTTTTTTTTTAAATTTTTTTTGTATTATTCATCTAGAAAGAATGTTTAAGCACATGGGAAAAAAAAATTCTAAAAAAAAATAATTTTTTTTTACCCCCTTTGATTCTCACAGTTCTTACAAAAAAAACTATATGTATTTGATCTTTACTCTCTCTCTCTCTCTATATGGTTGGGTTAAAATAAGAACTAGGTTGAGTTGAGAGAACTAACGAACTCACTTTATAACCACACATATATTTTATCATCTAATGAATTTCTGGTTGTAATTAAACCATAATAAAATATTGAATAAATTATTAATTTAGTTACATAGGTGTAATCGTTTTGTTACATCGATGTAAAAACGTCGTAAATATTTTTTTTTCATTTCTTTTTACGGCGGAGATTAGCCGTTTTTACATCAGTGTGTAAAAATTTTACGTCGGAGTTCTCACGGTTCTCACAACTCAACCTGGTTCTCATTAGAACCGAATCCTATATATATATATATATATATATTCCTGACTTGGTTTGATTTATCTAATAAAGTTTGGTTATTTCTTGTGCAGTCATGATAGCCACACTTTATTTAATTTGTCAGTTGATTTATCTTTTTCTTCTGATTCTTCGTTTACCGTTCTCTATGTTGTATTTCCTTCTTTGGAAAATTTTAGCATTTATCGGTAAGTGATTACACATTATAGTCTACTACTTAATCACCATTTGAAATGGGAACTCGATTTGCTATTCACTAAATTTCTAATTTATAGTGAGTCCAATCAAGAATATAGAGAAGAAGAAAAAAGAGTACAAAGATGCAAAGAAGATTTTGAGCTTGGTATGTAATCAGATGCACAAATCAAATAAAGTTCACAACGACACACTTTTTGAAGCTGTACGCCTAGATAACCACGAGGTTGTTGATGAGATTCTATTTACATCACCTGCTATAATAAACTGTAAGGATGAAGAAGGGTACAATATCATTCAGTCATCCATATTAAACCGTGCAGAAAAAGTATACAACCTTATCTATCATATAATTGAGCGCACAAAGTCTCATAGAGAAATGACCGATTCTTTTTCAAATAATCTTGGCCACTTGTCTGGAAGATTGGCACCTTCATTTGTACTCAGTCGTACCACTGGTGAAGCATTGCAACTACAACAAGAGCTTATATGGTTCGAGGTATGTCACAAATAAGATATAAGTCATCATTTCGATAACTTTGCTCTCTAGTTGCACAAACTATCATTTAGTTGAATTCTACAGGAGGTGAAGAAGCTTGTGTTACCTTTACAACTTACGAAAAAGAATATATACAAGCAGACACCAGATATGGTATTCACAAGGGAACACCAGGATTTACTAAGGCAAGGAGAAGCATGGATGAAGAAAACTGCTGAATCATGTAGCATCACTGTTGCTTTAATTGTCACAGTTGTATTTGCAGCAGCAATCACTGTACCTGGTGGAAACAATCAAGATTCTGGCATCCCCTTGTTCAAAAACGAAATCTCCTTCACTATCTTTGCTTTATCCAATGCATTATCACTTTTTACAGGGGCTACTTCACTGTTAATGTTCTTATCGATCCTCACTGCACGCTCTTCCGAAAAAGATTTTTTGGTCAGTTTACCAAGAAGGTTGATTTTGGGACTATTGACGTTATTCCTCTCAACAATTTCCATGTTGGTAGCCTTTGGTGCGATCTTGTTTCTAGTCTTTTGTGATCAAAGACCCTGGATGTTGGCACCAATATGTGCATTTGCTTGCTTGCCGATTTCTATTATTGTTACTATCAAACTTCCCTTACTAGTAGACTTGATCAGATCAACATATTCCCCTAAATTTGGTAAGAAAAGTTACCTTGAGTCTTGTAAAGTAATTAGGAAGAACACCATATTTACGAAGTAGGGGCAATTCAATAATGCATAGGATTTGCTTAAGTTGTATGGGATTTAAGCATTCTTGATTGTTGATTTTTTTTCCTCACAATATGAAGATATTGGTTATGCTGTCCAACACAACATGTTTAATCACATTTTAGTAGTTTGTTTTCTTTTGGCAATCTTTTTTTTTCAACTTTCAAATTAGTTATCTCTTTAATCTTTCTTGAATCATTGTGAATTTAGGTATTTTATTTTCCAATTACAATTTGGAAAAGCTTTTTTCTACGAAAGCAAGTACATGTAAATAATCATATGGGCGGCATATATACTTGAAAAAAAAACATACTATGTATAACAATTGTGTATCCATGGAGAGTGACAATGCAATGTGTTCTATTTGATATCTTTAAAATGTTTCAAATCCATCCATTATACTATATATAATATACATTTTTAATCCATTGATTGTTTTAGGTATTGATAATTTTATATTTTGTTTTTAAAACTTGCATTAATTATTTTTAAAAGAACTAGATACGTAGTTGCATTAATTTTATTTCTCAACATACCTAATAAATTTATTGAAAATGGAGTCGTATCCAAAATTAAATTTTTTTTTGGTATCATAAACTATACCAAGTGTGGGTACTACAAAAAAGCAACCGAATAACATCTTTTATCATTATTGGTTTTATCAGTATCGGTAATTGTATTCATTTTTGTAGTTTTCTATCGATTTAAAACACGTACCAGTATCTTAAGTACATATCACGACTTTATTTTACCGGGTACTGTCTTTTGGTTACAATAGCGGCATCATATATATAACTAAATGACTATATGTCTTCCATGCAGCATCACAAGAATGAAAATTAGAGTTTCACATATTATGTATGATCATCATTTCGAAATTGACATGTTGCCACTACTGCTTACAATTTTAACATGGACATGTTAACATGACACGAAACGTCACAAAGTTAGTGTGTTTTGTGTCTTAAACAGATTGACTTGTTAACGACCTGTTTAGGTCCATGTCAAAATAGGAAACACTAAAATCAGCCGATTTAAAAAAGAAAGGTGTTTTTTCTAGTAGTGCACAATGTACATCTTTTATCGTTAATTATTAGTTTTATTAGTACTAGTGTCAGTATTCATTTTGTAGTTTTCTACCGATTTAAAAAAGATACTGGTATCTTAAGGACATATCACGATTTTATTTTTCTAGGTACTATCATTTGGTTACAGTAGTGACATCATATATGTAACTAAATGACTACATGTCTTCCATGTCGCGTCACACGGGTGAAAATTACTAGCTAGTATTATGTATGATCATCATTTCAAAATGGATGTGTTGCCACTAGGGCTGACAATTTCTAATATGGACATGTTAACATCACATAGTTAACAAGTTTCGTGTCTTAAACAGATCAACTTGCTAATGACCTGTTTATGTCCATGTCTAAATAGGTTAAATACATGTTAATAAACTGTTTATATTTTTACTTCTATTTTAAATTAAACGAAATGAAATATGCCTTACGAGGTAAAGACTTCTATGAATTTTTGTTTCAAATGTGTGAATGATTATTTATTTATGTATCAGTAAAGACGTTTATGAAATTTTGGACATTATATACGTACGTGATATATATCGTGTCTCTAAACAGGTTCCTAAATAAGTCATGTTGTGTTAATCCGAAAGTATTTTGTATATGCCATCGATTCAGGTTTCCCAATCAGTTTACTTGTTTCAACATATCTATCATTCCTTCAGAGCTATTTATTGAAGATTCTAATTATGCTAGTGAGAAGTTGGTTGATCTGCTTGTGTTATACTACGATAGTAATGCTTTACCAAAGATGAAGTATTCAACTAGTGAATTACATCCCATGAACAGAAAAGCAAAGTGTAGGAACATTCCTATTTCGACAATGAAATTCAGAAAATGACAAATTTACCAATGCATCACACAACAACGTACCAATTGCTTAGTTGGAATAAATAGTTAAGATTTTGGGATTAAAAAAGTTTTAACAAGTCAACCGATTATGACAACTCCAAAAGTTTAGACAAAACGGCCATATAAGTTAAATGCATTTTGAAATTAAACAAAAAAAAAACAAACATGATGTAGTTGATTCAACACTCACATATACATGTATACTTTAACGAAATGCATTTTTCCCAAACTAGCCCTTACCAAAGTCACATACTCCCTAGATATTGATGATCCACTAGAACTTGACAACTCGCATTCCTCCTCTTCATTGACAAAAAAAAAAATGATATATTTTGCTAGCATTGTCTTCTTCCAACCTTTGATGAGCTCATATTCCTTCAGAGCTATGAATCTATACATTTGTGTTTTCTTTGGATAAAAAGCAAAGCCTAGAAAATATCAAAAATAATGAAAAAAGATTACAAACGAGAGCTAACTACGCTCCCCTTTACGACATTTCCCTGGGAAAGAACATGCACCTCATAATCCAAGAAATTGCCTTATAAATTGACATCTTCTCAAAAAATACCGATTGCAGTAAACAGAGAATAAGGGATGTTAGGAATAAGATAGACGTTAACGGCGGCGCTGATGAATACATAAACTTAAAAAAGAGCAATCCACATTCAAACATAGATTACACGCAATGTGCCAATGTCACACCAATTAATCAAAGAAACAACAAAGCAAATGAAGCTTTGTGGAATAGGATATAATAACAAATAACAAATGACGACAGAGAGAGAAGAGAATATCTAAAAACGCGCCTATCTCTTCATAACCTGTGGTCAGCGAAAATGAAAAGTGCGAGAAAACTAGGGAGAGATTACTCTGCAACCCAAAACCTACTGATTAGTGATTACAAATCATACAACATAGAAACTATGAGACAACTAGCACTAGAATCAACTACCAGGAATCAGAAGAGTGAATTGCCACTGCCAAGAAACAAGAACACTAAAAAATACAATAGTTCAAAATAAGATGAAGGAAAAAATGTAGTAACTTGAACAATATAATATAAAAAATCCAGAAAACGGCACTAACTCTATAACATCTAAATAGTTGTATAAAATTAGAAAATACACTACCTAGAGAGCGGTTTTAACCTGGTCCTGTATGTAACTGTAAGTAATGCTAACAATAATCATTTATCATCACAAGAAGCCATCAAGGCGCGCGCCCAGGCCCTTAGGTGAGACACAGAGAAAACGTTTTGCTGCCATCGAGAACAGACATACAACAGCATTGTTGAATTGTTGTGTAAAAATTACTCCCATCAGGACGGCTATACTTTCTTCAGACAATAATATCATAATATTATGCACTGTTGGGTTAATCGGGTTCGTTCACGGTTCACGGGTCAGCGGGTCAAATGGGTCAGCCAGTTACGGGTCAAAAGACTAAATGGTGCAGGGGTAAAAGGGTCGTTTAGTACCTAATATGTAGGTGAGTAGCTGAAGAGTTGGTCAACGATTGACTAAGTTTGGTGGAGAAACTTTGGAAAATGGACGTTAGTAGTTGCCGAATAATAGGAGTTATGATTGAAATTTTCTTTTAGCATGTGCTTTGTATTTTCTATAAATAGGTTTGGTTTATTCTTTTCGATATAATATTTCAAGCACAGAGTTTCAAATTTGTTCTTCCTTTGAAGTTATACACACACATATAATTCGTCCATAACATAGTTACCAAAATCGCTCAGAAGGTCACGAATTTCGTATTGGATCGCTCTGTACCCAATCGAAATTCGTTTCGTACCGGATCGTCTATGGAACGCGACTGAAATCGGACGGTACGGTGCTCCCGTTTGAACTTCCAATAGTTCCGATCGTTATTGGGTATGTTAACTGGATCGTTAGATTGAGACGGAAGACGACTTCTGAAGCCGGTGTTGTGCCTTTTTTGGCCGGACACTAGGATGAAGAAGAAAGGTATTTGTAGGAGAGCTGACTGGTAAATGGGTGTATGAAGAAGGAGAACGGCTGCTTTTCTTTTTAGGTTATAGGGTTATAAAAGTTTAAGAATTTTAACATTTAACCCTTCTATATTTTAATACTTAACATTTTATCCATAAAACTTGTAATTTTAACATAATGGTGTAAAATTAGTTTGTATATTTAAACATATACCCCTACTCTCTTCACTAGTTTATATTTGATACTTATACTTATAAATTTATACATAAAAACTATAAAATTAACATTTTATTATTATATATAATATAAATTATAAATAGGTTCTACTACCTTATCGCTACATCGTACCCGACTCCATGGTACACCGTACCGGTTCGTACCGAAATGAGCCTACCCCCCTTCGTACCGAATTCGTCCAGCCTAACGAATTGCGTATTCGTACCGCGAACCCGTACCGTTGCGAACCGCGATTTAGCTAACTATGGTCCATAAGTGTGTGTAGTGTGTGTTTTATAGAGGGGCCTGAACCAACATGCACTTGCATGTCAATATGTTATCATTCTGAAAATAAAAAATCTTATTCACAGTATCTTAAGCGTCAATGAAATGAAAGTAATAAACTTACAATGGAGCAAAACCCATCAGGCGGGTCGCCGCTATTGCTCTTTATTCTTATAGTGATTTTGAAAAAATACTCTGCTGCGGAGGCAAGCTTTGGCACCTGCGAAAAAAGCACGCAGTTGTAACCAGTGCCAGTTACTACCAAAATCAAACCCAGAAAGGAATAAAAGCAGTCATATTTTAACAAAAAGTGTGAATTACATCCATACCTCAGCAACAACCATTGACCGCAGCCTATTTGCAATAATCTATAATTCATCACAAACCAGAGAAAATGGGTCTTCCTGATCCTTGATAAAAAGAAAGAAACATTAAAATATGGGAAGAGGTTGGCATATTTCTAGCAGGTACACTAGGGGAAAACGCACACAACGTGGCAAGAGAGATGAAATATTTTCAAGAAGAAACTACAGATGTAACAATAGCAGGACAGCGGAAACAATATACAAGATAAGTGTATACTGGATAGCCAATTAATGTGGCAGACATGCTAAAGTGAAAGGTTTGAAGGGTTATTCCCAGTTTCATATAGCAACAACCAAATATCACAACTCCTAAAAAACATAAACTTAAAAATGAGCAATCGACATTCAAACATAGATTGCACGCAATGTCACACCAAAACCTACTAATTACCAAAAACAATAAAGAAGTCATACAACATAGAAACCATGAGACAACTGGCACTAAAATCAACTACCAGCTATCAAAAAGTCAAATTGCCATGAAACAAGAATACTAAAAGTATACAATAGTTCAAAATAAGATGAATGAAGAATGTAGTAACTTAAATGGCATTTGAATCTCTAACATTTAAATATATCTATAAAATTGGGAAATACCCTACTTAGAGAGTGGTTTAAACAAAAAAAAAATTCATTTTTCTATCTTTTCTTTTTTCAAACATAATGCAGAACATAAACTCATCCACTTAAATGTAATGATGCATACAAAAATACAGCACTAAACTGCACACTATGAACTTGATTTTTCTTATTGGATTAAGATGTACGTATTCGATTTTGATAATAAACGAGGGGCAGGGATAGATATAACCGTTTGATCGTGTTTAAACGAATCTTCTCTGAATTCTGGTGACTCGCCGGAAAATTCTGTTTTGACCGGAACTTCCTCTCCGGTTCTCTTCTTCTTCTTTGACGGTTATAATACTTGTGTATCGATATTTCTTCAATCCTGGTTGCCTTAATTCTGTGTTCCAATAAACGAACGATCTTCTTTCGTCTGCCTCTGTTTCAGATACAAGAACAGGGGATGATCATCTTCTTCGTTATGTCTTATGTAATCGATGGAACAATTGACAACCTTGGCTCTGATTACCGTGGCTCTGATACCATTTGTTGGCAGCGGAATGATTAACAAACGAATTCAAACACACGATTCAATGAACAAACTTAAATATATTAAATGAAATCAAGTGTTTGTACAAGAACAAAGTATCGGTTTTTTCGTGGAATTGATTTCTCAATTCTTGGTAACCTTTTCAATACAACAATCTATCCTATATATAGTTCATATTCGGATGGCAGTTAATTCCCGGCGAAATGGTGTGTCCTTTGATCAACCGTTGCGTCTGTTTGTGTATGATCTCGTGTATTCATCCAAGAGCCGCGCCTTATGATTGTTCCACGTGTGCAGGGCCATGATTAACCGTCACAACCGAACTTAATTATAATATTAACTATAATACCTATATTAACTAACTATAATATATAAATAAACAATCTAGCTTATATAATATTTATCTATATTATCTTATTAAGGAGGAGTGATGTACAACATGGTAATTTGCATTTCTGTACAACTTAACAAGCAACATGTATAACATATTTAAGCAAAAAAATTAAGGGTATTATTGGCATAGTTGTAACAATTAAGACACTTAGGGGGGTAGATTAGTAAATTTAACATAATCCAATAGCTCACACCCTAAAATCTTATCCCAATTATGCCCTTATGTCCAACTTTTAAAACACAAAATACAACCTAACCTATAATGCATCTTAAATGTGAGACCTTTCAACCCCTCATCTATATTATTATATATACTTCATTATAATCAATTGCTTGAATGCTAATAGTCTTTTCATAACCCCAAACAAAATCTTAGAGCTAATCTCATGCTTTGAAACATTGTTTTGTCCAAAAAAAAAAATTATGTCTTCATTAGATGAGAAGAGAAAAAAATCAATGAGAAGTTAAGACGCTTGCAAGATATGGTTCCCGGATGTTACAAGGTATAAAGATATGAGTTAATCTTTATATACATATATGCATTTTTTTCTACTTGTTCATATGTTCTTTGACAATTACAAAAATTTGTCTTCATAATATATCATTGTTTTTCTCCATTTAAATTTAGTTATTTGCTATAGACAATGGGAATGCAGTGATGTTGGATGTAATAATCAACTATGTTGGATCGTTGCAGAATCAAATTGAGGTAATTTAATTTTGTAATTAACAATTAAAACAATAAACAAACAATATTCAGAATTATTAATGAGAAAATATTTTTCCAAATTAATTAGTACAATTTTTTCTCTTCTTTGTGCATTTTTAGTTTCTCTCCATGAAGCTTTCATAAGCCAGCATGTTCTATGACCTATTGACCCCAACTCTACTGAATTGGATGATATGGCCCCTATACAGATGGCTTTCCTAACTATCCTTATTAAGAAGTTGTGTATCTTGAATCATATATATTGTTAACTAAATAAAACGGACAAAATTATAAATATAACATTCTAGATTTGCTAATGCATTTCTAATATATTATAAATATTACTTTCACTTACTGCATGGGATGAAAACTGAGGTTGCAGGGAACAAATGGACATGAAGGACAAATGATGGAGAGGATGGCTAGAGAAGGGTATGGAGACTTTCCTCAATTTCAATCAACATGGTCTCCTTGAACGTCATGAAATAGTTAATTCTATAAATCTATATATGCATGCTCAAATATAACTTTATACGTAAACTATATTTGTTCTAAGACTTTTAAGGTATTTGTTTATCTATTTAATGTTCTTGTTAAACGTTGTATGAAGTGTGGTTCACAATATTATTTTTCTTTCGGCAACTGTATATTGTTTAAGTTATAATTCTAATTAATAAAATAAATTAAACACCAGCATAAAGAGAAAACAAAAACTTAACTATGTGTTAATTACTTATGTTATTTGTGTTAAGAAATAAGAAATCGAAAAGCCATAAACTCACGCTTACGCTAATGAATCAACTCCAATCTTTATCTTCTATACTATATTATAAAACATCAGTGAAGGATACCCACAAAATTTAAGTAAATACAACCTTTATTGCTTATAGTACAATGCTTATTGAAGTCATTTAGGGGGTAAAAATGTCTTTCTACCTAAATATTAAATTGTTGAAGAAATTAATTTAAACATAATTATAAAATTGATGAGGAAATTAACAATAATGTGGTGACTCTTTACATTCATAACCTCCATGTCTTTATTATGTTTGTATCAATGTTATAGTCTTATAAATAGTGGTCATGTATTTGGTATATAAATAATGTGGTGACTTTTCACATACATAACTTACATATCTTTCATTTTTTATAGTAAATAAATTATTACACCATATATTATGTATTTATATATTCTTTTTAAATTTATGTGGTTGCAGGATAGTATGATGTGACACTTTCTGAACACAAATGAATATGTAGTCTTGAAGTTTGCCAACACACCCAACCCATGACACGTTTCAACCCATTAAAGTGAATGATATATGTATGCTTGACGTTTATACAAGCAAATATGGTAGAGACACTTCATGAGCTACGTCATCATCTTCCTCGATGGTTTTTTGTTTTCTCTGCTACTATAAGCTTATAGGAATAGAATTTAAGTTTCTGATCTCACGAAGTCACCAATTGTTTACATATCCAAAAGAAGACAAGTTCTTATCAGTCGATTTGGTAGTTTTAACAATATTGATTACTAATTTGTTTGGTCCAATATATTTGTTACGGCGCTTGTCAAACTAACATAAAACGAGAATATCTATGCAAATCATTGACTCCGCTGTATCTCGCGGGTGCCCTAAAATGATAGAAATATGTTGCACACTACAAACTGCATTTTAGTAATTACATCACTTCCACTACAATCTTATGGTCATTAAGAGATACAACGACACTTCACTACGATAAGCACCGCTTTACGATGGCATACTTATATGCCTTCGAGATACATAAAAGGGTCCCACCGAAGGACGTGGGCCAATCTAAGAGTGTTGCAAAGAATAGTACGACCTATTGTGATGTACCAATTTAAAATATTCAGGAGATATACTTATGAGTTTCAGTTTTTAATAACATATATTTTATACATCGTTGTTTTCTACTTCATCATAACGAATAACCAACAAACACAATACACGAGGGGCAAAACAGATGCACCCGCAGCAACGCGCGGGCATTCCTACTAGTATATTCCAATAGGCGCAAGGGCTGGGTTTCGGGCTGTATACACCAGAAAACAAACTAATCTGCAAAAATAGGACTGGCCCATGAATGGCCATGGCTTCATGGGGTTTTAATGCTGCTAACTCAGAACTTCGGAGCCCTTGAAGTTTATGGAAAGAACCAGCTAGATGAAACCCAAGGGTCAGCTTTTCATAGTCAACCTCGACGGGTCCTAAAGTCTTAAGCCATTGTACTCCTAAGACCAACGGGCAGGCCGCAACGGGTAAGACAAAAAAATCGGTGGAAATAAGATACCCTTGTATTGTGATAGTTAAACCCCGTACACGGCCCGCACATGAGACATGCTCACGGTTAGCAACCACCACCTTGAATGGAGTATCTTTCTCTACTGTTAAGCCAAAACGGTCCACGAGCGCCTGGTCAATAAAATTATGTGTGCTTCCGCCATCGACTAAAACCACCACATCCTTGTTGTTTATGTGGCCGGGTAGCCGCAACGTTTGAGGGGTTGTTGCGCCAGTAATAGCATGGAAGGAGATTCAGCCAGAGGATCTTCCACCACATTTTCGGTTTCAGTCGTTTCTTCCGCATCATCAGAGACATCTTCAATCATGAAAAGCTGAGGCTTGCTACACTTATGGCCGGGTGCATACCGCTCGTCACAATAATAGCAAAGGCCCTTTTCGCGGCGCTCTCTGGCTTCTTGATTCGAGATCCGACGGACCGGGTTAGGCGCTGGAAGAGCTAACTTAGTCGTGGGGCCTGGGCCCAGTAACCCGGCAGAAGTGGATGGCTTGGAATAAGAAGTGGATCCCAGGTTTTTTGAGTAGGGCATTCCCTTTCGTTGCAAAGTTATCTTATCTTCCACCAGCCGAGCGATGCCAATAGCCTCTGATAAGTTGCGCGGCTTCTTAATCTTAACCTCAAGACGAATCTCATCCTTTAATCCCCCAATAAAACTTCCCAGGAGAAAAACATCTGGCAAACCATCTACTCGATGAGAAAGGCGCTCAAAGGCTTCTACATACGCTGCAACCGTAGTGGTTTGTTTGAGTCTAGAAAGAGCTTCCGACGGGTCTTCAAAATCTGTGGGACCAAAACGTTGGAGCAGAGCCGTAGTGAACTCCGTCCAGGATAGCGGCCCGCGAGTCTTGGTGTACCACTTGTGCCATTGCAGGGCAATTCCGTCCAGATGGAGTGAGGCTAAATGGGCATGATCTGCTTCCGGAACCTTTTGGAAATCAAAGTACTGCTCAGCCTGGTAGAGCCAAGCCGTTGGATCATCTCCACTAAATCGGGGAAAGTGAAGTTTCAGGTAGGGTTGGCTTGTGTTGACGTTGCCACCCCCAAAACTAGAAGGACCTAGGGCCCCTTTATCTTGCTTTGTGTCCACCGTTGCCTGAAGGATCTGTATGTCACTCATGAGTTTCTCAAACATAGCATTGAATTTGGTGAGGGTATCTTGTGTTTCTTGCTGGAACTGCTCAGTAGTTTTCTTTCGGGTTTCCATGGAGATCAACACCGCTCTGATACCACTGATGTGGTTAGATCGGTCTAAGCAAAAAGAAAGAAGCTGGAAAGAAATTAAGAGAGGAGAATTGGGGCAATTTTCTGAATAATCCATTCCAAACAAAACAAATCCCTTATAAAGGGTACAATGAAACTACTCTACTACACTACCATCCTATTAAATTGGAAAACATGCAGACATGGGAAACTAGGCATAGCCCACGATCCCCTTTATTCTCACACAACTAATTAACTTGAAAAAGTAAAACAAAGACCAAGTAAACAAATAAATAATCCCATGAGTAGCAGCAATTAATTTAGTTTTCACTTGTATCAG
Organism: Ambrosia x helenae; assembly: GCA_030844895.1. Classification (NCBI taxonomy): domain Eukaryota; kingdom Viridiplantae; phylum Streptophyta; class Magnoliopsida; order Asterales; family Asteraceae; genus Ambrosia; species Ambrosia x helenae. The sequence continues at coordinate 4,434,599 of CM061227.1, read as the reverse complement.
GCCTGCTCATTGGGCTGCTTGGCTACGAGTCCATTGGGCTGCTTGTTCGTAAGTCCATCGGGTCCATAACAGATAGCCAATTAATGTGGCAGACATGCTAAAGTGAAAGGAGTGTAGGGTTATTCCCAGTATCATATAGCAACAACCAAATATCACAACTCCTGAAAAACATAAACTTAAAAAACGAGCAATCTGACATTCAAACATAGATTGCACGCAATGTCACTCACACCAAAACCTACTAATTACAAAAAAAAAACAATAAAGAAGTCATACAACATAGAAACCATGAGACAACTGGCACTATAATCAACTACCAGCTATCAAAAAGTCAAATTGCCATGAAACAAGAATACTAAAAGTATACAATAGTTCAAAATAAGATGAATGAAGAATGTAGTAACTTAAATGGCATTTGAATCTCTAACATTTAAATATATCTATAAAATTGGGAAATACCCTACTTAGAGAGTGGTTTAAACAAAAAAAAAATTCATTTTTCTGATTATGATGTAACTTTCGTATTTTGTTTTAAAATTTATAATGAGAGAGTATCCAATTGAGTAATGAATTGAAGTCAACAAAAAAAAAAAAAAAAAAAAAAATTGCAGAATATAAACTCATCCACTTAAATGTAATGATGCATACAAAAATACAGCACTAAACTGCACACATAACTTGATCAAAATGATTTTTAGTAAAAAGTATATGAAACAGAATTCAATAAAACCAAAATACATCCTTCTTGACTAAAGCAATGCTAACAATGGTTATGTATGGCCACTATAACATAAATATGCGAGTTTAAGTTGAAGCTTATACAACTAGAAAAAGTGATCCTTTCTGAACCCTAGGAATATTGTGTGAATAAACCATTAAGCCACAACTAATCTTGATAAACGAACAAGCACCACCGTAATCCTTACCAAGCAGCTCAAAAAGACGTGATCCAAAGATGACCTACACAATTACATAATCAATTGTTTCAGCTGCCAAATTAACCCATGCTTAAAAACTAAAAATTACCAGCGACATCTAGAACTTATGCCTACCCATCGCCAACCGCGCAGTTTGCTCGTTTTTCCACCTATAATCAATTTACGCCTACCCAATGCCAAATGATCTCTGGTGAAAAGCACCTTTAAGGGATTATAAAACAAGCACATTAGCCGTTGTCCCGCTCACAATGCAGATAATAAATATCATTCTTCTTGGCTGTGCACAAGCTGGATATCATCACTTAAGACTCCACGGTCCACACCCGTTCAACTTCATGTCTTCATCCCAATATTGCTGGTTAAAACATTTACCTGACAATAAAAAACACCCAAATATTATTAAAATTAAAATAATTTTAAGAAGCTGAACACAAGTTAAGGGAAAATTTAGCCATCATATAATACCTCATGGAGTATGTTAGATCAATATCGGGACGATTCACTGATGTAACAAGTAGTTCGTTTGATACATACTTGAATAGTCACCATTTGTGAGTACTAATTAATATATTCTCAAAGGCCTCAAACCAGATACATTCTTGAACAGTCACCACTTCAATCCTTCAAGAATGCGAATTAATTATCAGTTCTACCAAACCCACTAGCCATCACTTCTAGCCATCGAAGATGCTGATGGTTGGTTAGAATAATATGGTGACCGATTATCAAACGGGTCGTTGACATTAACCTCAGTCAAGAATCCGAAGAAGACCCGATTTTCCACCGTCACTACAACCACCATCACCACAGACAACCATCACCGGCCACCATAGATAACCACCACTAACCATCACTCTGCACCACCAGCCACATCACAATCGCCCATGCTACCATACCACCACAACCCCTATCACACCACCTCCCATCGTTATCCACCCCCAAACCCAAACCCACCACTATAAGTCGAACCACCCACTACCTGCCACCATAGATAACAAAGGCCGCCCACAATTCCCAAACTCAAAACCCTACCACTCCTCACCATCACCAAGCCCTGAAACCCCACATCTACAACAATCGGCTACCACCTCAAAATCCTAACGCCACCTAATTCGTTGTGGATCTGGAAATAGAAATGCTCTGTTAATCTGTGAGCGTTGTAGGTAGAAGATTTACATGTAGTAGGTAAGCAGTGGTGGTGGTACCAGATATGGAGACTCAATGGAGAAGATAGGAGGTTGTGGTGGTGTACGGTGGTCGTAGTGGTGGTGTGTAACATTTCTTATTTTTTTTCCCCAAATTTTGAATTAATAAAATTTTCATTTTTATTCACTTAAAAATGGAAGAGAAAAAATCACCTTCTCCTTTCTTTCTCTCTGGAGAAAATTACTCGAATGGTCCCTGTGGTTTGCACAATTTTCACCTATAGTCCCTAAGTTTTTAAAATTACAAGTATAGTCCTCAACTTTTGGTGTTTCTTAACTCGGATAGTCCTTGGAGTGGCTGTGAAATTACTAAATTACCCTTTTGATGGATGGAGGTTAAATAATCCAGTTAAGTAGGTGTTAAATTACCAAACTACCCTTATTATTAAAAAATATAAAAAGAATTAATGTGGGACCCACCAACATCATCTTCCCCAACCCATCACCTCCACAAACCACCATCACCACCACCCATCTTCACTTTCACCACCACCACCACTACCACACCAATAACTGATGATATTCCTCTTAACCCAACACCCACCATGGTTACAAAGATGACATTGCATCTCCTACCTTACAGATCGATAGAGAGAGAGAGGGAGGGAGACACAGAGAGAGAGAGAGAGAGAGAGAGAGAGACAGATGTTATTCCTCTTAACCCAACGCCACCACCATTAACATCAGCCGTCATCACCTTAATTAACTGCCCAATAACCCCTACCCAGTAACCTTATACGAAACCCATACCTACTGTTCTGTTCGACACCCAGACCCTGACGAACCACCATTAATCCGGTGACTAAACCATCACCACCTCTTTGACCATGACGAACCACCACTGTTCTGTCGTCGCCTTCATCTTCGTCTCCCGCACAGATCTGAGATCTAGAGAGAGAGTGAGGGAAATAGAAGGGGATCCGGTGCAGGGAGGAGTCATGACAGAGCCACTGGTGACCGTTGACGGTGGTAGTTCAGTGGTGGTTACCAGAGGTGATGAGGGTGGTGGTTGTCGATGATGACGACTGATGGTTGGTTGTTGAAGACGGGTGAGGACAGAGGGTTATGATATAAGTTATGGTTATAGTAGTAGGGTTATGATATGGGTTGGTAGTTGGTTATGGTGGTGGTGGTGGTGGTGGTGTTGGTGGTGGTGGTGGTGGTGATAGGTTGAAGAAGATGAAGTTGGTGGGCCCACTTAAATAGGTGGAGAAATATAATTGGTTAAGGGGTTAAGTGGGCTCTCTTTACATTTTATTAATTAATTGATTTTTTTATTTTAATTGGGGTAAGGGTAATTTAGTAATTTTACCTCCACTTAACTGAATTATTTAACCTCCATCCATCAAAAGGGTAATTTAGTAATTTTACAGCCACTCCAAGGACTATCCGAGTTAAGAAACACCAAAAGTTGAGGACTATGGCTGTAATTTTAAAAACTTGGGGACTATAGGTGAAAATTGTGCAAACCACAGGGACTATTCGAGCAATTTTCTCTTCTCTCTGATTCTTTTAAATTGGAAAGATTGAAAATCACCCTAAAAATCTCTTTATTATCCCTCTCATTCTCTCCTACAAAAAACTCTGAAACACATTTTTTCTCCACTTCCTTCTCAATCCTTTCTCTTCTATCCCTTAATGAAACTCTAAAACATAGAGTTTGTCCCACCCAAATTTACAAACCAATACTAATCTTGATAAACGAACAAGCACCACCGTAATCCTTACCTAGCAGCTCAAAAACACGTGATCAAAAGATGACCCACTCAATGACATAATCAATTGTTTCAGTTGCCAAATTAACCCATGCTTAAAAACTAAAAATTACCAGCGGCATCTAGAACTTATGCCTACCCATCGCCAACCGCGCAGTTTGCTCGTTTTTCCACCTATAATCAATTTACGCCTACCCAATGCCAGATGATCTCTGGTGAAAAGCACCTTTAAGGGATTATAAAACAAGCACATTAGCCGTTGTCCCGCTCACAATGCAGATAATAAATATCATTCTTCTTGGCTGTGCACAAGCTGGATATCATCACTTAGACTCCACGGTCCACACCCGTTCAACTTCATGTCTTCATCTCAATATTGCTGGTTAAAACATTTACCTGACAATAAAAAAAACACCCAAATAGTATTAAAATTAAAATAATTTTAAGAAGCTGAACACAAGTTAAGGGAAAATTTAGCCATCATATAATAACTCATGGAGTATGTTAGATCAATATCGGGACGATTCACTGATACATTCTTGAACAGTCACCATTTCAGTCCTCAAACCAGATACCTGCACTCATCACAAATTGAACCACCCAAACCACCCCGTGTACACCCAATCGAAGACCCGGGCTACAACAACCAACGCCGCCCACAATTCCCCCACCTACCAAACTCAAAACCCTACCACTCCTCAAAATCCTAACGCCACCTAATTCGTTGTGGATCTGGAAATAGAAATGCTCTGTTAATCTGTAAGCGATGTAGGTAGAAGATTTACATGTAGTAGGTGAGCAGTGGTGGTGGTACCAGATAGGAGGTTGTGGTGGTAGTGGTGGTGTGTAACATTTCTTATTTTTTTCCCAAATTTTAAATTAATAAAATTTCCATTTTTATTCACTTAAAAAAAATGGAAGAGAAAAAACCTATTTATTATCCCTCTCATTTCTCCCTCTTCCCTCCTACAAGAAACTCTAAAACACATTTTTTCTCCACTTCCTTCTTAATCTTTTCTCTTCCATCTTTTAATGAAACTCTGGAACATAGTGTTAGTCCCACCCAAATTTACAAACCAATACTAATTTCTTATTATTCCTAAAAATTTTACACATATCAAAATTTTATTTCTTATTAAAATAAAATTCATTTTCCTCAACAAGGAAATATGAAGTTATGTTCATAAAGTTTATTTGTTTAACTTAAAATTCTCTGTTTTCCTTATTTATCATTGCATCTTTATTTTTTCGTGTACATTTAATGCTTTTAAATTTGATTTAAAAGAACTATAATCATTTAATAGTCAAATTGTGCCTAAAAATAATATTTTCCTGAGCCGGGATTCGAACCCGTGTCCCAAGGGGTCGGGGAATCTTTAACCACACCACACAAACCACTACACAACTTGGGTGTATGTGGTAAATCGGGGAATCTAATATTATATAAACGATCCAGAATCCCTTGGTCAAAAGCTAAAAGTCAAAACTCATTCAAATTAACGCACCTTTGGCCTGTAATTGGAAACAAATTCGATTAATTGATGACCGAAATCATCATCCTCGTTAATGCCAACTTGCAATTTGTTCGATCATTCCTTTTTCCAGACGATTATATGTGTCCGTATTAAACCACTTGGTCAAACTTCCAATTCGACATTCAGACATGTTATACTATTAATTGAACCCTCCATTTCACCCTAAATGTGCCGATTTACACATCCCCACTCTCAATTCTTTATGTTATTCGATGTAGTTCGGGTAATCGAGTCCTTTTTTGACCATTTCGTTGACTCGCGATCTGGAAGCTAGCTTTTGCACTCGGTATGATAATATTCATTGTTTCTGCATTCTAATCGGCCTCTAATGTTGTGTTTAATCGAATTAAGAATCTAGGGTTCATAGGGTTTTGTAATTGGGGATGATAGTTTAATTGTTTTATGTATAAATTATCTTCATTATAATTAAGATACCATCAAGTGTTGTAGATCAGATGGTGATTGTTGTTATTATTATGCATATGGTCTGGCGTTCGAATCATGTCCCCACCAACATTTTTTTTAAATAAAAAAACAACAACCACAAAGCCCAGTAAATCCCACAAATAGCAAAGCTATTAGTAGGGTCTCGGGAGGGTAGGATGTAGGTAAGACTTACCTCTACCCTTAGGGATAGAGAGACCGCTTCCAGGGAGACCCTCTGCTCACACACAACGAAAAACATACACACACAAAAAAATAATAATAAAAATTTAAATAAAATTAATAAATAAAATAAAAAATAAAAATAAATAAAATAAAGATATATATACACACACAACTACTGATAACATCATAGGGATTGAAAACAATGCATCGAAAGAATAGACACTATATCACCATAAGCAACCTATACACAAACGTATAGGAAGACAAACATGTAAAATCCTACATAACGTGAAAACAAAAGTAAGACCCTACGAAACACCTAAAATGCCTTTTTCTCGTACCCTAACAGTCCTTAGCTTTTATCCTTTGCCTCCATAAACCCCTATCATGGACCATGTCCTTGACTTGCTGTCGTGGTACACGTAAAATTAATCCCAATTACAACCAATAAGTAGTGGTAAGAAGGTATCAAACACATGGAATTTGTGGAAAATGTGTGAATTCTAGTTTTGTCGATTAACTACAATTAAACTACTTAAACAAAAATAAAAGATCAAGAGTTTTGGTTGTTTTACTTTTAAACTAGATTAATAACTAATTAATGATTAAACTTAAGATTGTTTCTTCAAATTATGGAACAATGATCATTCTAGGATCCGGTTTCTCTAAACACTTGTGCAAATTTCTCACTAGAAAGAGTTACATAGACATAACTCATGTAGGAGCAATTGTTGTGATAAAAGGGAACAAAGTACTCGGATTATATCAATGCGAAGTTGTTTCCCGATGACCAGTTAATCAATAACTAACCCCAATCCTTCCCGTGATATCTCGATTGTTAGCAATACCAAGAACGTACGATAAAGACTAAAAAATGGTAATTTAATCAACACACTACAAGCAATTGTTCATACATCATAATAACAAAGCAAATGTACCAAGTCATTATTCTAGAAATGCAAGAAAACACACACAAAAGTTTAAGAAAAACCTTCACCAAGAATGATCACCAAAAGTTTAGCCTAGCATAGCTTGGTGAAACATCAAAACATCCATAGCAATGTTCATAAGAATCAAAAACATAAAACCAATGTTTGTGTATCTTCTCCAATGATAATGATAAGCCAAAATCGCCCCAATGTTGATTAGAAACGTCCCAAGTGAAAAGTATATCAAAAGCCTCCCCTAAAACGGCTTTAAATAGCAGGAGTTACACTTTGGAGTAGGGGCCACCGTACCTTACGGTGGCCACCGTAAGATACGGTGGCTTTGTAAAACCTGACGGCAGAAGTAGACTGCCCTACGGTAGCCAAAGTGTTCACTAAGGCCACCGTAAGCTACGGTGCCTACCGTAGCTTACGGTAGAGGCTAGAGAAAAATGATTTTTGTTTCTTCTTTCATTCTTCTTTGCTCCATTGCGTTCCGACCTGTTCCAAAGCTCGTATTTCTTCGTTTTAAGCTCCTCAATGCTCCTGCAACCAAAGTACTCGCAGTTATCTAATCCCAAGTAATAACATGATCAAATGCGGATAAATTAAGCATTTTATCATTATAAAGGGTTATTCCTTGAACCACCCGTCACATCCCCACACTTGACCATTGCTTGTCCCAAGCAATACATTAAAATCATTTTCACACAAAAGCGATCATTTTTAATCAAGCGTCAGCGTGCAATCCATGTACTAACCCATCCTTAACACCCGAATCAACACACCCCTCACAATATCTCTCTTATCGGCTGCAAATAAGCACTCTCGAATATAAGCTAGACACACAAAAGGCAAATATATGGGTGCACAACCATAAGCTTGTACCTAAATCAACCTTCCTCTTACAAATGCTATACATGAATGCAAATCAAAAGGTCTTGTAAGGTTGTAATGTTGCTAAGTGCAAAGGTAGGGAATGGGATATATTTATAGTAGCGCATAACTTTACCCGATCTTTTATTACACAACAACAACACACACACATGAACTAACACACACCAACACAAACACGAACACAAACTCGAACACAAACTACTATATATATCACACATGACATACACATACGAACACACATGACATACACATACGAACACACACTCAACTAAACTTCAAACTTTTAACACTCGATTAACACACTAACACACTACTATAACATAAACGACCGGGTCAAGTTGGGTATTAATTTAGGGTACTAGTTAAAGGGTAACAAACGATAGGCTTTTAGGCACAAAAATGGGCAACTAAATTTCCAAACCCCCGCCCCTCTCGCTACCAAGCTCATATATATAATTTATGAGATCCAACCCCCCAAATCCCACACTCACACTCAACACGATGAAGCTACCTAATGCCCTTATCATCTCCACACTCATGTTCAACTAAAGACTCAAGTTGTATTGAAGCACAAGTTCTAGTGCACCCCCACCCATTGCCACTCTCAAAAAGAAAGATATATCTATATATTTGTTCTACAATTGTGGCTCAAATCTCACCAAGAATAAAAAGGGTGTTAAGGGTTGCCGGTATGCCTCTTGGGGTCAATTCAAGGTGTTCCAATTCTCACAATGCTTAAGCTTGATTTCCAAAAAATTTTAAAACTCCAAAATTTTCCCCCATCCCCACACTTGGGGTACATTGTCCCCAATGTACGGTTTTGGGAGGAATAGATCGCTACAAAACCACAAAATGATTGCAGGTAAGAAAGTACCCGAAATTGGAAGTTCAAAAGCTACTACTCCTGTTACAACCCCAAGTGCAAAGAAATAGAAGAAATCAGCTAAAGAAACATTTGTTAATCCTCCTCCGGACTTTGAAATTACATTGGAGAATGTGTTAAAGAAGTTTCAAAAGAAGAAAGCTCATGTTGTTGTGTCATCCTCACCACAAGTTACTGTTTCTACTGATGTGATGGAAATGGTTAATAAGAAGATTGATGATATGATGAAAGCTTTTAACGAGCAACAGAAGGAGATTGAGAAGCTGAAGAAGAATGAGGAGACAATGCTGAAGATTGTTGTGTCATCCAAAGAGAATCAAGATGAATTAGAAGAGAAGTTGAAAGAACTTCAGGAAGATAATAAAATGTTGTTGACTCGAGGGAAAAGAAATTCTAAAAAGATTAAAGTGTTGCAGATTGAGAACACAAAGATTCGAGCAAGAAACAAAGAAATGAAGAAGAAGAAGAAAAGGAGGATGATGAGGAAAAGCTTGATTTTGAAGACTCGGATGACGATAAAGAAGATGATGACGAGTTTGATGATGAATCTTCAGATGATGATGATGCTGGGGATAAGTCGAGTAATAAAAAGAATGATAAAGCTAATGACGATGATGATGATGTTGATAAATTTAGATATGAAGAAAGGAAAAATAAGAAAGGTGAAACAGGTGAGTCGAGTTCAAAGAAGACGGCCGGAGAAAATGTTAATGATGATGACATCTTCTGGACTGAACATATTAGATCATTATCAAAAGAAGATAAAAAGTTATACAAACAAATGTTGAACAGAAAGGTTTGGACTATTGAATGGACTGGAAATTTTCCAGAAATCTGTGAATCTGAAGACATGAGATATGAACTGGAGTACAATGATCCTGATTTAGAGGAAAGTGAAGTGTCTGCGGCAGTTGCCAAAGAAATCTTGGAAGGTATAGCACTGCAGGCTGGAAAGACACTAGAATAGATCATGAATGAACAGGTGATTCCAAACATTCCTGAAATGGATGTTGGTAATCATTCTGATGATAAACAAACTCCAGAACGTGAGGAGAATGAAATAGAAGACATAACTCATGAAGAATACTGTCACACCCTCAAATTTCCACGTGCGGGGTTTTACCGCGAGGCGCGTGACACACCAGGATCCAAGTCAACGGCCACAATAAACAACACTATATGCTACGTAAAAATGACATAATCGAACCATTAAGTTTTCACAAATGATCCAACGCTGCGGAAGCGTAAAACTTTATTACAACGTGAAATCAAAAGTACGAAAGTCTGAAAATACTAAATGAGATGCACAGGAATCCTAGACGCCGTGAGACCCCGTGCGCCTATCAACAGCTGCTACCTTAGCGACCTGAGACAAACATGCTAAATACGTCAGCAAATAATGCTGGTGAGTTCACAGGTTTTTAAATGAATACCGACTCCAAATGTATACCAACTCTAAGTGATAACCGACTCCAACTGAATACCCATGGTCAATCCAGACCACATGCATGCAAAACATATGAATACCTTACTACTGCGATTGGAAAACCATTACTGGACTCGAATACTGTGAATACTGAATACGTGCCCGAATGAATACTGAATACTGAATACTGCATACTGAATACTGAATACCTAAGAGACAATATGCACCCGTCCGACCTCCGGTCGACGAGTGGGGCGGGTCAAGCCCAAATAGCGCTATCCACATTTTCCCCGTTGTGCATCCCCGCACATTCATGGTTCTCCCCGGGACTTCCAAAGATCGCATAGTAATATAATGAATACTCTAAAACATAATGAATACGTGAAAACATAATGAATACTCCAAAACCCAATGAATTCATGAATACCAAAACGTAGTTGACACACCTTTCATGAAAACTTAGTTGAAACGCCTTTTATGAAAACATAGTTGAAACACGTTTAAAGAACACAGCATGTTTTCTCCCCCGAAAATGTAAAACCAGTAAAAGAGTGGGGCCGTGAAACTCACCTTAGAGTGCGTCTTCTGATAACTAGAATTCCAACACGTGTATAATAATCCCAATTAATGACAACCTATCAACGAGTTTACATAAGTGTGATGACTATTAACCCGGAGGCTAACTAGTCCCCGATTGTCCAGATCTTAACCGAGTATGTTTTAAAACGTGTTTAAATGTCTAACCGACACACTAGACCGACCCGACATCCCGTTGGTGACCCATTACCCTAACTAATCAAGTACACATAGATTACACACAAGGTTCAAGCATAAAACACTTAGTTTGTATCAAAAATCTCATTTCTGCATCAGAACGGTCGAACCAGTCAGTTTTAAGTCTCCTTCGCACCTTTTCAGTCTCCTTCGCCCGTTTTACATTTCGTTCGACCGTTTGATGTCTCCTTCGCCCATTCTACCACATTCGCCCAACAAAAACCCAGGTTCGACCCTGGTTTTCCTCCTTCGCACCTTCGATCGGTCGAAGGAGGCCAGGTTCGCCCCTGTTGTGCAATTTTTCCTAAAAACGCTTCAAACACATTCAAAACGACTCGAAACATCATCAAACACAGCAGTCAAGAATGGATAACTTATTCCTACAAAACCCCATCGGTTTTACACCATAATCTAGTCGTTTTACAAGTTTCCCAAAATAGTAAATTATGGAGATGTCACATCATCATGCATGCAATCTTTACCTAATTAGGAAACTTTATGAAATCAATCAATAATCAACTTAATATACTCAGATTATCATGAACAATAAACCCCCCAATCATGTCCTTATCACTATCATCATGAACAAGCCCTAGATCTAACCCAAAATCCCCAAAATGGATAAAACATCATCAATAATCAATTGTAACCCATCTCAATCATAAAACATCATCAATAACAGTCCTAGATCATTGTTATAACATCTATACAGCAATCGATCATCAAACAATACATAACATCACATAAAACACCATTAACACATGTTAGTTTGTATGAAAACTCATTGTTTATGAATAGGTTTTGTTTAGAAAGACCTTAGGAAGGTTTTTATGCATGAAAACATGTTTGAATCAGATCTGGACTCTTGGGGTTTAATAAAAACGAATTGAAATGCTTTAAAAATGATTTAGAATGAAGAACACACCTTTGATCTTTGTGTAGAAGATGTTTGTAGGTTAGATTATAGAAAACAAGGGCAAAAACTCCTTCCCCAATGTTTAAAGTTGCTAGAGAGTGTTTTGAGACGGTTAGGGTTTGTGAAATGGTGAAAAATGACAAAGTGTGGTATTTATACTATGTCCACATTCGCCCCTTCTCAATGGGCGAATGAGCCCTCCTTCGACCCTTCTCAGGGTCGAATGAGTCCTTCTGTGGTCGAAGGAAATCCTTTCCATCCAGTTCCCAGGTTCGCCCCTTTACAAGGGTCGAACTAAAGCAATTTATCTCCTTCGACCATTCGAAGTGGTCGAACCAGAGCCCCTTTTTAACTAGTTTTCCAGTTTGTCGTGTTTAACGCATTCTAACACATTTTAACACATGAGCATGCAACCTTAGTCTATGTTTATCATATTTAAGCATGGATGATTATCTACACATCATTTAAACACATCTAAGCATATAATCCACCATACGGCAATTAGTCTACACATACACTTAATTAGTTTATGTAATTCACCAACAACGGGACTCGTATCGTGTGTGTGTGTGTGTGTGTGTGTGCGACTAACCCAATGATCTCCCAAATCATTGAACCCTGGACAATACGGACTGTGTTCCGACTCTATTGATCCCGTCAAGTATGTTTAATAAACGTTTTTCGCTAAGGTAGACTTATGTGTTCATAAAGTGTTGACCCAAACATGCCGGGTGTCACATCATCCCCTTGTTGAAAGAATTTTCGTCCCGAAAATTTCCCGAAATCAAAGAGAACGAAGCGACAAAAAGAAAAATTTTCCCGGTCGTCACATCATCCCCTGTTGAAAGGAATCTCGCCCCGAGATTCACTCTTCGACAGTAATGAGTGTCGACCTAACCCAAGTAACTCCTCCCAGAACGCAAATGAAATGATAACCACGAACGAAAGATGATATCAACAGTTACTCCATGCAGGGGAACCGCCCTCCCCAAAGTGAATACAAAATAATGAATCCCCCTGATCGAAGGCCTGCTAGAGACTACTATGATCGGTATAAATGATACACCGGTACCGTCCAAGTAACATCTCCAAAGGACCCTCATCAGACCCATGAATGCAAAACGATGACCAAATACCAGACTGAATGCACACAATGAATACGAATTGCCAAACAATGTGAATGAGAATGAATACGAGCATAACGGGAATCAAGAAAAGAATACTCACCAGTAACAGTGTCAGGATCCTCCTGGTTCTCCCTAGCGCCAATGACGTAGACATGACCACGAGTAGTTCGACCGCCGCCTTCATTCCCAGCACCACCTGCAGTCCCTTGGTTCAGCTTAGGACAATCCCGCTTGAAGTGTCCATTATCCCCACAGTGATAACATCCCTGCCTCCCCTGAGGAGCAGTAGCAGTGGTAGTAGTAGTAGTGGCCTGTGCCGGTTGTAGCTGAACAGTAGTCCTACAGTCCTTAGCATGATGACCAAAACGTTGACACTGTCGACAGCGAAACCTCTCACAATCACCCGTATGATGAAACCCACACTCACCACACTTCGGGAGTTTCCCAGTATATCCCCCAGACCTCTGCTCGGATGATGCTCCCACAACTTCTTGCTTCTTCGTTTGCGGCTGGGACGACCCAGCGCTCTTTCCAGCACTCTCCCACTTCCTCTTGTTGTCCGCAGGGGCTTTCACAGCAGCACCCCTCGGAGGTAGAACGCCCTCTGCAACCTTCATGTTGGTCAGCTTGTGAGCTGCCCGAACAGTGGCTAACATAGTAGTGTGATCAGCAGCGGCAACAAGCCCAACAATCTCCGGCACTAACCCAGCAACGTAGTGCTCAATCCTCCGGTACTCCGGTGTAGCCAAACCGGGGCACATCACAGCCAACTCGTTGTGCCTAGCAGTAAACTCCTCGATCTCCGACCCAACCATCTTCAGATTCCAAAACTCATGCTCCAACTTCATGATCTCGTCCCTCGGGCAATACTCCGCTCGCAACATCTGAACGAACTCGGACCACGGCATAGCATTGGCCTCACCCAGGCCAAGATTCGCAGTGGTGGAGTTCCACCAGGTCAAAGCGTGTCCCTCTAGGGTAGCAGAAGCATACTTGACACGATCAGCGTCAGGACAGTTACACATAGCAAACACCGACTCGATCTTCTCTAACCACCGGATCAGACCCACTGCCCCTTCAGTCCCATTGAAGAAATGGGGCTTACAGTCCATAAACTTCTTGTAGGCGCACCCAGACTGCACCTGATTAGTATTTCCCAGGGTCTGCTGAGCAGCCTGGAAAGCAGCCAACGCAACGTTCAACTACTGCTGCAACATGTTCTCCAACTCCGCCTGAGTCATGGTGATGTTCCCACCACCTCGTCCACCGCTATTGCGACCCCCGCCGCCACCACGGCGTCCACCAGCACGTCCACCAGCGCGACCAGACATGTTCTGCCAAACATGAGACAAGATACTCAAAACCACCACAGATCGAGCTACAAGTGACCAAACGAATTCAGAACGTGGTTCCAGCATGACCATTAGTCCGAACACGAAGTCCACCAAGATTTTCATGCATTTCGATTTATGATTTCGTGTGCACCCGAAATAACAAATCGCTCTACATGGTCCTCTAGGCGTGCTCCTAGCTAGAACTTCAAATCACCCGATACCCACATTCCTAAAAGAAACTGTTATCGCACGAAGATCCCAAAGTGAACAGTCACTCAGGAGTGTACTATGACAAGTACTAGTGCATGATAGTGTGTGTGCAGGCAGGTATGTACATTAGAGCATAGAGGGGAGATATCCAAAACCCGGAAAGATCTCAAGAATGCGCCGAAGCCACCCCAATGTACACTACTGCCAAGTATAAGCGATAAGCCCCTTCATCTTCAAACCCGAAGAAGAAGATAGAACCAAGGTAGGAATAACAAAAGATGGATAATGTGATACCGTGTGATAAGGACACTGACACCCCGGCAAGATTAGTATGTTTACCAAATGACACGACCCGTAACTATGTGTGACCGTCTAACGTGTGTGATACTCGGCTATAGACTAGACTCTACATGCAGTCCTAGTTCACTATAACCATTGGCTCTGATACCAATCTGTCACACCCTCAAATTTCCACGTGCGGGGTTTTACCGCGAGGCGCGTGACACACCAGGATCCAAGTCAACGGCCACAATAAATAACACTATATGCTACGTAAAAATGACATAATCGAACCATTAAGTTTTCACAAATGATCCAACGCTGCGGAAGCGTAAAACTTTATTACAACGTGAAATCAAAAGTACGAAAGTCTGAAAATACTAAATGAGATGCACAGGAATCCTAGACGCCGTGAGACCCCGTGCGCCTATCAACAGCTGCTACCTTAGCGACCTGAGACAAACATGCTAAATACGTCAGCAAATAATGCTGGTGAGTTCACAGGTTTTAAATGAATACCGACTCCAAATGTATACCAACTCCAAGTGATAACCGACTCCAACTGAATACCCATGGTCAATCCAGACCACATGCATGCAAAACATATGAATACCTTACTACTGCGATTGGAAAACCATTACTGGACTCGAATACTGTGAATACTGAATACGTGCCCGAATGAATACTGAATACTGCATACTGAATACTGAATACCTAAGAGACAATATGCACCTGTCCGACCTCCAGTCGACGAGTGGGGCGGGTCAAGCCCAAATAGCGCTATCCACATTTCCCCCGTTGTGCATCCCCGCACATTCATGGTTCTCCCGGGACTTCCAAAGATCGCATAGTAATATAATGAATACTCTAAAACATAATGAATACGTGAAAACATAATGAATACTCCAAAACCCAATGAATTCATGAATACCAAAACGTAGTTGACACACCTTTCATGAAAACTTAGTTGAAACGCCTTTTATGAAAACATAGTTGAAACACGTTTAAAGAACACAGCATGTTTTCTCCCCCGAAAATGTAAAACCAGTAAAAGGGTGGGGCCGTGAAACTCACCTTAGAGTGCGTCTTCTGATAACTAGAATTCCAACACGTGTATAATAATCCCAATTAATGACAACCTATCAACGAGTTTACATAAGTGTGATGACTATTAACCCGAAGGCTAACTAGTCCCCGATTGTCCAGATCTTAACCGAGTATGTTTTAAAACGTGTTTAAATGTCTAACCGACACACTAGACCGACCCGACATCCCGTTGGTGACCCATTACCCTAACTAATCAAGTACACATAGATTACACACAAGGTTCAAGCATAAAACACTTAGTTTGTATCAAAAATCTCATTTCTGCATCAGAACGGTCGAACCAGTCAGTTTTAAGTCTCCTTCGCACCTTTTCAGTCTCCTTCGCCCGTTTTACATTTCGTTCGACCGTTTGATGTCTCCTTCGCCCATTCTACCACATTCGCCCAACAAAAACCCAGGTTCGACCCTGGTTTTCCTCCTTCGCACCTTCGATCGGTCGAAGGAGGCCCGGTTCGCCCCTGTTGTGCAATTTTTCCTAAAAACGCTTCAAACACATTCAAAACGACTCGAAACATCATCAAACACAGCAGTCAAGAATGGATAACTTATTCCTACAAAACCCCATCGGTTTTACACCATAATCTAGTCGTTTTACAAGTTTCCCAAAATAGTAAATTATGGAGATGTCACATCATCATGCATGCAATCTTTACCTAATTAGGAAACTTTATGAAATCAATCAATAATCAACTTAATATACTCAGATTATCATGAACAATAAACCCCCCAATCATGTCCTTATCACTATCATCATGAACAAGCCCTAGATCTAACCCAAAATCCCCAAAATGGATAAAACATCATCAATAATCAATTGTAACCCATCTCAATCATAAAACATCATCAATAACAGTCCTAGATCATTGTTATAACATCTATACAGCAATCGATCATCAAACAATACATAACATCACATAAAACACCATTAACACATGTTAGTTTGTATGAAAACTCATTGTTTATGAATAGGTTTTGTTTAGAAAGACCTTAGGAAGGTTTTTATGCATGAAAACATGTTTGAATCAGATCTGGACTCTTGGGGTTTAATAAAAACGAATTGAAATGCTTTAAAAATGATTTAGAATGAAGAACACACCTTTGATCTTTGTGTAGAAGATGTTTGTAGGTTAGATTATAGAAAACAAGGGCAAAAACTCCTTCCCCAATGTTTAAAGTTGCTAGAGAGTGTTTTGAGACGGTTAGGGTTTGTGAAATGGTGAAAAATGACAAAGTGTGGTATTTATACTATGTCCACATTCGCCCCTTCTCAATGGGCGAATGAGCCCTCCTTCGACCCTTCTCAGGGTCGAATGAGCCCTTCTGTGGTCGAAGGAAATCCTTTCCATCCAGTTCCCAGGTTCGCCCCTTTACAAGGGTCGAACTAAAGCAATTTATCTCCTTCGACCATTCGAAGTGGTCGAACCAGAGCCCCTTTTTAACTAGTTTTCCAGTTTGTCGTGTTTAACGCATTCTAACACATTTTAACACATGAGCATGCAACCTTAGTCTATGTTTATCATATTTAAGCATGGATGATTATCTACACATCATTTAAACACATCTAAGCATATAATCCACCATACGGCAATTAGTCTACACATACACTTAATTAGTTTATGTAATTCACCAACAACGGGACTCGTATTGTGTGTGTGTGTGTGTGTGTGCGACTAACCCAATGATCTCCCAAATCATTGAACCCTGGACAATACGGACTGTGTTCCGACTCTACTGATCCCGTCAAGTATGTTTAATAAACGTTTTTCGCTAAGGTAGACTTATGTGTTCATAAAGTGTTGACCCAAACATGACGGGTGTCACAAATACCCAGAGTACTTCAGAAGCAAAGAGAATGAAGTATTTCCAGATCTGGATGAAGAGACTTTGAAAGAAGCTGAAGATCTTGCAAAGAAAAAGAGTGAAGAGTTTGTGAAAGAAGTATTTAGTGATCAAAGTCAGAAACCAACTGGAGAGCAAGTTGATGATTTGAAAACTTTGCTGAAGAATCTGAAAGAACAAGATGATAAAAGACCAAAACCAGAAGCTCAAGGAGGATTCTATAAATATCATAATCAATTGTTCAAAGGAAGAGCGTTAAGATGGAAGTACTTGAGACAATTGAAGTGCATTGGTGTTAAGTGGGAGAAAGGAATACTGTACTTCTACAGATTTCATGACTTGAAGACTCTACCGTACTGGGCGGTAAGAGATGTGTGTAGATTCACGATGACGGGAGCTTCTACAAACTGTGATGTAGTAGGTTGGTTTGCTGATAAGATGGCTTGGGAAAGTAGAACGAGATGGGATATGTTCAAGCCTCAATATCCTAACAGAAAAGTTCACAAAGAGGTTAATCCTGCTACAGGTTTGAAGAAGGTTACGTTAAAGTATAAACCTCCAGTGGTGATGAAGAGGATACCATTAATGCCAATTCAGCAACATTTCAGTTCTGAATTCATCATGTGGCACTATGATTGGAGAACAGCAGAAGCTGTGATACTGTTGCAAGATAAGAAGGGTGAATATAAGAAGATTCATGTTGTTGATCTGATGTGGATCATAAACTGCTCATACAAAGACGTCATCATGCTTTAATATAACCCGATCTACTGTGAGGAGAAGGATGCTGAGCAGGCAATGAAGTATCATCGTGTAGTATGTTTCCGTTTCGCGTACGATGTGAATGCTGGATGTAACTTGAAGATGAAATTGGGCAAGCGTGTGAAAGTTAATGAAGTAAAGAAAAGATCGACTAAATGTCAACTTGAGCCGGAGATGAGTAAAGAAAAGAAAAAGCAGCTCAGAATCAAGTTGATGAACAAAAGGATGGATTATGAACGACAACAATCCAAGCAATAGTCGAGGAGGAGTTTGTAGATGCACGAATTGCGACTAGTGCTTTTGGATTGTCCATATAAGCCATTTTGTGTGAATCGTGGGGTCGAAGGTGAAGACTATATAGGTCGAAGGAAGTTACATATGGTCGAAGGAAGGTTATGAAGACATGATATTGGTTTGAGCTTATACAGGGGTCGAAGGAGCACATTTGACCTAGTCGATGGGTCGAATGTGCAGGTCTATATAAAGTGAAAATTTTGTTTAGTTATTAACTTTTGCCATTCGCATGTGTGTGTCAAGTCAGGGTTCTCTCTATGTTTTAGGAAGATTCTAGAGAGTGTTTATTTGATTGTAAACCTAATTTTAAAGCATATTAAAGTTGTTTATTAATCAAATGGAGATTGAAAAGGTGATTGATTGTGTTTGATTCGATTTCTATCATTTTGTACTCAAACTAGGGTTTCCACACCTGGTTTGTTAGACTTGTATGATCATATAACTATTTTTAAACAAAAACGATCCTTTACAGACCTAAAAGGCTTGGCAATGAGTTCAAAAAAAAACACAAAAACAAACAATGAAGCTTTGAGTTCATAATTAGATATTTAGTGTAAAATAAAATGTTTCCATTATCAAGATTGAATGGAAATATAGTGTTTTATTTGAAGAAAAAGATGGTGAAACAACTTCAAACCATAAACAAACATTAACATAAAACTTAATTTTACGAGGCTAAAAGTGAGTGGTTAAACTCAGATTTTAGAACTACTGGAACAAAAGGTGTAACTATGTCATAATCACATAACATTTTTTTTACTAATGCAAATATTACAGTTTTATCCATCTTTATAGAATCATTGTGATTATTAACGGTTAACCATCTGAAACTTTGAATCACTCCCTTTTATTGACCACAAAATCAGAATATATGTAAACACTAAAACATATTGAGACAAGTGTGGAGGAAATCAAAGTACCGGTAACAATTGAAATGAACAAAAGTGGGATATGTTAAAGAAAGAAAGAAATATAGAAGCTTACTTGAATGAGAAGCCATGGAGAAAATAAGTAGAAGAAGCAGAGCATCCATTGCCTAGAGGAGGGAGAGGTCTGCAGGGCTGTGGGGTAGAAGAGGAGGCGAGAAGAGAAGCTATGTTTATATTTGAAACCCTAAAGTGGGTTTTGAATAAAAAAACTATAAATGAAAAAACAACGTTGTATGCGGTGTAAGGGATTCGAACCGGGACATCTTGCTTAAAATGTAGGCTTTTATCCAATGGTACACTTTGAATCTATTGTTTATGGGTTCCTTTTGTATTATTTTTATGGGTTCCTTCTAAATTTTCTATATATATATATTAACACTAAAATTTCCAAACCGAGTGGGTACCCGGGAACCCACTCCTTCCAACCTAAATCCGCCCCTGCTTGGAAGCATGGTGTACAAGAATGAAATGCACAAAATAAAAAAACACAGATGCATCTGATTAATAGGGATTAGGGTTTCATACTCTCACTTCTTATCCGCCTCCATCTACTCTCTCTCTCTCTCTCTCTCTCTCTCTCTCTCTTTCTCTCTCTCTCTCTCTCTCTCCTCTCTCTCTCTCTCTCTCTCTCGCTTTGGCGATTTGAAGATTTTGTAACACCCCAACCGATGGCGGAAACATCGGGATGTTACGTCTTGATGATTGTTTCAGTAGCACATGGTATAAATTTTAAATAATTTATTCAAACATAATAAATCCAAAAGTGAAATGATTGTCTAGAAATTCAATACATAATATCAAATAACAAAGCTTCAAATAGCTCCAAATAATAACTTCATGTATAATCCATATGCAAACTCAAGCCTCAGCTTCATTGTTACCTGAAACATGTTAATTTTGAAAATATTTTTGGGTCAACAAAAGTTGGTGAGAATTACATAGGTTTTGATAATCGAATAAAAATGTTGTGCAATTCATGTGTCATGGCAATCTAGTCCATATGTGAAAACATACTAGAAATAAATCGAGTGCATAATCAACCCTTGTGACTGTTATAATGTGGTACATCCCATACGCTCATGGTTCACTCGAATATGTTATGCGATAACAAACACCCACGCTACCTTTGTAGGAGGCACGTATCCGGGTGGGATTGTCAGTCCAATAGATCTATCAATGTATACCGTCGGCTGATCAATGTTAATGATTATGCTAGAATTGTGCTTACCCTAGTCATGTTCAAGACATAATGCACATAAAAAAACACATAGACACATTGATGATTGAATTGCATAAATGATGTTGTAACATGTTTCACCCCAAAAATGGTAATAAATAAAAAGGGGCTATGTAAACTCACCTTAGCAAAATGTTATACTTCTTGAAAAGATTGAATAATGGTGTTGCCCAAACAATGCCAAATATCACCCTATAATAAGGTAATAAATATATCTAAGTCTATCTAGTCTACAAATGTATATGTTCTAGGGCCTCGTATTGGGCATAATTGCTTGTTTGATTAATATTAAAAATGTTTGATAAATGGGAGAAATTTAGTAATTTAAATAGACAAAAATCTTTTTATAAAATTTTAATTTAATATGGTCACAAAAATATGTTTAAAGTATAAAAATAATTTTTACAAAATTATTTTCTTTAAAATAGAATATTAATTCTATTTATAACAAAATATCAAGATTTAACTTTAATATTTAAAAATACTAAAAATAAAGAATTATTAGTTTAAAATTTATATTTCTGTTCTAAATATTCAGAAATAATTTGTATAAAATTTTGGTGAAAAAATATTAAAAATTGAATTTATAATGATTTAATTATGATTAAAACTAACAAAAATTGATTAAAATTATTAAATAAATGATTTTTCAGAATTAAAAATCATTTCAGAAAAGTTTATCATTATATAAACTCAGAATAATTTTTGTGGAAATTTATAAAATTGTTTTGATATTTTAATGGAATTTTATAAATATAATAGAATAAAATTGATTTAATTATTATATATATTAAATAAATTAATTTTTGAAAACTAAAAATTGTAAGTGAAACTTTTCATCAGATCATCATAAAATAATTTTTTTAGAATTTTTAAAAGAGTTTTAATATTTAAAAACGAATTTATAACATTATATGTATTATATATAATTATTTGGATTTGTTTGTTTAAAAACAAAATAAAGGAAACAGGTATGCCATAGCCGGGACTCGAACCCGGGTGGCTCAGGAAGACAGCACCAGACACAACCACTTGGTCCAGACCAGTGGTTGTGTTGATTTCAGTTTAATTTAAAATAAATATTATATGCAAAATCGTGTTTATCCCCAATTAAAACCCACGAGCCCTAATTTTTCCAATCGTTTGATTCACACATCAATAACCCAATTAACCTTAGGGCTATTGATGTGTGGATGCCGAAGATCAAAACCCACCAAAAATATTATACTTACAATGCTGTTACGAGCACGATTGGACAGTCAATCCAAAAGTCAAAAATGCGATCGAATTATCAAGAACAGAGGATTTTATGAAGAATTGGGGGTTGAGAAAGATGTAATGGCGAGTTGTGATGGTCCAGGAATGGTTCAATTTATAGGGTAGTGGCTTGGTGTTCGAATTGGCAAGTGTTGACCTCGTCGTTAATGTTGACGCGTCGAGGATCAGTTTTGGTAACCAATTGAATGTTGATTGCTGTGTGTACGAGTCATAATTGGCCGGTAATCGCGTAATGATGCTAATTACAGATCAATCACGAGTCAAGGATCGTGATTATGGAAGGTTATTGATCTCAGTTGACTTTCCAAGTCAACTGAGATGAATTCGAGTTCGTATAAGATTAATTCGCGTTGGGATTTAAACCAAAAGTGAGTGTAGAGCAGCTGGTTCGTGTGTCTGAGTGTGATGGCTGAGTACTCGGGTTCGAACCCCGGCCTCACCACTTTATTTTTGATAATTATTTTTACCACACATTTAATATATATATATATATATATATATTATGAATAATTATCATAGTATTAGGGTTCAAAATGCCACAAAATAATTAAAAGCGAACAATAATACTGGAACTTGACGTTATTTATTAATGATCGTAACGTACAAGTATAAATGTGTAATGTTACAGTCTCCCCTACTTTTAGGAACTTCATCCCGAAGTTGGAGTTGGAGAGTCTGGTGGAAAAAGATGTGGGTACTTAGACTTCATCTGGTCTTTACGTTCCCAAGTGAACTCTGGGCCTTGTTTAGATTCCCAACGAACCTTAACGATCGGAATGCGACTGCGCTTGAGTTTCTTGACTCCAGTATCAACAATCTCAACGGGTTTCTCGATAATGTGCATACTTTCATCAATTTGCACATCTTCAAGAGGAACATGAAGGTTCTCATCTACTAAGCATTTCTTGAGATTCGAAACATGGAAGGTCGGGTGAACATTGCTTAGCTCAGGTGGAAGATCAAGTTTGTAAGCCACTTTTCCAACTCTGTCAAGAATTTTGAATGGGCCTACGTATCGAGGAGCTAGTTTTCCCTTTCTACCGAAATGAATTACTCCTTTCCAAGGGGATACCTTAAGTAGTACAAGGTCCCCAACTTGAAATTCCAAGGGTTTACGACGTTTATCAGCATAACTCTTCTGGCGACTTCTAGCCTTGAGAAGATTATCCTGAATGAGTTGGATTTTGTCTGTGGTTTCCTGGATTAGTTCAGGTCCTGTGATACGGGCTTCACCAACCTCGGTCCAACAGACAGGTGAACGACATTTACGACCATAGAGTGCCTCGAATGGAGCCATGTTAATGCTTGCGTGATAACAGTTGTTGTATGAAAACTCAACCAAAGGGAGATGAGAATCCCATGCGCCACCAAAATCGATGACACATGCCCTGAGCATATCCTCAAGTGTTTGGATAGTCCGTTCAGTCTGACCATCTGTTTAAGGGTGATAAGCAGTACTCAGGTTCAACTTGGTACCTAAAGCATCTTGCAAAGAATCCCAAAAGTGAGAGGTGAAACGACCATCGCGATCAGATATAATGTCCCAAGGTATACCATGACGACATACGATTTCACTTACGTACATCTTTGCCAACCTTTCTACAGAATACTTCTCACGAATAGGTAAGAAGTGGGCTGACTTGGTCAAACGATCGACGATTACCCAAATACTGTCAAAACCTTTGGGTGTACGAGGGAGTTTGGTGATGAAGTCCATAGCTATGCTCTCCCATTTCCATACAGGAATTTCTGGTTGTTCAAGCATACCAGATGGTCGTTGGTGTTCAACCTTGACCTTTGAACAAGTGAGGCATTTTGCAACGAAAAGAGCAATATCTTTCTTCATACCAGGCCACCAATAAGAATAACGGAGATCTTGGTACATATTGTCAGCTCCAGGATGAATAGAATAACGAGACTTATGAGCCTCGTTCATGAGAAAAGTACGAAGATCATCACGGTCGGGAATCCACAGTCGATTGAGAAAATAGAGTAGCCCATCAGGTTTGGTTTCAAGTCGAGTCTCAGCACCACAAGACATTTCATCGTACATGTTACCTTGGGTGACTGATGTATGTTGAGCCTGAAGAATGCGATCCTGGAGATCAGTACGAACTCTCGCACATTGAAGTTTGATACGCTCTTTACGACTAAGTGCGTCAGCCACAACATTCGCCTTACCAGGATGGTAGCGAATTTCGCAATCATAGTCGTTAAGTAACTCAACCCAACGTCGTTGCCTCATGTTAAGATTTTTCTGGTCGAAGACATGTTGGAGACTTTTGTGGTCTGTGAACACCACACATTTGGTCCCATAGAGATAATGTCTCCAAATCTTGAGAGCAAAGACAACAGCGCCCAATTCAAGATCATGGGTGGTATAATTCTTTTCGTGAGTCTTGAGCTGTCTAGACGCATAAGCAATAACCTTTCCTCGTTGCATGAGAACACAACCAAGACCTTGGTTTGATGCATCACAATAGACCACAAAATCATCATTACCATCAGGTAGGGACAAGATAGGAGCTTCACAGAGTTTCAGCTTAAGAGTTTCAAATGCTTCCTCTTGCTTTGGTCCCCACTCATAGGGTTTACCCTTGTGAGTTAAGGCAGTGAGAGGAACAGCGATCTTAGAGAAGTTGGCGATGAATCGACAATAATAACCAGCCAAACCAAGGAAAGAACGAACTTCACTTGGAGTTTTAGGAACACTCCAGTTCTTCACAGCTTCGATCTTTGCAGGATCAACATGAATCCCGTTCATATCAATGACATGTCCCATAAATTGAACTTCCTTAACCCAAAATTCACATTTTGAGAACTTGGCATACAGTTGTTCTTTCTTCAGGAGTCCCAAGATGGAGTGAAGATGTTGCTCGTGATCGGATTTTGATTTAGAGTAAATCAAGATATCATCGATGAAGACAATCACGAATTTGTCGAGGTAGGGTCTACAAACCCGATTCATCAAATCCATAAATACTGCGGGAGCGTTGGTCAATCCAAAAGGCATGACCATGAATTCATAGTGACCATAACGCGTGCGAAAGGCTGTCTTAGGAATATCTTCATTGTGGACTCTAAGCTGATGATAACCAGAACGAAGATCAATCTTTGAGAAGTGGGTTGCTCCTTGAAGTTGATCGAAGAGATCGTCAATCCTAGGCAGTGGATAACGATTCTTGATGGTGAGTTTGTTGAGTTCACGGTAGTCAATACACATTCTAAGAGAACCATCCTACTTTTTAACGAACAAGACAGGGGCTCCCCATGGAGAAGAACTAGGGCGAATGAACCCTTTATCAGAAAGTTCCTGTAATTGACTGGCAAGTTCTTGCATCTCAGAGGGTGCAAGACGATAAGGAGCTTTAGCGATAGGATTAGCACCAGGAACAAGATCAATTCTAAATTCCACTTATCGAGCAGGAGGCAAACCAGGTAAATCCTCTGGGAAGACTTCAGGATAGTCTCGAATAATTGGAATGTCTTGGATACTTTTGCCTTTGTCCTTCTTCTCTATCACGTTAGCTAAGAAGGCTGTATACCCCTTTCGTAAGTACTTTTGGGCAGTAGTACAAGACATGAGCTTAAGCTCGCCACAGGGCTTCTCACCATAGATCTTCAAAATCTCACCAGATTCGAGAGGGATGCGTATGACTTTCTCAAAGCACAGAATTTCGGCACGATGGGTTGACAACCAGTCCATGCCTACTATAACATCAAAACTTCCAAGATGCATGGGGATGAGATCGATAGAGAAGGTATGATTGTCGAGGTTCAATACGCAGTTACGAATAATAGAGTCGATCGAAATAGACTTCCCATTAGCTACCTCTACCACTAAAGGTTCCTCTAGATTAGTTTGGGGTGAGTTAAGTAAAGGTTCAAACTTCAGTGACACAAATGACTTATCAGCTCCCGAATCAAACAATATGGATGCATAGTGGTTATTAATGAGGAACGTACCATTCACCACTTCGTTGTTGTCACGAGCCTGGTTAGCATTGAGATTGTAGGCGCGACCTCGAGCACCTTGGTTCTGGTTGCGGTTCTGGTTTTGGTTTTGGTTGCGGTTTTGGTTCTGGTTATGGTTTTGGTTACGATTGGGGCAATTGTTGATATAGTGATCAGGGCTGCTACACTCGTAGCACTGACCACGAGCAGGCCGGTTGTTTTGCTGGTTAGGAGCGGGGGCATTGTTGTTTTGGGCAGCAGGAGGGGCTCGGCAGATGTTCACAAGGTGACCATACCTTTGACACTTAGTACAAAAGCGACATGGCACCTGTGCTGGATGGTGGTATTTGCAAGTATTGCACAAGGGGTGAGGTCCGGTGTATGGTTTCTTGGCTGGGTTTTGTGCTGCAGGTGGGGTAGTAGCAACCATGTAGTTCCTAGCCTTACGCTTCTTGTTGCTTGAGGTCTCAGGCTTGACTTCAATCGCGGGCTGGGGAGTGTCTTTGGCAACCGTCTTCTTAGTGCCCTTGCGGAAGAGAGTACCGTTCTTCACGTGGTTATCAGTAAGAGTGGCCGCTAGACGTTTGGCTTCTTCCAAAGTTGCAGGATTTCTTCCCCAAACGGTGTCCTGGATTTCCATGGGCAGACCACCGATGTACTTCTCGATGGCTACCGGCAGGGGAGTGACTTTGTGAGGCAACAATAAGCTAAGCTCGTGAAAGCGGGTGTTGTAGGCAAGGTTTTCCCCAATATCTTGAGCTAGGGTGTGGAACTCATCTTCAAGCTTCATAACCTCGTTGCGAGGACAAAACTCATCCTTCATAACCTCCTTGACTTGGTCCCATGTCATAGCAAGAGCAACTTCGGCCCCACGGGTGCGCTTCTCCTCATTCCACCAAGTGAGTGCTCGTTTGTGGAGAACACTCATGGCGTAACGAACCTTGAAGTTGTCGGGGCACTCACTGTTGATGAAGGTATTCTCAATACCCTCAAACCATTGGAGGAGTCTTGTAGCTCCTTCTTCACCACTAAACTTAGGAGGGTTACAAGAATTGAAGTGCTTAAGGGTACAGGCTGGGAGACCATTTCCATTCCCGTTGTGGTTTCCATTTCCATTACCATTGCCGTTACCGTACCCGTTGCCGTTACCGTTCCTGTTGCCGTTCATTTGGATGACTTGTGCTAGTAAATTGGGAACCAGAGTTGCGATTTGCTGCGCCATTTGTTGAGAAATGATCGCAGCCAGTTGGGCATCGACACCATTGTTGTTGTGGTTAGGACCGTGGTTATGGTTATGGTTGTCACCACCTTCATCGTGGTTCTCACCATTGCTGTTGCGAGTGCTGCGACGTGGAGGCATGATCTGTAATAGACACAATGAAATGAATGAGATTATATAAGGAATGTAATCATTTATTCATTAATTAAAACGAATAAACGAAAACGTTGACTTATCAAAGATTCTAAATTCTAATAACATATGAAGACATGCTTTAGCCTATAAGTGAACACTCATCCCGAGAATTCCCAGGTAGGCATCCGGGTCCCTCGTCTGATTGGGATATATGCGCAATGCCAGCCTAGACAGAAGACTCAGAATACAGGCGTTCACCCTTCCAGATTGCACGTGTTCGTTATTAAAATCTAGAACTTCGACGAGATCTCAAGGGGGTTCAGGTTAAACCTGAGGATTTTGTCCTATTAATCTAATGGTGGATCAGGATTGCAGCAGACGAATAAGAGTAGTCGCATGTAAGCTTAGGGTTATATAAGGTATAGGATAAGGATAGGATTAGGGAAGCAATTAGGGTTACAAGTAAGAGGAGCAAGTACTGTTTAAGTCCCTAAGGTTATAGTCTAGATTATTTTCTAATAACCTAATTCCCTATAACCAAGGCTCTGATACCAATCTGTAACACCCCAACCGATGGCGGAAAC
Organism: Ambrosia x helenae; assembly: GCA_030844895.1. Lineage (NCBI taxonomy): Eukaryota > Viridiplantae > Streptophyta > Magnoliopsida > Asterales > Asteraceae > Ambrosia > Ambrosia x helenae. The sequence continues at coordinate 4,406,487 of CM061227.1, read as the reverse complement.
ATCGGGATGTTACGTCTTGATGATTGTTTCAGTAGCACATGGTATAAATTTTAAATAATTTATTCAAACATAATAAATCCAAAAGTGAAATGATTGTCTAGAAATTCAATACATAATATCAAATAACAAAGCTTCAAATAGCTCCAAATAATAACTTCATGTATAATCCATATGCAAACTCAAGCCTCAGCTTCATTGTTACCTGAAACATGTTAATTTTGAAAATATTTTTGGGTCAACAAAAGTTGGTGAGAATTACATAGGTTTTGATAATCGAATAAAAATGTTGTGCAATTCATGTGTCATGGCAATCTAGTCCATATGTGAAAACATACTAGAAATAAAATCGAGTGCATAATCAACCCTTGTGACTGTTATAATGTGGTACATCCCATACGCTCATGGTTCACTCGAATATGTTATGCGATAACAAACACCCACGCTACCTTTGTAGGAGGCACGTATCCGGGTGGGATTGTCAGTCCAATAGATCTATCAATGTATACCGTCGGCTGATCAATGTTAATGATTATGCTAGAATTGTGCTTACCCTAGTCATGTTCAAGACATAATGCACATAGAAAAACACATAGACACATTGATGATTGAATTGCATAAATGATGTTGTAACATGTTTCACCCCAAAAATGGTAATAAATAAAAAGAGGCTATGTAAAACTCACCTTAGCAAAATGTTATACTTCTTGAAAAGATTGAATAATGGTGTTGCCCAAACAATGCCAAATATCACCCTATAATAAGGTAATAAATATGTCTAAGTCTATCTAGTCTACAAATGTATATGTTCTAGGGCTTCGTATTGGGCATAATTGCTTGTTTGATTAATATTAAAAATGTTTGATAAATGGGAGAAATTTAGTAATTTAAATAGACAAAAATCCTTTTATAAAATTTTAATTTAAGATGGTCACAAAAATATGTTTAAAGTATAAAAATAATTTTTACAAAATTATTTTCTTTAAAATAGAATATTAATTCTATTTATAACAAATTATCAAGATTTAACTTTAATATTTAAAAATACTAAAATTAAAGAATTATTAGTTTAAAATTTATATTTCTGTTCTAAATATTCAGAAATAATTTGTATAAAATTTTGGTGCAAAACTATTAAAAATTGAATTTATTATGATTTAATTATGATTAAAACTAACAAAAATTGATTAAAATTATTAAATAAATGATTTTTCAGAATTAAAAATCATATCAGAAAAGTTTATCATTATATAAACTCAGAATAATTTTTGTGGAAATTTATAAAATTGTTTTGATATTTTAATGGAATTTTATAAATATAATAGAATAAAATTGATTTAATTATTATATATATTAAATAAATTAATTTTTGAAAACTAAAAATTTTAAGTGAAACTTTTTCATCAGATCATCATAAAATAATTTTTTTAGAATTTTTAAAAGAGTTTTAATATTTAAAAACAAATTTATAACATTATATGTATTATATATAATTATTTGGATTTGTTTGTTTAAAAACAAAATAAAGGAAAAAGGTATGCCATAGCCGGGACTCGAACCCGGGTAGCTCAGGAAGACAGCACCAGACACAACCACTTGGTCCAGACCAGTGGTTGTGTTGATTTCAGTTTAATTTAAAATAAATATTATATGCAAAATCGTGTTTATCCCCAATTAAAACCCACGAGCCCTAATTTTTCCAATCGTTTGATTCACACATCAATAACCCAATTAACCTTAGGGCTATTGATGTGTAGATGCCGATGATCAAAACCCACCAAAAATATTATACTTACAATGCTGTTACGAGCACGATTGGACAGTCAATCCAAAAGTCAAAAATGCGATCGAATTATCAAGAACAGAGGATTTTATGAAGAATTGGGGGTTGAGAAAGATGTAATGGCGAGTTGTGATGGTCCAGGAATGGTTCAATTTATAGGGTAGTGGCTTCGTGTTCGAATTGGCAAGTGTTGACCTCGTCGTTAATGTTGACGCGTCGAGGATCAGTTTTGGTAACCAATTGAATGTTGATTGCTGTGTGTACGAGTCATAATTGGCCGGTAATCGCGTAATGATGCTAATTACAGATCAATCACGAGTCAAGGATCGTGATTATGGAAGGTTATTGATCTCAGTTGACTTTCCAAGTCAACTGAGATGAATTCGAGTTCGTATAAGATTAATTCGCGTTGGGTTTTAAACCAAAAGTGAGTGTAGAGCAGCTGGTTCGTGTGTCTGAGTGTGATGGCTGAGGACTCGGGTTCGAACCCTGGCCTCGGCACTTTATTTTTGATAATTATTTTTACCACACATTTAATATATATATATATATATATATATATATATATTATGAATAATTATCATAGTATTAGGGTTCAAAATGCCACAAAATAATTAAAAGCGAACAATAATATTGGAACTTGACGTTATTTATTAATGATGATTGCGTAACGTACAAGTATAAATGCGTAATGTTACAGATTTCACCCTATTTAATCCAATTTTGCTTCCATTGGCGACTATATACGGTGGTGGATGTAGATTTCACCACTTGACAACCCTAAGGTAAGTTCTTTAGACACTAAATTGTTGTTTATAATCATATAATTAACTTCATTTCCAGTGTTTGGTAATGTTTTTTTCTGTAACCTTGAACTTATCAGTGACTTGTGGTGTTTATAATGGTGACGACACTATTGTCTGAGTAGTTCGTTTGATGAAGATTGGCGTGCATACCATCTCGAAGCAACAAAAAAAATCCAAGGAACATGACATCGTTTCGAGGTAATTAGTGTAATATAATGTACTTTGACACGATGCTATTTTGTTCTTTTGTTACATGTTTTAACTATGTGAGTATGTGTGTGTTAAACCGTGAGTGTCCAATCTTTCTATGTTTATTACGGGTTTTCTTGATATGTGTGTGATGTTTATTTAATACCTTGAGCTATTATCTGTTTTAACATCATTGTGGCGGTAAGATATATTGCTTGGTGAAAACTATTTTATTGTCTCCATTGCAGAAAGAATTTGCCCAACTTACATGCGAGTGTGAAGGACACATTGGGACACAATCTAGTAGAATGGAACAGGTGCACATGTAATTTATTTTTTGGTTTGCATAACAAACTATTAAAAACAACGTTAATGTATGACAAGCTTAGCTATTGAAACAGATGTAATTAAAATTTTAAATGTGACAGCAAACTTAGTGTGCCAATGAGCCTTAAATGGTATAGTCCTGACCCATCCACTTGGTTTAGGGAAGCCTATTTCTAGAAAGGTTATTTCTGGTTCCATTAGTTTACTTTAATTCATTTGTCGAATCTACAAGTGATGTTGCGTGATGCTTGCGTTCATCCGTAAGTGATGTGTTTTTGTTGTCATGAAGCAAGTTGTGAGGCCTGTTGAACCGGTTTGCTGATGCTATGATATGAAGTTGCAATTTAGGTTGTTTTGGTGGAGGAATCGACCCGTAAAAGATGATAATTAAGTGGTTTTATTTAGTTATGTTTATGCTTAATGTTTACCAAAATTTTAAGTGATTTTGGCATCTATTATTGAAGGTAAATCAGTTTGGGGGCTGCTGTGTTTTGGTTCATGTTTACTATAAGATGAAGGATTCAAACTACTTGTTTTGGTGGAAAAATGGACCTACAATCTTCGGTAAGAAGTTCCGGTGTTAGGTTTCATGTTTATTTCAGTTTTGAAGGTTACAATGAGTCTCACATGATTAGTTTTAGGTTCTTTCCAAACCCTTGATGATCTTTAAATTCGAAAGGAAAAATCCATTCAGAATCGACTAACACTTTTTCCACAATCAGAAACTAATTTTGGTACTTTCCAAACACTTTCTTCACCTTCAATCCAAATGGAAAAATCTGTTTTAACACTATCCGTGTGAAGAAGTTTGATTGGATCCGCATCCCTACTCTGAAAGAATCTCCCAAAGAAGAAGCCTCGATTTTGACATAAACGAAACTCATAACACACACCGATTTAGGTAATTGCATTTGAATTCTTGATCTCCGCAACAAAGACACTTCTGTCTTTCACTTACAATCTATGTTTTCATTTTCAATTTATCTAGGCTTAGGTTAAATCTTGATTCTTAGTTTATGATTTTCTGGAATCTTAGAACCATAATTGATTTAGTTTTGTTTCAAGGAGATTTCGAGTTGATGAAAGATCAGATCACGAAGGAGTTTGAGTTCCAATTGCACCGTCAGGCATATTTTTTATTTCTTTTCGAATTTGTGTAATTAGCTTTCGAAATCCTTCTATGAACTGTTGCTTGGTACCATCAAGAAGGTACATATATGTTCATAAGTTTATTATGTTGCTTGGTTATACTAACTTTTGTTAGTGCACTTCGTGTGTGTCCCTAGCTAGTGATCGGTCTATAATAGTCGTAGGCATGATTGTATAGCGTTTTAGGGTTGCATTATAGTGTTTTTATAGGCTTAGGGGTATTTTGGGAATTAATTATGTAAGATACACCTCCTTAGTTATCTCATACATGTGCCCCCACATGTATGAGATTCATACATGTACCCTCTACATGTATGAGTAAGTGTGCAATATAGGGAGGTGTATTTGTTCTACTATAAATACCCCACCCCTTAATCATTTTGTAACTTTTGCCAAACTTTTGCCCATTCCAATACAAGTGCAATCCTTTGTGTATGTTTTTGTATGTGTGCTCTTATATTATTATTATTATTATCTTATCCTTAAACACCCACCTATAACAACTAACCAGATCGTTGATTCCGCCCTCGATCCAATACGCGCGATATTCAATTCTTGTGTCGATCCTACAACATTTGATTCTGAATTTAGTTATGAATAGGTTTTGTAATAAAACTCATCTTTGTATTATGTTATGAGTATACACCTATTCAGATGGGTTATATTTGATCAGATGGTTTTCATATCAACAGATAGTGGCTGTATGTTTATGTTGTTTTTGTTATTTGATCATATATAATTATATATAATAGTCAAAATATAGCCTCTTCTAAATATAGTCCATAAATACTAAAATTGACCAAATTGACCAGACTACCAAGACCTACGTTTATATTGAAAGCACTATATCATAATGGATCTTTTTGTACTATTTTACTTTTCACTTTCACAAATGCAAGACATATTACTAATGCTAAGATCACAAATGTTTCCATTCAAATATCTCTCTCTCTACTATCTGAGATCACAGAGGTTTCTCTTCAAAGTACACCCATACCACTTTAGTGAAATTTCTGAACTCTTTAATTCTTGATTTAGATAACATAAAACGTTATCAAAAGTTTTAATTTAAGCAACCTCTATTCCCTTGGGACCTGAAACAACGGGCTCGTACAAACTGGGTTAAACTTGGTGATGACAATACGAGTTTTTTCCACAAAATGATTAAAATCAACTTGGCGAGGTGTCGGTTGAATGGGCTGAATATTCATGGCGTTTGGGTTAAGGACCCGGATGTGATTAAAGATGACATATGGAGGTGGTTTCGAAAGCAGTTCTCTGAACCAATGAGGAGGCGACCGAGTTTTATTAATTATGGCCTTCCTTTTATTGCTGCGTCTATATCGGAGGCTTTGGTTGCTCCTTTTTCGCCTTCTGAAGTGTCAAGGGCTGTCCGTGATTGCGATGGCGACAAGTCTCCAGGGCCTGACGGGTTCACATTTAAATTTTTTAAAGCTTATTGGAACCAGCTTCAACCGTTTGTTATGAAGATGTTGGAGGGTTTCCACAGTTCGGGGGAGGTTTCAGAGTGCTGTAATTCGTCATTTATTGCTCTCCTGCCGAAAGTGTCTGACCCCAATAATATTGGTGAGTACCGGCCTATCTCGTTAATTGGTTCTTTGTACAAAATTATTGCAAAATTTGTGGCGAATAGGTTGAAACCGAATCTGGGCGACCTTATTTTCTGTACTCAGTCTGCCTTCGTCGGGGGTCGTAATATCTTGGATAATCCCCTCATAATTAGCGAGCTGATTTCTTGGAAGAAAAAGAATAAAGAGAAGATGATGATATTCAAGGTGGATTTTCAAAAAGCATACGATTCCCTTAACTGGAAATGCCTTTTACAGACGTTACAGTTTATGGGATTCCCGGCCCTTTGGATTAAATGGATAAAGAGCTGTTTATCTTCTGGGAAAGGTTCGGTCCTGGTTAACGTTCGGTCCTGGTTAACGGTTCTCCGACTAAAGAGTTTTTTTTTCAAAAGAGGCTTGCGTCAAGGTGACCCCCTGTCGCCGTTTCTTTTCATTCTGGCGATGGAAGTGTTAGTGATGCTTATGAATCGGGCTGTCAGTTTGGGTATGTTTTCTGGAGTTCAAATTCCGAATGGCGGCCCGTGCATTTCTCACCTTTGCTATGCCGATGACGTCTTGTTCGTTGGGGAATGGTCTTCTCAAAACATTCGGAATCTTAGTCGGTTTTTGAGGTGTCTTCAATTGGTTACGGGGTTGTCTGTTAATAAGCGAAAAAGTGTCTTGTATGGTGTCGGTGTGGATATGGAAGAGGTGAGCGACTTGGCTAAGATCCTAAACTGCAAGGAAGGCTCGCTTCCATTTACCTACCTTGGAATTCCTATTGGAGTGAATATGAACCGGATTTCTCATTGGAAACTGATTCTTGATAAGTTCAGCTCGAGGCTCTCTCATTGGAAAGCTCGGACGTTGTCTTTTGCCTGAAGAGTTACTTTGGCGAAATCGGTGCTTGGAAGTTTGCCTTAGTATTTCCTCTCGCTTTTCAAAGCTCCCATAGCGATTGTGAATAAGCTTGAAAGTATTCGCCGCGACTTTGTGTGGGGTAAAGTTGGTTCGAACCACAAAATTAGATGGGTGAGGTGGTCAAAGCTCGTTAAAGCCAAAAAGTTGGGTGGTTATGGTATCGGGAGTATCCGGGACTTCAACTTGGCTATGCTATTAAAATGGTGGTGGAGGATTAGGGAGGATCCTACGCAGCTGTGGGCTGTGGTAATTTGCTCGCTGCATAAATCCAGGTTCGACCAGTTGGTGGTTCCTCTTAATAAGTCTATAACCGGTGTTTGGAAGAACATTGTCTCCATGGGTGCAGAATTTAATAAAGAGGGTATAAACGTCTCAGATAGATTCAAAGTTACTGTGGGGGATGGCTCTCGAACCAGATTTTGGAAAGACTCCTGGCTCGGCAATGGCACGCTGATGAACATGTATCCGAATCTGTATCGGCTTGCGAAAGACAAGAATGGGTCGGTGGCGGATCATATTCGCTATAGAGGAAATGTTATTCTGTGGGGGTGGAATTGGATTAATGAGCCCTCTTCGCAGCAGGAGTGGATTACTGTCGGAGAGCTGATGGGTATGCTTCATAACATCAACCTGGCGTCCGGGAATGATGCGTGGAAATGGGTCAATGAAGAGGGGGTGGGTTATTCGGTTAAGGAGGTGAGAAAACAGTTGGATGTGGCCAGGAATGGAGACAATACTGATCCTCCGTTTGTGTGGAATTCTTGGGCTACGGCAAAAGCGAACTTCCTGCTATGGAGAGCTAATAGTGGTAAGGTTGCTGTAAAGTTGGCACTGGTTGGTCGCGGAGTGCCGGTTACTAATACTCTTTGTGACAGATGCGGCGTGGTAGACGAAGATGTGAACCACACTTTTGTTTCATGTTTGTTTGCTAGAAGCATATGGTGGAGTATTTTTAGATGGATACGCGTTCAATGGCCTCCTAGGATGGATTCAGTTGAAGATCTACTGCAAGTGGTGCTGAAAGTGACGGGGAGTAGAAGATGGAGGAAGCTTATTCTCATGGTTGCTATGGCTACAAGCTGGAAGATTTGGCAAGCGAGGAACGCGGCGGTTTTCGACGGTAACTTTATTACGGTTCAGCGTACGGTGGATGCGATTAAAGAGGAGGCGTTTTTGTGGGTTCGTCATAGAGCCAATGGTCACTCAATTTCTTGGGATGATTGGGCGAACTTTAATGTTTCCAATTTTGTGTAATTGGTGGTGTTGCTTGTCTGTGGTCCTCTAGTTTGGGGCTGTGTTTTGTCTCCTTTGTGTTTGCTTTCCAGCAGCTAGCTGGTTTAGGAACAAATCTCATCCATCCATATTCAATGGCATGATGGTAAATATGATAAACATTATTTAACTTTTTAATTAAAGCAAGGGGTAATGTTGTCTTTTTGTATTTGAGTTTTAATAGGTTATTTAGTATACATTGTAACTGACAAAACACCACAACTAACATAATTTGTGCGATTATTCTATACATCAAACAAGGGGAAGAAATGCACATAATAACGATGATCGACAATTATACAGGTATGTATCAAGATCCAAAAATTTTTTTTATTTCCTTTAATCGATCGCTTATTGTGTATAAAATTTTATTCCTTTATAAATCGACTTTTATGTTTTTTGGGTTTGAAAAAATCTGATTAATCGTTTAAGGGTTTGATTGTTTATGTTTTAGTGTTTTGGCGATCGCATTGTTTATGTTTTAATCAACGTTTTGAAAACCGGACCGGACCGGCCGGTCCGGCCGGTTCAACCGGAGTCCGGCAGTGCTAGCGGTTCGGTCATGCCCTTCGGACCGTGATGTGAAGCAACCGGCCGGCCAGACCAATGGCCGGGGGTTGAACCGTAGAACCGGCTGAGATAATGATCGGGCCGGTGTGAAAAGATACGAAAAAAATATTTCCGGCAAAGGAGGGTTACCCGAGTCTGAGCTACTATTTTTTGTTCTTGTTAACCTAGTAAACAACGAAGAAGTGTGTTCTCTCATACAACTAGATGATGAGTTTTTAAACTTGTATATAGAATAAAAAATTGTCTTTTTACTTTTCCGGTCAGTGATGACAGCTAAGGCACCTAGCATTCTAGCATTACTTAAATATTTGAATTGTGATATAATTTTCAAACGGCAACACTTAAAAATTTAAATTGTAATTATAATTTTTTTATTGTTTATTTTGTTAAGTTAGAAAAAAAGTTTATATATAATTTGTTATCTTGTATTGTTTCATGGTTTTATTTAATATATATATATATATATATATACACACACACATATATTCCGGTTCTTAAATCCGGTCTATCCGGTTCTTAAATCCGGTCTAACCGGTTCGACCGGTCCGACCAGTGAACCAGTAAGAAGACCGGTTCAACGTCCGGTCCGGTTATAAAAACATTGGTTTTAATCCATATATTAAGGTTGTAAAATTGTTGTTTCTTTATAAAAGGGTTTCTGAAACCCTATTAAAACAACCTAGGTGTGTAATTTACGATCATCGAATGTGGTACAACTTTTAATATACACCATCGTATATTGAGTGTAAAAATTTCTAATATATGCATTAGCTATACATTGATGTATACAAACATAGACTTTATGAGCACAACAGTGTGTATATAATGTAAAAATTCCTTGTACATTCTATATACACCAGTGTATATAAAATGTACACCAAATGAATACACCAAACGTTTTTTACGTAGGTTTTGGGGTATTCAATTGTACACATAGAATATACATCAGTGTATATACTTGACACTAATGAATACACCAAACTTTTGTACATCAGTGTATATTCAACTGTACACATAGAATATACATCAGTGTACATTTTATATACACTGGTGTATATAGAATGTACAAGTGTATATAAAATATGCACATTGGTAACGTATGGATTAAGTATTCATTGGTGTATATAATTGACTATATGATTAAAAAGCATGTTTAAATTCAGTATACACTATTGTGAACTATATGTTTTGTGTGTATTTTATTTAGGTTTTGGTTACAAGGTGAAGTTGACAACAAGTAAATTACATAATGAATGTGCTCTAATGCTAGGACACGGAGCTTTTGAGTTTGGAGAAGGATATGTAATTTTTGGCAATGGAGCATACAATGTGGTTTATGAGTACATTAATAGGAATCCACGTTATTGTACCAACTGTGGTCGTTTGGGATATCATGACGCACGACACTGCCCTTTAAAAAAATTTGGTTTTAGTATTTGATTGAAACGATGTTCAATTTTTTTTTATTATGTATTTGTTTACCTAATAATAAAAGTACTGTTTGTTTTTCTTGATGTGTTTTCTGCTATTATTCACTGTCGTATATTTCTTCTTGCATACACAATGATGTTGAAGTTGAATATTATCATGATATACATTGGTGCATTGTTAATGGGTTGTAGGTATGTTTTAGGGCTTTTATAATAATGTGATTGTACATGCAATGTGTTGTTATGGTTTGTGCGATTTAGCCGATGTTGGTTGCACATAATGTGCGATTGTGATTCTGATTGTACACCATTGTATACCTATACATAATGTGCGATTGTGATTTTGATTGTACACATTGCATGTATATTCATACTTTTACAATTATACATCAGTGTATAGTCCAACTAGTACTATAAAAACAGTGTACTATACCATAAGATTCAACAAATATATGTCGGTGTATATTATACTTCACAATTATACATCAGTGTATAGACCTACTAGTTATACACAGACATTCTATAGAACCATCAAATTCAACAGTATACATCAGTGTACATTATAGATTTAATTATATTAACAGTGTATACAATATATGAAATTCAACATATATACATCAAAGTATATTACGTATCCTCATGCTTAAAATCGTTTGACATCATAAAATTCAACCAACTTTACACCAGTGCATCATGTGTATTATACATCAGTGTATAATGTGTAAAACATTAATAACTAAAAAAATACGAAATAATAAATTTGCTGGACGAGGAACCTACAACAGGAGTCCAATATCTCGTCCCACCAGGAGACTCATATACTTTGCTGGACGAAGAACCTACAATAAACAAATGCACATTAGAACTTAATTAACCGAACTTTAGTAAACAATAACGTCAGACATTACATTTTAAATAATTAATATACGCCTGTGTATATTACTGTTATTTGTTTATGTACGCTTAAAAAAATCTTAGTATATCATTGCGCTTAAGCATATATACACTGGTGTATAATAAAACACTAAACTAATATACATCAGTGTATAGATGAATGTTAGTGTATCTGTATGCTTCAACATGATCTGAATTATACATCGGTGTACGTATGAAAATTGTATAACTCTTTGTACGTATGAAAACTGCTATATCGCAACATGATCTGAATTATACATCGGTGTATAATTCCAAAAACTAAACTAATATACGACAGCGAATAATTGTATAACTCTTTGTACGTATGAAAACTGATATAACGCAACATGATCTGAATTATACATCGGTGTATAATTCCAAAAACTTTGTACGTATGAAAAATTTTTGTACGTAAAAAAAACTGCTCTGTCTAATACAAACCTGCTGTTTCGCAAAAACTGAAACCCTAATTGCGAACAAAAAGAAATTAAAAAACTAAAAAAACATTACACAAATACCTTAATTCTCAACACTATTTTGCAAAAAAGGTTGTGATTGTGTATCATGATCCTCAATATCGTGAGAAACTGATTGAATGTTTTCATGTATATGATTATTATCCATCACTTGTTTATCTTAATCGATTGAAGCCGGGTCTAATGAATCGTACGTGATGTTGATATTTTGGAGGAAGGCAATTGAGTGATATTAGGAGGAAGTTATGAGTGATATTAGGAAGGCATCGATGGTGATAAACATTCCATTTTTAAAACTTTTTTTTTAATTAAAATATAAATCATAATTGTTCAATTACAATCCTACCCTTAGATAAAGATTAAAAGATGTATGACTCAGATTGGTTCCTAAGTTTCTAACTAGTACCTTGGTTCCTAAATGATCTTTTTCCTATATATATATATATATATATATATATATATATATAGAAGTAATGCAGTTCAAAAAAAAAAGAATCCAACCCTCACCTTTAGGCAATATAGAATGCAACAAAATAAGGACTTTATTTTTTCAGACTCGAACCCTCACCTTTACACAATATAGACTGCAAAAGTGCACCCATGCTCTCACGTATACCTATTTTGGTGAAGTTAGACAGCAAAAAGAAGAGAACCATTAATACCCATTTTTTCTGTTTTGGTGAGATCTGAACCATTTTATTAGAGCCTTTATTTGCAGCTTAAATCTCTATTTTGGTGAGATTTGAACCATTGGTCTCGCCACCGACTCTCAAAACGGCCTTCGTTTTTCACCCTCGCTCTGATCACACACAAACTCACAAATATATATAGTATATAAAAATGTTGGTTCAGGCCCCTAATATTAAACACACAACTCACTGCTTAAACCTTCTTTATTGAAATTGAAAGGAGTACAAAAATAGAACCTATCTACTGCTATATTTATACACTAAACAAACAAATAAAACATATGCCAACTAAAGCCACGTCTCCTTAAAACTAGGTAACAACTCAAACGGTCAGCTTGCTCCATGCTTCCACTTCTGTTTTACTTGGTCAAACTACACTAATTCTGCAACAACCTAACTAACCCGTTAATGCTACTCGGTTTCAACCCGTACCCATTCGACTCGACATTGACCCGATCAAGATTATTTCCAACATTCACCCCCTTAATCTTGATCTCGGGTTTCTCGCTACTTTCTCGCTTATTTGCTCGTTTCCAGCTCGCTTCTTCCTAAAGCACTTGCTTGGCTGTTTTCTTACTCAACTGTTATAGCAGCCCCATACCTCTGTCACTCGATATTATTTTGTTACTAATTCAGCACCGAAACAGCCCCGAAACGAGCCGTTTTATCACCCGTCGTCTCAAACTCGGACTTTATCTCTTGATCCTTACGAACTTACGAACCACAAAGATTCGTTGCTCTTGTTCGCCTTCACACAAATGACTTCTTTCTCGCTTTGGTTTCCTTACTCGACTTTTCATTTAATTGATCGGTTCACATAGATCCATACTCTTGTTCTCATCTTCACTCAAATCTGCCACAAAAGAAATAAACACCTTTTTACAGTATATAATCACCAAAAGCAAACATACCATTTTGTTTTGCTTTTCCCTTTTATCGTACTAAACATTATTATCCTTTAGATTCTCAAAATTCAAACCCAAAAGTCATTTCATCACACTTGCTTTGTATGATGATGACAGACCACCCTTTAAGAATTGGATTTGATTTGATTTTGCAAATTCAACATCTCTCCACAAGTTCACGTTATCTTCTTGTTCTTTTTCACGTGGATTGATATCCAACACACAACACTGCCTCCTTCAATCATATTCACACAAATCTTGACATATGGGTCACACAAACCCAACTCCAATAATCAGCAAATACCCACAAGTTCTTTCTTTTGTTCACACAGAACTTCGATCCAACACACGTCTATCTTTTCCTTCGATTCTTTCTCTTTACTGCACCACAAAGGTTGTCTTCTCTTTATCACAACTCCTCAAGTCACCCACACACGCTTGCAGGTTAGTCTTTTATCACACAGATCTGAGTTTTTCTGGCTTGATCACACCGTACCTCCTTCTTTATTAAGTCACCACTAAGGTTTTGATCGTCTTCACACAGATGCTTCGCACACAACTACTTCTTGATTTCCTTTACACCACACAGGTCTCCTCTTCACACAGAATTTGGATTCAGCCACACAGATTCCTCCCCACTCGATCACACAGATCGATTCAGATTCGGATCACATAGATACGATTGCGCTTTTCACCTATACAGGCTTCACACAGATGCCTCTTCTTTTTCTCCGTTGGCTCACATAGGGCCGGGTGTGTTCAGGTCACTCCGAACCACTCCCTGATCACTAAGATCTTTTCTACTCTTTCGGGTTCACTAAGAACGCTTTCAACTCTTGACACCGCCTCAACACGGCTGGCTCAGAACCGCGTTCACCTCTCTTCATCTTCTAGCTGGTTCACACAGAACCTCCTTTTCTCAGCCTCGCAGTTTATAGGGCTGCACCCCTCTTCTCCGAACCGACTCTCAAAACGACCAACACCGGCTTTACCCGCTCTGATACCAAATGTTGGTTCAGGCCCCTAATATTAAACACACAACTCACTGCTTAAACCTTCTTTATTGAAATTGAAAGGAGTACAAAAATAGAACCTATCTACTGCTATATTTATACACTAAACAAACAAATAAAACATATGCCAACTAAAGCCACGTCTCCTTAAAACTAGGTAACAACTCAAACGGTCAGCTTGCTCCATGCTTCCACTTCTGTTTTACTTGGTCAAACTACACTAATTCTGCAACAACCTAACTAACCCGTTAATGCTACTCGGTTTCAACCCGTACCCATTCGACTCGACATTGACCCGATCAAGATTATTTCCAACACATGTGATTGCTACAATGCCACATTCTTTGGTTATGTACTAATTTGGTTATGCTGGCTTTTTATAGTCATTTTAACTTTTAAAGATATTAGTTACTAGCTGATTACCCCGGGAGGGTCCCGGGGTTGAAAAATCTAATTTTACGTGATAACCTATTGTAAATAGCTCAAGTTAACTAACCACAAAATCTCTCAATCATTGCATGTTCATAGTATTCTAATCAGTAATAACCCATATTCCCCACAAAATCTAATTTTACGTAATAACATGAACACTTTGTGTGTTTTTTTCCTGTATGAACGAAACCCCACAAAAAATAGTCGATTTTTTCACCGTTTTTTATATAGCACTATGGTACTTGTTGGAAAGATAATAAAACACTCGTTAATTTGGTGTAATTTTTTTCTTTAAAAAATCCCGTATATAAAAGATATAAACGTTTAAAAATTATGGGAGGAAATATGAGAGAGAATTTTAAATTTATTTTTAAATTCTTTTTCCTAAAATAACTCAATTTAATTAAAAAAGGAAACAATTCAAAAACACCAAAAACTCTCCATTATGATGCCACGTGGCACTCGCAAGGAAAGGTTGAGGCCTCCATTGCACGCCACGTCAGCATATACATTTTCTTTTATATATATAGATAGATTTACCATTTAATATATTTAAATCATACCTAAAGATGAAATCCTTACATAAGATTGTCTCAAGAATATAAATCATATTTTTTTGTATCATGAAAAGAATTACTTGTTTAAATAAAATTGTTATACTTATCAATTTTAGTGTTGTATCAAAAAATAAGTACAAAGTCTAATTCGAATTCATGATGGCATGTGTGTTTTGAATAGTTCTTTTTCTATCGTTACAAATGCATTTTACTCTTTAAAATTGTCAAAGTAAAGAATAGCTCACTTTTTTTTCCAGAACCACTTGGTCATCTCCAGCCTGCCGTTCAACTAATTGACGACAACAGTTCATTCACAAAGGGAAAGTCAACGACTAAAAAGTTTTTCCAAATCAAATTGGTATTCGGTTTGAAAGTGAAGTGAAAAGAAAAAAATTGAATATTTGATTTTTAAATGTGCTTCGAATGCACCGTTCAGGACAAATTAATACTACATAGCACATTACTTGTTTATAAAATAATTGGTAAATTGATCTCATCACAATGCAACACAAATAGTTGACAATCACATTTTTAATTTTTAATTAAAAGTTCACGGGTCTACAAAATAAAAAATGAAGCCTAAGATGTTGGACTTAGCTTGGACTTTTTTATAAGACAACCAAGATTACATTGTTTTTGTTAAACTACCAATTTGGGATCCCTTTTAATAAAATATTTATTTCTTAACAACAAAAAACACTTACTTAAACCTAAGTTTAATTCTTCATCAAGATAAAGGTCACCTACATTAAGATCATTTGTTACTAACATACTTTTATCTTAGTAGAAATCCTTTACATGGTTAGTGTAAAACATAAACATATTACATCGACTTAACATTATAAGTTCGGTTAGGTCAAGGTTATATCGGTTATACAAAACTTCATAACCATAACCATAACCATAACCATAACCACTCGGTCAGTTAAAGGGCCATTTTATAACCATAACTATTGATTATGTTGGTTATCGGTTAAAAACGGTTCGTTATGTCGGTTATGGTTCGGTTATCGGCTAAAATCGATTCGTTTATCGGTTATGACGGTTAATTTGCTCACCCCTAGCGACACCAATTCTACTAAATCAAAAAACTATTGGAAAAATAAACAATAGAATAAATTTTTGTAAAATTATATACGAATAAAAAACTAACAGAAGTACTATACAATATATCACGGGAGGATTGATATACGAACAGAAACGAGTACCGTGTTGCAAATTGTCATCACCGCAGCATCGCGCGGGTTTCCTACTAGTATATATATATATATATAAACTTAATAAGAAATATAATACTAACTTGTTTGTAGAATTGTTTTAAAAAACGTTCGAGGCGTGCGTTTTGAGGCGCGCCTCGAGGCGAAATGGGAAGAAATAGTATAAGAGGCGGCGCCTCAGGGGGTATGTTCGAACGCACGCCTCATATGTTGAGGTGATAGAATCTAGATGAGGTGGAAAATCTAATAGTGGCGTTTCAGATGTGTAGTAGAGATCAAGATTACGAAATTCTAACCAGGTGTGGCGCTGAAGAAGAAAGACAGCAAATGTAGATGACGGTTGTATAAAAATTAGGTTTTCTTATGGAAGATGGAGAAGAAGTTGAAGAAGAAAGACAACACATGTAGATGACAGCTGTATAAAAATTAAGGTTTCTTATGGAAGATGGAAAAGAAGATTAGGTTTTTTTAGTTATAAAAACAACGTATGTTATGAAGACTAGTAAATTACCCCGCGCGTTGCGGCGGTTTTTAAACCTGACTAAGTACATAAAGGTAACCCAAGTTAAAAAATAATTTTTTTTACCAAAATGGTAATTTTAAATTAAAAGTATTTGATATATATAAATCAGGATATTAAGTTTTCTTTTAGTTAGTTGTAATATACAGAGAGAAGGAGATAGAATTATTGGCAAAAAATACATATATCATATGAGGTTAGACATCATGCTTTAAAGAGTTATACAATTCAACAAACAAAAAAAAGACAAAAATGTCCAATTACTACAATGTTTATAAGCTCCAACAAAGCCTAATAGAACCATCACAAACATTGCTTGTTATTATTAAATAGATGTGTAGAAGGATTTAATGAAAAGCTTGGGTTTTATTGAAATTGAATTGGGGTTTAATTAGGTGTTGGGGTTACATGTTGAAATGGATATGAAGTATGCATTACACATATATACAATGAGCATTATAGGTTGTACATAAGGGCATAAAGGGAACAAAATGACCAAATATTGAAATTTGTGAAGGGACTCTTCAACTCCCATCTTAAAAATTGTGTAAAATTACTTTCTTACCTATCACTCCTCCTTAATAAGGTAGTAGAGATATATAACATCTTACCTAAACCTTTCGATGGCATTCAATTATGTGTGTAATATTATACTAGCAGGAGCCCGCGCGTTGCAGCGGGTCTGGACGTTGTTTGGTTAATTGACTCGTTGTATGTTTTCTGGTTGATTTGAAGCGCCGTCTAAACGGTGAAGAAAGTAAGGTGAAAATATATGCCGGTTGGTTAAAGCACCTAAGTAATAATATGTTATATTCGAGCCCCTACGTGTGTTTCTCGTACAAAATTTGTTTATGCGGGCGGGATATTGTATTGTGAGCTCGCACGTTGTAGTGGAGTCGACAATTTATAATTTATAGCAGCAGGTGTTGCCGATCCTCTTTTGGTGAGCAAAATATAAACGTATTCCTTACTTGTTAAACAATCAAAATCCATTAACTAATTGTCAATGTACGAAAGTTAAACAACAAAAATCATTATAATTCTATCTAATTAAAGTTCGCACTCTAGCTATTTTTAACATGGTCAGACATCCGGTCAAATCTATGGCCACTGGTTTAGTGGTTTATCAGAGTGACTCCTTATATGTAGCAAGTAATTAAATAAATAATAAAAGCACCATCATCTTTTATTTCAACGGAAGTTACTAATTCTTAATTTTTAACCAAGATTGCTAATGTGTATAACTCGAAAACATCACTCCAACCACTACTAACAGACATAATTAACTATTCTAAATCACAAAACATGAGAGAACTTGCATTCCAAAGGAGCACCATTTGGAGCAGAAGCTCTAAAAATTCCTTTATTAGTATACAAATCAACTTCAACAGTAGGAATTCCTCTGCTATCAAGAATTTTCCTAGCCTTAATTTAGTAATCGCCGAAGGAACATCTTCACTTAGGCTATGTATCGGAATTTAAAAATTCCGTTTTAGTTTTAAACATGTTTTATGACGTGTTAAACAAAGATTTCAGATTTTGATTCCTCTACCTAACCAGACTATATTGTTAATTTTCCAATAATATAAATGGTTGCTAACATCAATAACTAACAATAACAAAACATCTAATATAAATTAACTAAGAAACTTACAATCAATATTACCTTTTAAAAAAAGTATATGCTATATGTGCTGTAACAAAGAAACAAACCGCTAAAAAGAGAAGATTTCATGAAAACAGTAGCTAAATCAAAGCAATTACCGCACGGTTAATGTGTTCTTATTGCACTCCAAAAATTTGGTTCGTAGGACCTCCAAATTCAACCACTGGCTAAGGACACACGAACATCACCTATGATTCGGCTTGTCTTCTCAACTCTGTCCATATAGAAACCATGATGCTATTGCGAAGGGTATAAAGTAGGATTCAATTGGTAAATTGAAGGGAAAAATAAATTCCGGTTAAAACCAATTAGGGATATTGAAAGAAGTACAGTGATTGAAGATGTGATCAGTCGCACCCAATGGTGGTTTAATAGTTGTTTCTGCAATGAGGAGACACTTGAAAGGAGGTGAACCGATGTGTGTATATACATAGTTAATGAGCATCTTAAAGATTAAAAGAGTAAATTAAAAAAAAAATCGTCTATTATGTTTATAGCGGGTTGGAAGTCATGTCCTTTAAAAACATAAATTAAAGAAAACGTACTTTGTATTTACAACCTTTTACATGTTACGTCATTTTACCCTAATCCAGTTATTTTTTCTCATTAAAATATGACGAATGGGACCTCATGTGAGGGTATAGTGGTGGTGGGTGATAGTGTCGGTTGGCAAAGAGTGGGGGAAGATTAAACTTTAAGGGTGACAAAAGAGAGAGTTGTGTGTATATAGTTTTATGTATTAAAAGAATATTTTTATAATAAATGGGTAAAAAGACTAATCTACCGTCACATGGGGTCCACTTGGCCAAATTTAACAAGAAAAGTTAACTGAGTTAGTGTCAAAGGACATAACATGTAAAGATTTGTAAACACAAATTACGTTTTCTATAATTTGTGTTTCTAAAGGACATGGTTTGCAATTCGCTATAAACATGAAGGACAACTTTTGTAATTTTGTCAATTTAAAAAAACAATGGTTTTAAAAAATGCATCAATATCTATATCTATACTATATTATAAAGCATTTCTCAATGACTTCTTAAAAGTTAAAAGGTACAAGTTTGATTCCTTATGATACAATACACAATGCATATAATAACTACATTTTGAGGGTAAAATTGTCTTTTAAACATCATATTTAATCAAAAGGTAATCAAGAGTCATGAGATATTTATGAGATCTCATGACATTCAATTCTACAATTATTTTAAACACATTAGATAGAACACATATAAAAACTAATTTCTAATACTACATGTTTTATTATAATCTTTTACATACAATTAGGTACTTTATAAAAGTTAAAGTTTCTATAAACCTGATAATACTATATAGAAATCGAGAAAAATTAATAATGAAATTCGTGTTTTTTTAATCATGAGATAACGATTTGAATTCTAAAATTACTACATATCGCTAATCTGATCTAAAGATTATTGAGAACCATTCGGACCGATGTTCATAACCGATTAGCCAAACGGGAACAAATGAATAATTGAAACAATCGGATTTTGAAATATCTTAATCGCAAGTTTTGGTTTTGGTTATGGCTCAAAACCGAAGTGAACCGAACAACAGCTTGTACACACCCTTAAAATCACAAATTAGAGTGTTGTGGTCTCCGCCGCAACGCGCGGGCACCCCACTAGTATCAATAACAAAAACAAAATTAATAATAAAGAGATTATAAATGAAATTTGACTTGTATTAAATTTTCGTATTAAATTTGTCTTACCAATCTAATAAAATTACATTTTTGCCCATAAAAATAAATATGAAATGACGATGTTGCCCCTCCAGAATACACTATATAGAAGTATAGATATAGATAATGAGTTTTATAAACTTAGGCCCATTCTTAAAACATGGGCTCATTCTTAAAACTTGGGCTCACTCCTAAAAATAGGAAACGTTTACTTAGCCCAATGAATTCTTGAAGTACTTATTGAAATTTTGATGTATTAATTTATTTTTAAGATATATATAATTTTTTATATTTATTTTTTTAATTCCGCCTCGGGGTTACACCTCGGTTAGCCTCGAGGCTTACGCCTCGTGAGGCGAAAGGAAAATGCCTCGAGTCTCGATTTCCTTCTTTTAAACTTTAGTTTGTTAGATGTAATTTCCAAACAAGTAACTATCTTAGAAAAGCTGAATATGTGGGAACGTGTGCCAAATCTAAAGATAACTCTTTAGCGTGATGTATAAGTTAAGGTGCTGTTTGTTTTTTTTTGAGCCAAAAGGTCTGCAGTCTGCGGACCACATCTGCAGACATCTGCAGGAGAATAGGTGGACCAAAAGCCTGCAAAGATTATTTCTTTATTAACGTCTGCACCATAACCCACCACATCACCATTCCTCCCCTATCTTTCTTTCTCCCTGTGTCTATCTAAAAATCAAGAAACAGAGTTTCAAGATTTGTTTCTTAATCATCCAGATTTGATCATTGTTTTTTATAAAAATCAAAACTTTATTCAAAACCCAAATAAGATACGGAGACTTTCTTTGATTATCTTTGATTTTTTTCATCCTTCAACAAGAAACAGAGTGTTGTAAGATTAAAAAAATGAAAAATTGTTGGATTTTGAACCAATAATATTGTTATTATTACCTATACATAAAGATATCTCTATTATGACCAACAGATTTTTTTTTTTTGCAAAGAAAACAAGCATCAAGGAAATGAGGCAATTGTTCTTCAGAGGCGGTCGACGGAAGGAATGAGGGGTTTTGACAGGGAAGAATAGGAGGGAGGAAGAAGGCACGGTGGGGGAGGAAGGAGGAGGGTGGCGGTCTATTGTGGGGAGGAAGGCGGAGTGGGGTGGCAAAAGGAAGAGGAGGGCGGTGGCAGAGGGGAGAGGAGGAGGGCAGTGGCGGTGGCAGAGGGGAGAGGAGGAGGGTGGTGGCGGCGGCGGAGGGGAGATGAGGGAGGAGGAGAAGACGAGAAGAATGAGAAGAGGAGAGGAGAGGAGAAGGTTCTGATGAAGAAGAAGGAGGACATGTTTTGTGGGAGAAGAGGTTTGGAGAAGTGAGAAGATGTGGGTAAAAGTCTGCTTGAGGAAGAGGTGATGAAGAGCTTTTGAAGAGTTATGTCTTCTAAAAAAACAAACAAGCTTCCCGCCTCAAATGTCTGCCCGCGTCTGCACTAGGGGTGTTCAACGAATCGAATAACGAATTTTCGAATTATTCGAATCGAATTTTTCGAATTTTTAATATTTTTACCTGAATTCGTATTCGATTAGTATTCGCTTAAAATTTAATTTATTCGATTCTTATTCGATTCGAATAAATTCGATTTAGTTTAAATTCACCATAAATAATAATTTGTTTTACTTTTAGTTTTAAAACTAATACAAACTCATTATTTATAAAATATAAATCTACGTAATTGATAAACAACAAAATGTCAAATACGGGAATAGTAAAGACAGTAGAGTATAGTTTGTAAGAGTTTTGTGATGTATAAGATAAATATGTAAAATATGGTTATGGTGAAAGTTGTAGAGACTATGGGTTCTTAGAGTTTGACCAAAATTTATAAGTTATGTTTTTTTTTCAATATGTATATTTGTGTATATAATAATGTGTATGTGTATAGATATATTTAAAAAAATATACATGTACAGTTTTTATTCGAATTTCGAATCGAATTTAAAATCATGAATTCGTATTCGATTCATATTCGATTTACTGGACTCGAATTCGAATTGAATCGAATTCGAATTGAATCGAATTCGAATTCTTAATAATCGAATCGAATTCTTGGTAATCTAATCGAACTAATTCGAATTTCGAATTTTTCGAATCCGAATCGAATTTTGAACACCCCTAGTTTGCACGGCCCAGACATAAGTGGCCAGAAGCACTTCTAGTAAAAAAACAAACACCACCTAACTATCTTAGAATAGTTGAATATGTCATTGTGTTAAGTTTTTTTTTTCTTAACATTTCGGTTTAAATTTCAATGAAACAGCGATGAACCGAACCCACTCCGACCGATCAAAACTCGGAACTGGTATATGTATTATCCAGCTTGTACCAATATGTTTTTTATGGCTTTCAACGATTTTTTCTTTTGCAAATATCACGATTTTATTTTTTTGGTTTTCTATTTCAGGTGCTATATTGAGTTTCAGTAGCGTATAAATATTATAACAAACCGAATCAATACTGACTCAACTTCCGCCTAGACGCGCGTGGCAATTCTACTAGTTAGACTTAAAAAGGAAGTTTTACATAAAATCAGAACAAATACTCATAATGTCCAAAATATATATTTAAACTGAATGAGATATATGATACTACTCTTTAACCTTACAAGTTAAGTATCATATTCTTTGTTTTATCTTCTTCCACAGCCAAGAGTTGCCACCTTGCGGAGTCGTAATTCTTAAAGGTTAAAGGGGTAAAGCAGCAAGGGACCCGCAAACACATATGTATCGGAAGCTAACAAAATACTTGGAGTGCTAATGAACGAAGTCACTTTCTTATGAAGATAAATAGACATGTCTTCTCTTTAATTAATTTTCTATCAATCTTTGCATGTGAAGTGCTTCATTAATCTTGTTGTGGTTCTACTGTAATATTTTCGTCGTAATTTTACATGTTTTTTGTTTATCTTAAACACGATTTGAAGTTGTCTATTGTGTTCTTTTTTGTAGAAGAAATAAAATAAGCCAATGGAGATAGGTGGTTCATCGAATGCAACTGATGTTTCTGCAACAACAAAAGACCTGAAATTTATGATGGAATCAAGTGTTAGCGTCTCAAACTTTGTTTCAGTAAAGCTTTCTGACCACAGCAACTATAAAATCTGGAAGGCTCAGCTGCTTTGTCTCATAAAGAGTCAGGCCTTGCTTCACTTCATTGATGCTGAACATCCTTTTCCAGGGGATAAGGGTATGACTGCGCAATATGACGAACTTGTCAAAGGTTGGATTTTCGGTTCTGTGAATGAAGAAGTGCTCAAGGATTTGGTTGACTTGGGTACGGCACAAGAGGTATGGATGAAACTAGGATCCCTCTTTAATCAACCAACAAGTAATACGGAAGGTACGTAGTCGATTAACTAGCACATATTTCATTTCCTGTAGCAGAAAGACGACCGGTTTAATCTGAATTATATTTAAATTATGAAATGCAGCTGATTCATCAAATGCACTTGGCGTTTCTGCACCAGATGCTATTGCACCTGTTATTTCTGCAATGAGAGAAGACCTCAAGTATCTTCAGGCTTTAAATGTTGACGTCTCCAACTTTGTTTCCGAGAAGCTTGAGGACGAAAGAAACTATTATACCTGGAAGAATGAGATGCTTAGCCTCATACGGAGTCATGAGTTGCTTCACATCATTCATGACAAAGCTCGTCTTCCATGGGATGAGGGTGTCGACCCCATGACTCAAAAATATGACAGCCTTGTCAGAGGTTGGATTTTGAATACTATGAACGACAAGCAGCGCGATGAATACCGAATCTACCGATCGGTGCAATTAATGTGGAAGAAGCTAGAATCAACCTTTACATATCAACCTGAAACAAGCGATAGTGATGCACAAGGTACGTAATCAATTAACTATACACAAGGCAATGTAACTTGACATTTGGTATGGCCTAAGTATTAGTTCAATTACTGAAACAAGAATAAGCAAACTAGTCCTACTAATATAATCCACGTTCTCCCACTTTTATGCAACTACTTAAAAGTCCATTTTCCATATCGTTTCCAACAAACTCAGACAACCTTAGAACAATTCTATACCTGTGACATGTTAACGTTTAGCTTGTTATAACCCCCGCTGATACAGATCCATAGCTTCACCCTGTAAAAAACTACCCGACTTTGACCCGTACTCGACCTGAACCAACCCGAAACATCAAAGATTATACCCAACAATTCAAATCAATGGAACAATTTTATTTGCCTTCTGAATTTATATCATTTCAGGGATACTGGAATGCAATGCAGATGATTCATCAAATGCAACAGAAGACTTGAAATATATGCAGCTGAAATCAAACGTTAATGTCTACGACTTTGTTTCGGTCAAGCTTTCTGGCCGCAGCAACTATAATATCTGGAAGGATCAGATGCTTCGCTTCCTACAGAGTCACAACTTGCTTCACATCATTGATGAGGAAACTGATTCTGATGAGGATGGCCCCATGACTCAAAAATATGATAGCCTTGTCAGAGGTTGGATTTTGAGTACTATGAACGACCAAGAGCGCCGTAAATTCCGAATTTACCGATCGGTGAAATTGATGTGGAGCAGAGTAAAGTCGACTTTTGGTAGGGTTCGAGTAACTTGCTTCCATGGACAGTTTTTATTTCGCTTTTGAATTTGTATATTTTTGAAATAACGAAATGAAATGCAGATGAAACAGAAGACTTGAATTACATGGAAGCCTCAAATGTTAATGTCTCCGACTTTGTTTCCATGAATCTTTCTGATGACAACAACTACAGTATCTGGAAGGCTCAGATGCTTTACTTTCTAGAGTGTCGCAGCTTGCTTCACATCATTAATGAATATTGTTTTGAAGAACATAAATATCACGAACTTGTCAAAGGATGGCTTTTATGTACTATGAATGATGAACTGCTCAAGGATTTCCCAGCCGACGACTATGTCAACATGTACAGTGCAAAAAATTTATGGGACAAACTAGAATCCCGCTTTACAAAAGGTACGTACTCCATTAATTGCCATAGTATAGAAATGCAGTAACTCTACTTTTGGAAGGGTCCACCACTAATTTGCATCATTGAAACCTTCTTTTGACTTTAAAATTTATATTATTTCTGAATTATTGAAATGAAATGCAGGTTATCCAAGTCATGAACCTGTTCTATCAGCATCAACACAAGACCTGAAATATACGCAAGCATTAAATGTTAACGTCTCCAATTTCGTTTCAGTGAAGCTCTCCGGGCGCAACAACTATGAGATCTGGAAGGGTCAGATGCTTTGCCTGATAGAGAGTCCACTACTAGAAAAAGGGCCTTCCTTGACACTTTTTTATGACATACCTCATTTAATGACATGCAAAAGTGCATGTCATAAAAAAAATGTCATCTTTGATAAATAATGATAATTTCTTGACGTTTTTATACGCGTGTCAATAATTTTCCGTCATAAATAAAAAAGCATGACGGTTTTAAAATTAACGTGTCATGGTTTTTTGTCATCAAAATTTAAATTCCCTCCACTCTTGTGCCTCTTCATAAACTCTCTCTCTCTCATCACTAACTCCTGAAGTCTCACCTCTCTCTCTCACTCTCTCTCTCTCTCTCTCTCTCTCTCTCTGACCATCTCACCACCACCCCCTCTCTCACATTTAGACCGTTCATTTTCGATCCAACGTTTCAAACTTCTCAAATCTCTATTATTTTATTCTTAAATCTCTCTCTCTCTCTCTCAAACATCTCATCTTTTCCATCTTCTTCCATCAAAACCCTTTTTCATCTTCTTCCATCTCCAGACAACAAAATTGATTCAGCCAGATGTTACGGTTGAAGGCGGCAGAGCGTCCACCACCTCCCTCGGCGTCCTCCCTCTTCTCTCCGCCTTGACCGGTACGTCGTCTTTGATTTCGAATACGATGAAGCCTCCATTTACAGATCTGACATGTATGTTTTAGCAATTATTTGGGTTCGAATTCCAAAATTTTCACTTAGTTTTGTGTAAATCTTCAGCTTCGCTTCATGAATTACGGCTCGATTTTCAATTGGTTTTGGGTAAATTCTTACAATCTGCGGTATGGCGCTTTGATAGTTTATATTCTAGGGTTTTGCTTCTTGAATTAGGGATTTTTGTGGGTTGTGTTGTTAATGGATTTGATAGTTTGGTTGGTTATAATTAGGGATTTTATGGGTTGTGTTGTTAATGGATTTGATAGTTTGTTGGTTGGTTATAATTTTGCCTTCATACTATGCAAATCATTTTTTTTTTGCCCATTAAAATGATTTACGCTTTTTTTTTGTGCAGCATTTGTATATATGTGTTCATAATCAAACCTTGATTGACGTTGATGTTCATAGATATTGTTGTTGTTTGTTAACTCTTTATTCTCTTTGAACTTTGCGCTGAAGTATTAACATGAAATTTTAACCTATTTATTTGAATTGTTAAACCAATCATAATCTAAGAAACAAATAGATTGATGCATTGTATGACTTTGCCAATGAGAAAGGCAAGAATTTATATTTTAACAACATTTTTTTGAAGCTAAACCTTTGTGTGTATACATTAATTCTTATTTTAAGTATATACTCATCTAATCTAGAAAGTCAAGTTTTGTCCCTAACTCTATACGCAGGCAGAGATGTTAGCAAGGTTATAAATTTGTTATTG
This sequence comes from Ambrosia x helenae, assembly GCA_030844895.1. NCBI lineage: Eukaryota > Viridiplantae > Streptophyta > Magnoliopsida > Asterales > Asteraceae > Ambrosia > Ambrosia x helenae. The sequence goes on along the minus strand of CM061227.1, from coordinate 4,379,727 downwards.
TTCCTTTAGTAGAAAGATCTTTGCAATCTGAACTAGAGGCTATTGCTAATCCAGAAGGAATAAATTATATGTAAAAAATTAATAATACTCAAAAGGTCATTGTTCTTCCTATCTGTTACAAGCTACATATGCCCTGATGATGAGGCTATTAAAATTGATGCAAGTTGTTTGCTAATGAAGCTATAAAGCTGCAACTGATCGATGTGATTTGTTACTTTCCGCTAACCACTGTTTCTCTTTTCTTTCCGCGAGTCAAATTATATAGGAAACCAGATTCTAACGGAACGTTTACAGTTAAGTCGGCCAAGCATCTTCTATACACTTCTTTTTTTTTCAGCCGGGTACTCCGATCATTAAATGGAAGGGCTGGGTCCCTCTCAAGTGTAAAATAATGGTCTGGAGAGTCGTGAGAGACCGTCTTCCGACTCGGGTGGAATTAGCGAAACGTGGTGTTAATCTGTAGGTTGATTCATGCGTTTTCTGTCAATCAGATCGTGAATCAGCTATGCATTTGTTCTCTGGTTGCGTTTTCTCTTTAGAGGTTTGGAGCAGAATTTTTGCTTGGTGTCGTTTGGGTCCCTTCTTCGCTTACGACGTGAAAGATGTATTGTTCGCTGCAGAGTCACAACCCCTGCCAATGCCACCAGTAAGTTCTATTTAAGCATTTATTTTCTAATAATTAAGTGTACATTAACCTGCAGAAATACTAATCAATGGGTGTGTAAACTTTTTATAGGTTTTGTTTATGTCTATGGATACATACCTGCAAGGTTTATTTGTTCTTGCTAATCCATCATCAGAAGTACGGAAATTGGTAAATATCTCTAGCCCTTGTCCTTATGGTTTATTGTGACGTTGGAATTTAAAATTTTAACCTTTTTAGCTTCATATTTAGACAACGCCCCACTTACGGTGTGCGCATATAATGTCAAACATGGCTTATGCTGACGATGATGAGTCACTGCTTGATGCAGAGGTCAACTCATCATCATCATACTCTCTGCTCGAAAGTCGTGGCAGAATGATTCTGCGACCCAGATCAGCCAATTCAGCAGCTTCCACCCCTGCGTTTATGTCCATTTTCCAGTCCCACGCCCAACCCAGCCCCAACTGTAAAACCCGGTCTGCAACTGTAGCGAATTTATTTCGTTCCAGCCTGAATAGTGCAGGAAAGACCTCCGCGGGTCTCGTTCATGGGTTGGCGGGTTGAACCCGAACACAACATGAACCAAAAAATCATGTCACGTGCATGAACTTGCACACGACACATGTGTTCACAGGTCACGAACATGAGACGAACCCGAAAATCATGTCATACAGATGAATCTAAACACGACAAGTGCATTCACAGGTTGACACGAACACTTCAAAGTTTCTTTTGCATATTAGTACTTTAAGGTTCTAAATTTAGATATATTTCTTATGTTTTTGAAGCAATTATGTTTTAAACAATGCAGTTTACTTTGAAGCGTTCAAATTTTTGCACAAAAAATACCCCAACATTTTAAGTTATTATATATAGCGCATTTCAAAAGGCGAAACAGATAAATGAGATAAATGAGTTAAATAGGCCAACTAGCAATGCAGATGAAAGAAGGTGTGTTTAGGTGCATCATGCAATTACATATGTAACTGTGTTCATTTTTTCTCTTCAAAAGCAATCGGGTTCATAGTCGGGTTGGACAAATCAATCGGGTTCATAGTCATCCTAAGTGTATTCAAGTGGATAAATCTTCCAAAATAGTTTCGCTAATAAAGTTTGCTTATTGTTGCAACAAGATTTTTCATGGTGACGCAATAGAGCTCGCCTTTAGTAAAAAGAAGATTGAGGCCAGAAAGAACTGGCTTCGAGCACTTCAGGTTTGGAGATTCCATGATTAAAAACTATATTGTTTCTATGACAAATTAATAATATTAATACCTATTTTTTTTTTTCAGAATGAAGCAACCCTTGCATCATATGCAGCTATGGGATTCTTCTCCACAACTTGTCAAAAAGCTTTTTAAGGTACATATAAGGCCCTTCAATTTTGATCTCTATTATTGCTTTGTCATACACTAGATACTTAAGATCTGCTGATGTTGCCAGGACTCACCATTTCTTAATTTGTGTTTAACTTCGAATTTTTGGCTTGTCCATTATAAATGCAATAAGGAAATGTTTAAGTATCGTAGTAGCCAAATTAGGTCCATTATTTTGCTTCTTAGATCACATTAGCGATGCGCTATGATATATGTAAAATAATTGGCCGGCCTCGACTAATGTATTAATTTTATTATTGTCTTAGGTTGGGGAGGAGCGAATTATTACAGGGATGAGGACATGGATGTCGTTCGTGAAGAATGGTCAAGCTACGCCGTGACATTTATTTTCAAATGATCGAAGCTTGTTTGAAGGCAATGTATTGCCAATACAATATTTTTGTAAACGTTAAACATTGTATCGGATTGGTTTGTAATTTGATAAATATGTATTATATATAATGAAATGACGTTTTTGTTATTAATTTGCTAATTATTTTGCATATAATAAAATGGCTATAAATCCAGGAGGGTAAATATGTAATTTTACAGGAATTTTTTTTTTTAGATTAATAAATTATGACACGCAAAAGAACGTCATAAAATTCTGTCATAAATTTCTGTCATAATATGTGTCGAAAAAATGTCAACAAAAACCGTCATAAAAATGCGTGTCATTAAAAAGTGTCATAATATGTGTCAATAAATGATGTCATAAATGTGTGTCATAAGCAGATGACACGCGAAAATATGTCATCTTAAATTTATGACACCGCCATCCTTGACGTTTTTTTTCTTGTCATCAGACCCTTTTCTTGACACGCAATGCGTGTCAAGAAAGGCCTTTTTTCTAGTAGTGGTCAAAGGTTGCTTCACATCATTGATGAGGAAGGTGGTTATGAAGAGGGTAAATATAACACCCTTGTCAGAGGTTGGATTTTCAGTACTCTGAACGAGCAACTGCTCAGCGATTGCACATACTACACATTCGCAAAACATATCTGGGCAAAACTAAAATCAACCTTGGATCCAGCAGAACGTGATAGCGATAGTAAAGGTACGAACTCCATTAACTAACTTGAACGTTTTGATTGGCCGTAGTAGAATGTGAGTTGACTAACTTGCTTCAGTGGACTGTTTTTTATTTGTCTTTTGAATTGAATTCCATTTCAAATATTTAAATTAAATGATTCAACAGACCCATTAGGATTTAAGATCATAATAGAATCGATAAGAGACTCTGGATATAGAAACAGAGAGTTCCAATATTTAAATATTAAAATATCGAAATGAAACGCAGATGAAACGTCACCAGGATTTGAATTCAGCCGATCAGAATTTGTAAGAGTTCCAGAAATAGAAGACACAGACAGCAGCAAAATAAAGAAAGAGTTGTTCGAAGCTGCAGTTGAAGGGTGTTGGTGGAAAGCAAAATCCATATTAAAAATCCATCAAAATGCAGCCACACAGGCCATCACTACAACTGGCGACACAATCCTTCACTTAGCAGTTGAAGCGGGCCACAACTATTTCCTTGAAAAACTGCTTGACTTTTTAAAAGACGGAGAAGACATTGAAAAGAAAAATGATAAGGGTCGAACAGCCCTACACATTGCTGCAGCGGTTGGTAATACACACGCAGCCCAACTCTTGGTTCAGAAGAGGTCACAACTGCTACAAATTCTAGACTGTGACAAAGACTCACCATTCGATATTGGCTATACCAATGAGAAGCTCAATACATATGCATATATGTTGAAATCTGCAATAACATCTGATTTTGACACCCATTCAATCGATGATAAAGAATTTGCTATCATGTCTGCTATTATAACAAAAGAATATGGTGAGTAGTGATACTAAGGGTGGTAATCGTGTCAAATGATGCATTTCGAGCTGGTGGGTTAAACTAATGAACCCCCAAGATGACCCATATTTGTTTTTATTCTTGTCAAAACATCAACAACCCGCTTGAAAAATCATGTAAACAGGTTGAGGGGTTTTAGATGAACTGTTATAGGTTTATTGGGATGCAATAAATGGGTTAAAAGGAATCTTAAATAGGTTGGTGGGTTAACCTTATAAAATATATTTTTTATTGTAATTATAAATGGATTGATTGATGGATATGTATAAATAAATGATTTGAAAAATGTCTATCCAAACATGTTTGTTTATTAAGTAGATTAGTCACCCATGACTTCTTGGTCTAGTGGTATGGTGTCACCCTTACAAATGTGAGGTTGTGAGTTCAAATCCTTGCATTACAAGGTTAGGTGGAAATAGGTGGTATAAATATTTTCCGTTCAAAAAAAAAGTAGATTAGTCAAAAAACCAAAAACGAAACTTAATTACTTTATTGTTGGTTTGGTGCATAAAAAGAATCACCACTCCTAGTTATTATTTAGTGTGAATTAAAGTTGGAATAATTTAAATTTCTCATACTTTCTCTAATTATGTTATGCAGATTTAGCACAGTCATTGCTCAAGAAATTTCCAGAATGTGCTAGGGAAGACGAAAGAATACTTCTGTTACTAACTATGACCTTCCCAAGTGACCTTGGCTTCACAGAATCTTTTGTCTATCCATGTGTTTTTTGCTTTCTCAAAAGAAAAAAATATCCATACCTTGTGAATACATTTATTTAGACACATTTATACAAGTATGTCTATTTTGCAGCTTTCAACAATGTCTATGAGAAAACAATCGCGAGATGTTCGTTGCTATTTCATCCTAATTTTTTTGATAAATGTGTCGATGACATCTCAAGGGTAGTGAAAATCTGTAATAACACGTGCTACAGCTGGTTGGGCAAGATTTCCATGATATATATTGGTGAGCAATCAACAATATATACACTTGACAGTAATTCCCCATGATATTACTTGACACTGGTTCGATTTGTAATTAATAAATTTTGGTTATTTCTGGTGCAGTCCCAATAGTGACACTTTATCCAATATATCAGTTGATTTGTTTCCTCATTCTGCTACTCCGTTTAGCCTTCTCTATATTGTATCTCCTTATGTGGAAGGTTTTTGCACTAACCTGTAAGTGATTACACATTATTTTAAAGATGGACACTTGTATTAATTTTCACCAATTGATCAGTTATGGTGTTATACCTTTATTTTTAAATTGTAGTGCATCCAATCAAGAATATAGAGAAGAAGAAAAAAGAGTACAAAGAAGCAAAGAAGATTTTGAGCTTAGTATGTGATCAAATGGGCACATTAAGTAGTGGTTACAAAGGCTCACTTTTTGAAGCTGTACGTCAAGATACCTATGAGGTTGTTGATGAGATTCTACTTAAGTCACATGCTACAATCGACTATAAGGATAAAGAAGGGTATAACATTATTCAGTTAGCCATAATGAACCGTGCAGAAAAAGTATACAGCCTTCTCTATCACATAATTGAGCGAAGAAAGTCTTATAGACAAATGGAGGATTCTTCTGAGAATAATCTTGTACACTTGGTTGGAAAATTGGCACCTTCATATGTACTGGAACGTACTACTGGTGCTGCACTGCAACTACAACGTGAGCTTTTATGGCGTGAGGTATGTCACAAATAAGAAGTCAATCATCATGTTTTTCACTTTGCTCTCTAATTCCATAAAATATGACTTGATTGAATTCTACAGGAAGTGAAGAAGCTCCTGTTACCAATTGATCTTAGAGACATGAATCAAAATAAAGAGACACCAGCAATGGTTTTCACAAGGGAGCACCGGGATTTGATGAAAGAAGGAGAAAATTGGATAAAAACAACCGCAGAATCATGTAGCATAACTGCTGCATTAATTGTCACAGTTGTGTTTGCAGCAGCAATCACTGTACCCGGTGGAAGCAATCAAGAATCTGGCATCCCTGTGTTCAAAAAAGAGACCGCCTTCACAATTTTTGCAATATCCAATGCATTCTCACTATTTACAGCATCTACTGCACTTTTACTATACTTATCAATCCTGACTGCACGTTTTTCTGAAAAAGATTTTCTGATCAGTTTACCAAGAAGGTTGATTTTTGGTCTTTTGATGTTATTCCTCTCCACAATTGCTATGATGGTAGCCTTTGGTGCAATCTTGTTTCTTGTCTTTTGTAATCAAAGACCATGGATGTTGGCACCAGTATGTGTATTTACTTGCTTGCCGATTTCAGTTATTGTTACCGTCAAACTTCCCCTACTAGTAGACCTGATCAGATCGACATATTTCCCCATCTTTGGTAATCGAAGCTACCTTGAGTCTTGTAGCGTTAATCGGAAAAACACGATATTTACAGAGTAAGGGGCAATTCTATTATGCATTGCACTGAGCTGTTCTCGAATGAGTAAAACTCTTTAAACTTTGTTGTAAGTTTGTGAAAGCATGTATTTTCTTTTTTCAATTGAAAAACTTTTTTTCCCAGGGAAGCAAGTTTAGTTAAATAACCTTACAGGCGTTATATGTGTTGGGAAAAAAAAGTGATATGTTTAAGCATAATTTAATGTATTGATTAGAATACTTATATAATCCTATGGGCAATATATTTATTCTTGGCTAGTAATTTTGTTTTGAATAAAAAATGAAGATGGTCCTAATTATATTGTCAGATCAAGTTAAACTCATTGGAGTGAACTAGCATGATTTGAATGTAGAAACTGTGGATTAAAGCTACTAAAAACAAAGCTAGGAATTTAGGATACAAGGTAACCATGCTTTGGGGATTCTTTTTCACCAATGGCGTTCATCACGAAACTCCAGCCCTATGGTAAAGCAAGTGGCTATGTATCACCAGGGCCGGCTCAACCATTTTGGTGGCCTAAAGCGAAGTTCAAATCACAATTGCCCTATGAAGACTCGCTTTCACTACGGCTCCGGTGGGTTTGTGACCGAAGCCCCAGTGAACAGATAACTGCTGAAAGCATCTAAGTAGTAAGCCCACCCCAAGATGAGTGCTCTCCTATTCCGACTTCCCCACGGGGCCTTTTCAGGGAAAAAAAACTTGTTGGTAGTTGCACACTTGCACTCGTAGTCGCACAACGGCAACATGAAAATTTTGGTGGCAGTTTATAAGTTCAATGTTTCTTGCACAGCCCAGTTCCTGAAATCTGGATCTTTACCCATCCTTACACAGCCCAGTTCAATATTCAGAAACAAAAATTGTGGCCCTTTAGATTTGGGGCCCAAAGCCCTAGCCTAGTTTGGCTTGGGCTTGAGTCGGCCCTGTGTATCACAGTTCCTATGCAGAGGCCTTCTCGATCAATTTACTTATATATGATTCGATTAGGGTAATTATGTTTTTAATCATACGCCTAGTTGCCCAATATGTATTTTAAAATCTGCTAACTTGTACACTGAGACACTGATTATTCACAACATCTGGTGATTTAGAATGCTTTGATTATAAATACTAGTGATTTCTCTAGTGATACGAACATATTTGAGATTATCTGCATTTTGGCTGGGCAACTCGGATGGTTTTGCAAAACCAAGATCTTTATCTCACTGTTTTTCATTGCATCTAGCAAATATGCAGCCATGGTGGTGTATTCGTTTTGTTCGGTATTTTACAGATATGAGCCTTGTAATGAATGTATCTAATACTTTTTTTATGCCATGATGGTGGTTCAGCCATGGCGGGGTTCGAGATTATTTGGCTTTAAAAAGCTCTAGGTGCTCTAAGACGTTTGATGGTTCAGGCCCCTACTTCACACACACAACACACTCACAAACTCATGTAGTAATATGGTGATACAAGGACTTGCAGAAAGAAAAATGGAAAAGCTCACTTTTTATTGAACGTACTACAATGGCTTTATAAATAGCCTTACACAGTAACTTGGTAAACAATAAAATAACAACTACTCCTAAAGACTAGCACAAACTTATGACCTATAGCCTTCCAACGTACACTTTTCTCAACTACACATCCATGGAATTCGGTCAAACACTCAACCTATAATACCAAGTACAACTACTAACAATTATTAAATAAACTATATAGTAAAACATAAATGTTCTAATCTTCAAGACCATGCACGTGAACTATTGAACTTTTACCATGCAACTCCTACTTTTCATGTCAACCAACACCAAGTAAGATTATTAGTAACCATCACCCATGACCGTATGTTACACCATGCCTCGTAAACAAACCGATTAACCCAACAATTTAGGTCTTGAAACCGAGCTGAGAGTCGAGGGTTGAGAGCCTCACGTACGTGAGGCGTTTCTCTATGTATAACCAAATAATCTTTATGTACTACAAGAAGATGCATCTCTAGTCTCTTTTACATATCAACCTAGCTGTTCTCTATCCCACACAGATGTGCTTGAGGCACTGCCTATTTTGACTATTTTAAGTCAAATATGGTTCTTTGAGGCCTATGATATTCAGAAATAAACTTTGCTGATTAAAGTTGCAATTTCCAAACACATAAATTTACACAAACATATTACTCTACTTTGCTTGATTGTTTACAAATCTGAGCCTCATAATAACTTTTACTTTATTTTCTTTCTGAACTGAATTATACATTTTTTTGCTCTACCTTTAGCTTTTCCAAACATAGATTACCTTTTACCATGAAATTCACCTCTGGTCTGTGTCGTGTCAGAAACTCATATCTTACGTATCTTTGCAAGGCAACCCTTGTGTTTATACTCTCTTCTAATCTTCATTTTTCACCCCAGAGGATGAAGAACTGATGTAACTAAAGAGATTTTGATAATGAAGTTCAATGATTTTGAGTGGTTCGATCAAATGTGAAATTCGCCTGGCAATTTGTAGTGAAAGAAAGAACAAATGAATTTCGTTGTTCTTTTGAATCGAAACTAGACCTGGCAATTTCAACCCATCTACTTGAGTTTGGGTTGTTTTGGGTTTAAAATTTGACTTTGTGGGTTAAAATGGGTTTAGTATAATTTTCAAGGGGGTTAAGATGGGTAATTTTTATTGTAGAAAACAAGCAAGTGGGTCAGGATGAGTATGTCAAAAAAAACAAATGGGTCAGGATGGGTATTTTTAGATAACCATATACAAATCTAAATTAAAACTCACCCAAGTTGATGCGTCATAGAAATCTATGTCAATAAAAACAAAAAATTATATCTTTTGCATTTGTTGATCACCCCAGTCGGTTCGAAACCGTTCGGGTCGTTAACGGACGGCAATGTCGAAACAACACAGGTCGTTAACGAGACCGATCTCATCGAAACGGTTCGAGTCATCAGCGGGTTTGATCGAGTGCAAACGGTCTGGGTTGTTGACCGGCTCGTTCGGGTCGAAAGGGTCCGGTCGTTGACAGGCCCAGTCGGGTCGAAACGGTCTTGGTCGCTACGGGGCCGGCCGGGTAGAAACGGTTCCGATCGCTAACGGCCCGGTCGGGTCGAAACGGTCCAGGTTGCTACCGGGCCGGGCGAGTAGAAACGGTTCCGGTCGCTAACGGGCCAGGTCGGGTCGAAACGGTCCAGGTTGCTACCGGGCCCAGCCGGGTAGAAACGGTTCCGGTCGCTAACGGGCCCGACCGGGTCGAAACGGTCCTGGTCGCTATTTTAGTTTTTTAACTTTTTTATTTTTTATTGTTATTTTAATTTTAATCTATTTTGATGTGAACCTATCCTAATCCAACCCATCTAGACCCAAACCCATCCTGACCTAACCCATCCTAACCTATTTTTTTAATTTACCCATCTTGACCCATACCCAAACCCATCCTGACCCAAAAACCAACCCAACCCAACCCAACCTACCCATTTTGCCACCCATAATCGAAACTATTATGTTTTTTTTTTTTTTTTTTTTTTTTTTTTTTTTTTTTTTTTTGCAGCCATGGTAGTGTTCCTTTTTTGCTTAGTTGTTTAAAAGTGTTTGTTCATGGTTAAACAAAGTTTTGTAGTGGTTAGTCGTGTTTTCCTGACCACGGATATAAACTTACCAAAATTTCCTGAAAGTTTTGCTTTTTGTCAAGTAAACTATTAATATGTTGTTCTGTTGTTTTTACATATCAGTCAATCAGGTGTTCTCCAGATTGCCTTTTAAAATCAAGTTTCAAAGTAATTGCCCCCTCTGTTCAATGGAAGTTCGGTTTTGACTTTATTTTGTCAAATGTTGCTGTTTGACGCCTGTCGTTTTATAAATCAACATTCAAATACACAGAATTACACTGAAGTATTTCTATTTGTTGCTGCTGTTAGTTGTTACTTTTGCTGGCGTATTTACCAACATTATGTATCAATTCAAGATGACGCATTCAAACGACCCCTTTCTCTGGTTCCAAATTCCAGAAGTAGAAATAACGCTGAGGTTTGAGTTTAAAAGTCGCAGAAAAAGGCAACTAGTTCATTAAGATGCCATGAAATGATGCAATATCTACTACTCGAAGTCCGATTTTGACTTTATTAGTTTTGTTACAGCTGATTATTTGATTTGATTGTTCCACATGATGCATTAGCTTCACATTGGAGTATTTGATAACCACTAAATACTGTATTTATAGTTTTGTACTATACTCTATCTACATTATATGCCCGGTGGATGAAAATTTGATGAATTTATCTAAGTGGATTTGTGGAAAGTCTTCATTATAAATTTTATTTGATTATTTACAAATATGAGCCTCATAATAGCTTTATCTTATTTTCTTGTTGATCTGGATGTTACTGAACACCATGGATTGACCTGGTCACGTAAAGTGAAACATTGTTGCATACAAATATAGGGGTAGAAATGTCAATATACATAGTTGAATATGTTGTATAAATACATGTAATGATGATGAATAATACTAGCTATTGATTCGGTTTATCTCTCTCCTTCTCTTGAGTTTCTTCTTAATCTCTATCTTTAGCTCTTGATCCTTTGATCACCATTTTGTATCGTAACAAGTGGTATCAGAGCCGTCGATCTTCTCGACCTCCGCCCACCGCTTACTACCGCACTCCACCATAACCAACCACCGTAACTACCAACAACCACCATAACTACCCACCCATTTCAACCATAACCATCTTATTCACTTCCAAATTCAGCAAAACCTTAGTACTATCACTGATTTGATCATTCTTCTCGTTAATTCCTTCGTTTAGATACTTTTCCTCTGTTTTTCAATTGAATCGTCTGGTCATTTGATCTGCTCTGTTTTTCATTTGATTCCCTGGTATTGATCTATTCGTGATCATACTATTCGGTTGAATCGATCAATTTGTGATCATTCAATCAATTTTTTTTGTTTCCAGTTCGTTTTATTTCTTTCTTTAGTTCTATCCTGTTCCTTCCTTCCATTTTATCTCGTCATTCAATTTTTTTTAGTCAATTTTGTTTCATTCATCTTCGTTCCATTCTACCTTTCTCTGCTCGTTCTGTTCCGTTTGTCCGATTCAAGTCCATTCAAATTCCTTGAATTCAGTATAAGATTCAAGAATTGGGGTTTTTGACTATTCAAGCATTTAATTAGCAATAAGAGAATGAGAGGGATAGCCCAAATCAATAGCTAGTATTATTCATCACCATTACATGCATTTATACAACATATTCAACTATGCATATTGACATTTCTACCACTATATTTGTATGTAACAAACATGTTTGTGGGTTTGACCAGAAATGGAACCGGTAAGAATACATTTAATCAGAATCCGTTTGTATTTTCCAGTCACCTCATTTGAAAATAATTATACTGTTGCACAATGTGATGCGTCTTATTTCCAGTGAAAAAGTGATGTTTCAGGTAGTAATGTTACTACTGGTTATGGGATACAAAATATTTGGGACAGAATCTGCATGTGTATGGATATTGCCTAGGGACATCTATGGACAAAATGGATGGCTCTGGTGGTCATATGATCTCTAAAAGTACCACGGGGTATTACTACTATATAAGTTCAAGACTGGACATGGTATGATTGATGTTCTCGAACTGGCACAGTGGTTAGTAAACATAGTGCCTGTCCTCCTAAAACATGCAACAGTCCTTTATTCCTATATGGGTTTTTGTTCACAATATCTCCTTTGAATTAAGCAAAATCCTAAAGCGCAACTGGTCCTCTGTTGATGGACAGAACCACTAAAGAGCGGTGCCTCAACCAAACGGGAAAAAATGGTTATGCTCGTGCTTTGGTCCGTAAGTTTGCAATGAAACCGTCAGCCTGCAAGCATTGTACAGATTACAGTGTATGGCTAATACTATACCCTATGTGAAAATCGAACCATGACAGAAGTATATTAAAGTCCCTAGCCCAAACCCATTGATCCAAAAAGTCATGCCAATAGTGGTCGTAAGTCTTAACCCATTTCCAATGATGACGGGTTACTATGGTTTCCCGTAAGAATAACCAGTCTGCTAAGAAATGCCAGACTAAGAAACAGGCCCAAAGGGGTGGAAAAATTAATAATCTTCCCGAAAAGCCTACCTCCTATAAAATCCGATATCATTAAAGCCTCAGTTACCATGGTCGTTGATCCGCCTATCATTGTTACAAGCAACAAATTTGAAGCTCTTAATGATGTCCAAATGGATGTACATCAGATCAACCAGCTTAGTGATGCTGGAGGTGAGCTTAATCCTCCAATGCTGTTGATGATTCCACTGCTAGTGATGCCCCATATGAAATATTTAGAGAAGGAAAGTAACGATTATAATATCTCCGACTGTGAGAAAAAAGCTATCTTGAACTCTCTTCGGATCAACAAAGTTGTTCAGGTGGAGAATGGGAATATTTTTGATGATCAATGCAATGATTTTGCCAATGTATGTTGCGGTTTCTCCAAAAGATCTGGTAATATCATGGGGTTGCTCTATAGGGTTGGTGGAAGGTCATGTTTTTTTTTTTTTTTTTTTTTAGTAGAAATTCATTTCAACAAAAGGAGCAAATTATATAAGAATAGCAGGTAAGCGGGCAACAAGCCGCGCCACCACCCCCTTCTGGATAGAGAACCCTAATCTAGAGAAAACAAATCCTCGCCCCTGGGGAGTCGAGAAGTTGTTGTGGACCACCCGCTGGACTCTCATCAGAAATCTAATAGCTTCCGGTGCCAATGAGCCAAAAGTGTCAAAGGCCAAAGGGACAAAAGCATGTTGGTTATCCTCGCACGCTTTAGTGTGCTTTGCCACTTTGTTCGACTCTGCTCTAAGTACCGCCTGCCCCGCCACGAACCCACTCTCCCTGAATCCCGCTAAAGGTGACACACCCGTAAGGTTCACGCACGCGTTTTTCCCACCTTCACAACCAAACACTAGCAGGTCAGCCGGACGTAAAGTGGGTTTTGGTTTTGGTTATGATATCTGGCCGGGTTTTTTATTTTGGCTACAATATCCTACCCTTCATAATTCCTATTTGTTGTTAGGATACGGTTGTACTTGTTTAATAGGATGGGCTCTCTGTTTTATTTTTTGGTCAGCCTTTTTGTGGCTTTTGGATTTTGGGTTTCATGGCCTTCATTATGCCACTACCTATGGGGTTTTGAGCATGGTTTTAATGTCAATAATTGGAACTAGTTTTATACCCGTCCGTTGGACGGGTAGTACGACAAAATTATATAAAAAATTATGAACATTATACTTCTTTGTTTTGGTTTGCTACCATTACAATTTAAAACAACAATTATGATATACGATTAGTTATGGTTCATGTAACATGTGGTATACAAAAGGATGTAACCTAATTAGTCATTACCAGAGAATGGTTTGAAAGATCCAATGATCTTAAAGATTAATGGAGTTATGGTTCATGTAACATGTAGTATACAAAAGGATGTAACCTAATTAGTCATTACCATAGAATGGTTTGAAGGATCAAATGACCTTAAAGATTAATGAAGCCGTTATTCTTTAAAGGAAGGCAGTGGCTTTAATTCTTGTACAAAAAAAAAAAATTCAATATTAGAAGTTGCAAGAAAGGAAGATATATAAAATAACAACAATAAATGTGGTACAATGATTATTAATTTATTATCAAATAAAACACTACTTTTTAAGATGTTAAACACTATTTTTTCAGATGTTTAAGAAATCAAAGTACAAAATAGCCATTTTGGTTCAACTGTTCAAGTCCTCTTAATCGTGTTCTTCTTGAAACACCTGTTTACATGCATTTACATCACAGCTAAACAGACATTAATCACTCTGTTAATAGACAAATGACCCATGTACAAACTGAATGGTTATAGTTAAATTTTGGAGACAATGATATATTTGTAAAACCGTACATCTTTATCAATTAAGTAAAACTGAGGTTTGTTGTTGTTCCTGTCATTCTTGAAACAGCCTGATAGGCCATCTTAAGAACACCAAGCCTTGCACTGTCAAAAATACAAAGAATAAGAGATTATGGGGCACCTTAAATAACCTAAATTAGCATAAAAATAAAACTTGATCAATTTAGTTTTGCACTACCTTCCAGTTCCGACAACGACGATCTTTTGGTTCCAACATCAAGCATAATAGGAAGAACCTACAGTAGCAAGAGTATATAGTAACCATCATAAAACTATGTGTCAAGTAAGGTGGTTTAACATAGAGGTGGCCAGTTTAGACGGCCAAAAATGAGCGCCGATTTTAATGTATTATCTTTTTGTATGTGGCGGATCAGGTTTGGCTGACACACAACACTTTCATGTCAAATCTTTCATAAATAATTAATGTGTTATTTGTTATTACAGAACACTTCCAATAAAAACAACTTAGAAGTTTGAACGCATTATAAATAGACCTCGGGTGCTTTTCAACCCATCTATCATAGTCCCATTTTAGCTATACTTCATATATTTGACCCGTTTGAGACGAAACACAATCCAAAGCAACTCATTCAGTATTAAACGGGTCAAAATTGTTGCCTCTAGCTTAAGATCTATGTGCATCAGTGTATGCAAGCAATAAAGCACATAAGTTCAAGTCTTACCCTTTGTGGATTTATACCAGCAGCTGCAACATACATATCAAATTTCCCAATAGGAATGCCGATTCCCTGAACTCCAAGATCACCTAAGCCCAGAATGCGACTGCCATCCGTAAGCACTATCATGTCTACCTGTATAATTTGTTAACAACTATATTTAAGTCAATTGAAATCAAAGTAGCTTATCCTACCAGATTTTTCCTTCTAATCTACTCAGTTAAATCCATAAAATATAACTCAATAACAGGTCAAAACAAATAATTTTCACACTAGACTTGAACATGGGCCCGCTAAAATAAAACACCCCCCAAATCAACCCATTCATAAATAAGAATCACACTTGCCACCTCTAGAGTCTAGACTATTATCAAAAAAACTTTTCTCAACCAGTCAACAAACCACGAAATTATCTGTATTATAAAAAAAGGAGCATATTATATGTATAATTATATGCAGAATTCATGCTATACCTCAGGTGTTGGTCAGTTATAAATTATTGAGATCATCTCTCGTTTATCTTTTGCACTGAAGTACATTCCACGTGGGCGTCTAAACAATCCTGAATAGTTTTGGCACACCAAACCTACTGTAGGAGTATGTATTATTGGAGCAAAATCTTTAATGTTATAAATCAGTACCTGAAGAAAAAAAAATAGCAACATTATACATTATTACATTTTGTTCAATCATTCATACAGTATGGAGTTTCTCAATGAACATATACCTTGTAGTATAATGTCTCGTTCCTATCGTGTAGCCTATTCAAGATCCTCCATTTCGCCAAGGATACAATATTATCTGGCTGACCTACTGTATTCTTTTCTAACGATCGATATGAAGCCACTAACAGTAGATTAAAAACTATATTAGTGTTGCAACCTTGATGATAATCTAGTAACTAAACAAATTTGATACAAAAACTTACAAGGAAAAATATAAAAAATAAAAATTTAAAAGGTGGAAAAGCAAAAACAGAATTCTAAGGAATATAGAACTCACTAAATCGCTCATATTGTTGTTCAAATGATATGACACGAGGCGGAAGTAGACCTCGAAGCCCAAGTCGGTCTCGTTCTGTCAAAGGAAACCCTGTATCCTGCTCTTGACTGTTTCATATACATTGATTAGCCAAAGATTACATCAAGTATAGTCATTAAATTTTAAGAAGCAGCATAGCAAGATAAATGTAAAAACCATAACTATGCTTAAGTATATGATAAGAAGCATTAACATCCAGATGTTACATATATAGAACTTATCTTTGCTTATTTATTTCATTGGAAATTAATCTTAAATATGAAATTATAGCATCATACAATTAAATTTGGAATTTTCATTCGGGTTCGGTTAACAGTTCACAGTAACTAACAATGATGGACAAGTAGTTATCTTTAATCTTCGGACCAAAAGGTATATATTTGTTTTTAACAAAGATGGACACAATTCCATACTAGTTTTATACCCGTCCGGTGGACGGGTACTTTAACGTAATAATATGGCAAGATCCATGACACCTTTGATTTTATCTTTCTTTGAATCTCTAAGCAAAAAAAAAGGGTGCACATCCTACAAATCAACAATACAAAGTAATGAACATAACAAACATACACACATGCGTGTAGTGAACAATAGATGCTTGTAAAATCAACGATAAATCAAGTTAGTTCTATTTAGCGCCTAATTCCACGTCGGTAGAAAAAAAAATACAAAAAAGTGTAAAAAATCGTTTCTTTGAATCGTTTTTAAAAAGTGTAAAAAATCGTTTTTATATTCGTCATATCATCTTTATTTACAACCAAATGGTGAAAAATTAATTGTTGAAGATTAATACCACTTGACAACCTCCCAGTTTCAGGCAGGGTGTGATTATAAATACTCAAACATATGGTTTATTTGATAAAAAAGTACAAAATATAACCAATTGTCATACAACTCACCTAAGTACACCATGAATGCAGCATGTGTAGACTTCCAAGCTCTCTCTTCATGTAGTAGAGCTGCACCTTTAAATGTAGTTCCTAAAAGACAACAATATAACAAAACTGTAATCAAAGGTAGCACTAACATTTGACTTATTTTTAAAAAAGACGTACCAGCAATGTCAATCATACCTTTCCATGACTTAAAGTTAAACCATGTGAATTCGTATACACAAATTGAGCATATGTCGTTATGCATCAGAAACTACATCTACGAGAAAGAAACATATGTCAACAACTTAATGTATAAAACTAACCAAAGGAAAAGAAAGCACGACCCATTTACTTACGTTTGAATAAACACCACGTGTTTTAGGCAAAAAATTAAGCAACGTAATGAAGCACGAAAGTAATGCAAACACTATGAAAAAATAGAGATAAAAGTCGAAACAGGAACATTGTTAAGAAACACGGTCAAAAAATAGAGATAAATGGTGGAGACAGATAACACGGTCAAAATTGACGGGTTAGACAATCACACCTCAACTTCGGGAACATTGTTAAGAATCTGAACTGCAACCCTGCAACCATTAAGACTCCTAACTGTTGGCTCATCAAGATCATGTGATACAGAAGCATTGTAAATGTTGAGATTGTGTTAAAAGAAAAAAATTGCAGCAGTTAAGTTTAGTCAAAACGATACTTTAATGACAAAATTAACAAAAAAAAAACCCTTACATCATTAGCAGAACATGTGCATTCGGAACTTGTTTAAATTCAATAACTTCTTCCATTCCGGCAAAATACTGGGCAAAAACAAAGAAATAAATCATCCTGGAAAAAAAAAATATTACTTACACATAGAAGCAATCCTCTGATTTCCAAACATAAAAATAACTTACATTTCGATTCACATAAGACAACCCCACATATGCCATGAACTGAGTATAAACAAATTCACAGATCTGTCACTTAAAGAAATAAGCCGTCTATGTGACGAATACGTGTTATGTTTCTGAAAAGACAAATTACAGGGCGTGGTCAAATGACGGTGGACACCGGTGGCCGGCCACTCCTAATTTTTCAAATTTGTTCGAATGTGAAGAAGGAGCAGAGAAGATATAACCATGAAATAATTTTGTTGGCTAAAGCTTTGAAGGGGGCGATGGTGGTGTTGGGGCGTTTACAGAGGGAACACTTATAAGGGGTTGTGAACCATATGCAAGTGGTACCGTAAATGGTGGAAGTGGGGATGTAAGTGGTACCACAAATCACGGGACGGGGATGTAAGTGGCAACCTTCCAGAAAATTCTGAGGAACGGTTATAGATAGTGGAGGATTACTCTCCTCAAATTTCGGCTGCTCATAGAAAATTCTGAGGAACTGCTGCTGCTGCTGAAATCGTGGGTAAAGAATCAGGCGGGAACAACTTTGAGATAACTGCTTCGAAAATCTTGGATTTGTAATTTAAACGGCCATGATCGTTCCTTTTTTCAATCTGACGGTCAGATTCAAACGCAAAGCGGTTACCAAATAGCCGGCGTCAATATTATATTTAATATGAGAGTAGCTTCGTTTGGGAATATTATTTTTTTTATCATGCGCTTTGCACTAGTAAAAGCCCAACCTACGGCGTCTAAGGTATGTAGTAAATTTTCATCAATTGTTTTATAATTTTATATGGGTGTTGAAGTCCATGGCCCATGGGCACGTTTTGGACTTTGGAGTATGGCATGTGTCATAGTGAACAAAATACATTCGCATAGACGTACACATCAATAAATATATAAAAAAATGTTTAATTTTGTATAAAAAAATGTCTTTTTTTTACATGTGCGGTTGGTGCCGTTTACGGGGCGAAACCTAAAACATACCAAATTGAAACCGGCCTATTAAACCAGTGGTAAAAACAGACCAAACCGAGGCAGAACCGAACCAGTTTCAAACCAAAACCAATTTGACCTGGAACCTGTCAAAGTCAACAAATTCCTTTCATCCTCATTTTGACCCAAAAAATAAATCAAGATTTCAATATTTCCAACTTTGTAATAACCAATTTAGGAGCTACAAAAGGGACAAATAATGTATTCTCAAAGTTAATAAGACCGAATTTAACAACAAAGAGTGGGCTAATTGATAAAAAGGTCGGCTTCCATGTACTAACCCCACTTGCTACCACCAGTGAGTGTTGTACGCGATTCCTTTCATCGATAATCACTTTCCACCCTTTCTTATTAGACGTATTACCCCCAACCTAACCCCACTTGCTACCACCACCAACATCCATCTTCTTCCATCACCATTTCGCCACTTACCCAAACCCAAAATTGAATCCCTATAATTCCTCATCATCAGCAATTTGTGAAACCACACCTCTACAACCGCCGACTACCACTCTGAAACCCTACATCTATTTCCACCACTCCAAACATGCAAATCAATACTAACGGGGAGAACCTGCAAATCAAATATTCCACCAATTTCCACCACTCTGAAACGATATGAACCTTTGGATGACTTGCAAATTGCTCGGAGAGAACCAGCAAATATTTATAATTGGTTATTTTTCTAAATCTTTTTTCTTCGATTTTGCTAGGGTTTTAGTGAGTGATAGATGGTGGCAACAAATGGTTAGGGTTTTTGAGTGGTGGTTGACGGTTATGGAGGTGGTGGTGGTAGCAAGAAGGGTTAGGTCTAGTTCTTGTGACAGTTATGGGAATGGTTGGTGGCTGATGGTGGTGGGTGGGTGGTGGTCACACATACACGTTAGAAAAGCCATTTCATCGCCACGTTAGCATACACTAACGGGGTTAGTCCTCAATTAACAGAAGTTCGTTGAAGAAATATACTTTGAGAGTTGGGATTGATGTGAGGAATAACTTAGTATGGATTAATCCGGTCATGTGGCAAAGTTTGGATTATTTGAATCCAATCCAAGCGCACCCCCCTCCCCCCCCCCCCACTTTTAATAAAGTTTCAATTTTTTATTATTTTATTTTTTAAAACTAGGGATTCTCCCCGCGCGCGTTGCGCGCGACATAACAGCAAGTTCAATTCCTGGAATTCCATTATAACATAATCCAAAAATTGAATTCCATACAATTTGTAAGAAAAATAACCAAAGTTGAACTGATTTTTTATTGGCGCTACGGAAGCCGCATACACTCTACGGAGTGCAAATATTATAAACATATGACCCAACGGAGCGTTAATGACGATGGCGTACTTTTCAAGTAAACAAAGTGCTAAAAGCACATCGTTAGCTAAATGCTGAAATTAACAGGTAGAATATCATTACAGCTATGTAACTAAGCAAAAAAAAAAATAAAAAAAATTAACAGGCCATGTTATGTAAAAGCTATAAAATGTCGGGATAGTACTCTAATGATATGGGTTTCACGTATACAACTTTTTCTAAATGAATAAACATTGTAGTTTTGACCCCTTACTCAGCCAAACTGACCCAAGCCACTGTGCATTTCATCACTACTTAATGAGAGACAAAACTATATATAAAAGGGTAAAAGAAAAATAAGGCCGTCATATATCATGAAAATAATGTTCATAAAAAACTGGAACTAAGATTAGAATGTGGCATACTTGTACCCAGATAGAGTGGCATGATTCCATTCAATATTCAACTCGAGGTCTCCTGTAGGGAGTTAAACAACAAATTCAAAAAAAAAAAAAAAAAAAAACAAATAGAACATAACTTATTAAATTATCGACAAAATTAACCATTGATTTTACGCATAATATCGTAGAAAAGAAAACGAAATACGGCTGATGTTAGTATTAACTCCTTTTTTTAACCTGTTATCATATACATCTTGATATTATAGTGGCAACCACAGTATAAGACATCGGCTGCAAAGACAGTATATATACAACATACACTTTTAAAGAATAGAAACATATAATAAACTGAAGACATATAAAAGGTACGAATAAAATATTGAAATCTCTTGAATGTCAATGAGTTCATCAACACGTTTCTTCTGTGTTTCAACTATGAATTCCTGACGCAATGGATAAACAATCTGGGAAGAAAGAACGGTTTGAGAATTACAACAAGACTCTTGTTCTTGTTTCAACATCAAACTACATAAATATGGAAAGAATTACATCTCTTAACTAAAACAAATTAAATGTAAAGTTGCGAATAGAAATATAAATAAATAGCACCTCCTCCTTAGTTCAGACACCTCATCTATAACTTGATTGACAAAGAGGCGAGATCCATACTTATCGGTTTGAACTGTCAATCTTTCTAAAATTTCACAACACACATATTTTTTACTGACTTCATTTATATTAATATCTTTTTAAAATAACAACACTGAAACACAAGTTACCGTTCCAGTCTCTAACCCTTCCATGCTGGATAACAGCCGGATAACAGCCCGTACATGCTCCTCAGTGATCTTTGAAATGAATTCCTTAAACTGTATTGCATAAGAGTTCCACAATGTACATCTTAACATCTTACCTCTGCAACAAAACAACAGAACCATACATGTAAAACAAATGCAAAAATATGATACTATAAGCACATTAATTACAGATAATTTATTACATTAATAAATGTGTTTCACATGAGATTTAAAACAGTGAGTCATAGAATAACTTCTTTATAACATTTATTACAGAAATTAAATTTGCAGTTCTAAACAATGATTGTTTTCAACTATTGATGCATAGGACTCACCTTAAAAATAGAATACTTTTGTTAACCGTCAGGTATGTGAATAGGAGATACAACACTTTTTGAAAAAACTGTATAACAATTTTAAGGAATCCTTACTCTAAGTCCTGAATATCAACATTCATCCGTTTGGTTTCGTTAGGAGCTCGTCCAAACACATCCAAGTCCCTACACCAAATGATGCTTCCAGCAACATCTATAAAAACAAAACACACAATTTTACCAAACATCTGTTAACTTTAAAGGAACAATGTTCAACCCAACTGAATGTTAAAGCTTGTACTAAGTAAAAAATAAAATACAAACCATCGCTCAACAGATTCTTGACTTCTCCGTTAAGAATGTCGTTTAAAAGGTAAGAAGTTGAAACCATACTCAACACCTTCCCAACCCTTAACCTGTTTCACAGTTGTACAACGATAAAAAATGATTTTGAATTGATGTGCTACAACTCTGTAGATGTCCTTGTTTTCACCTACACCGAACTTAGATAAGACAACCACACCGTCTTCTTTAATTTGAATCTTATCACCGTGCATATCGGTTAACAGAAGGTAAAAAACATGTAGAAAAGAACATGTCTTCAAGAATAAGAGAGAAAACCAAGTTATAAAGTTTATCTGCTCATCGATGAATATGACCTCCAACTTATAAGCTGTCTTCCACTTCCTTATGACTCGAGCCTTCATATACCACATGTTTTTTTGCTGGATTAGATTACGAATAAAAGTGACATGGTTTTGTTCATTGTCCATTGACGTCGACATGGTTTTAAAGATATCTTTTAAGAGGGAAATTTGAAAATCTTTGTTTAGATTAGAAAATTGAAAGCTCATATTAGAAATGGCTGAATTGGTTATGTGGTTATATATAAGCAGCTAATGAGATATGTTTCCCTACGTTAATTTAAAATTTTCCTCTTAAAATTCAAACTTAGGGCCTAAACAGCTGCAGCATATGTGCCTAATATCTGCTGCTTAACGGCAGACCCGATGATCTGAACCGCTGTTGAGGACAACAGCGGTGCTTTCACGTGGCCCACGTATTTTTTTCTGAATATTTTAACGTGATTACTGACGTCACTTTTTGCATCACGTAGGCATTAGTGGTCTGTCTCTCCGCTTGACACATCAGCTTTCTGACGTCACTCTTGACTCTCCTATTATAGAAAGTATAGATAGAGATATATATATTTCTAACAGCTGTAGTATGATGAAATATTGCTTACATAAGCAACGTGTATCATTGCATACATATTCTCCATCTTCCTTTTTTTTATTCATGTAATATTATGACCCACAACCTTGAGTTTTAAATTATGGATCAATCTCAAGGCAACCTGAATCGTTGGATCCGAGGAGGGCGTCAACCAAGGTTTATTATATAGACCATTTGTTATTAGTAACATATAAAGCACTATTATCACATATTTTCACACAAACACATAATTACAAGTATTCCAATAACATATATATCATACAAAGTATTTCAAGTTGCTTATGACTTTGGTTCACCAACGTTCGGGATACAAAATTCGAAATTCGTGTGCGTTACCCAATAATTCCATGCATTGTCGAATCGTGACCGTTTGTGTATGTTAGACTAACTTAATTAACTCAATTACATTTTTAGTCAGTTTAGTTTGCTCATTTAAATGGATGGCGGCACAACTTATTGCTTGTCTACCTACCTTTCTGTTCTATTTTCATGTTATGTTTATTCACTACAAGAAATTTGGGTATTTACCCACACATAGTATGTGTAGGAAAAACCACATAATGTGTTAGTAGTTACGTTTACCTACATATAACTTAAGTGTCATGATGTGTAGACTCGGCACTGTGGGTATAGATCATTACCTACACATTTATTATGTGTAGGTATATAGCAAGTTATACCTACACATATATGTGTGGCTAAAACTAATATATATGTGTTGGTAAAGGTTATAGCAACTTGTTAGAATGGGGTATGACATGGCAGCTGACGTGGCAGCTAATTATGTGTAGGTAAATGTAAGATGTGTAGGTATTAATCTTAACATGTGTAGAAATAATATATATTGATGTGTTGGTAAAAAATATTTAAATGTATAGATAACAACCACAATTTATTCAAATAATAATTTTTAAATGTATACAAACAAATACAAAAACAATTATAGAAACATATGCGACTAAATTAACATTATTAATCAAAACATAAGTGTTCAAACAACCAAACAAACAAAGCATATATTAACCATAAGTTACTAACAGGTTATATAAAATCCTAAACGACATCACTCATCGATACTTTCATCACCCTCTAGCCTATCACCTTGAGATTGTCCAGATGTGCTTGATGGAGGAGGCATGATACTATTCACAATCAGTGCTTGTTCCATAATTGCACATTTACTTGTCATTGTTTGAAGTGCATGGACCAGCTCATCATAAGTAGGACGCTTTGCTCTTTTAGTTGTACCCATTGTGTTATCAACAATAATTGGATCACGTCCCCACCCATGTAAACGAATAGCTTCGTCCAAGTACATTCTCAATAATCGACTTGTCGCTCATTGATTCCACGGTATGCTGGTTTCTCAACGTCATCATTTCTTCCTTTTAGGAAAAAAAACAAAACAAATACAATAAACTAACTTTTTACCAAATAATGAATACTTAGTGGTAGAAAGAAAAGGTAAACTTACATATGTTGCACCCACATTTTTAGATAAACCAACCTTTTTTCGCATCCCAATGTGTAAGCCGCCAAGTCTCAAGTTGACCGGATGAAGAATCAAAATCCAAGCCACGCTTAATGTGATAGCGTATTGCACTCTTTTGAACAATTTCTACTATCAAGTTTTCAAAGTTGCATAGGTTTTTTCCACTACTTTATGTGTCCCAAGTGTAAGACGACAAGTCTCGAATTAACTTAGCAAAGAACCCCTATCAAATCCACCTGCTTTGGCCACGAGAGAGTGATATATAGTCTTAATTAAAAAAAAATAAACAAATCAGTGTTCAGTTTCGATCACCTGTAAGTAATCTGGACTTGCCCTCAGTCAACAGCTGACCAATTAAATATTCACTAAATCTCGCACTTTTATATTTAAGGATCAAGTTTGGACTAAACTGGCCTGAACTGCTGCATTACGAGAGCCTCAGTTTCTGTCAAATATACCACAAATAGTATGCATACTTAAGAAACAATAGAGATGATTTCAGTACTAAATGCACACAAATATATGATCAGTAGACTACAAACCAAAGAACTAACATTCAGTTCAAAGTACACATAACAATTTTTGACCTTTGAGACACTTAAGTGAAGGGCCCACGACAATCACTGACCGCCTGAATAATCGATTCGTTTACCAAGTAGAGTCTCGCGAACTCTTCCTTCTTTGCCTTACCAATCAAAGCTTTTTTTATACGATGTAGCCATTTTAAGTGATTACAAATTACTTAATATTGAAAAAAATAGACTATCAACCATGTGATCTAATTAAACGTTCAGTAATCCGTTTCAAGGAACAAAAGCTAAGCAAAGTGTCAATTGGTGGAGGAAGAAGTTAGAACCTTAATAAACAAACACACCCCACCTGTCTTACCATGAGTTATGTTCTTTGAACCATTTTCATATGCACTTCACTGCAACTAACAAATACAATTGTTTTTTTAAATGTCAATAAACATTTTAATTTGAAAAAATAATTACAAATATTAGCTAATCTTGTTTTTTAAAACAAAAAACACAGAACTATATTAATAGCGGGCCGCTATATCCGCTATAAGAGCAAAAGGGAAAACTAAACTACAACATGCTTTCAACAATAATAAACACTAACTGTCATTATTAACTTTATAAAAAAAAACACAAGGAATTATAGTCTTCACCTGAGAACAAAGAGCACAGATGTAGCAAATCAGCAAAGTAATCATTAACGAAGCCAAATCCAACCATCTACCAGCAATAATGAACTCCTAAGCCTCCAAGCACAAGCTACTCACCTGTTGTTCAGCCACCTAACCAAATTCACAACAGTTATTCACCAAATTCATTATTATTGTTATTGTTACTATTATTGATTTTTAGACCCAATATTATAAAATGAACCATTTCAACCAAACCTATTTTACCTTAACCTATTAACCAACCCGCCCAATCTGCTTAATTTGCCAACTCTAAAGAACACCATGGAAAAAATCAACCCTACCATCTCTTCATGAGTCAAAACCATTTCTGTGTCACTGTGCGAAGAGCTTTTGCTATGGATCCAGCTTCCTTCAGTTGCGCCATAGTACCCTTGGTCTCATCTTGTAATTTGTATTTTAAAAGGCACCAAAAAAATGAACATGATAAAGAAAACGATCAGTCCGGTGAGTCAGTAACTACCATGTATTTACCTCAAGGTTTGCATGAAGGTTAGAACTTCTACGTCTTTTCCATCTTTCGTCTAAATAGTTTGAGTGAGCGTTTTATACCTCTCGCTATCGTTGGCTTAGGTTAATTCCTATTGACTGATCGGTTGACCATCCTTTAGCTGGTTGACCCGTCTAGCTGGGTTCTGTTTTGTTGACCGAGACAACTAAGTTGTCTCGGCTCTTGACCCGTAACCATCCTCTACAATCTCTGTTGTCGTCATTGGCCATCACCACATAAACATTGTTATTCATCTTCACAATTTTTTCCTCTATCTCGATTTACTACCACTCGTGACCATTAATCAATCCTTCGAACAAACCTGACCTGAACGAAAAACTGTTAATAGTCCCTTGAAACCCTAGCCACCGTTGTCACCTACGATCACCAAAACCAGGGTTAAGACCTCTAAATAGTTGTTTGGAAAATAATAATAACCATCGTTGTTGTCTGGAGATTTCTATTAGATGTGGTGAGAAAGAGACTAGAGGCCAGAGGGAAAGATGTTAGACTGGATGGGAAATGAGAAGGTAACTGATGGATTTTAGGGGGGGGGGGGGGGGGGGGGGGGGGAATCAAATTTTTGGGGAAAAAATAGGAGGAAAGTATAAAAAATAGTGGGAATTTAAAATTTTCGTGTGAACCATTTAAACTATGGGAATTGTATTTGCACTAGAGTACGAATGAGCCAAGGTACTAGAGTACATGATCACCTATTTTTAGTTGTCATTCATTAAGGTCTACGATGGTTCATTAAGATACGTATGATCTAATACTGATAATTGTGGTCCATTAAGACATGTATGATCTATCATTGTTGAATGTGATCCATAAGGCCCAATATGATCCATTAAGACATGTGTGATCTATAATTGCCCATCGTGATCCACTAAGGCCCATTATGATCCATTAAGACATGGATGATCTACCATTGCCCATTGTGACTCATTAAGGCCCAATATGGTCCATTAAGACATGTATGATCCATTAAGGCCCAATATAGTCCAGAAGCTTGTATGATCTACTATTGTCTTGTGTGATCCATTAAGGCCTAACATGGTCTTTTAAGACATACATGATCTACTAATGGTCTACCGTGATCCATTAATGTAACACCCTAAAACCAATTTACAGAAAAACGTGCAGCGGAAATACCAACCGAAAAATTTATTTCTTTTAAAAACAACCTTGGATATTAATAACCCAAGTCTACTAAACATTTTAGGTATTACATCTTTTAAATATATTCTATCACATTAAACATGACCCATCTATATCACGTTATAGGGTCGTGTCCTCGTACAATCCGCCTCCTTGCTCGATCTCCATCCTTTCCTTACTCTATTAGGTAGACAAGACAACCTGCGATCACCAAATAACCGTTTCGTTAGTTCACTTAGTGACTTAATACACACTATTCAAAATGTGGAGAGAATATCCATAGATGCTCCATGATCTCGTTCCAACGCCTTTTTGGAAGTTCGGGTGTGGTACCCGAGCTGATCCTACAAGTCTCATGCATTCACACTTACATACCTGCATCTTCCTTACCACTTACATAACAAGGTTAATAACCCCACAATTCATACAAATATACAATTCCCTCAACACCCCACAATACACACAAGTATACAATTCCCTCATATAACCTACTTTACATACAAGCATACAATTCCCTCATATAACCTACTTTACATACGAGCATACAATTCCCTCGTATAACCCCACAATACTTACAAGCATACAATTCCCTCATATAACCTACTTTACCCGTTATGTTACTCTTTCTTCGCCAAACTCTAAGACAATGTGACGTTTCCGATCCTCTACTCGATCTACATATAACTACCAACCCTTACATTCATGAAGCTCTCCCTCAAACCCGAGCATGAGTACACATATGTACTATAAATGAGGTTTGGAGTTGCTCGGGCAAGGTACGGAAGCATAAACAAGTTGAAAAATCAACATCCAAGGCCGAAGGGGGATTTGGCGTAGGATACGCCAAAAGTGGCGTAGCCTACGCCACTTGCGTAGGCAAGGGGTGACAGAGTGGCGTAGGGCAGCAGAATTTGGCTGTAGGCAAACCAGGGTTGGCGTATCCTACGCCAAAACTGGCGTATCCTACGCCAACTGCAGGTCTTGCACAATGCTTTCCTTTTTCAACCCAATATCTTTCATGCCATTCTTACCCACAATTTCCGACATTCTAGCAACTCATTTACTATTCTCCCACCCATCATTCCACACATACCTTGATCAATTCTCGGATCGAAAGCACGCCCCTACGAGCTTCCGGTTGAGTTCAAGCACCTACTATACTTGATTCGCTCAAACCTTGTCTACACTAGTTACATTTACAAAGACAAAGTCCAAGTTAACTACCATGTAAATCCTTGACCCATAACCAAAACCATGTACTCCTTTAAGATTCCCATCCTATGTGAACATAATTCCATATCATAGATGCGAGTTAAGTTCGGGAATCACTTACCTCAAGTCCTCCAAGTTCATGCTTGTTTATTTGCCTCATCTTGACCCATTAGCTTCCCATGGTTGAGTCCATCCTTCCTATCCTTTCATATCATCATGTTCACATCATTGTTAGCATACATGATCATCACACACTAACAACCATTCTCAACCAATTATCACATTGACTTCCATTAGTCAACTTCTATCATATCTACAACATACATTCACAACCACATTTATTCTCACATAGTAATACCACTTATAATCATATATGTCTCATAATTTTAACATGTTATACGTCACATAGTGTTTCTAATCACACAATCAAGTTTGGGAAGCATAACCATGTTATTTTAACATTGTTGACTTTCAGAAAGTCAACTTCCAAACTATACCAACATCCTTCTTAGAAACCTATGTCCATGTTGATTGTACTAGATCATATAAGACTCACCATAAACATCATATTCACCTCTCATTAAGATACAAGATCATTCATCACACCAATTAATCAACACATCGTGTACATCATAATATTTAAGCATAGTGTGCACACTACTAATGCATACTTCTTACCAAATCATACAATCAACTAATTCCCACACGATTTCTCTCTAAGACGAAATCCCATATTAACCTACTATCAATTGCACCAACTATCACATTACTTTCATACTTGTCGAGTCTTGCATACAATTTCACACATTATAGGACACACATACAACCATGAGATGTAACACCCCAACCGATGGCGGAATCATCGAGGTGCCACGTAGTGACGATTGTTCAAAAAGCTCATGGTACTAAAATGTAAATATTATTGAATAATCAAAATTGTCTTACATGGAAATGGGAAATACATTGTCTAAATGAAATGTAAATATTGAAATAACTGAATTAAAATAAGGCACTAAATGTTCCTTGCTAAGCACTAGATCAAACTGCACCTGAAACATGTACAAAATAGATTTGGTTCAACATATGAAATGTTGGTGAGCATTCCTAGTTTTGATTATATATAGTATGTTAAAAAAATTATACAATTCAAGTGCAAGCTACAGTGCAATTATGTAAACTATGTGTCATACAAATGAGCGAAATCAACCCTGTTGACTGTATAATGTACTGTATGAACTGTAGTGTACTCAACCAATCAATGGATGATAACTTAACACTGGCCACGGATTCTTCCGATGAAAAAGGGGGAGAATCAATCTAGGCGGGTTGTCAATCCAAATAGCGCTATCCAATGTTAAGGTCGGCTTGTACCATGTTAATGATTTCACTAAGTACAAATGTAATCCACATGTATTGTCTAAGCATAAAGCACGTTGTAAGCAATGCACATAGTACTAGAATTGTATTGTAAAAAAAACATGTAAACTTGTATTTGAAATTGTAATAGTGTACATGTAACACCCCAAAAATGTATAAAAGCAAAAAGGGGTAGGAATACTCACAGTTCACGTAGTAGTTTGAGATTTAACTGGACAACGAGATATGAATTGAGATTACTCCCAAATGATCAACCTAAAGTATTCGATAATGCGTAAGGGAAGTAACTCTAGGATATATGTATTTCTAGGGCTTCGAATTGGGGATAAATGTTTGTTTGATTATTATTAAAAATATTCGACAATTGAGAGAAATTTTAGTAAATAAATAACCAAAAATCTTTTTATGAGTTTTAAATCTAAGATAGTCACAAGAATGTGTTTAAAGTATAAAAATAATTTTTATAAAATTATTTTCTTTAAAATAGATTTTCAAATCTATTTATTACAAATTGTCAAAATTTATCTTTAATTTTCAAAAATACAAAAATTAAAGAATTATTATATTAAAAATCATATTTCTGTTCTAAATATTTAAAAATAAATTGGTATAAAATTTTGGAGCAAAAATAATAAAAATTGAATTTATTATGATTTAATTATGATTAAAACTAACAAAAATTGATTAAAAATACTAAATAAATGCTTTTTCAGTAATAAAAATCATTTCTGAAAAAGTTTAAAGTTATAAAAACTTTAGGACAATTTTTGTGGAAATTAATAAGATCGTTTTGATATTTTTATGGATTTTTATAAATAAAATAGAATAAACTTGATTTAATTATTATAAATATTAAATAAATAAATTTTAGAAAACTAAAAATTGTAAGTTGAACTTTTACATCAGATTAATACAAGATAATTTTTGTAGAATTTTTAAAAATGTTTTAGTATTTTTAAATGAATTTATAAGGTATAAATATATATATAAAGTTGAGAAAAAAAAAGAACTCAAAAAAAAGTGTGGCAGCCGGGTTTCGAACCCGCGTCTGCAGGGAAACAAAGCAACAACACAACCACTTGGTCTAGACCTGTGGTTGTGTTTAGATTCAGTTTGTTTAAAAATATATATTTTAACTATTCTTGATGTTCTTCCCCAAATAATACAATTCGAGCCCTAGCTTATACAATCAAACAATCTATCAAGCAATAACCCGATTCAACATGGGGTTATTGCTTGTTGATAGCCGATGAACAAAACCCACAGAAAACATTACACTTACAAAGTTGTTACGAGCTCGATTGGTCGGTCAACGATAAAGTCAACAGCGATCGTAATAATAAAACACAGATTGAATTGAAGAAAATTGGGGGTTGATAAGAGTGTATGAGCGAGTTGTGAAGGTCTAAGGGTGTTCATTTATTAGTGCTACGGTCTGGTTCATCGAATTGGAAAGTTGACCTCGTTTTAATGTTTGACGCGTCATATGACAATTATTGGTATGTATTAACGCTAATTGAACGTGTAATGGTAATTGATAGGCCGGAAATCATGTAGGCTTACCTTATTGCATAATTGATTGCTAATAAAAGGATAAAAAAGAAAATAAAAAAAAACTGCTGCTGGTCGCTGTTTGCGTGCAGGAAGAAGCCAAACAGACCAGGTTTAGAAAGATGTTAAATATATTGAGAGTTGGGTTAAAACCAATAGTGAGTGGTGGCTCAGGTGGTGGGACGCGTGATTGTGTGTGGGGAGTGCTCAGGTTCGAGACCCGGCTGCAGCAAGCTTTTCCACCCTTTTTTTTTATCTGTTTTAAGGGTGAAGAGAAGGTGGGCCTGGGCTGCAGTGGGCTGCTGTCTGTTTTGGGCTGGAAGGAGTGTGTTTGTTGGGTGGGCCAGATCCAGATTGGGCTTAGGGTATAGAGTTAAGGGAGGTGTTTTGTGGGCTTGGCTTAGTAAAAATTTTTGACAAAACATTATAAAAAACAAATCTGATTTTTTTATTATTATTATTATTATTATTATTATTATTATTATTATAAAATAAAATATATATATATATATATAATGAAAAAAAGTGACGGATGTCACATGAGATCACTTATGTGCATACATACATACCTACATACAATCTATTATAATTCACACATGGTTTCCATCACAACACATCCTTTATACTAATTTCCTACAATCATCATATTCCATTCATTCTCATCATTACTTATACGCAAGTTCATCTAAGCATTTCATTGAACACATGGTGTGCGTACAACATTCTAAGCTCAATGTACAATTACTTCATGCTTAGTTTCATAGCTCATAACATCAATCATTATATTATTTACCTACATTACATACCATTCATTTCAATAGTTATCAACATAGCAAATCATCACTTCCTTTTCAATGCACTCAACAATTAACTAAGAATGGTCTTGGATTACACCAAGATCAATACCCACTTTCATCATAGGTGTAAGACAACCAATTAGCACATGAATCAAGCATAGCCTTATGTAATATCACAATTTATGGCTCCTTTAGTGTCTATCAACCTCTAGACACCTTCATCCATCCTTGATTCACGTTTTCACATGAACCCTAGATTTTCACCACATTCAAAAACAAACATAACATCATAGTAAGCCAAATCAAAGGTACCTTTGGGTTCAATCGACCTTAAATGGTCCCTTTCTGAATAATGCATCGATTTCCCCTTTGAATTCTTGCTCAATCAAGCTTGGTAGTTGGGTTGGGTTGAAACCCCTTTTCTTCTTCTTGATAATCGACCAACACACCCAAGTGTGTGTGTGTTTTTTTTTGGTGTTTTCATCATATTTAACACTTTTAATATGGACTTTGGGTATTTGACCATTTCCACCCTCCAACTTATAACCTCTTGACTCAATATCATTTATTAATCACGCCTATCAATGTCTTTAAACGAAGCGGTTTTCGGGGCGTTACAAGTCTACCCCCTTAAAGAAGGTTTCGTCCCCGAAACCTCTTTCGTTACTACCCTACTAGGCATTCCCTACGTACTTATTTACTCTAACGCTTCCTTCAAGGTTTCATACTGCATCGCAAGCCTGTATTATAGACTATACTACAACTTTAACCGTGAATAGACACCATTATATGTCCACACTTTCTAATATTAATTCGAGCCTTGATGCAATTATCAAGCATACTACACTATCATAACCTAACTACTGTTTCACCTTCACTTAATCATACTTAACTTGAGAGTCCGGCATCGTTCCATAGTCCCTACCGAACAAATATATCTACCATACTCACCCCACCCCTTTTTGGTAGATTTTAGAGTCTTTCTGTTCATACCTATTTGGTTGTTAGTCCATTTCATGCACTACCTACTGTCGACACGTATGCCCCTTACTTACCACACCGAATCTAAGCTAAGACTCATTCATCTTTTTGACCTTTAAAAGTCAACCTTCCGAGCTACAACATACGTAAGATATCATTCATTTATACGTGGGTACTATTCGACATATCAATTTCCTACTTAACAATCACAAAATAACCGAATTCACTAACCTTCCTTTCGTAACGTTAACCGACATTCTAGTCGTCGGCTTGACTTTCTCCCTATTAATTCCATGCCATACTTATCTTGCTTTAGTTCTTTCACAAGGAGTTCCAACTCATTCACTTCATATCACCTGTCTTGTAGATTTCATCGAATCCATAATTTCGACCATTCGTATCTACAAAATTTATTGGTTAGGCATATACCTTACATTCATGAAAATCGACCTTCATTGGTCCATACAAGTTTTCTTTCACTTGTAATGTCAAATTATATACATTTCCTTCCTGATCTCCTGTTTACGTGCTATCCTACATTACTTATTGCATTCTCCGATGCCAAATCTTTACAAATTATTCATTGTCTTGTAACTTTTTCTACAATTTGACTTTTCGAGGTAATTGCGCCATATTCTACTATTTTATAATAATCCGTACATCACATTCTGACATCTCACCACATCATTCATTTTCTGCATATAGGGGTACGAATCTTTCAAAAGATCGACCGTTCATTCGTTTTCTATAGGTTTCTACAAAATAACTCACACTAATACCATGCCTTACCACCTTCCACTACCCATATATATGCATTTTGCATGCCACATAACATGCATATCTAAATTAAGTTACTATCTTGTGCTTATCTTGGTTAGAGAAAATAGTGTATTCTCTCCTTCATCCCTACCCAATTGACTCACTTCATAGACTGTTCTATATTTCTACATCTTTCCAACGAATCTGACCCATTACTTGGGTAATTCCATATTTTCACATTTCCACTATTTGACCCGATCAAGGTCATTTTCACAATTTCTATAATTTCACCCCTTTTTACCATTTATGGTCTTCCCAGCCGCTTGACCGCTAAGGTCTTTCCGACCTATTTTACATGGTTTCAACCATAGGACCCGTTAAGGTCTTTCCAACCTCTTGACCCATGAGGCCTTTCCAACCATTTTGACCCATAAGGATCTTTCCAACCATTTTGACCCATAAGGGTTTTCTACAATTTTGACCCATAAGGGTTTTCTACAATTTTGACCCATAAGGGTTTTCCACCATTTTGACCCATCATGGTCATTCTACCATTTTAACCCATAAGGGTATTTCCACCATTTTGACCCATCATGGTCATTCTACCATTTTAACCCATAAGGGTATTTCCACCATTTTGACCCATGATGGTCATTCTACCATTTTTAAACCCATAAGGGTATCTCCACCATTTTGATTTGATCCGTACTTATCTACGGACTCAAACCTTTCATTCCAACTATTTACCCACACGACCACTTACTTTCCAATTCTACCAGGCATACCTGTAATGATTCTCATGGTCTCACGTGTTTCACATGCTTCTTGTGCACTGGCCAGGTGTACAGTCCACATGTTACCCACGTGCCTTCACGTAATCATTACTTATGCATAGGGACTGGTTTTCAGCTTCGTGCCACATTTCAATTTACTTTCTAAACAACATGGTCATTTTTCCTTCTATGTTTTACCATCCCAAAGGATTTTCCTCCCACTGGTACCAATAGTTAACTATCGCGTACCTGTGATTATTCCATCTTATCTACAATTTCCGCGATCTATCTTGAATCGTGTCCTTGAGACCTCTTCATTATCCACCAAAAGCTCACCTTAACATAAACACCACAATTAGCTTTTAACATGTCATGTGAGTTAATATTAAATTCTACCTTTGGGCCTTGATCGAGCCTTGGATTGTACGGGTCACTATATTTAGGAGCACACAAGTTTGAGTTCAAGTACATACTTCCTTGTACTAGATTTCACTCAAACCAGGGCTCTGATACCAACTTGTAACACCCTAAACCAATTTACAGAAAAACGTGCAGCGGAAATACCAACCGAAAAATTTATTTCTTTTAAAAACAACCTTGGATATTAATAACCCAAGTCTACTAAACATTTTAGGTATTACATCTTTTAAATATATTCTATCACATTAAACATGACCCATCTATATCACGTTATAGGGTCGTGTCCTCGTACAATCCGCCTCCTTGCTCGATCTCCATCCTTTCCTTACTCTATTAGGTAGACAAGACAACCTGCGATCACCAAATAACCGTTTCGTTAGTTCACTTAGTGACTTAATACACACTATTCAAAATGTGGAGAGAATATCCATAGATGCTCCATGATCTCGTTCCAACGCCTTTTTGGAAGTTCGGGTGTGGTACCCCGAGCTGATCCTACAAGTCTCATGCATTCACACTTACATACCTGCATCTTCCTTACCACTTACATAACAAGGTTAATAACCCCACAATTCATACAAATATACAATTCCCTCAACACCCCACAATACACACAAGTATACAATTCCCTCATATAACCTACTTTACATACAAGCATACAATTCCCTCATATAACCTACTTTACATACGAGCATACAATTCCCTCGTATAACCCCACAATACTTACAAGCATACAATTCCCTCATATAACCTACTTTACCCGTTATGTTACTCTTTCTTCGCCAAACTCTAAGACAATGTGACGTTTCCGATCCTCTACTCGATCTACATATAACTACCAACCCTTACATTCATGAAGCTCTCCCTCAAACCCGAGCATGAGTACACATATGTACTATAAATGAGGTTTGGAGTTGCTCGGGCAAGGTACGGAAGCATAAACAAGTTGAAAAATCAACATCCAAGGCCGAAGGGGGATTTGGCGTAGGATACGCCAAAAGTGGCGTAGCCTACGCCACTTGCGTAGGCAAGGGGTGACAGAGTGGCGTAGGGCAGCAGAATTTGGCGTAGGCAAACCAGGGTTGGCGTATCCTACGCCAACTGCAGGTCTTGCACAATGCTTTCCTTTTTCAACCCAATATCTTTCATGCCATTCTTACCCACAATTTCCGACATTCTAGCAACTCATTTACTATTCTCCCACCCATCATTCCACACATACCTTGATCAATTCTCGGATCGAAAGCACGCCCCTACGAGCTTCCGGTTTGAGTTCAAGCACCTACTATACTTGATTCGCTCAAACCTTGTCTACACTAGTTACATTTACAAAGACAAAGTCCAAGTTAACTACCATGTAAATCCTTGACCCATAACCAAAACCATGTACTCCTTTAAGATTCCCATCCTATGTGAACATAATTCCATATCATAGATGCGAGTTAAGTTCGGGAATCACTTACCTCAAGTCCTCCAAGTTCATGCTTGTTTATTTGCCTCATCTTGACCCATTAGCTTCCCATGGTTGAGTCCATCCTTCCTATCCTTTCATATCATCATGTTCACATCATTGTTAGCATACATGATCATCACACACTAACAACCATTCTCAACCAATTATCACATTGACTTCCATTAGTCAACTTCTATCATATCTACAACATACATTCACAACCACATTTATTCTCACATAGTAATACCACTTATAATCATATATGTCTCATAATTTTAACATGTTATACGTCACATAGTGTTTCTAATCACACAATCAAGTTTGGGAAGCATAACCATGTTATTTTAACATTGTTGACTTTCCAGAAAGTCAACTTCCAACTATACCAACATCCTTCTTAGAAACCTATGTCCATGTTGATGTACTAGATCATATAAGACTCACCATAAACATCATATTCACCTCTCATTAAGATACAAGATCATTCATCACACCAATTAATCAACACATCGTGTACATCATAATATTTAAGCATAGTGTGCACACTACTAATGCATACTTCTTACCAAATCATACAATCAACTAATTCCCACACGATTCTCTCTAAGACGAAATCCCCATATTAACCTACTATCAATTGCACCAACTATCACATTACTTTCATACTTGTCGAGTCTTGCATACAATTTCACACATTATAGGACACACATACAACCATGAGATCACTTATGTGCATACATACATACCTACATACAATCTATTATAATTCACACATGGTTTCCATCACAACACATCCTTTATACTAATTTCCTACAATCATCATATTCCATTCATTCTCATCAATTACTTGTACGCAAGTTCATCTAAGCATTTCATCGAACACATGGTGTGCGTACAACATTCTAAGCTCAATGTACAATTACTTCATGCTTAGTTTCATAGCTCATAACATCAATCATTATATTATTTACCTACATTACATACCATTCATTTCAATAGTTATCAACATAGCAAATCATCACTTCCTTTTCAATGCACTCAACAATTAACTAAGAATGGTCTTGGATTACACCAAGATCAATACCCACTTTCATCATAGGTGTAAGACAACCCAATTAGCACATGAATCAAGCATAGCCTTATGTAATATCACAATTTATGGCTCCTTTAGTGTCTATCAACCTCTAGACACCTTCATCCATCCTTGATTCACGTTTTCACATGAACCCTAGATTTTCACCACATTCAAAAACAAACATAACATCATAGTAAGCCAAATCAAAGGTACCTTTGGGTTCAATCGACCTTAAATGGTCCCTTTCTGAATAATGCATCGATTTCCCCTTTGAATTCTTGCTCAATCAAGCTTGGTAGTTGGGTTGGGGTTGAAACCCCTTTTCTTCTTCTTGATAATCGACCAACACACCCAAGTGTGTGTGTTTTTTTTGGTGTTTTCATCATATTTAACACTTTTAATATGGACTTTGGGTATTTGACCATTTCCACCCTCCAACTTATAACCTCTTGACTCAATATCATTTATTAATCACGCCTATCAATGTCTTTAAACGAAGCGGGTTTTCGGGGCGTTACAATTAATACATGTATGATCTACTAGTGTCCATTGTGATCCATAAGGCTTAATATGATCCATTAAGACATACATAATCATTATTGTCCATTGTGATCCATTATAGCCCAATATAGTCCATTAAGACATGTATGATCTATTAGTGTCTATTGTGGTCCATTAAGGTCCAATATGATCCATTAAGACATATATGACCTACTAATGTCCATTGTGATCCATTAAGGCCCAATATGACCATTAATACATGTATGATCTACTATTGTCTACTGTAATCCATTAACACATATATTTACATTTTTTAATATGTGTATGTAATTCTTCTACAATGTCATCAAAAAAAGTAAATAATTATTTATTTAATTATTTTATATTTAACAAATATCTACACATATTGTATATCTAACTATATGTAAGGTATTTGTTTTGCCATGTCCTTCTCATAAAAAAGTTTATTATTTACTTTTATTATGCAATATCTACACATATTGTAAAATTTTTTAACAGGTGTAGATATTTGGTTTGCCATATCATTCTCATAAAAAATATTTACTTAATATCTACACATATTATACATTTTTTAACATGTGTGGGTATTTATTTTGCCATGTCATTTTCAATGAATCAAATAAAATTTAATTACTTGTTTTATCTACATATTTAACTAAAACTATTATGTGTTGGTAAAGATAATCATTTACCTACACATATATAAGCTTTTTATAAATGTGTAAATAATTTACCTACACATAATAAAATTTTATAACTTATGTAGGTATTTAATATTCAATTGATGGTGGAAATTTTCCCACCAACTTCAATGTGTAGCTAAAATGTATTACCTACACATATTAAATGTTTGTTAAAATGAAATTATATTATATATACATACAAATAGTAACTTAACGGTTCCTTTAGAAACATAACGGAACTAACAATGTATTCGCGGGCAACTTAACGGCAGTAATATTATATTCACGGGGCATAACCGTTGAAACTGTGTACATTGGCAAAGAAAACGGTAAGAAAACAGTTCAAAAGAAAACCACCCACTTCCGACATAACCGTTGCACTTACAAATCAATCCATTAACCGACATATAAACTATGATGCAACCGTCGTATCCTTTCTGAACAAGAAACCTTCACAAATAATTACGGTCATGACAACTTCGAAAAGAAGAAGATTACCATCCCAAATCCAACGCCGTAAATCTAACGCTATCCACGGTACTGGTGATTATATGAGTAAAGAGAGATAGGGGCGGGGACACATACACTGGCGGCTAAGGTTTCGATGCTGGACACACAGATAAATCAAAGCGAAGGGAGGAATGGGGAGTGTAGATCTGAGCGATAAGAGGGAGAGTCGGTCGTGCCATGTGACGAGTTGCAAAAGGAAGTCGGAAAATGAGTTATCATAGATCCGAACTCTCCTATGTGTGTGTGTGAGAACAAGAAGAAACGGATGCTTATGGTTGTAGCGCTGCAGGGGGGTTGGGATGCATTATGAGTGAACGGTGGATGATAAAATGACGATGGGGCTAGTGTTGCATCTACAGAGGAGAATGGAGATTTTGGCAAGATTGGAGTTTATTCATAAAGAAAGAGAATACATTACAGTCTATGGTTTTGTACTTTTTACTATGGGCAATTTGTCTGTTTCATGTATCAGTCATTGTATTTGTACTTCTTGAATATAGAAAACAATTGATAAATCTAATTTGAATTTACATTTATCGATCAATTGATAAAGATAGAATATATTTAATTTAAAACTTGTATGCATTAATTAAAGTTAGTGGTTTGATTTTAATATTTATTTTATTAGATGTGTAAGATTAAATTAAAAAAAAAAACTTAATTTTTTTAATGGCCAACAAACATTTCTACTTGACTATCCAGTGGAGTTCCCACATGACTATGGACATACCCCACGACCAACCCAATGGAGGGCCCATACGTACCTGGGCGGCTGGCGTAGTCAGACCCGCCCATGCAGTTCCTGAAAGCGGGTAAAACCCAACCCCTCACCCGCCCGTAGGCATGACGGTGAAATATTGGTAAAACCCGAGAGAGATCAGGACTCGAACTCGTGACCATAGGCCATGAGTCATCCATCATTTCTCATTATGTCCCTCGTGGGAATCGAACCCAGGACCCCCAAGAGGGATCCCTAGCCTATTTACCAACTGAACTACCCGTAAAGGTGAAGGAAAAAAAAACTTATATTCAAGTGTTTTTATAGTGATGAACAAAAAAAAAAAAAAAAAAAAAAAAAAAACTGCCATGTAATATTTTTCTACCACGCAATCAATTCACTTTGGTTTAATAGAGAAAAATTAAAAGAAGACAAGATAAAACTTTATGCTTTCCTTATAAACCTCTAACTTGATAAGCTTTATGTATATTGATATTAAAGTAGTCACATTACTTGATATATAAACTTCATGTATCAGCATATGTATTAAACAAAACATTTGCATTATGTAATTGTTGGTTGAATATGTACGTCGGTTAGAATTGTCGGTTAGAATTGGATATATATGATTTCATGGTTATGCCAAATATTGCATGTATAGAAACCATAGATGATTTTTTTTGCCATTCTATTATTTTTGTATCATTCGCAAAAAACATATAGATTTTAAACCTAATTTTTTTTTAAATTTAATTTTCTAAACACTTTACTAATCAACATTCCGCTGCAACGCGCGGGTAACGCCAACTCGTTATCAACAATTACCAACACATATAACATCATGTGTAGGTATTTACCCACACATTTACATGTGTAGGTAAATTATGTGTGGGTATATAACCCAATTTCTTGTAGTGATTAAGTAAAAATTGTGATTCTTAACCCAACCACTACCTGATTATTATAAATGTAAATGTATTCATCTATCATTTATGCTTGAAAATTTATTAATCATATTATATACCAGCTAGTTTTAAGTTTTTTTTTGAACGGCACCAGCTAGTTTTAAGTTAACTAGTGGTAATCAGGGAGCGC
The DNA here is from genome assembly GCA_030844895.1 of Ambrosia x helenae. Taxonomy (NCBI): domain Eukaryota; kingdom Viridiplantae; phylum Streptophyta; class Magnoliopsida; order Asterales; family Asteraceae; genus Ambrosia; species Ambrosia x helenae. The sequence goes on along the minus strand of CM061227.1, from coordinate 4,338,702 downwards.
GCGTTGCGCGCATTATAATTCAATTGTTACCAAAACGCTAAGAAGCTATTATTAACCAAAGTCTCAATCCACGGTCCAGTACAGATGGTCTAACAAAGACCAAACGTAGTGGTCTGCAACTTTTTAACGCCCCTCTCCACCTAGTAGTCCTCAAAACATCACTCTCCACATTTTATAGTTACCTAACCATACATATAAAAATATTAGTTTAAGAATATTTTAGTTATATTTTATATAGCATAAATATTTAAATTATTCCAGATAAAATAAACCATCAAAGTAGGGATATAAGGACAGGTTGAATAAATCTACACCTTTTTGACACATTACGTTTTCCTTCCCCCATAAGAAATCTGTTCCCAACATTCCACCTCCTACCTCTACTCTCTCTCTAAAAAGAACACAACTAAAACCCTAAAAAAGAAACGCCGGAGCTGTGGCCATTTGTAGCAGAAAACTGGTTGTAGCCATGTGTAGTAATCCAGTCAACCGACTTGATGTCACAACAACTGCAGCCGACGTCACCACCATGTAACCATCCCCATCTACACCCAGCCACGAATCACTTCTTACCACCGCTGCCGGAAGTCGACAACACGCAGCGGCTAGACGCAGGAGACTCTTAAGATATGACAACGACACGTAATGGCCAAAAAAGGGAGGTCGAAGAGTAGCCTTCCAGCAGACCCGGATGGCATATGTTAGCAGCAGCACGCTCTCAGTAGTCCGTGGACGAAGGTGGAGACGGCTCACCATACGCGGACGAAGGTGATGACGGCACACGGCAAACATGGTCAGCGGGAAGGGAGCGCACGTTAGTTTGAGAGGCGCCATGAAACAACCCAAAAGTCCAACACGTGGCCGTTGAACAAAAAACGTTAAAACCCAAAGAACTGCAAATAAAAACCGTTTTTCACCAAATAAAACCCCACTCGCCCACTTCGAACCCGGGCTTCACCAATAAATAAGCAACGCCCACACCACCCGGTCTGGAAACACTTTAGTTAGCATGTTCCTAACATTCTGTATATATACAATTATAACAGCTGTAGCTTGATAAAAAAACCAACAGCCTGCTGCCACGTGGCAGCAGACACTATTCATGGGCATCCTTATTTCATTATATAGGATAATATTATTTTTTTATATTAATATGTTTTAATCTAACATCATATTTTTAATATTCATCACGTTAGGAACAACTCAACATTCATGATATCATAAATTGGAATATGAAAAAAATATTATAGTTGTACTAATCGATGTTAATTATTAATATTATTTCGTAAGCAACTTGTTATATATTTTGTAAAATGAATCGTAAAAATTAATATCAATGACGGGGATCGATCTACTAACTCGATTTTAATAACATACATTGACTTTAAAATCCAAATTATATATATATACAAATTGCAAAATTTTGTGTGAGAGGGATTTACTGTTTCCCTCAATACAAGTTTGTGAAGCACCGCGTACAACCACGTGAAGCAGCCATCTTTCGGTCGCCTCTTTTTCCCTGATTGCCACGTTTCAAAGGCTTCACATCTCATAACCCACCACCGCTCTCTAGCTTGGTCTATCGGTTTGGTGGTTGCCTCAACGATGAGGGAGGACAAATCGGAGTGGGTTTTCTGGTTAGTCCATCTTTGCTAGCATATCGTTACCTCTGTTTTGCTTTGTGTCTACTGTTGTCGTTGCCGGTGGCTTTGGCCGACCATCGCGGCGTTGGCTGTGTACGGTCAGCCGATGACGGCGGTTGCGATCGTTGTTTGTATAGATTCTTGCATCTTGAGAGCCCTAATTTTTTGGGTTGTTCCGTTGTTGTGTTGTTGCAGGCCCTTCATGGCAACAACCATTTGAGCCTTTTATTCCGTCGTCTGCCGCCGGTGGCGGTGGCTTTGGTCAACCAGAGCGGCGGTGGCTGTAGGTGGTCCGACGATGATGCTGATTGTTTGTATATGGATTCATGAGAGCCCTAAATTTTTGGGTTGTTTCATTGCTGTGTTGTACGCCTGTCGCCTCCACCGATCCACTTTATCCTTTGGTCTCGCGAAAAGGTCCAACAGGCTATGATGATTACGGTTAAGATTATTGCTTGGCATGGCATAAACGAGGCCGGCAAGTGCCATGTTCTGCACTTGCAACCCGTGTTGCAGCCATGGCAGTCTAACAACCAGATCTGAGCCTAATCAAATTTATTTTGAGGTTCTATGATATGTTATTACCATGATCTGATATAGCATATGTGGTTTGCGAGTTGTTAGATTGTTTATAAGCAGCTATAGTATTTTGATTGAAGAGAAACATGTCTGAGTTGAAAAACTTAGTTTCATCGAAATCTTAAGTCTTTATATCATGCTACCTTGACAAATGGAGATACTGTTTATATATCAACTATGATATGTTATTACCATGATCTGATATAGCATACGTCTTGACTAAACGAAGGCCGTGATGATGATTGTGCTAATTGTAGTTGGCATCTTTCTCATTAAAATTTGTTGCCTAGATTGTGAATCCCTGCATATATCAACTAAATATACTGTTTAGTACATTTAATGACTAAACCCATATATCAACTAAGCCCTCACAAGTCATATTAAATATACTTTAATGCAACGGCCTTGGTGGGTGATTCCCTAGGGCGGTGAAGGTCGGTATTGGTGAGTCCGGTGAACCATCTTGACTAAACGAAGGCCGTGATGATGATTATGCCATCATCTGACCCTCGAATCGATGATGATGAGCGTATATAGACGCCAACATTCTTTCGTTTTGATGTCGTTACTGTCTTAGAAAGAGAGAGACATGAAGGGAGACAGCAACCTGTGATCTCGCCTTTCTGGCTGCCTCCACCGGATGCGATTCTTGATCCGGCGAAAGCTTCTCCTTCTGTCTCTGATGACCTCTGTAGCCGCTTATCTGAGATTTGGCCCGATTTGTTGTTTTTCCCACATGATTACAGGTATAAATCTTCAATTAGGTATGTATTATGATGATATGGTGGTTTATAATGGGTTGGCAAAATCAGTAGTTGTATATAATAATAATTTCTTCCAAATTTGGAATAATTGTAAATGTGATTGTGATCATGCTTTGAACTGATGGAGATCAGATGTTTAGAAATGATAGTTTGCGAGTTGTTTGATGATTTGATATATGGTTTTTGTGGATGAAAGAGGTATTAGGAGGGTAAATTGTGGTATGTGTTTGTAGAAATGTGTAGCTTTGAAAGTGCGAAAGAGTGCTTAATGTTGCACTGAATTGGTTACCAGTTCAGTTTAATAATTTATCCCAAATTTGGAATAATTTGAATTGTGATTACTCTGGAACTGCATGAGATCAGTCGCTGAGAGATAGTAGTTTTCAAGCATTTTTAGTTCATCTGATAATTTGATATATGATTTTCGTGAATCAGACATGCATCATTAGGGTAAATTGTGGTATGTTTTGTGGAGATATGTAGCCTTGCTACTAATTGTCGCCTACAACATATGTTAGGAAATGAGACGGCTTTAAGAGTGACGGTGATGGTGTCGGTGTCGGTGTCGGTGTTGGATTCAGAAGAGGTAACTGGTACGGCAGCCAAGGCTTTAACATACGGTTACCGGACCTACCCTTTCGCCACCGTTGTCGGTAATCATATTGTCAGCGTGCATTTTTTTTTGTGTCAGCGTCCTATTTTCGGATTCCTTTGATTTTAAGTTTCTTGATTGAAGTTGTTTTGTAACTAGGGTTCAGGCGTTATACGTCTTTTACCACCATCACCTAGCTACCATAACAACAAATATAGGAGTTAACCCGCTGTGACCCAACCTGTTTGATCATTGGGCCTGTATTAACCGGTAACCAAAATTGGTCATAGAAGAATTTAGTTTTGTATCTATTTAAGGTTTGCTGGCATTTGGGCAATTATCTAGGTTTATTTTTATGCAGGTTTTTAGACCTCTTTTGGTTTTTTAGAAGTTAGTTTCTCTGTGAATAAGCATGAGGCAACCCTGATTACACATACTGGTACTTGAAGCTAGCAACATACAAAAGGTTGGTATAGTGTGAAGTCAACTGTTGTATATTTGGTTTTATGTATTTGAGTGTTCATTTTTTTTTTGGAACCATGAATGTTGTCAAATGTTGCATTATGTTTGAAATGGAAGAAATATATCTCGAGTGATATTGTTTAATGGATCCAAATCATTAGGCGTACAAGGTCTATGTGTGTGTATTTACGAGTTATTGTAGCCTAATGATTTGGATCCAAATCATTAGCATAAGATGTAGCCACTTAAGACGGTGGTAAGGTTTATAGCATTTAATCATCGTATGTAATATATGCACACGTACCACCACGTGCGCGCCAATGGTGCTTACAGTTATCAACCATCTCATTTTTAGGCAGTTTAAAGAACGTATACATCCGGTCGCCCCCGCCGCGGCAACGCGCGGCGGGTATAAACCTAGTTGTACACAAAACCCAAGTTCAAATTTCATTAGTTGATCTTGAAGTCAATGTTAGTTGTTATTGCTTGATAAGTAACGTTATGATTGGCACACCCCTTTGGTGCGGTGGTAAATGTGTGGGGTTGGAAATGAAAGGTTGGGAGTTCAAGTCTCATAAGACCCCCCGTAGTGGGGCGTGATTTTTCGAAAATTGGCAAAAATAGCGCCCCCAACACCGAAACAGGGGGGCGCTATTTGTGGTTTTTGGTTGTTGGCGTTATATAAATAACGCTTGATGATGAATTCTGGCCCAATCAAATTGTTGCACGTGGACTTGGTGAACGGTAATATTACCGTTAAATTTCAAACGGCTATATTTTTTTTGTTATTTATATACAGCACACATATATTAACATACAAACACATATATATTAACATACATACCAAATATACCTTCCAAAAAATATTCAAACACATACATACCAATATTTGAAGAAAATGGGTTCCCCCGCGTCATCATCTATTGCGAGAGAATATTATAGAGAGTTTCTAGGCAATGAGGGTTATTCCACAGACGAAGAGTTGGAGCAAGATGCCATTACGAGTGCGCTAGCACTTTCGGCGCGGTATCTTGAAGAAACTAGTACGCCTACACCTCCAAAACAAACTAGGCAGTACTACGAACGAGATCGTGTAGCGGCAAATGCTCGATTGATGAAGGATTACTTTGATGAAAATCCGACTTACCCCGACCCAAAGATCTTTAGGCGTCGTTTCCGGATGAGCAAACGTTTATTTCTACGCACATGAACTTCGCGACCATGAAGTACATGACGCGTTAGCTGCGGATTTGGTCCAACAAGCCTGGTCGGTTCGGTATATTCCAAACCCAGGAGGAAACGAAGAAGAAGAAGAAGAAGAGGAAGAGGAAGAGGAAGAGGAAGAGGAGGAGGAGGAGGAGGAGGAGGAGGAGGAAGAGGAAGAAGAAGAAGAAGAGGACGAAGACGAATATGAGGACGAAGACGAATATGAAGAATCCGAAGATGAAAATTAATATTAGTTGTAACTTTTTTTTTTTAATATTACTTGTAATTTTTTTTAATATTAGTTGTGTTTTTAATATTATTTGTAATTTTTTTATATTCATTTGTCTTTTATTTTAATTATTTTGAATTAAAAGATTAAAAAAAAAATAAAAAAATCAACCAATCACAAACAGGGGCTTTATAAATAAAGCCCCACCACTACACTCCTTTTTCAGTTTCTCTCTCCACGCTGACTCAGCAGCCACGTGGACCAATCAGGAAGGGGGGTTTATAAATAAAGCCCCACTACGCATGGTCTAAGAGATAAAAAAAAAAAAGGGAGTAAAAATAGGAGATGAAATTAGAGATGATTTCGTATAATGGGGCCAACCTTCGATTGGCGACGCAAATATCTCATGAACTTGTTGGGAAGATCTTTATTCTTACGTTGCCTACCACAAATTATTGAGATGATGTTATGAAATTAGAGATGATTTCGTATAATGGGGCCAACCTTCGATTGGCGACGCAAATATCTCATGAACTTGTTGGGAAGATCTTTATTCTTACGTTGCCTACCACAAATTATTGAGATGATGTTTAATGCACCAAACTAGCCAACCCCACCGAAATCACAGATCCATATATATACGCCGAAACCTCAATCCACCCTGATAGCATAGCCATTTCGTATATTTTTAGTGATCTAGAGTTATGAGTCTTCTTCTCTTTCTTATGCTTAATTTTGTTTCTCCCTTTTGAGATTGCTTTCTGCTTTTATCTAATTCTAATACTGATTAATCAATCAATTTAGAATATTTTCAGGCGCCGGAACCTTTAGATAGAAGTGCTGCAATACTACTATCTACACTTTAAGTGTTCAAAAATAGATAGAACTTCATGCTTTAAAAAGTGTAGTTTATATTTGTTATAAAATAATACATTGGTCTTTAAAAACACCACCTCTAAAGTCAACTGCTAGATATCTCGGTAGTTTATATTGGTTATAAAAGAATACATTGGTTATTAAAAACAGCACCTCTAACGTCAACTTATATCTCGATAGTTATAAAAGTATTTTCTTTTCAACTTTTTTAAATCACTTGTGTATATTTGAGGTCATGTGTGAAATAAAGCCTTCTGGGGTTTAAAGCGTCAAGTGTGTGTCATATGCACACCACATTTATAGAGGGGGTCTTTAAAGCCCTTACCCTTAACAAAAGTATTGTGGAATAGAACAATTCAATAAAAAAAAGAAAACAAGAAAAAAAAAAGAAAAAAAATGCATTAATAATGTCCTGCAAATCTGCAATGACGGAGGGTGTCGGTGTTGGGTGCGCCACCCAACTTATAGCTAGGGATATTACACCACACCCCCTAGATAATAAGCTATTTATATTAAATACATCATACAAATAGTCAATGTTTGACTTTTAATAATTATATAAGTATTTTCTTCTTATTGTTTTGAGTTAATTACGTGGTTAGTCCCAGTGGTTTCTTTAAAGTTTTAAGTTTAGGTACTAATAGTTTCAAGTAACGGGTTAGGGTACTAAGGTTTGTTTTTTGTAACAATCTTAGTACCTAAACTTGAAACTTTAAAGAAACCACAGGGACTAGCCACGTAATTAACTCATAAAATTAATATTTTTTACATTTTATTTGTATTAAAATTTAAAAATTTAAAATTATTTTTCACTAATACAAAATTTAAAATTATTTTTCACTAATACATAAAAAAATATATTTTTTTATATAAAAACAGGGGCTAACATTTTGTATTAGTGAATAATAAATTTTTTTTTTCTATATTATTTTCATTTAAAACAGAATTTCTAAATTATTATTTTCAAAAAAAAAAAAAAAATGAACGTGAACAACACAATAAAGGGAAATAATGGCTGCATGGAATGAGGTCATGAAGATAGTTGTAGACTAGGTCAAGACACGTATCAATTTGTGTGTTCGATCAATTGGTCCTCCACTTCATCCACATCCCTCGGAGAAATCTCACTTTCCTTCCACGTTAGCTTGTTTCTTCATTCTTGCGCATTTCTTCCTATGCACGGCATGTATCAACCTCCTTTTGTTCTTCACTTAGCTTCACATGTATCAACCTCCTTTTGACCATGTCTTTCATCATATAGAAACACCACTCAAATAGGTTAAGATATTTGATGCATATTAGCTTGAGATCGCTTGCATCTTCCAAAACGCGACCAAGCTTTGTTGTAATTAGGTTTGGTATAAAAGAATAACATATCCATTAAAAATAACAAACAGGCGTAACACATATACAGAACAGGTCCTAAGGACTCCCCTATGGGACATAACCTTTTTTTTATGTTATTCATCCTTTTATTTAATAACTATTATAAATCTATTTTAATTATTAAAAATAGTAAACTTGGTCGAAAATTTTTATAAAATTATCCTAGTTTCATAAGACCCTAAAGTTCTTTTTATAAATTTATTTTTCCAAAAAATAAATACTTATTATTTTTAATATATTTATTTAACTTAAATCATAATTATTTTTACTTTTTTTTGTATTAGTGAAAAATAATTTGTAAATTTTGTATTAGTGAAAATAATTTTAACATTTTAAATTTAAATACAAATAAAATGTAAAAATATTACTTTTATGAGTTGCTTACGTGGTTAGTCCCTGTGGTTTCTTTAAAGTTTCAAGTTTAGTAACTAAGAGTTTTACATAAATGACCCCTTTAATTTGTAAAAAGTCAATTTTATCGCTTTATCTAACGTTAACAGAAAAATTAATGATCGTTAGTCTTAGTACCCAAAATTGTTACAAAAACAAACCTTAGTACCCTAACCCGTTACTTGAAATTATTAGTACCTAAACTTGAAACTTTAAATAACCACAGGGACTAACCACGTAATTAACTCTATTGTTTTTAATCACTGAATAATTTAACTCCATATGCTTGGTTTAGTGCTTCATTGGATGGATGTTGGGCTGGTGTTATGTTATTTTATGGAAACTTTGTATTTCTACGAATCTTTGTATCCGCACTTCAAAAATGAAAATGTGTAGATATTAGTTCATGAACTTCACATCTAAATATTACGTGTCTTATTTAGTTTTAAAACACACAATTATTGGTAACTAAAAATCATCACGTCAACTACATTAGATATAGTATTTTCATTATTTGTTTAACGTGAAAATAATCGCTGAATTAGGACAATACTGAAGCCAAACAGCGCAAAGAAAGAAATCTGTTTAGAACTATTAGTCTTATAATTTGTAATTATTAACACCTTGACTTTTCGAATAAATTCATATAAAATCATAAAGATGATCATTATATAAAAAAAAAATATTCGACACCTCCGAAAATGCCAAAGGGTTTACAAAAGCTAAGAAATTATTAGTAGTTCATTTTACGCTCTCAGTGTTATGGATGAAGGCCTTCTTTGGGTGAGGCGGAGGCTAAGGAATGCGCCACTTTTGTAATTTAACTAAAAGGGGTCCACATCAGTTTTGAATATAACTCTAATCTTATCATTATAGAAACCAATATGTCATGTAATTGTGCTTATTGCTTAATAATAAAACTATTAAGACGTACAAGCCCACGTAACGTCTAAAATTCGCGTCTATGGTAAAACATCTATATCCCTAAAGCGTCTACTTGAATCTATGCATAATTCATTGTCACGTGTCAAATTCTACCTGGGTGGTCGATATCCTAAGGCCCCTACGCTTAAGACTTTACATACACGTGTCACGATTTGAGCTATAGGAATTTGTGTAGTTGCTAAAACTAATAAACTATAAATGTTTATTTTTGTAACTAAGGGCTAATCAATGTTTAAAATGATGATCTCGCAAACATATATCCCTCCAAACACGGTATTGACCAGCATTGAGGCCATGAAGTGTAAATTCACTACCTATAACTCATATATCAAACATATTATATCCCTCCAAACAGGGTATTGACCAGCATTGACTCCCTAATTTGAACCGCATTTACCAGCATTAATCCCATCCCGATTAAAAAGCTTAAACGAAACCTGTTAAACCGTTAAGAGGTACAAGCCCACGTAACGTCTACAATTCGCGTCTATGGTAAAACATCTACATTCCTAAAGCGTCTATTTGCGTCTATGTATAACTCGTTGCCATGTATCGAATTCTAATTGGGTGGATGATATGTTGAGACCCCTATGCTTAAGACTTCACGTACACATGTCACAATTTGAGCTATATAAGAATTTATGTAGTCGCTAAAACTAATAAACTATAAATGTTTATTTTTGTAAATAAGGGCTAATCAATGTTTAAAATGATGATTCTCCCAAACATGTATCCCTCCAAACAGGGTATTGACCAGCATTGACTCCCTAATTTGAACCGTATTTACCAGCATTAATCCCATCCCGATTAACAAGCTTAAGCGAAACCTGTTAATGCCAGTGCGATAAAAAATCATCAAGTCCAGATTACAATATCTCCTATGGCCCTAAGGAATCAACTCAGCTTCATCTCCTTACCACTACATACTTTAATTTCCAGTCCTTTAAGTATCACCAAAATACCCATAGCTAGCGTCCAAACTAACTATTATACATCAAACAATTTTTAAGAATTAATTTTGATATATGATATATAATTTCAACAGCTGTAATATGATGAAATATTGCTTACATAAGCAACGTGTATCATTGCATACATTTTCTCCATCTTCCTTTTTTTATTCATGTACTATTATGACCCACAACCTTGAGTTTTAAATTATGTATCAATCTCCAGGCAATTTATCGTTGGATCTGGGGAGCCTGTTAACCAAGGCTTATTATATATAGACCATTTGCAAGTTGTAAAATGTAAATAACCTTCAACTATCCTTTTAATTTTTGCACAGATTCAAAAGAACTCGTTTTTCATTGTTGAAATAAGTCAACGGAGATGGCTGCTTCATTGAACGCACTAGATGTTTCTGCACCAACACAAGACTTGAAATTTATGCAGGCATCAAATATTAACTTCTCCATCTTCATTTCAGCAAAGCTTTCCGGCCACGACAACTATAAGATCTGGAAGGCTCAGTTTCTTTGCCTTATAAAGAGTCAGGTGTTGCTCCATATCATTGATGCCGAACATCCCTTTCCGGTGGATAAGGGTGTCCACATGAAAGAGCAATATAACGAACTTGTCAAAGGTTGGATTTTTGGTTCGGTGAACGAAAAAGTGGTTACGGATTTGGTAGACTTGGGTACAGCACAAGAGGTATGGATGAAACTAGAATCCCTATTTAATCCACCAGTATGCGATACAGAAGGTACGTACTCAATTAACTACAACATCTTTAATTTCCCATAGTACAAATGATACCTGTCTTATCTGATTTCTAAAATATTGAAATCAAGTGCAGGTGATTCATCAAACGCACCTGATGTTTCTGCACCAGATGTTATTGCACCTGTTGTTTCTGCAATGAGAGAAGACCTCAAGTATCTACAGGCTTTAAATGTTGATGTTTCCAACTTTGTTTCAGAGAAACTTGTGGGCAAAATAAACTACCATACCTGGAAGACTGATATGCTTTTTCTTATAGAAAGTCACGAGTTGCTTCACATCATTCATGCCGAAGCTCGCTTTCCACAGGATAAGGCTGACCCCTTGACTCAAAAATATGACAGCCTTGTCAGAGGTTGGATTTTGAGTACTATGCACGACACACAGAGCGATAAATTCCGAATGTACCGATCGGTGCAATTGATGTGGAGGAAGCTAGAATCAACCTTTACGTATCAACATAAAACAAGCGATAGCAATACTGGAGATACAAACGGTACTTATTTCAATAACTAACTACAATGTGTGTATATGATTTCCCATAATAGATATGATGATGCCAATGATTGTAACTTGACATTTGGTATATATACCCGCTGATACCGATCCATAGCTTCGGCCTGTAAAAACTACCCTACTTTGACCCGTACTCGACCGAGTCAACCTGAAACATCAAGATTTTACCCAACAATTTGAATCAATGGAACGATCTTATTTGCCTTCTGAATTTATATCTTTTCAGGGATATTGGAATGCAATCCAGATGATTCATCAAATGAAACAGAAGACTTGAAATACATGCAGCTGAAATCAAATGTTAACGTCTACGACTTTGTTTCGGTGAAGCTTTCTGGCCACAGCAACTATAGTGTCTGGAAGGATCAGATGTTTCTCTTCCTACGGAGTCACAACTTGCTTCACTTCATTGATGAGGAAGCTCCTTCTCAACAGGATAAGGATGACCCCATGACTCAAAAATATAACACTCTTGTCAGAGGTTGGATTTTGAGTACTATGAACATCCAAGAGCGCCATAAATACCGAATTTACCGATCGGTGAAATTGATGTGGAGCAGTGTAAAGTCGACTTTTGGTAGGGTTCGAGTAATTTGCTTCCATGGATAGTTTTTGTTTCGCTTTTGAATTTGTATTATTTTTGAAATAATGAAATGAAATGCAGATGAAACAGAAGACTTGAAATACATGGAAGCCTCAAATGTTAACGTCTCCGACTTTGTTTCGGTGAATCTTTCTGATGCCAACAACTACAGTATCTGGAAGGCTCAGATGCTTTACTTTCTAGAGTGTCACAGCTTGCTTCACATCATTAATGACGAATATTATTATGTAAAAGAACATAAATATCAAGTACTTGTCAAAGGATGCCTTTTATGTACTATGAATGATGAATTGCTCAAGGATTTCCCAGCCGACGACCATGTCGACAACATTGCAAAAGATTTATGGGAAATGCTAGAATCTCGCTTTTCAAAAGGTACGTACTCCATTAATTGCCATAGTATAGAAATACAGTAACTCTACTTTTGGAAGGGTCCACCACTAATTTGCATCACTGAAACCTTCTTTTGACTTTAAAATTTATATTATTTCTGAATTATTGAAATGAAATGCAGGTTATCCAAGTCATGAACCTGTTCTATCAGCATCAACACAAGACCTGAAATATAAGCAAGCATTAAACGTTAATGTCTCCAATTTCGTTTCAGTGAAGCTTTCTGGGCACAGCAACTATAGGATCTGGAAGACTCAGATGTTTTGCTTGATAGAGAGTCAGGAGCTGCTTCACATCATTGATAAGGAATATCGTTATAAAGTAGATAAATATGACACCCTTGTCAAAGGTTGGATTTTCAGTACCATGAACGAGCAACTGCTCAAAGATCTAACATTTACGAACAACCTTGTAGACAACGGCTATTCGGCAAATTTTGTATGGAAAACTATAAAATCGGGCTTTGATAAATATAGACAAGGTACATGCTCTGTTAACTACCATGCACGTATTCGATTTCCCATAGTAGTAATGCGAGTTGCCTAATTTGCTTAAATGTACCATTTTTATTTGACTTTCGAATTGCATTCCGCTTCGGTATATTGAAATGAAGTGATTCAACAGATTTACAAGAGGTGGAGTTTGGAATAGAATTCATAAAAGACGACACAGAATCCGACCTTCCAGAATTAGATAACACAGACAAGATGAGATGGTACAAAGCTGTTGCTGAAGGGTGGTTGAGGAAAGCGAAATCCATATTTAAAATCCATAAAAATGTAGCCACAGAGGCGACCACTGCAAATGACAACGCAATCCTTCACGTAGCTGTTGAAACAGAGAGTTCCGGAACAGAAGTCGTAAGAGACACTCCTGATGTAGAAACAGGGAATTCAAGAACAGATGTTAAGGAGTTGTACGATGCTGCTGCTAAAGGGAGGTGGAGGAAAGCAAAATCCATATTGAGGAAGAGTGAAATTGCAGCCACAGAGGCCATCACTGCAAATGGCGACACAATTCTTCACGTAGCTGTTGAAAGGGGCCAAAACTATTTCGTTGAAGAATTGCTGGGGTTCTTGGAAAATGAGGAAGATATTGAAAAGAAAAATAAAAAGGGTCGAACAGCCCTACACATTGCTGCAGTTGTCGGTAATATGCAAGCAGCCCAACTCTTGGTGCTAAAGAGGGAAAAACTGTTGGTGATTGAAGATGAAGACAAAAACTTACCATTGCATCTTGCTTCTCAATATACAAACCTCGATATGTATGCATATTTGTTCAGACCTAACTCAGACAATCCTTCAGACTCAAGTACACATCGGAGTCACAAAGCTACTATCTTAGCTGCTATTTTCTCAAAACAATATGGTTAGTAGTTTATACTAGTGGTGGTAATCATGTTGGGTGTAGTAATTCGGGTTGGCAAGTTGAATTGATGAAACTAAGCACGACCCATATATTATTCGTGTAATAGATGTTACACTAACCGGCGTACACTTGAACTCAAGTAACCGAATTAATTATACATACAAGTCAACAAAATGAGTAAATGAGTGAAACAAGTCTTAAATAGGTTGGTGGGTTAACATTTTAAAATATTTTTTTTATTTTAATTATAAACGGGTTGATGTATCAACTTAATTTTTTTATTAAATGGGTTAAACATGTCGATTCCAACATGTTTATTTTTTAAATAGATTAGAGATGACAACTCAAAACAAAATATGATTATTTTTATGTCGGGTTTGAGTTGCATAATCACCACTTCTAGTTATTACATGGTATGATTAGATGTATGAGTAATTTAGCAGTCTAATACTTTCTCATATTAATCCATGCAGATTTAGTAGAGACACTGCTCAAGGATTTAGAAAAAATATTGACCAGGGATCGGGATCAGTGGCTAATGCACCTATATGGTCGTGATTACTATAAAGAAATATTGATGGCAATAACTATAAGCTACCCAACTGATATTGGCTTTATGAAGTCTTTTATCTATCCATGTATTTATCTGAAATGTTTTAATATATATATATATATATATATATATATATATATATATATAACCTGTAGATACATTAGTTCATTCATTGATACTTCTATCTCTATGTTGCAGCTTTTCAAAATATCCGTCAAAAAACAATCGTCAGAGGTTCTTTGCTATTTCACCCAAATAGATGTGTCAATGACATTTTACGAGTAGTTGAAATATGTAATAACATGTGCCACAACTGGTTGAGGAAGAATTCCATGATGTTTCTTGGTAAGCGATCAACTATATATATACTTGACCTGGTTTGATTTATCTAATAAAGCTTGGTTATTTCTTGTGCAGTCATGATGGCCACACTTTATTTAATTTGCCAGTTGAGTTATCTTTTTCTTCTAATTCTTCGTTTACCCTTCTCTATGCTTTATTTCCGTCTTTGGAAAACTTTAGAATTTATCGGTAAGTGATTACACATTAGTCTACTACTTAATCACCGTTTGATATGGTAACTCGACTTACTATTCACTAAATATCTAATTTATAGCGAGTCCAATCAAGAATATAGAGAAGAAGAAAAAAGAGTACAAAGATGCAAAGAAAATTTTGAGCTTGGTATGTAATCAGATGTGCAAATTCAATATAGTTCACAACGACTCACTTTTTGAAGCTGTACGCCTAGATAACCACGAGGTCGTTGATGAGATTCTTTTTACATCACCTGCTGTAATAAACATTAAGGATGAAGAAGGGTACAATATCATTCAGTTATCCATATTAAACCGTGCAGAAAAAGTCTACAACCTTATCTATCATATAATTGAGCGCACAAAGTCTCATAGAGAAATGACCGATTCTTTTTCAAATAATCTTGGCCACTTGGCTGGAAGAATGGCACCTTCATTTGTACTCAGTCGTACCACTGGGGAAGCATTGCAACTACAAAGGGAGCTTGTATGGTTTGAGGTATGTCACAAATAAGATATAACTCATCATTTCAATAACTTTTCTCTCTAGTTGCACAAACTATAATTTGGTTGACTCTACAGGAGGTGAAGAAGCTTGTGTTACCTTTACAACTTACGAAAAAGAATATATACAAGCAGACACCGGAAATGGTGTTCACAAGGGAACACCAGGATTTGCTAAGGCAAGGAGAAACATGGATGAAGAAAACTGCTGAATCATGCAGCATCACTGTTGCATTAATTGTCACAGTTGTATTTGCAGCAGCAATCACTGTACCCGGTGGAAACAATCAAGATTCTGGCACCCCTTTGTACAAAAACGAAATCTCCTTCACTATCTTTGCTCTATCCAACGCATTCTCACTTTTTACAGGGGCTACTTCACTGTTAATGTTCTTATCTATCCTCACCGCACGCTCTTCCGAAAAAGATTTTTTGGTCAGTTTACCAAAAAGGTTGATTTTGGGACTATTGACGTTATTCCTCTCAACAATTGCCATGTTGGTAGCCTTTGGTGCAATCTTGTTTCTTGTCTTTTGTGATCAAAGACCCTGGATGTTGGCACCAATATGTGCATTTGCTTTCTTCCCGATTTCTATTATTGTTACTATCAAACTTCCCTTACTAGTAGACTTGTTCAGATCAACATATTTCCCTATATTTGGTAAGAAAAGGTACCTTGAGTCTTGTAAAGTAATTAGGAAGAACACAATATTTACGAAGTAGGGGAAATTCAATAATGCATAGGATTTGCTTAAGTTGCATGGGATTTAAGCATGCTTGATTATTGATTTTTATCCTCTCAATTCTTGACAATATGAAGATATTTGTTATGTTGTATAATGCAACATGTTTAATCACATTTTAGTAGTTTGTTTTCCTTTAATTTGGCAATCTTTTTTTCAACTTTCAAAATAGTTATTTGTTGAATCTTTCTTGAATCATTGTGAATTTAGGTATTTTATTGTCTAATTACAATTTGGAAAAGCTTTTTTCTACGAAAGCAAGTACATGTCAATAATCATATAGGTGGCATAATCCATCCATTATACTATATATAATATAGACTTTTAATCCATTTACTTTTTTAAGTATTGATAATTTTATATTTTGTTTCTAGAACTTGCATTAATTATTTAAAAAAAAAACTAGATATGCAGTTGCGTTAATTTTATTTCTCAGCATACCTAATAAATTTATTGAAAATGGACTCGTATCCAAAATTAATTATTTTTTTGGTATCATAAACTATACCAAGTGTGGGTACCACAAAAAATCAACTGAAACCAACCGGGTAACATCTTTTATCATTATTGGTTTTATCAATATCGGTAATGGTATTCATTAATTTTGTAGTTTTCTATCTATTTAAAACATATACCGGTATCTTATGGACATATCAAAACTTTATTTTTCTAGGTACTGTCTTTTTGTTATAATAGCGACATCAAATATGTAACTAAATGACTATATGTCTTCCATGCGGCATCATAAGAATGAAAATTTATTAGCGCAATGCGTGTTTGTCGCTAGCTAGTTGATAAGGATGCGTCTATAAATCACTGGGTAGGTGAAACGGGGTGATTTTTAGTGCATATGATGGTTGTCCCCATCTAGTTATTAGTCATCTAGGTTGATGGCTTGATTAGATAACATTTATATTGTAATTTGTATATCTAGTGGCATTGTTGTAATTAATCAGCATGGGAAACTAAGCCAGTCTGTCCATGCAAGAGACTAAGACAATGGGGAAACTAACATGTAGTATAAATATCCTTAGCCTCTGATGTGTGAAATGTGTAGTAAATAAATCGGGTCAAGTTTTAAAAATGGATAAACCCGCTAAACCACACACTAACGGCAAGTGCACCGGTCGCAGTGTAGCAGAGCAAGTAAGTCCGGAATATCGATCCGTGGACACAATGTAGCGACTCTCGGTACTAGACCTCTATCGACTCCTAGCCTAGCAAATTGGATTTTTGTGATTTTTTTATATTAATTAATTACTAAAGTAAATAAATTAAAAGGCTTAAATTAACAGATAGCAGAGAATAACTAAGGAGGGAAATCAGAGATGGGAAAGGCAACCACCTAGGTATCGAATCCTACTAATGAAATTTGAACTGCCTCAGCTTTGGAAACCATGTTGGCAATCAGGATCTTATAATATTCACCTCTAGTATCCTAGTGGCTCCCGGATCATTTACCAAGACTGACCGAAAAGGAATCCTAAAGGCTACTGACGTGCTTGTCGTGGTACACGTAAAATTTCCCAATTACAACTATTGAATAGTGGCAAGAAGGTATCGAACACAGGGAGTTTGTGGAAAATGTGTAATTTCTAGCTTTGTTAATTAACTAAAATTAAACTACTCAACAAAAAGTAAATGATTATGATTTTTGATTGTTTTGGTTTCAACTAAAATAACGACTAATTATCAATTCAAACTTAGAAGCGTTTCTTCAAATTATGAGATAATGACCATTCAAGGATCCGGTTTCTCTAAACACGTGTGTGAGTTTCAACTAGAAAGAGTTACATAGACATAACTCATGTATAACCAACTGTTGTGATAAAAGGGAACAAAGTACTCGGATTGTATTAACGCGAGGTTGTTTCCCGATGACCAATTAATCAATAACCAACCCCCAATCCTTCCCGTGATATCTCGATTGTTAGCAACACCAAGAACGTATGATTTAGATTAGAAATTGGAAAATTAATTAACACGCTACAAGCAATTGATCAAACATCATAATAATCAAGCAAGAATTACCAAATTATTATTCTAGAAATAAGAGAAAAAAAACACACAAGAGTCTAGTAGAAACCTTCACCTAGAATGATCACCAAAAGTTTAGCCCGACATAGCTTGGTGAATCATCAAGACAAACATAATATTGTTCATGTGAATCAAAGACATCAAAAACTAATGTTTAGCAATGTTCTCCCAAGGTATCTTGAAGCCAAAAATCGCCCCCAAGCTGATAGAAACCGTTTAGAATGAAAAGATCATCATAAGTCTCCATCAAAGTGCTCTTAAATGCATAAGTTACAAAAACTCGTCAGGGCCACCGTAAGGGAACGGTCTTGGCGTAGGGGTACGGTGGCCTTTGGAACTCATACGGCCGTTCAGGACTGCCCAACGGTGAAGATTTGGTGTCTGTTGCCACCGTAGGGAACGCCCAGGCCGTAGGCCTACGGTGGGCTTGTTGAAAATCTTGATTTTTTCTTCTTTCTTTCCACCTCGTTCCAATGCTTCCGATCCGTTCCAAAAGCCCGTTTTCCGCCATTTTAGCTCCCTTATCATACCTGCATCCATAACAACCGTAGTTATCCAACTCCAAGCAATATCATGATTAACTGTGATTAATATATGTGTTTTAACACTATAACGGCTGTTCCTTGAACCACCCGTCAGCTACTAATCTCACTGATTGGTTAGATCACCTCTCGGTCTCACTAACTATGCTAAAGTACTCGCTAGACTGGTTTTAGATTTCTCACTCTCCAATCACAATACACCCTAAAGTGCAAGGAGTAACCTGTAAAGTCACTCTATGACACAGATAAGCAAATAATACTAGAGAACCTAGGAAAACCTGATCTCTCAGCGTTTCTAGCCTAAACCTCTAGCACCAAAGACAAACCTGACTACCTATCACCTCTCGGTCTCAAGAGTAGGAAGAATACTAATTACCTCTAAACTCTCAATCAATGTACCTATGGAATTTAGGTCTAAAACCATAAAGTAAACTACAAGCACAAAGCAAGTAATTCTAACAAGTGTCCAAACATGAAAGACATTCACTAAGACACTCGTGGAACATCAAAAGATCATAAATTAGTAAAAAGTACGCACACACATCATAGAATCATAAACAAGTTTCTTACTAAAACATAAATCCAACTATAAAAATCCAAATCCGAAACATAAACCAAAATCAAAAAGTCGTCATGTCAAACCTAGGTGGCCACTAATGTTTTAGCCAAACATAATTAGAGAAAACAATAAAAACATAGGTTCAAGAAAAATAAAAGTTATAGTAATAATATTCATAAACACAAAGTCAATAAATATAAAAACTAAAACTTATTATAGTCAAACCCGTAGGTTCAATCTTAAACCCATGGCTTCTTCCCCTTCACTTCTTCTCCTTTAGCTGCTGTCTTATTCCTCCTCTTCTTGCGGCCCTTGTTATAATTCTCGATAATAATCTGCCTCGTGATGCAGCTCTCCTCTAAAAAAAAATGATATGTCCACCGCCTAATATCTCTATTTATCTACATAAGGTTTGTTTTATTTTTTGCTTTGTTTTTAGTGGGCTTTGACTTCACAAACAGCCACAAAGTCGTGGCCTTCTTTTTTTCAATTATTATTATTACTATTATTATTATTATTATTATTATTAGTAGTAGTAGTAGTAGTAGTATACTTCAAGTTCACATCTCGGATGTTCTTAGCTCGACTAAAATTTCTCGTTTACGCTCCAACGTCCATGAACACCTGCTCTCAACTGTTGGTGTCTCGATTAAAATTCTTTCATTTTGAGCTCATTTTCTCCAAACACCTATAAAATAATAAAATAAATAAATACATAATAAAAACAACACGAAATAAATAAAAACCTGACCAAATAATATACAAAATACATAGGAAAAGAAATGTGTTTTGCAACACATCAGCCTCCATCATGGTTCACAAGAATTCTCATTTGGGTGTGTATCCTAAAGTATGTCCATTAAGTGCTAGAGAGTCTCTTGTAATCTTTGCTTTGCGTAAGCTTAATCAAAACCGCATGTCTTTAATTGTTACTCTTGTTGTTTACTTGTTTGTTTCATATAGATAATCTTCCAAAGCTCGAATCTTTGTTTTCGCCTTTGATTCAGAAATAAAAACAAGTGAATCTTTTCTTGTTTGACAAGAATCAATCCTACAAGTGGTATCATAACATTCTAGGCTTGATTCACTTTTTTGTCTATTTCATTTGTACACAATCGTTGGCTTATATAGATGATCCAAACAATAACTGATGCAATAATGCATATTCTTTGTTGCAGTAATTAGTGCATCAGGTGAGAAAGTGGAAAGCCATGAGACACAGAAGCTGAACAATCCATTCTAGAAGCCTAGCAGTGGTAAAATCCTCTACTCTGATGAGTGGTAACATCCTCTGGTCAGTAGCAACATCCTCTGGTCAGTGGTGGTGCAAAATAAAAGACTGATTGCAAAAACCAGCTTCACACGGACCAGGATTTTCAAAACGGCATTCATGTCCGCAAGTAGTGTGGGCGTCGCGTTGGTTCAGAATTTTCCTTTGCTAGAGAGTCTCTTGTAATCTTTGCTTTGCGTAAGCTTAATCAAAACTGCGTGTCTTTAATTGTTACTCTTGTTGTTTACTTGTTTGTTTCATATAGATAATCTTCCAAAGTTCGAATCTTTGTTTTCGCCTTTGATTCAGAAATAAAAACAAGTGAATCTTTTCTTGTTTGACAAGAATCAATCCTACAAGTGGTATCATAACATTCTAGGCTTGATTCACTTTTTTGTCTATTTCATTTGTACACAATCGTTGGCTTATATAGATGATCCAAACAATAACTGATGCAATAATGTATCTTCTTTGTTGCAGTAATTAGTGCATCAGGTGAGAAAGTGGAAAGCCATGAGACACAGAAGCTGAACCATCCGTTCTAGAAGCCTAGCAGTGGTAAAATCCTCTACTCTAATGAGTGGTAACATCCTCTGGTCAGTAGCAACATCCTATGGTCTTCTCTGATCCTCTGGTCAGTAGCAACATCCTCTAGTCAGTGGTGGTGCAAAATAAAAGACTGATTGCAAAAACCAGCTTCACACGGACCAGGATTTTCAGAACGGCATTCATGTCCGCAAGTCGTGTGGGCGTCGCGTTGGTTCAGAATTTTCCTTTAAACTAAAGCCCATTTTTGCACCCCCTGCACGCGCGTGTAGGTTCCCAAGTATAGTGTAACTTAGGAATTTAATTCCTTCCAATATTTTCCCACTTATAAACCAAGCAATATTTCATCCCCTCACCAATATGGGACAAGCAACATTGAGTACATTTATTCCAATACTAGTGTGACTCTGAACAAACCCCCACATGAATGGGAGTCATTTAAAACAACCTCATCCCGATTAAATTTCAACAGTTGAGTTTTGCATACGATAGGTTGGTGTGACCTTTTGAACCTTCGCTTATGAAACGCACTTAGCCCACTGACTCTGAGTAGACAGAGACATCTATAAACTCGTCTGCCGTTTGTGTAGACGACAATACGCTTCACACAAGACTTTCCCTGACAACGTCAAGTCCTCATAGTTGTGTCCGTTGTGGTCATGGACACGTGCCTAGTTCTGTGAGCGTTCTTAGGTATTGTGTCCCAACAATACCTTTCGATGTGACCCCACTTCTCTCTGACATAGGTGATTCACTAGGACTGGTTACCTTGGTCGAATCATTAAAAGCCATATGCTTAGCCTCGAACTTGTCACTTTTAGGAATGGACTAGGAAGCTTATTATAGTGAACTCCCCTTTTCAAAACGTGGGGTTGCCCCCACAGTGACCTTTACCCGTTCATACAAGTAGGTTGTTCTATTGAACATAGATCTTGGGATCTCCAGTCAACTGAGTTAGGTCTCTTTCGCATGAATTGAGTCTTTCACGGGCTTTAGTCTTATCCCCATTGACGACTTCTAAACGAACTGTAACATCCTGAAAATTTGCCAAAATATTTTTTTGACAAAAAATAATACCCGTTCTTTTCAAGTAATTAAGTTAATGGATATTGACGTGTCCCATGCTATTTATGAACGAATAAACAGGTTTCACATATAGAACGGCTAGGTTAGGTGCAAAGGTTTAGCGTTTTTGGCGATTTGGGAGCTCTAATAGCTGGTTTAACCTTATTGGATGACTTTGAAATTGATTTGAATGGAACAGTTAGTGTTTTGAAAACGTTGAAGGGAAAAACAATCGCTGGCACTATTATAGAATTATAAAGAAAGTAGGACTAGTATGTATATTTGGTTGCAATAGTTTGTTTATAATGCAACATGAATGAGACCTTAGTTCCCGAGTTTCATTAAAGGATGGAAGAGAAAGGATCTCCCTCCTCTTCCTTTTCCCTCCAATTCCTTCCAAATCGGAAAGATTGAAAATCACACTAAAATCCTCTTTATTATCTCTCTCATTCCCTCCCTTTCCCTCCTACAAAAAACTCTGGAACACATTTTTTCCTCACTTCCTTCCCAATCATTTCTCTTCCATCCTTTAATGAAACTCTGGAACAGATTGTAAGGGCCTATGGATAAATTCCAATCATATTCACCTCATAAAACCCTATTGCCGTCACACACCGTGGCACCACCTCCTTAGCTTGTTCAAGCGGGAGAACAAATGACATAAATCCCATTGCTTTTATCAGTTTCTAACGTATTCGAGCAATTTCGTATCATTTTGCTTCCGTTTTGGTAGTTCCCTCCTTAATCAAACCAGGTACATTTCTTCTCCTTAAATCGATGTGTTGGAAGGGTTGTCGACTCTGGTTTGGGTACGGTTGCCAGGAAAACAGCGGCGTATCCCGTCAGTAGGATTATCGGGTAAGCCTCAGTTTTTGTTTAGGTTAAAGGGCTGAACAACGACTCGTATACACACAATCATCAGGCCTTGATTTAATGCTTATGATTAAGATTACGGTCTTGGTTGTTCTAGTGGAGTGCGCATGCGATATCGGTTGACGGATACGGCTGTGATCATTGGGTTCTTGCGTATGATCGGGTATGGAAGATGGGTCTTGCCTGGCCGATGAAGGAACCCATGGGATGGGCTAACGATGGTGTCAACAGGGGGCATGATAATAAACGTCTTGACATTGCCTTCTGTTTGATTTATTGCCTTAAGGCTATGGTTTTGATGTATATGTTCAACCAGGATGTTAGTTAATACCTTCTGGTTGGAGTTCCATGTAATAGCCATGTTTAAGGATGGATATCATGTATGAATTTGGGAGCCACGAAAATTAATTTAAAGTTTGCATGGTTAGAATTGCGATTTTCCTAACTTGATTTAGATGAGATATATTTTCTATGTGTAAGTGGGGTTTTCTGGCAATTCGATCTAAACCAAGGGGGAAGGGATGGACAATTATTCATGTTATTTTATATGGTGCTCATGCATGGAATTCACAAAATGGGTGGATATATAAAATGCACTTTGGACTTGCTGTGAAGGCTACGTTTTGAATATGATAGGAAATTTGTGATGATCAGGAAACTTGAGATATTTAAGGGTTGTTCATTCATGAAGTAGTAGTAATAAAACCCAATCAACCATGCAACTAATGAGAGTTGCTTAAATACGACCGGGTTCATTACCTTTATAACCTTTATAGCGTTATGGCTACTTTATCATAAACTGATTTGGGGCACCATCTTTGAACCATGTAGCTTGTTGTGAAAGAAACGGTACTATGTTAAGGTGAGTTCTTGTGTCCACTCTTTTAATTATTATTTTTCTAAATAGTTTGGGCTGACGTGCATGCTAAATCAGTATGATTATTTTTAAGAAAGTCACAAAATATTTATCACAAAATATTTTTATGAAGTTATATATATTTTTGTTTACAGTTGAAATCCATATTAACTCATACATATTATTTGGGCATGAAACGTGAGTAGGCGGAATGCGCCTAATGTTTTATTATATGGCTTGAGTTATAGGTGTTATTAGAAGTGAGATTTGCCTGCTCTGAGTTATGGTATTGGTTTTGAGTAAGGGTTGATGCATAGTTTATGTTGTATGTGTTATTATAAACTGAGCTATGACAGAAGTGGGAGATGCCTACTTTGATCTCCAGACTTGGTTGAGTTAAATAGATTTGATTGTACTTTGTGTTGATAAGCGGAATGCGCTTATTATATTTGGTCATTGAGGTCTTAAGATAAATAGCCAGATTTCGCTTATCCTAGACTTTAAATATTGCTTAGGGAACAAATAGGCGGATTGCACGTATTGTTGACTCTAAGGTTATAGTATTTTGTTATTGATTATTTTAACAACTTACTATTATTGAATTGAAAACTTATAAAACTTGAACTCACTCAGCGTAGCTGACTTTTGCATACACGTTAGATTGACTTCAGGTTGCTGATGAATATAGGACGACTGGGCATGCAGTGGAGCTACTCAGTTGCGGTTGACATTTCAATTAAGAAGACATCAAGGAGATTGCTCGAACATTATTTACATTATTTTCCAAAGATTTTAGCTATGTTGTTACAGCGAGCTGTTGATCGAGCTATGACAAAGAAGCGTGAGATGTTGGATCTTGTGGACAAGATTCTTGAAGAAGATAGAGAAAGGGAGCGTGCTGAGGCTGAAGAAGCCAGGATTGAAAAAGAGAGGGCTGACAAAGAAGTGTCTGACAAAGAAAAGCAGCCAGAAACTACTGAAGCTCCAAAAGTGATCATTCCAGAACATCCGATGCAGGAAATGCAGGAAGAAGGTGAATCGAGTGATATCTCGGTTTGTAGCTGACGGATAAAGATCTGGTAGCTGTGGTCTATGGGGAGTATTGTTGGGTTCAGTTTAGACCACAGTTACCAGAACAAAGACTTTTGGTAGTTAATATGATGTTTTGTTAGTCAAGGGAATATAATTGTAATTATTATATCGTTCCTAGGTTTTTAGTTGTTGATGCGTATTTATTGTAAGGGCCCTGCGTACTTATTTAAGTACGCAGGCCCACTATGTCAGCCTATATATAGAAGCATATGTGCAGCTCATTCTCTAGGGTTTTGGTGGGCAAGATAGTACAAGATAGTTATTGGTGCGTATTTGTTTATTCCAAGTGTGTACTTAACGTTTATCATCAATGGAAATCTCTGTTTTAAGTATCTTGTGTGTCGGTGCTTTATTGTTTATCTAGTGTCTTTCGGTTTTATAAAGATTCATTACTCAAAACACCTATTCAATAGGAGTTTCTGAGTGATTACAATCAGTTGCACTTAAAGATCTAGAATATTGGGACTTACATCTAGATACTTCAATGAGTACCTAATTCTCTTAAACTAATGCTCTGATACCAACTTGTCACACCCCGCCCAGGTCGGGGCACTTACAGTGACCAGTCGGCGCAAACATAAAGCGGAAACGTAATCTCATTACATAACTTGAGTATTTATTACAAGCCAGTGCGATCCAAGTACCACCAAGCTAAACGAAGCTTAACTGTAGTAAGATGAACCATCTAAAGTATTTCAACTCTCAGCTAGGAACTCTCATTCCTTACACCATCAACATGTGATACATGCTCGAGTAATAAAAATACGTCAGCACACAACTGACTCATCAGTAAAACCATCACATAAACAATTTTATTGATCAAGTATGAGTTCCATGCTTGTCACCATAATCATAATCATAATCCAGACTAGGCATTATATATTCACACATACAGCCTAGATACACCCCAGGAGGCTGTAAGTGTATGTGTGGATGTCACACCTATGGTTCGAAGCATATACATGATCAATCACCACCAAAACAATTTTATGAGCAAGTATCACGTTTTGAAAATAGTTTAAGTAACTCACCTCTTTATCATTCCTTTTGCAATTGACAACGCTAATACAACCCGGTAATATCTCAGGGCCCTGATACAATTATACCACCCCTAGGTTAGGTAACAGTACAACTAACTAATTATTATTACAATTGGATATTGGTTAGCGCTACCTTATTTAAGCATAGATGATCAGTCCATGCCTAACTAAGGCTAGGCTACCCAATGCCCACCCCTAATAATAATAATCCTAATACCTAAAAATAATAACGCTAAACTACTACTACTACTACTACCACCACCACCACCACCACCACCACCACCACCACCACCGCCGCCGCCACCACCACCACTACTACCACCACCACCACCACCACCACCACCACCACCACTACCACTACTACTACCACTACTACTACTACTACTACTACTACCACTACTACCACCACCACTACTACCACCACCACTACCACCACCACCACTACCACCACCACTACTACCACCACCACCACTACTACCACCACTACTACTACCACCACTACTACTACTACCACCACCACCACCACCACCACCACTACTACTACTACTACTACTACTACTAACACCAATACTAATAAAAGTAATAATTAACTAAACATAACTTAAATGAAAACATACTTCAAAACTATCTACGACCAGTTAATGTAGAGTCTCTCTTACTCGTGCTCCTACTCGTGCTCTAAGATTGACTAATAACAATACCCAACGGGGTATCGTAGACTCGGGATCCTCTTTGCGATAGAGTGTTCCCAAGAATCTTATATTATCTAATATAACATTTAGGGTAGCTTCTTATATTACCCGGGGTGGGGCGTTGTGGGGGAGGGTTATGCCACCATAGTGTAACACCCCAACCGATGGCGGAATCATCGAGGTGCCACGTAGTGACGATTGTTCAAAAGCTCATGGTACTAAAATGTAAATATTATTGAATAATCCAAAATTGTCTTACATGGAAATGGAAAATACATTGTCTAAATGAAATGTAAATATTGAAATAACTGAATTAAAATAAGGCACTAAATGTTCCTTGCTAAAGCACTAGATCAAACTGCACCTGAAACATGTACAAAAATAGGTTTGGTCAACATATGAAATGTTGGTGAGCATTCCTAGATTTGATATATATATAGTAGGTTAAAAAGTTATACAATTCAAGTGCAAGCTACAGTGCAAATATGTAAACTATGTATCATACAAATGAGCGAAATCAACCCTGTGACTGTATAATGTACTGTATGAACTGTAGTGTACTCAACCAATAAATGGATGATAACTTAACAATGGCCACGGATTCTCCGATGAAAAAGGGGGAGAATCAATCTAGGCGGGTTGTCAATCCAAATAGCGCTATCCAATGTTAAGGTCGGCTTGTATCATGTTAATGATTTCACTAAGTACAAATGTAATCCACATGTATTGTCTAAGCATAAAGCACGTTGTAAGCAATGCACATAGTACTAGAATTGTATTGTAAAAATGTAAACTTGTATTTAAAATTGTAATAGTGTACATGTAACACCCCAAAAATGTATAAAGGCAAAAAGGGGTAGGAATACTCACAGTTCACGTAATAACTTGAAATTGAACTTGGACAACGAAATATGAATTGAGATTACTCCCAAATGATTAACCTAAAGTAATTGATAATGTGTAAGTGAAATAACTCTAGGATACATGTATTTCTAGGGCTTCGAATTGGGGATAAACGTTTATTTGTTTATTAAACAAATTGTTTATTAATTATGAGAAATTTAATAAATAAATAAATAAAAGTCTCTTTGTAAAATTTTAAGTTGAATATAGTCACAACATAAGGTTTTAAGTATGAAAATAATTTTTATAAAATTATTTTCTTGAAAATAGAATATTTGATCTAATTATTTTAAATTGTCAAAATATGACTTTAATATCTAAAAATATTAAAATCAAATAATTTCTGAATTAAAAATTGTATTTCAGTTCCAAATGAATAGAAATAATTTATGTAAAATTTTGGTGCAAAAATATTGAAAAATGAATTTATTATGATTTATTTATGATTAAAACTAACAAAAATTAATTAAAAATATAAAATAAACGGTTTTTCTGAAATAAAAATATTTTCTGGAATGTTTAAGAATATACAAGTTTAGGATAATTTTTGTGAGATTTAATAAAATCGTTTAGATATTTTTATAGAATTTAATAAATATAAATGAATAAACTTGTATTATTAATAATATATATTAAATAAATTATTTTTGAAAAACTAAAATTTGGATGATGAACTTTATCATTGGAATAACATAAAATAAATTTTGTAGAATTTATAAAATAGTTTTAGTATTTTAAAACGATTTTAAAAGATTAAAGGTTAAGTATATATATATATATATATATATATGTGTGTGTGTGTGTGTGTGTGTGAAAAGAAGAAAGAAAGGAAAAAAGAAAGGAAAAATGTTTACACTTGTGGGATTCGAACCTGGGTTCAGACCCGGTTCATGTACTAACACCCATGGTTTCCACCACTGAGCTACACGTCTCTGTTTGTATTTAAACAGAAAAACAAAGTTAAAAAGCCTAAGTCTCTAAGGTGTTCTTCCCCAATTCATAGAACTCGAGCCCTAAATCATCAATAACACGATTTAACAAGCAATAGCCCCTGTAATGTTGGGGCTATTGCTCGTGTATAGTCGATTATCAAAACCCACAAAGAAAAACAAACTTACAAACGCGTTCTTGATTACAAACGATCGGTCAACGCGAAAAGTCAACACGAATCAAAAATGCTTTGAATGATGATAATAACAGAATTTGAGGTTTGAGGGAGAGTTATTGGCGAGTTGTGAAGAGATTATGACGTCCAATTTATAGTGGTACGGTCTGGTTCATCGAATTGGAAGGTTGACCCACCATAAATGAAAATGCGATGGATTGGCTTAATTTTTGGATGTAATATAATAACTATTTGTATAATTGACGCGTAATAGACATATTTTAGGAAAGTCACGAAGCAATAGATGATTAATACCCATTGTGATTTAGTCAAAAGTCAAGAAATTTCTTGACTTATGTTCGGCTCATGCACAGCGAACAAGAAGGTGCCAAACAAAGCTTTTATTTCGTGTTAAATAAATATAGCCCCAAGAATATATCACAAAAGGCCTCATGGACCAGTGGTGATGTGCGTGTGTATGTGTGTCTGACCCGGCTCGTGATCCGGGTTCGATTCATGGCAGCAGCAATATTTTTTTTTTAATTAAACAGGAAAGGGGAGGGAATGGGCCTGCTGTCTAGTGGGCCGGCTTTCTTGGGCTTCAGGAAAACAAAGGAAAATGGTTGGGTTTGTTGGTTTGGGCTCAAGGTTAAGGTTTGGGTATGGCTTGGTTTAGAGATGGTAAAAAAAAAAAAATGTATATATAAAATCTGAATTTTATTTTTATTATTATTATTATATAAAAATAAAAGAAAAGTGACGGATGTCACACATAGCGTCGGGGAACACCGCCCCCGGCGCTATGGCGGCGCTGCCCCTCTGGCCGCGAAAATTATGACGGGCGTTGTGCCCATCTGCTTCTTTATTATTATTATTATTATTATCATTATTATTATTATTATTATTATTATTATTATTAGGGTTTGGGAATTGGGGGAAAAAGGTTGAAGAAGAAGAAGAAGAAGGTTGGAGGGTTGGAGAAGAAGAAGAGGGTTCGAGGGTTGAAGAAGAAGAGGAAGGTTGGAGAATAAGATGGTTTGACTTGATGGTTGGAGGGTTGAAATCTTTTAATGGTGTAATGAATTTTTTGATAAAAAAATCCATCTGCTTTTATTATTATTATTATTATTATTATTATTATCATTATTATTATTATTATTAAAACAATAAAAAGCAATGATTACCCAATCATTTATAAAGCCCCATAACGCCCTTTCCTACTACACCCTCTTTTTCCATAACGCCCCATAACCCCCCTTTTATTACTTTATAATATTTTAATCCCCATAACGTCCTATAACCTCTCTCTACTACACATGCCGTTAGCTACAATAGCCAAATAAGCCCCCAAGTTACTTATATTTACAAAGTGCCATTTATTATTTTTCTTGTCTTTTCTACTTTTTGTCTTCTTGCATGAAAGAAACTGACTTTATGTTTTTAATAATTTATTTGTAAAGCTGTTAGATTTTTATTTTGCATATTTTTGTTACATGCATTTACCTCTTTTTTTTAGTTGGTTTACTATTATATTATTATATATATCATTTTAAATCATGGTTTTGCTACAGTTGCCTGCCATTTTCGTAATTAATTATATATTATATGATATATAATATCACCATACATAAGATTTTGAGTCGTGTCTTAATTGTAGTACAAAATAATGATACTCAATTACCAAAAGATTCTAAATAGTGTCTTAACTATATTACAAAATTTTATTGGTTTACAATTTTGTTTTTCACTTTTTTCATGCATGTTTAAGTCTTTTAGTTAAAGCTTCTCGCTATAAATTCAACTTTTGTCTATGTTCTAAATTTGCATTTGTCAGTAGAAATTCAAATTGGTTTACATTTTGACGTAAACTATTTTTGAAAATGAGTCAGATCAGATATAATACGGTTTCATTAGATTGTATACATTCGAGTCGCGCCCCGCAATGCGGGGCCATACCACTAGTTGTAAATAAAGCATGTGCGCCCTTATTTATAGGTGGAGGTGACCAGCATATTTTCTGTTTTAGCATCGATGTGGGATAGATTGTCCTGCCTGCTTGCTTCCTTTATTTATTTAGTCGATGTGGCACTTAAACACAAACATACTTTCTGTTCTGATGTGGGATATTGAATTCCCTTTTCTTTTTCTTTGCACTTGTGTCGATGCTTTTCTCCTTCGCTATTCCTTTTCAAAATCATGGAAATTCTTATGACTTCATTTCATTTCAAATTTATATTATTATATTATTATTATTATTAATTCAGCTGCTTCACTCGCTTTTTTCACGTATAACTTTTAAACTATAACATTTTACTAAATTCCGAATATACTACTAAGACAAGCTATATTTTATTTACGTGTCAACCTAAGTTTCATTAAAAACGGAGTAGGGTTCAAACATAATATACTATATTATATTACTATTAAACGGTCTCTTATAATATTAATTATACGCCGAGGAGATCTCATATCTCAAATAATGATGATATCCGTCACTTACTCGTCAACTAATTTTATATACACGAGTATTCATCTCACATATTATTGATTTGTTTTGACGATCAATGTCCCGTTTCATTCACTAATAAATATGAACAAACACATTTTATTTATATAACAAAACAGGATGTTACATACTGCCATAGCTCTAGCATCATTCTTCTTCTCCAGCCTTACCCTTGTTACATCATCTCCATGATCTGTCATTCCCAGATCTACACTGTCTCACAATTCCCTTGATCCGAGAATGATCCTCATACGAACACTCTAGTGCTCGTAACCTTCACCTTTGAACATTGGAATAGGGTTAATAGGATTGTTGGAAGTGTTGGATGATTCTGCCATGGTGACCAAGCTCTGATACCACGTGTTGGCAAGAGCTTAATACTTAAACAATAAACAGAAAACTAGAACAAGACAATTGAATAAGTCTGGCACAAATTGCAAGATTATTATTGAGAGTGAAAGATGAGAATTACATGACCATATACACAAAACACTTTGAACTTAAATAGACTAGAGACTTCTTGATATGCAGGAGTTTCCTTATGACTCTCAACAACCTAAGACTTGGCCAAAGTGACCGTTTATTTGAATTCAAACTAATTGCAACGTAAACTTGGTCATGCATGCATGGAATTAGGATCACTTTTTAACAATGCGTTCATGTTTTATTTTTGTAGGCAAATGGAGACAGGGACAACCTGTAAGGGATTTTTAGGTAGATTTGAAAGCACAATACCTTCGGTCAAATCAAGCTCATCGGGTTTCAATCCATTTGGAAGCTCCCAGTCGAAATGGAACAACAAATTAGCAAGTGCATTTTCAATTATACCAACACCAAACGTAATACCGGGGCATATTCTCTTGCCGCTTCCAAATGGAAGGAGCTCGAAGTCCGAACCCATGTAACTGATGGAACTGTTTTCAAATCTCTCCGGGATGAAGCTATCAGGATTCTCCCAACTGTCAGGATCCGTACCGCAGGCCCATAAATTTATTACTATCCTGGTGTTCACTGGAATGTTATATCCATCAACAATGCAATCTTCCCTGCTTACTCTAGGAACCAACAATGGCGGACCATGTAGCCTAAAAGTTTCCTTTATGATCATTTTCAAGTAACTCATATTTTCAATATCCGCCTCATCAATCTTATTTCCCTTTGCCATTGCTCTTACTTCTGCCTGCGCTTTCTTCATGATATCCGGATTTCTCATTAGTTCGGCCATCGCCCATTCAAGTGTCATCGAAGAGGTACTGGTTCCACCTAATACCATGTCCTGCCATATATTATTTCAAGATATAAATGAATTAGAAATCAATTCCGTTAAATTTGAATAGGGGTGTAATCGAGCCGAGTCGAGCCAGGCTAAGCTCAAGCTCGAACTTAAACGAGCCAGCTCAGCTCGGCTCGTTTTTTTGGTCGAGCTGAAAAGCCGAGCTCGGCTCGTAAATGTTCGAGCCGAGCTCGAGC
The DNA here is from genome assembly GCA_030844895.1 of Ambrosia x helenae. NCBI lineage: Eukaryota > Viridiplantae > Streptophyta > Magnoliopsida > Asterales > Asteraceae > Ambrosia > Ambrosia x helenae. The sequence continues at coordinate 4,306,135 of CM061227.1, read as the reverse complement.
TGGTTCGAGCCAGCTCATTATTTTTTTTAAAAATATTTATAAAATGAAAAACAAAAAAAAATAAAAAATAATAACACATATACATGTATTTTTTTTATTTTTTTAATATTTTAATGAATGAAAGGTATATTAAAAGTATAATTTGTGTTTTTGTTATATTATTTTTCATATTTTATTGATTAAATGAAAGTATTATTAAGTATATAAAAGACGTTTATCGAGCCACGGAGCCGAGCCAACGAGCTTTTTCTAGTGGAGCTTTTTTCGAGCGAGTTTCGAGCCGCGAGCATTTTGTACACCCCTAAATTTGAATGATGCCTTTTAAAAAAAGCTTGGTCAACTGATCTATTACCATGATTTTGCCTGTTCAAAAATATAGGGTGCAAATTAGTACGTATTATAGGAACTACAATCAACATTACCAGAATGACGCCTTTGACGTTATCCATTGTGATTGGCTGATCCAGATCACCATTCTCTTTTATCCTTAACAGAACATCAACTAGATCTTCTTGATCATTGTCACCACTTGGTCTATTATTTTTGTGCTCCTCCAATATACCTTCCAATATAATATCAAGTTGTTTCTGCCTCTTCAACCACTTGGCTTTTTTCCCCGAAATAACATTAAGGAATTGCAGACTAGGGAAATATGAAGCCATATTGAATGCGATCACAGCTCTCATTATATCAAACAGTACATCTATAAGTGTGGATCGGTCTTTACAGATATCACCAACCGTAGCCCGGCAAATCACATCATTAATCATTTGTACCAGAACATCCCTTAATACAACAGGTCTTCTTGCTGACGATTCCAGACACTTACACATATGCCTGATCTCTTCGTCTCTTATAAAGCTATACGACCGGACTCTCTTTGCGCTAAGAAGCTCCAATGTACAAAGCTTTCTCATCTGTCTCCAGTAACTCCCATAAGGAGCCCAAGTAATGTTTTGGGATTTATAGAAAAATATTTCGGATGCTATGGTGATTGGTCTTTCAGCAAAGATGACATCGTTTGTCTTCAAGATCTCTTTAGCTAATCTAGGTGTGGAGATAACGACTGTCGGCACTTGTCCGAGCTGTAGGTACATGATGGGGCCATATTTTCTGGCCATGTCTCTAAGTGCTCGATGTGGAACTGCGCCTTTGAGTTGGTGTATGTTTCCGATTATGGGGAGTTTTGGTGGTCCTGGTGGCAAGTTTTTTGATGTCTTGAAGTATAAGAGTGCCCAATAGGCTGTGAAGAAAACGAATGAAGAAGTGATGAGGGAGAAAACGGTAAGAGGTTCCATCACTTTTGGGTTTAGTGCTACAATTGATAGTTGCTAAACTCTGTGATATGCTATTTAACGTTATTTTTTTATTGTGAACCTCAATAACTCACTGAGGAATCTTTTATGATGTAAGACATGAATATAAAATACTATCATGTTGCTAGAAACAAATTTCCCTAGATAATTTCTCTCTCAATATATAATAAAACAAAAGTGGTATCTCACATCACATGATAGTGGGTGATGCTTTCACACCTCCAAAGGTTTTTTTTTTCATCGGTACACGACAGATGCACTTCTCCACACAATTATTAAGGGGCTGTTTGGTAAGTGCTGAATCAGTAAGTACCGAACCAGTAAGATATCTAAATGGATAAGAGACTCTGAACCAGTAAGATAATGAACCATTAAGCGTTGTTTGGTTATTTCTCTGGATAACTGTGCAGAATAACTATTTTACCCCTTTGAACTATTATGTGCCGAATGAAACGTCCGCATTTTCTTTTATTTGTTTCTAACTCATTAACGAATTTTCTTTTAGTTGTTTTTATTTATTTATATATACCCAATACAATCATCAAACATAAAATATAGCATGGATATTTCTTTTTTAGATTCATCATGTTTACTATGTATTTTCTTAAACATGCCTTTTAATTTTTTTTTTTTTTTTACCAAACATACACACATACACCATGTCAGCAACGTTTAATCACAACTTTACCTCATTCAATTGCTTGACCAACAAAACACAAGAAATTACATTCAAATCCAAGATTCGAAACTAGATAACAGAAAAGGGTGTTTGATCAGATGACCAGACATACAACAACTAACATAAAGGGGGCGGCGGCTGATGGAGGATAAAGGGGGAGAGGAGAGGAAGAGGGCGGCGGATGGTGGAGAAGCTTAAGGAAGTGGAGGCTGCTGGAGGTGAGGGAGGAGAGGAGAAAAGGGGCGGCGGCTGGTGGAGGATAAAGGGGGAGAGGAGAGGGCGGCGCTAGTGGAGGAGAGGAGGAGGTGGCCACGGGAAGGTAGTGGGCGGCGGTGGTGGCAGGAGGAGATGAGTGGGAAGGAGAAAGATATTGTAGGGTTGAAGAGGTGGAAGGATAACAGAGAAGGAAAAAACAAACGTGAAGGAGAAGAGGGTCTTTTTTTCATTCAGCTTTTCATTCAGCATCTCACCCATGCTAAATCATTCAGTCTTAATGAAACCATTAAGAGGTTGGGTTTTTAGCAACCAAACACTCTTACCTCTGACCGATTCAGCGGTAATGATGTGTCATAAAACACATCTATTTTCCTATGTATTTTGTATATTATTTGGTTAAGTTTTTATTCGTTTCGTGTCATTATTATTAGGTATTTATTTATTTTATTATTTTTATAGGTGTTCGTGGAAAATGAGCTCAAAATGAAAGAATTTTAATTGAGACACGGACACTTGAGATAATGTCTTCATAGACGTCGGAGCGTAAACGAGAAACTTTGGTCAAACCAAGAATATAATAATAATAATAATAATAATAATAATAATAATAATAATAATAATAATAATTAAACTAAAAAAAGGGAATTGACTTGGGCCGTAGCCCAAGCCAAACAAATCACAATTCCTAAGTCGGTGGCAAAAATAAGTGAATGGATATATATGTTTGTTATATGACGGCAGATGATGAGATATATAATTCATTCGAATGAAATTCATTCATTGAACAGCAGCATTGAAGCCAATTCGATGTCGACAGAGAAGCTTTGGCGAGCAGAATAGTTTTGAAGGAGAAAAGGCCACGGGCACGTTAAAGATCAATATTTAAGGAGCCTTGAGTTTGGTTTAGTTTTATTTAGTTTTTCTATAGACATAATTAAAACTATTTTTATTTATTTTGCGATGATGTTTTATAATACTGAGTGGCTAGACATTTTCATAGCTACTTAGGATGATGATTAAGATAATAATATGATTGAATGGCGTTTGATTTCCGTTTGGATGTGTAGAATTACATGATTTTAATTTTATTGTTGGATTTGATATATGTGTGTTGGTGTTAATTTTATTTGAAGTTTGTTTATTGGTTTTGTGGAGCTAGGCATGTAGAGATACCCCCTAGGTCTTGAAATCAATCTAGTTCGTCAGCTTAGGTTAGCGTGCTAGTATTTGGAGTTGGAGTACGACACAAGTATAACAAACTAATATATAATAAATTAACTAAAACGTGCAGTCCATTCTTGAGGGTGAGAAATCTAACTCGAGATTGCTAGGTAACTAACTAGGCATTGTTCGGTAGTTGACAAGCGCTAGGGCGGGAGTCGCTACTTGTCCGTATTTAGAGTTTTCCTAGGTTTTCTTCAGTAGAATTTAAGTCTGCTTCATAGTTTGAGGGTTTTAATCCAAGAGAGGTTTTAATCTGATTTCTGTGGGATTTTGGTACGCTAGGGCGATCCAAATCCATTTTAGCATTTCTACACGTGTCCTGCCTTGATTCTAGCTTACTAGCCTTACCTGCAAGAGGAGAGTAGTTGGATGAAATTAGGGTCTCCAAATGGGATTCTTCGTTAGGATTGAGTATTATCAGTGGCGGATCTAGACTGATATTTTAGGGGTAACGTTTAATTTTTTTATATCGCACTTTCATACAATGAAAACAAAAGAAAAATAAAAACACGATAATAAATAAAGTTAAACACATGCCTATTAGATTTCTATTCTTTGGTTTTTAAAAGTATGCAATCAACCCATTACATTTTATTCTTTTACTTTATCAAGAATTTTTCTTTCAACCGCACAAATTAAAGCATTGTTCAAATACTTCTCACCTATTTAATTGCTTAAATCCATCTTGATAAGCTTCATTTTAGAAAGAATATCTTTCAACCGTTATGGTTGCAACTAGTGAATATCTACATATTCCTATTGCCGATTATATGGTCTATTTTTTTATGTTAAGCTCAGTGACGAAACTTGAACACTTTAGGGGTGGATATCTATGTATTCCTATTGCTAATTGTATTTTATTTGCCGAAGCCTAATGAATTGATAATAGCATACTCTAGAATGCGGATATTAATTTGGCTTTTTCCGCATGTAAAACACAAATTTTACGAATCCTCAACAACGAAAAGAACCGAAAATTATTAATAAAGTAAATCTTATCCTTAATAAAAGGGTAAACAGACAAGTAAACAAAACAGGCAATGTTTGTGTTAATAAGATTTTTTCCCATTAAAAAAGCATGTAATTTTCATGTGAATAAAATAAAGTAATGGTTAAGCCGTTAAAAAAAATAAAAAACAAATAAAGTAATGGTTAAATACTAATTGAAGTTTGACTAAAGGTGACTTCTGACTTGTGAGACATGTGTTGCTTTTTCATTGTGTTTCTCAATGCTCACTATTAAATATTAATATAACTTCATCTTCCCCGTTTTTTTAAAAGTTGCCGCTGCAAGGTTCCGGTGACCGGAAGTTTTCGTCTCATCTCAAATCTTCACCCCACTTGGACTTATATTAAAAAAATTGCGGTTGGTTTGGCGTGAAGAAAAAGGTTGAGGGGTAACGTTACACATTTTTCAGAGGTAACATAATACAAAAAACGCAAAAATAGGGAAGGAAATTGCACTACGTGCGAAAAGTTGAGGGGTAACGAGTGTTACCCCTCCTAACGCTATATATCCGCCCCTGAGTATTATGTCTAAGGATTCTTACCTAGGTAGCCAGTCTTTCCCTTGTTTGATTTTTTCATCACTTTAGTTCGGTTTTTATTCTAGTTTTAATTAGTTTTTAAATTTAATTTAATTTGGAGTAATTTAGTTAGTTAATAATTAATCAAATTTTATATTTTCAATTTAAACCCCCTTAGTTATTAGTTTAAACAAGCAATTTAGTGACGGTTTAATTTTCTGTGTTTAATTGAGTCCTTTGGTTCGATACCTGGTCTTATTTGCTTGCTACAAACGAACGGTACACTTGCCGGTTGTGCGTGGTTTAGTTGACTCTAGGGTTTTAACTTGTGCACATTTATATATATATATATATATATATATATATATATATATATATATATATATCAGCACGCATCAAGTTTTTGGCGCCGTTGCCGGGGACTTGATTTAGGCACTGTGTTGAATTTACTCGAATTGTTTTGCTTGTTTGTTTCTTGCTGGACATGCTTCTGATTATCGGTGCTTATACTTGTTATTTGTGATTTTAGTCTTAAGTTATTTGCTATCCACTTTCAGTGTATGCCACATACCCGCTCGCAGGGACCTCCACAGTTCACTGCTTCCACGGATCCCGAGCGAGACCTTCACGGACGTCTTAGCGAATTTCGAACGGTTATCCGCGAGAAAATCGATTAGGTACGTTCTTCCTCACCCCTTCATTCTTCCTCATCTTCCACACCCGAACAAAAACCTTTTCATTCCTTACCACATATTCCTTTTCCAACCCTTGTTACTGAGATGGCTGACGAGAGATGCATTGTTCACCAGCGCGCTGCTGAGGGCTACACTGGAGTCCACTCACCCATTGCTTTTCCTACCATTGCCAATGCTAACACTTGGCAAATTCCATCTTATATCATGACTGTGATTGCTAACTCTACTCAGTTTCACGGTCTTGAAGAGGAGGATGCTCCAGCTCACTTATCTCGTTTCGTCCGCATCTGCAAGACTTTCAATCTTGCGAATGTTCCCATTGAGACCATTTATATGCATCTGTTCCCGTTTTCTCTCTCAGGCCGCGCTGCTACTTGGTTTGAGTCTCTTCCTCACGAGGGTATCACCACTTGGGACGGTTTGCGCTCTAAGTTCATGAAGAAATATCATCCTCCGTCTAAGGATGCTCATGTTAGGGAATAGATCCACTCGTTTCGCATGGAAGCTGACGAGCCTTACTACATGGCTTGGGAGCGGTTCCAGAATCTGCTGAGTAAATGTCCTCAGCATGGCTTGTCCGACTGGGCCCTTGTAGAGAAGTTCTACAATGGCCTTACTTATGAAACTCAGATGCGTTTTAACACTGCTGCACAGGGACATGTCATGGAAAAGATGGACATTGATGCAGCTAATTCTATGTTTGAGAGCTTCGCTCTTTTTGAGCAACAGAGCAAGCAAGTTGTTAGGAATTCCACTCCTACGACTAGTAACGCCTCCCCCGCTACTCGAGGTGTCTATCAGGTTGCTCCTGATACTAGTCTCGCTGCTACTGTTGAGTCTTTAGCTAGGGAGGTTAAAGAGCTTAGGTTTTGGATGGAGAGATGTGAGATATGTCGGGGGGACATGATACTTCTGAATGCCCAGTTTCTTCTCCTGAGCAGGTCGATTCCTTGAATTCTGGGTGGCTTAGACCACCATTACAAAATTACAACTCATCTTCTGGTCCGAATTGGAGAAATCAAAACTCCAATTGGCAAGGTGGTAACTCTTCGAGGTATCCACCACGCCAGAATCTCCACCAGAATCCCAACCCCGGGGATGCCCCGAACTTTTCTAGTCATACTGAGAGTGATCTGACCTCCCTCTTGGAAAGGCAAACCGCTCAGTTGGACCAGCAGGCTAAAGTTAAAGCTGAGATGTTTTCCTTGCTTCGTGACCATGCCACCTTCTTTAAGGGACATCAGGTTGCCTTCCAAAGGCTAGAGAAAGAGGTGAAAGATCTTGCTTTACAGGTAGGCGAGCGACCTCCTAGGGGCCTTCCTAGTAACACTGTCAATAATCCCAACTCCTCTGATTCATCGTTTAGGCAGCATCAGGCGAAAGCCGTCACTACTAGGAGTGGGAAGGGGGTAGATGATTCGTTACAAGTAGGAGAGGATGAGTCTGTTGACAAGAGAGTTGAGAGAGAGACACCAGCTGGCGAGGTGCAACCTAGGCTCCGCCCAGCAAGTACAACACAAACCAGCGGGTCTCAAGGTGAGAAGAGAGATGACACTCCGGTGAAAGCCTACAAGCCTAAACCGCCATTTCCTGGTCGACTTGATAGACCAGATGATTCTGATCAGTACCGTAAGTTCCTGGATATGCTGAAAAAGATCCAAGTGAACTTACCATTTGTTGAGGCTCTGTCGAAGATGCCTAAGTATGCCAAGTTTCTAAAAGATTTGCTCACAAACAAAAAGAAACTTGAGGAAATCTCTTCTGTTACTCTTCCTGAGCAGGTTTCTGGAGCGCTGCAGAATAAGCTGCCCCCGAAGATGACTGATCCGGGTAGCTTTACCATTCCCTGTCTGATAGGGAATCTCACTGTTAGTAATGCTCTTGCAGACCTTGGAGCTAGCATTAATTTAATGCCCTACTCTGTTTTTGCTAGGCTCAATGTAGGAGAGCTATCTCCTACACGCATGAGTATTCAGCTCACCGACCGATCGGTGAAGTTTTCGCGCGGGATACTGAAAAACTTGTTAGTTAAGGTTGATAAATTTGTTTTCCCAGTGGATTTTGTTATACTTGACATGGACGAGGACTCACAGGTTCCACTCATTCTTGGTCGTCCATTCTTAGCCACTGCTCGTGCTATTGTCGATGTCTTCGAGTTGCCGACGAGCAGGTCACTTTTGATGTTCAGCACTCCATGAAGCACCCTAACCAGAACGATGATACTCTGTACTTCATTGATTCGTTCATGACTTAGGTGGGGAACTTTCTCACTAGCTTCTGCGAGCGAGACACCCTTGACACACAGATGCTCGGTACCGAGTATAAAGGGTGCATTGAGATGACTGGTAAGGCAAAGCCTTTTAATACACTAAAAGTATGAGGTCTTGAGTTCAAGTCCCACAAGGAGCAAGAAATTCGCATTTCAAAAAAAAAAGGTATGCTAAAGTAGTGGCTTGGAATTCCAAACCACCATCGCCATTATGGAAGCTCTTAATACTAATAGGTTTGAACCTGTTTGAATAAATATAATTTCATATACTAAGTAATAAAAAGTTATATCCCTAAAACTCGTGTATTACAAGAGTTGAATAAATTTGTGTATTATAGGAAATGAATAAATATAATGTAATCGATTAATACATCGGCGCATATGTGTTTAAAAATGAACTTTGATGTACAATTTACTTTTTACTTTATAAATTATTTATTATCTACTTAGAAAATTGTGTATTACACGAAGTTGAATCATATACTTGAATAGTCACTATTTGTGAGTAAGCAATTAATATCTTCTCATTGGCCTCAAACCAGTTACTCTTGAATGCCCGACAGAGATTTTTAACCCAAAACATTAAAGGATGCTCACTCGGTAGCTTTGATGCAAGATAAAGCAAATTCAACACTAGACAACAATTCTGGTCTGTTTATACATGAGGTTGGATTTTAATAATAAGCATTCCAATTATTTTGGAAACAATTTCAATCCTTCAAGGATTAGTGGACAGGCGAATGAGAATAAACAATTATCAGTTCTACCAAATCCATGTTTTGAGATAATACATATCGATCTTAGTAAAGAGAGACGAGGTTTATGATGAGTTGGAAAAAACTGTAGAGCACCCACGTTGGGGTGATATGGCACTAGTACAAACCAAGCGTAGAAAGTCAAAAGGTGTTTTGCCGCCGGAGCGGATGATAGCAAACTATGGTTTGCAAATCGTGGATACATATCGTGTCATTCTTTCCATACTCAAAGAAGAACCTACTTATACATGTTTAATACGATAAGACACGATAATACTAGTTTATACTAAGTTAACACCATAATACATGTTTATACCATGTTAATACCTGAACATGTTTTCCAAATCCGACACGTTAAATGGGTACCATCATGTAACATCACGAATTTTTTTCCCAAAAATTTATTTATCATGGCTATATTTTTTTTTTTTGAGTAAATTACTATTTGTGTTCCTGTGTTTTGGTGGTTTTAACTACTTGAATCCAAAATGAAAATGTTTAACTACTTGAGCACTTCAGCTTTCCAAACATAACCATCTAAGTCCAAAAACCTAACGTCGTCTGAATTCACAGTTAACTCCCCCCACGTGCACCCCCACGTTTGGGGCATTTCTGTCCATTTATTTTTTATATTCTTATTTATTGAAATAACTGCAATTTTTTAATCTCTTTATCTACCCCTCTTCTCTTCTCAGATTAAAACCCTAACCTTCTCATATTATTACCCTTAAGCATTTGATTCAAAAATCACAAGTCTGCAAAATTGATGGACTATAAAAAAGAGTTACCTGTCTCTCACCCTCTTGCTAATTCTGGTTTTTCACAACAAGGTGCATTTGCAAAAATGTTGCCTAATGCATTGTCAAATTTCCAAAGTCAACAACTTTTTTTTAGCAAATCAAACTCACAAAAAGTCAATTAAATATTGGGGAATCAATATTGGGGAATCAATATTGGGGAATCAACTTCTTTAGGTAAGTATCGACGACCTTAATTAAATAATAAAAAACCCTAATTCCTCCGAGAAACTCGAAGGCGGCAAAAGACGAATCGGCTTTCTGGAGACAACATGGCGGGCAAGGATCGATACAAGGAGGATACATGGTACGATGCACCTACTAGAAAAGGAAGAAACAGTAAGGAGGACGTCGGTTTGAAGGAGAAGGGAGTCGCGGTCACGAAATTCTTTGTTTCCAATCTTCCTGAGGGCTGTGCGTCGTTGGATCTATATGGGGTTCTCAAGGGGTTTGGGAGTATACAAGGGACTTATATTGCAAGGAAGTATGACAAGCTAGGTAAAAGATTTGGTTTTGTATCGTTTGTCAACGTTAAAGATCCGATTGGTTTAGAGAAGGATATGAAGGATGTGTGGATAGGTTCGTACAAACTTTTCATCGTGTTAGCTAGGTTTGTGGATGGGGAGCGGGTTGTGAGGAAGGATGATAAACGTTGGGTTCCGGTGGAGGAGAAAAAAGATGGAGGTAGGGTTCAGAATGTGTCTAGTCAGGCTGAGGGGAGGTCGTTTCAGGATACTTTGTTGGGTATTACTAAGGTTGATGTTATGGACGAGATTGTGGTGGATGATGGTTTTGTGGGTAATGTGCTGTGGAAGGGGTAGGCGTTGGCTAGAATCACAAGGGATCTTGAGGCTTTAACGTCGTTGAAACAATGGTTATTTGAGGTGAGACTTGATAAGGTGAAGCTTCGGTACGTTGGTGGGTTGTCCGTGGTTATGGTGTTTGATGATAAGGATAGTATGATGGATTTTTTGAATACTAAAGACGTATGGAGCCCCGTTTTTGATTCATTGGTGCTGTGGGAGGGTCAACAGGCTTCGAGTGATCGTATTGCTTGGTTAACCATATATGGTATTCCTTTGTGTTTGTTTGATGATAGGGTGCTTGAGTTGATCGGATCTAAGTTTGGTAGAGTCGTCCAATCTGCCAAGATTGATGAGTCCAAGGAGGATTATTCTCATGTGACGATTGGTATCCTAGTTAATACGGTGCAGCGTATCAACCAGTTGTGTAAGTTGGTTTGGAGGAATGTGCCTTGTACGGTGTTAGTTGAGGAAGACAATGGGGAGTGGACTCCGGATTGTATTGATGTGGATGTTGAGGATGGTGGTTGGGAACAGCGGAATGATAAGAGCCTGATGGATGGTGTTGTGTCTCCTGTGCATGTGGGTGTGGATATTATGGGATGTTCGTCAAGTGGGGATGAATTGCATGGAGTGCGTGGGGATGATGTTAGGATTGAAAAGGTGGTTCCAATAGCAAAGGTGAGTAGTGTTGAAGGTGGATTGGAAGAAGCTAATGGTTTGGGTTTTAGTATGCCAGAAGAGTGTGATTTTTCGGCCACTAAGAAAAAGAAGCGAGGTTGTTTTAGGAAAAAGTCTAGGTTTGACAAGTCGCCTTCGCCTACGGGGGTCGAGAGACCTAAAAAACGGCCTAGGGATGGTGATGACCCATATGACATTGATCGTTTTATTTTAACGTTCAAGAGGGACAAACAAGGTTAGAGGAAAATGTTTGGAGTCAACCGGTGTTGGTGCCGGAGGGTGGAGTTGTGAACAGTTTTCACGATGGGGGGGTGTGTGAATCAAGTAGGGGTGGAAATTGATAAAGAGGTTAGTCAGACAGTTGGGTTGGGACATGTTTTGGGAGCGACTAACATGAGCGGTTTTGAAGATCCGCTTAGGAAGATGATTGGCGAAGAAGGTTTTCAGTCGGTTTCCTCATGAATTGCATTTCTTGGAATATTAGAGGGCTCGGTTCTGCGGCAAAAAAGCTCGTGGTTAAAGAATCTTAAGGTAATTAATGAGGTTGGGTGTGTTATGCTTCAGGAAACGCAGTTTCAGTCGCTTGATGGTGTCAGTGTGGGTAATTTCTGGGGGTCGGGTGATTTCGAGTTTGAGTACATAGATGCGGTGGGTCGATCCGGGGGTCTTTTGTCTATATGGGATCCTAAATTGTTTATGAAGGTGTCGGTTTTTAAGCATAGGTATGTGCTTGGGGTTTCGGGATATTTGAAGAATGATGGGCAGAAAGTTTCTTTTGTTAATGTATATTGCCCGCAGAAGCTTGTTGATAAGCATTCGGTTTGGGAGGAGCTTAAGAGGTTGATCACGAATGATGGAGAGATGTGGATAGTTGTGGGAGACTTTAATTGTGTTCGGGATCGCTCTGAGCATCGAAATTCTAAGTATAATGAAGGGGAGTCGTGTGAGTTTAATGATATGTTAGAATAGATCGGGTTATTTGAATTTTTGTTGCGGGGTAGACGCTTCACGTATATTGTCGGTAACAAACTAAGTCGTCTTGACCGAGTGTTTGTCTCGTGGCTGGTTATGAATAAATGGAATGGTGCGGAGTATAAAGTGTTGGACCGTGTCGAGTCGGACCATTGTCCATTGTTGCTCAAGATCAAGTCGCGTAATTATGGGGCCAAACCGTTTAGGTTTTATAATTTGTGGCTTAGTAGAGATGGGTTACAGGAAGTGGTAGAGGAGGTTGTGGGCATGGGTTATTCGCTGGCTGTTCCGGATTTAAAATTGATGTGTAAGTTTAGGTTGTTGAAATAAAAAATTAGAGAGTGGCATGTTAAGCAATTGCATATGGAAAAGGAGGAGGAAGATACGGTTCGAGCTGAGTTAAATCAGTTGGAATTGGAGTTGGAAAATCGGGATTTGACAGAAGCCGAAGGCTGGGTCTTGGATGAATCGGTTAAAAGATTGAAGGAGTTGGAAGGATTACGAATCCGGGATTTGAAACAAAAAGCGAGGGTTCGGTGGGCCAAGGAGGGTGACGAAAAGTCTTCCTTTTTTTCATGGTGTTATTAATTCGCGGCGGGTGTCTAATACGATCCCTGGATTGTTAGTTAAAAATGTGTGGGTGACGAAACCTAAGGATGTTAAGCGGGAAGTGCTAAGGTTTTTAAAAGATAAGTTTATTGAAGACATCAACATTCGGCCGAAGATTGTTGTGGAGGATATAAAGACGTTGGATCCTTTATCCGCCGAGGGTCTTATAGTGCCGTTTTCTGAGAAAGAGATTAAAGATGCGGTTTGGGATTGTGGGAGTGATAAGGCGCCGGGCGGCCCGGATGGTTTTAATTTTTGTTTTATAAAAAAGTTTTGGCATTTGTTTTCAGGTGATTTTGTGGAGATCTTTAAAGCTTTTGCAAAGACAGGTGTTATAAGTAGGGGAGTGGGGTCTTCGTTTATTACGTTGGTGCCTAAGGTCAACGACCCGGTGGGTTTGGGAGATTATCAGCCTATTAATCTTATTGGTGTCGTTAGTAAGGTTATTTCTAAGGTGTTAGCGAATCGTCTCAGGAAGGTTATTGATGGTTTAATATCCGAAACTCAGACGGCTTTTATAGTAGGAAGATACATTCTGGATGGTCCTCTTATTACTAATGAAGTTCTTTCTTGGGCTAGAAAGAGCAGAAAGGAGGTGTTTATGTTTAAGATTGATTTCGCTAAGGCCTATGATAATGTTAATTGGGAATTTCTGTTGTCTATTATGAGACATATGGGTTTTCCGGAGGTGTGGTGTAGGTGGATTAAGGGTATTCTGTCGTCAGCCAGATCGTCGGTGCTTGTGAATGGTTCTCCCACGTTCGAGTTTTCTTGTGAAAAAGGTCTGCGCCAAGGTGATCCTATATCCCCGTTTTTATTTATTATAGTCATGGAAGCTCTAGCAGGTATGATGAGAAAGGCGTGCGCTGTGGGTTGTTTTAAAGGTATTAATCTTCCGAATAGTAGTTTGATTCTTTCACATTTATTATATGCGGACGATGCCATGATAATGGGTGAATGGTCGAGTAGTAATTTTGATACGCTACGTCGGGTCCTTAGAGTGTTTCATTTGTGCTCGGGGCTTCGTATAAACATTCAAAAGTCTACTTTGTTTGGAGTAGGGATGGGTATGGATGCGATTGTGGGAATGGCGAGGTCTCTTGGGTGCTGTGCGGGGGATATTTCGTTCACATATTTGGGGATCAGTGTGGGCGCTAATATGGGGAGGATTAGGAATTGGGACCCGGTGGTCAAAGTGTTCAAGAATAGACTTTCTAAATGGAAGGCGAAGGTTTTATCTATCGGAGGCAGATTGATTTTAATTAAGTCAGTTTTGGAGAGTTTGCCTTCATATTATTTTGCTTTATATAAGGCGCCGGTTGCGGTTATTGAATGTTTAGAATCTTTAATTAAAAGGTTTTTGTGGGGAGGTGACTCGGATGTTAGAAAAGTTCATTGGGTGGCTTGGGAAAAAGTCACTTTTCCTAGAAAGCTAGGCGGATTGGGCCTTAGTTGTCTTGGTGAGAGCAATAATGCTTTTCTCTTAAAGTGGCTTTGGAGGTACCGGGTGGAAGCAGACTCTATGTGGAGAAGAGTCCTTGATGGTATCCATGGTTCGTCTCGCTGTTGGGAGCCTTATCCGAGTAAGACTACATTTTCTGAAACGTGGTCTAAGTTAGTGAAATGTTGTAATAAAATTAGAGTTGGTAATTCTATTGGGTCGAACATGATTCGGGGCTTATTGGGCAATGGGGTAAACATTAGGTTTTGGTTGGACCCTTGGCTCAACGAGTTGCCGCTAAAACTATTATTTCCGAACCTATTCCGGCTTGAAAAAAATAAGTGGTGCAGTGTGGCAGATAGATTAGTGGGTTTTAATGGGACTGGCTCGGTTGCGTGGGAGTGGAGGACTTATCCTGCGGCGGCCCAACAGGTAGATGAATTGATTGAGGCCCATCGGATGTTGGTGGGTCAGGTTGTAGATGACAGGCCGGAAAAATGGGCATGGTATGAAACTGGCCCAGTTCCTTTTGCGGTTTCGCAGGCTAAGCTTTGGCTGAGTTCAGCTTGGGTGGGTAGTCAAAACATCCTTGGCGGCTTTCAGTGGTGTAAGTGGGTTCCATTAAAGTGTAATGTTTTCATGTGGCGTATGATGCTAGATAGTATTCCGACTAAAGTGGCCTTGTGTAGAACACATATTTTGAATGGAGAGATGAGATGTGATTATTGTAATGGTGAAGATGAGAGTGTGGATCATATTTTTACGGCTTGTGGTATGGCGCTAGGGGTGTGGCAAGGCATTGCTAATTGGGTGCATCTTCCGCCTATTTTTCTCTTTTCCGTCGAAGACCTTGTGATAGTGGTTAATTCATCGGGATGGTCTAAAAGAAAGAAAGAGATCTTGGTTGGGATTTTTATGGTGGTTTGTTGGCGGCTTTGGAAAGCGAGGAACGAGAGAATTTTTGCTCATAAGCCGTCGACTGTGGTGGAACTTGTAGCGGACGTTAAAGCTTTAACTTATTTATGGTTTTGTAGTAGAGATAAACTTGGTGGGGTGGGGTGGGGTGGAAGAGTTGGAAGTCTTTTTATTTTGATGTGATGTAATAGTTGTAGGGTTCCCGTCTTAGAAGTTCTCCGGTTGTTTGTTGTTTAATGAAATTCGCCTTTCAAAAAAAACTTCTTTAGGTAAGTAGAATCTAGAGGAACAAGAAGCAGAAAAGAAAGAGAATAAAAGTTCTTTTAGTGCACAGGGGATTATTACTTTTGTGGGGGAGCAGAATGGACCACCAGCAGGCATTGATTCGATTAATAATGCATCTCAAAAAGATCTTGAAGCGTTTGGTCATTCTCTTAAACCAAATAATTTTTATCAACAAATTTCGGTACTGAACCAAATGAAGGCGTATAGACAGACAGTTACTGATCCAAATAAATGAGCAATGAAGAGATTGAAAGATTCAGATAGTTAATTGCCTGGTCAGCAAGTCAATATCCCGCTTGGCAATACTGAAATTCCAAGACCAGTAGGTAATGTTGACCGGAGATTAGCTTCTCTACCTACTAACCCACCTTCAAAAGATGCACTTACATCTCATCAGAACTCTCACATAAGTCCTCAAATGGCTCCATCATGGTTTGATCAATATGGAACATAAGTGTTCAAATGTCATCACGAAGAGCTGATGCTACAAGGACTGTGGAACAGCCGTTTAAAGTTTCTGGTAGTTTGCAGACGAGACATGATGATATGAGAAGGTTAGGGTTTTAATATGAGAAGAGAAGAGGGGTAAAGGTATAGATAGATAAAGAGATTAAAAGAGTTAAATGGACAGAAATGCCCCTCACGTGGGGTACACATGGGGTAGTTAACTGAGATTTCAAACGATGTTAGGTTTTTGGACTCAGATGGTTATGTTTGGAAAAGTGAAGTGCTCAAGTAGTTATACATTTTGATTTTGAATTCAAGTAGTTAAACCTGCTAAAACACGTGGACGCAAATAGTAATTTACTCTTTTTTTTCTACAACTATTACAAAACATTCTTATAAAATCTTAAACGTTTTTCAAAGTTTGTATAATTCTAATAATTATTTAAGTATTTATTCTAGATAATAATAATAATAATAATAACAATCCAACGTAATAAGACAAAACAAGTAATAAATAAAAAAAAACCATGCAGAACCTCCTTCTCCGTCAAATACCCGAAAATCCGGCATAACATACAGCAAATCATTAAACGCAGTTTCAATGATCAACATCAATGCTAACGAATCACAGAACTTCCATTTTTGGCACACGCGTTTACAACTCCAATAATACCGATGCCATAGCGTTGTTTCCAAACGCACACAAATGTCATCTACGTACACCGCCTATAAACCATTCTCCACATCCGAAGACCTGCCGTTTAATATTTAGAAAATTTCTTAAAACATATGATTTCATAATAGTTTGAAATTAGTTTTTAAATTAAACGTATACACTTTCGTTGTGCACATAAAAATGTGATTTAATATTATTGTTTATTAAAAGTAGAGAAATTGCACGGGAGAATGTCATGTGACATTAATTGGAATCGTTTATTATAGTAAAGAATTTTTATTAAACTGTCATTTTTGTCCATGAGGTTTGCTAAAAATTGCGCCCGAGACCAGTCCGCGTAGGGTGCAACAGATTCTGGCGTAGCCTACTCCACTCGCGTAGGAGAATGGTTCAAAGATGCCCTAGGACAGCGAAGAGCCTTGTAGCCAATTTTGAGTTCGCGTCGGCTATGTGAGATTTTGGCGTCGGCTACGGCACTCGCGTAGGTGACGCCAGATTTTCGCGTAGGCTACAACACTTTCAGTCAAACTCCCAATTTAATGTTTTTAATGCATACCAAAACGGGGGTTTCGAAATTATTGGTTTTAAAACACATGGAAGGCCAATAATTGGGGATCTCTTTCATTACCACTCCATCCTATCATTGCTAATCATTCCATACCATTCAAGAACATAAAATCCTCCTATCATTCAAGATTTCAAGATTCAAGACCAAATCATTGAAGAATCAAGCTCCATAGCCATGAGTGGCTAGTCTCTTTGTATCATGCCTAGGAAGTAAACTGTAACACCCCAACCGATGGCGGAAACATCGGAGTGCCACGTATTGATGATTGTTTTCAGTAGCACATGGTATAACATAAATTTTAAATAATTTATTCAAACATAAATATCCAACATGTGAAATAATGTCTAAGAATTCAAATACATAATAGCAAATAGCAACTTCAATAACTTCAAATAAACTTCAAGAAAATCCTCATGCTAACTCAAGCCTCAGCTTCATTGTTACCTGAAACATGTTAATTTTGAAAGTATTTTGGTCAACATAAGTTGGTGAGAATTACATAGGTTTTTGATGATAAAATGAATAAAATGTTGTGCAATTCATGTGCCATGTTAATCTAGCCCATATGTGAGAACATATTAGAAATAAATCGAGTGCATAATCAACCCTGTTGACTGTTATAAAATGATACATACCATACACTTATGGTCCCAATGAATATGTTATGCGATAACAAACACCCACGTAACCTTTGTAGGAGGCACGTATCCGGGTGGGATTGTCAGTCCAATAGATCTATCAATGTATACCGTCGGCTTGTACGGAGTTAATGATTATGCTAGAATGGTGCTTACTCTAATCATGCTCAAGACATAATGCAACATAGAAAACACATAGACACATTGATGATTGAATTGCAATGATAATGTTATAACATGTTTCACCCCAAAAATAGTGATAAATAAAAGGGGCTATGTAAAACTCACCTTAGCAAATGTTAACTTGTTGAAAAGATGTAATAATTGTGTTGCCCAAAGTGATTCCAATTATCACCCTATAATAAGGTATTATGTAATAAGTCTAAGTCTAATTAACTAATGAGTGTATCCTAGGGTTTCGATTTGGGGATAAGCAATTGTTGAAATTTAAATTAAAATGCTTAATTAATAAAGGAAAATTGGATAATTAATGAAAGATAGTCTTTTTATAAAATTTGAATTTTCAATGTGCACATTAAAGTGTTTGAAGCAATAAAATAATTTTTATAAAATTATTTCATTTAAAATAGATTTTTAAATCTATTTATTTATAAATAGCCAATTATTAACTTTAATATCCAAAAATACTAAAATTAAAGAATTCTTATTTTAAAAATCATATTTCTGTTCTAAATGATTAAAAATAATTTGTATAAAATTTTGGTGCAAAAATGATGAAAATTGTATTTATTATGAATTAATTATGATTAAATCTAACAAAAATTGTTTAAAAATATAAAATAAATGATTTTACTGAATTAAAAATTATTTCAGTAAAGTTTAACTTTATAAAAAGTTAGGATAATTTTTGGGGAATTTAATAAAACTGTTTTGATATATAAATGGATTTTTATAGATATAATTGTATAAAAATGATTTAATTATTATAATTATTAAATAAATGAATTTCTGAAAAATAAAAAGTACAAATAAAACTTTTATTACAGATTAAACAAATATAATTTTTTTAGAATTTATAAAATAGTTTTGGTATTTTAAAAAGAATTTAAAAGATTAAAAGGATTTAATATATATATATAATGTAATTGTTTGTTTAAAAAGAAAAAAGAAAAGAAAAGAACAAAAACCGGTCAGAGCCGGGACTCGAACCCGGGTGACCATTGTGGAGGGCCAGTGTCACAACCACTTGGCCTAGGCCAGTGGTTGTGATGTTTTCTGATTAAAATCATATAAATACAATACGCGTACCCAGGTTTATCCCCAATTTCACATCGACGAACCCTAGAATTTTCAATCAGATGATTAAGACAACCATAGCCCGATTAATATTAGGGCTTATGCTATGTGGTTGCCGACAAGTAAAACCCACAGAAAAACAAGAACTCACAGTGAAGGATTGATGTTAGAAGCCGGGTCAAGGCAAAAGTCAAACCACGAGCAAAATAATGATAATCAGGGTGAATTAGAGAGATTGGGAGGTTGAGAGAGAGTTGTGAGCGATTAAACAAGGTTCGCAAACCATCAATTTATACTGAGGATTAGGGTTAGAGTTAATTGGAAAGTTTGACCTTCAATTGAATATATACGCGTTTAATTGATAAATTGGTCAACAATTGACGTGTATAAGACGTGTAATCGTGTTGTATTGGGCCGGTTATTACCTAAATTTACCAAAGATAGGACAATTACGCGTAAAATCAATGGATTGATCACCAAGATATCCCACAGTTGACTTTCCTTGTCAACTGTGGGGGTTTTTAAAGCGTGTATATAATTATAATGTGCCCGGGTTATAACAACAAGGAAGGTCCAGCCCAGTTGGTTGGGCATGTGTGTGTGTGCGTTGTGGCTCGGGTTCGAGACCCGGGTAAAGCAGTTTCATTTTTTTTTTTTTTATTTTAAATGGGCCGGCTCTCTAGGCCTTGGGCCTGATTTCCAGATGGGCTTGGTTAATGGGCTGAGAAACTTGGGCTTCAAATAAGGGTGGGTTATATGTGGTAAAAAATCCAACAATGTAATAGTTATTATTATTATTATTATAAATATATATATATATATATATATATATGTGTGTGTATAAGTATGAATAATAATCATCGTAATAAAACTTGTCGTTTTACTCCGTAGCGTATAATAAATGCGTAATGTTACAGTCTCCCCTACTTTTAGAAACTTCGTCCCGAAGTTAAAGAAAATACTAGGTTTGCAATTGGTCAACTACTGAAAACCTTGATAAAATTTCACACTACCTTAATGTACCTGTAAATTCATGATTACGTTCCGGACCGTAATAACCAATTTACCTTACATTAAGGTTTTGTGTCCTTTTACGACTTTCCGATTGTTGAGTAGGTCTGATAGTCCTCACCAGTCGTTGAGCAGGTGGTAGGGCCTCTCCCGACTGTTGGATAGACATGATGACCTCTACCAATCGTTAAGTAGGTTGTTTGGTAGTTAACTAATTGTTGCTCAAGCAAGCAAGTAGATATAGCAATTAATTCATATTCAAACAAGTATGCACGCAGATGTTATGATAATACTTGAATTTATTATCTGATTCAAAAGTGACAATACATGAAATTAAGGAGAAAGTAGATATTATTCAAATGGTAGGGTTTGATGTTGAGCAGTTGGAGGGTCTCAAGCGGGATTATTTGGAGCATCAAGAGCGTTTGTAGCAGGGATTCGACAAGCTTCCGCAAGATGTCCATACCTCTGACAATTGGTGCACTGTCGACAGGGTACTTGAGTTGGATGGTGATACTGGCAGGTGTCACACTTAGGTAGGTTCCCATTGTATTGCTTCTTGGTGGGTGGGGTAGTGGTGTCTATTGCAAAATTCCTGACCTTGTTCTTCCCGTTGGTTGAGGCCTCAGTTTTGATTTCGACGACAGGTTGGGGAGTATCCTTTTTCTTTTCCCCTTTACGAGTCAGGGTTCCTGCCTTCACATGGTTATCTGTTAGGGTGGCAGCCAAACGCTTTGCTTCTTCCAATGTAGCAGGGTTCCTTCCCCACACTGTGTCTTGAATCTGCATCGGTAAGCCACCAATGTATTTTTCGATCGCAATGGGCAAAGGAGTGACTTTGTGGGGTAGCAGTAAGCTAAGTTCGTGAAAGCGAGTGTTGTAAGCAAGGTTTTCCCCACTGTCTTGAGCAAGATCATAAAATTCGTCTTCCAGTTTCTTGATTTCATTACGAGGACAGAATTCTGCCTTCATAATGTCTTTAGCTTGATCCAGGTTAAGGCTAGTGCAGCTTCAGCCCCGCGAGTGCGTTTTTCTTCATTCCACCAAGTGAGTGCTCGCTTATGAAGAACACTCATGGCATAACGGACTTTAAAGTTGTCGGGGCATTCACTGTTAATGAAGGTATTTTCAATGCCTCAAACCATTGTAAGAGTCCAGTAGCTCCTTCTTCACCGCTGAACTTTGGAGGGTTACAAGAGTTGAAATGCTTAAGGGTGCAAGCTTGGGGTCCATTACCATTGCCATTGCCATTCCCGTTCCCATTGTGACCATTCCCGTTGCCGTTCAATTGGATGACCTGAGCAAGTAAATTGGGAACCAGAGTTGCGATTTGTTGCGCCATTTGTTGAGAAATGATCGCAGCCAGTTGAGCATCGACCCCATTAGTGTTGTGACCAGGACCTTGTTCATGACCATGGTTGTCACTACCTTCATCGTGGTTCTCACCAGTGCTGTTGCGAGTGCTGCGACGAGGAGGCATGATCTGTAATAGACACAATGAAATGAATGAGAGTTTATATAAGGAATGTAATCATTTATTCATTAATTAAAACGAATAAACGAAAACGTTGACTTATCAAAGATTCTAAATTCTAATAACATATGAAGACATGCTTTAGCCTATAAGTGAACACTCATCCCGAGAATTCCCAGGTAGGCATCCGGGTCCCTCGTCTGATTGGGATATATGCGCAATGCCAGCCTAGACAGAAGACTCAGAATACAGGCGTTCACCCTTCCAGATTGCACGTGTTCGTTATTAAAATCTAGAACTTCGACGAGATCTCAAGGGGGTTCAGGTTAAACCTGAGGATTTTTGCCCTATCAGTCTAGGAGTAGATCCAGTGATGGAGAGTAACCTTCTTGTAGGGATGATAGTAGGGATAAGAAGTAGGAGATAGAGAATAGCAAGCAAAAGAAGCAAGTACTTGTTAAATCCTATGGTTATAGACTAGATTATTTTTCTAATAACCTAATTCCCTATAACCATGGCTCTGATACCAATCTGTAACACCCCAACCGATGGCGGAAACATCGGAGTGCCACGTATTGATGATTGTTTCCAGTAGCACATGGTATAACATAAATTTTAAATAATTTATTCAAACATAAATATCCAACATGTGAAATAATGTCTAAGAATTCAAATACATAATAGCAAATAGCAACTTCAATAACTTCAAATAAACTTCAAGAAAATCCTCATGCTAACTCAAGCCTCAGCTTCATTGTTACCTGAAACATGTTAATTTTGAAAGTATTTTGGGTCAACATAAGTTGGTGAGAATTACATAGGTTTTTGATGATAAAATGAATAAAATGTTGTGCAATTCATGTGCCATGTTAATCTAGCCCATATGTGAGAACATATTAGAAATAAATCGAGTGCATAATCAACCCTGTTGACTGTTATAAAATGATACATACCATACACTTATGGTCCCAATGAATATGTTATGCGATAACAAACACCCACGTAACCTTTGTAGGAGGCACGTATCCGGGTGGGATTGTCAGTCCAATAGATCTATCAATGTATACCGTCGGCTTGTACGGAGTTAATGATTATGCTAGAATGGTGCTTACTCTAATCATGCTCAAGACATAATGCAACATAGAAAACACATAGACACATTGATGATTGAATTGCAATGATAATGTTATAACATGTTTCACCCCAAAAATAGTGATAAATAAAAGGGGCTATGTAAAACTCACCTTAGCAAATGTTAACTTGTTGAAAAGATGTAATAATTGTGTTGCCCAAAGTGATTCCAATTATCACCCTATAATAAGGTATTATGTAATAAGTCTAAGTCTAATTAACTAATGAGTGTATCCTAGGGTTTCGATTTGGGGATAAGCAATTGTTGAAATTTAAATTAAAATGCTTAATTAATAAAGGAAAATTGGATAATTAATGAAAGATAGTCTTTTTATAAAATTTGAATTTTCAATGTGCACATTAAAGTGTTTGAAGCAATAAAATAATTTTTATAAAATTATTTCATTTAAAATAGATTTTTAAATCTATTTATTTATAAATAGCCAATTATTAACTTTAATATCCAAAAATACTAAAATTAAAGAATTCTTATTTTAAAAATCATATTTCTGTTCTAAATGATTAAAAATAATTTGTATAAAATTTTGGTGCAAAAATGATGAAAATTGTATTTATTATGAATTAATTATGATTAAATCTAACAAAAATTGTTTAAAAATATAAAATAAATGATTTTACTGAATTAAAAATTATTTCAGTAAAGTTTAACTTTATAAAAAGTTAGGATAATTTTTGGGGAATTTAATAAAACTGTTTTGATATATAAATGGATTTTTATAGATATAATTGTATAAAAATGATTTAATTATTATAATTATTAAATAAATGAATTTCTGAAAAATAAAAAGTACAAATAAAACTTTTATTACAGATTAAACAAATATAATTTTTTTAGAATTTATAAAATAGTTTTGGTATTTTAAAAAGAATTTAAAAGATTAAAAGGATTTAATATATATATATAATGTAATTGTTTGTTTAAAAAGAAAAAAGAAAAGAAAAGAACAAAAAACCGGTCAGAGCCGGGACTCGAACCCGGGTGACCATTGTGGAGGGCCAGTGTCACAACCACTTGGCCTAGGCCAGTGGTTGTGATGTTTTCTGATTAAAATCATATAAATACAATACGCGTACCCAGGTTTATCCCCAATTTCACATCGACGAACCCTAGAATTTTCAATCAGATGATTAAGACAACCATAGCCCGATTAATATTAGGGCTTATGCTATGTGGTTGCCGACAAGTAAAACCCACAGAAAAACAAGAACTCACAGTGAAGGATTGATGTTAGAAGCCGGGTCAAGGCAAAAGTCAAACCACGAGCAAAATAATGATAATCAGGGTGAATTAGAGAGATTGGGAGGTTGAGAGAGAGTTGTGAGCGATTAAACAAGGTTCGCAAACCATCAATTTATACTGAGGATTAGGGTTAGAGTTAATTGGAAAGTTTGACCTTCAATTGAATATATACGCGTTTAATTGATAAATTGGTCAACAATTGACGTGTATAAGACGTGTAATCGTGTTGTATTGGGCCGGTTATTACCTAAATTTACCAAAGATAGGACAATTACGCGTAAAATCAATGGATTGATCACCAAGATATCCCACAGTTGACTTTCCTTGTCAACTGTGGGGGTTTTTAAAGCGTGTATATAATTATAATGTGCCCGGGTTTATAACAACAAGGAAGGTCCAGCCCAGTTGGTTGGGCATGTGTGTGTGTGCGTTGTGGCTCGGGTTCGAGACCCGGGTAAAGCAGTTTCATTTTTTTTTTATTTATTTTAAATGGGCCGGCTCTCTAGGCCTTGGGCCTGATTTCCAGATGGGCTTGGTTAATGGGCTGAGAAACTTGGGCTTCAAATAAGGGTGGGTTATATGTGGTAAAAAATCCAACAATGTAATAGTTATTATTATTATTATTATAAATATATATATATATATTTATATGTGTGTGTATAAGTATGAATAATAATCATCGTAATAAAACTTGTCGTTTTACTCCGTAGCGTATAATAAATGCGTAATGTTACATAAACAATTGAAGTTTTAGGGTTTAACATGTGGGTGTTCCTTTAAACTTTTAATTGTGTGATTGTGTGTTTGAACCATTGTATTAGATTGCGATTAATCTAATGTTGAATTCATTTTAGTTAATTGATCTTGTGCCAATTTCTAATGTCATGAACATGTTTTCTTTCTCTAATACAAACATAGGGTTGTATGTTCTAGGTAATGAAGTGTAGTTTAGTCCATCTCTGATGTTGATGAAACTTGACACCTAAGCCTATTGAACAATCACCCCGTTAACACCAATTGCACTACATTTGTTTGACCCATTTGTGAAAACCATAGACTTCAGTTGTTGAAACCTAGGTGTGATTCTTTTAATTAAATTGTTTACACTCTATATTATTTTTCATTCATATAATCTCAATTCAAGTTTTTAATATAACAAACAAAACCCTTTCAATCAAACTCTTAAATGAACCAAGTACAAACTTCATAAGTTCTCTAGCAATCTTCATAAGTAACATCGTTTAATCAACTAAATAATATCCACTAACCACACGCTCCTTGGATTGATACCCTAGTTATCCTATTTACCTAGGTTAATTAGGTTTTGTGTGAACCGTGACGACCGGTTCATCATGAGTATATGTGTAATATCATTACACCATATGACCCGTTTGTCCAAGTCGTTTAAAAGTTCAAAACCGTGTAAGTGAAACCTAATGATTCTAAATGCACAAGTAAACCCTACGGACCCGTTGGTGAACACAATACTTAACATCAGTTATGCACTTCATTTGCACCTCATTTAAGTGCTCATACAAGTTCATATCAAATACAAGTCATACAAGACTCCAAATACCCACATAAGTGTATGTTACATAATCTGCGTTTTTAGGACAGATTATGCACTGTGAAAACTAACTTATTAAAAATACTTATCCAGTGAATTTGACTACCAAACTTTTACTAAATATTCCAGGGGGTCTACCGAACAAGTCCACATTTTTAGTTCATGATAAAACCATACACAAATATTATGAAAAATCATACAATACAGCTATGTCCAGAAAATACTCACAACAGATCAGATTAGTAGATAAATTCCCAAAATTTGTGGATTCATCCAAATGGGATGAATCTACTTGGAAAAGCCAAGTTATTCCAATGTTGACCTACTGTCCAAATTTCATAATCTAACTCTTTGTAAAACTCAATTTATGATTGTTTAAAGTTGACCCAGTTTACTAATCCGAAAATCTGATATGACCTTTAATTATAAAAAATTCCAAAAACCTATCAAACGACGTCCAAAACAGATGATTTTGCCCATTATGAAAAGCTAAGACCATGTACGATATTTTCATGCAAAGAAATCATCAAAACACGTACTTTAACATCACGTTATAGCCTCTGCAAGTCGACCCAATCATTCTGTCTAGATTCTAAATCATGCATAAACCCTAGTTTTGACCATTATCTACGCATATAATCGGTCAATAATACTTAACAATCATCCTATCATATCAATAAGACATAACCTAATCAAAACCTAGCAAGATACAAGTTAAACATCATCAATCATAAACCCTAGAAGTCTAAAACATCAAGAACATGCAAACTAATGCAATACATACAATTATTATCACATAACATCGTGTTTAACCCCATTAATCTTTATGAATGACAAGTTTTAATCTTTATGAAAACGTTTCAGACCTGGACAAACTCGGTTATGATGTTTTAAAACATATTAGAGAAGATTAAAACATAAGAGATTGAATGTTATACCGAAAGCACTTCAAAACCACCAACCGATTGCTCTCCAAGCTTCCTGATTGATGTTCTTGAGCCTTAGCAGGTGTTTGAGGTTAATATTTTCGTAAATAGGCAGTAGGGGTGATTAGGGTTGAGTTTATGGGGTGCTTGGGGCTTAAGATTACTTAAATAGGGTTTTTAGGTCGGTTTAACACGTCAGAGCCCTGTGAGCGGCCGCTCGGTCTGAGCGGGTCACTCAGCCTTGCGTCGCTCCGGGTGCTCTAGTCCAGTGTATTGCGTGTCTTCTTCGACGTTTTCGCTATTTTGGACCATATCAAGTGTAACCCCATATGTTAAGACCCCAACCATCCTAAGGGTTCATCCATTACGGTTTTTAATAACGCGTTCGGTTTAAGTTCACGTAATCACATACAGTTTGCACATAGTTTCACAAAAGCACATAATTGCAATCAATCTCAATCAATTAATTCACAATTATATAATTTCACAAATCACCAACGTCCGAGGTTCACTACTCATGTATATAGTTTGGTAATTCCCCGAATTACCACTTCATGCAGTTATTAACCTATAACTGTGCAACGTGTGACTTATCTAGCTAACCCTAGTTAAGTAGAATGCAAGGAATGTAACTACAAGTAACTAGAGTTTAATTAAAGTGAGAACCTGAAATTGCGGGGTATCACACAAAGGTATTGGGATTCTCCATAAAAAGCTTATAAAATCAAATAAAAATAAGTTTGAGCAGACATGCGCATCGGCCACGCCAGTTCTAGACGTGGGCTACACCTCTATTCTTTTCGGCCACTCCAATAAGTGGTTTCGGCCACGCCATGAGCTGATCCATGCCACTTTGTCCAACTCACATCTCATCAACGTCCATTTTATGAGTCGCCCACAGCTGAAATGGTTGTGAGCCACGCCTTTTACCACGTTTGGTCTGTTTTTCTTTTTTTCTTCCATCCTAATCACTTTTTCTTCGATCCAAAGTCCCATTAAGTTTCCAAAATGCACCTTAAAATTTATTACACCTGCAAAACCCAAACCATATCAAAGTAGTGTATCCAAAACCATAAAATTTCATAAGAACACAATCTTAAACACGAAAATACTTGGACTTTAAACCACTCATAACTTAAACACGTAATAAATTCGACGTATATATTCAAACTGAACAATTTTTGGATTTGAATAACCCGAAATACGAATTATTCATTAGAATTCGGACCAATTAAATTAAATTTCGAGTTATTTGAGTGATATTCATATAGTGAACGCCCCACATTATCTTATACACGCAGATCAAAGGAAATTTTTTGCGAAAATAACAATGTAACAACCTCTACACCTAATGATCATATAACACCCATGTACACGTAAAAGACAATAATGCCCCTTTCTAATTGTGATTTTTTATTATAATATATTGATTAGGTTACAATCATGTGTGTTACACGGTTGCTAAATGTAATGTTATATAACTAATAAAAAAGTTATGTTTAAGAAAACATATGCTTTTCATGGTTTAAAAAAATCAATGTATTATACTAATATAAATAAATATAATGCAATTTGTTAACATATATAGTTGTCAAGGTATGCATTGAAAAATGAAAATCGACATAACAGTTATAAATTTTGTTAAGTTAACTTTAAAACAATTTTTTTTTCAAATGGCAATTAGCTTTGATTTTTTAATACCACATATTCTTTTTATTATTTAACATAATGTATTTAAATATTTATTTACCAATCATCTACATTCACCCACATCAAGTATTTAAAAAATTTTAGATATCACTTATAAAAACAGTTATTTTCATTTACACTGTGTTAGTCAAACCGGACCCATACCCGACCTGTTGCTATCCCTAGTTGGCTCAAAGATGATAAAAAAAATAACCTATCCTCTTTTGTGAATCGTGAATACAAAACCCACCACCGTCACCTTAAAACAAACCATAACCAGCTAAGACTAACTAAGAGCATTCACATTTGGTTATCTATGTATTTGTGAGTGAGTTCTCCATAATTTGATAAGTGGCTGTGAATGTTTGTGTGTGGCAAAGAAAGAAAATTTATTGTGCATCTCTATATTTGATACGACATTGTTCACCCTCTATAATTTTTTAATACTTCTTGAATTTGGTTGTGAGTTGATAAGAAATGAAAGGTAATGATAAAAGTATAAAAAAATATTATTTAATTAAAAGGAGAGAAAAAAATGTAGTATTTTAAGTCTAATTATTGAGATAGAGGTGCTACTGTGAATGCCCAAGAGGGCTGTTCACGAATCAAGAGGTCGACTGGTACGAATCCGAAAGGGCTGTTCATAAGGGAGAGCCAACGTAGTCAAGGTCGAGAGGGTTGTTTAGTGTTCACGAAAAGGTAATTTACTAATTTGTTATCTATTTTGGGGATTTTGATTTGTTATATGGGGGGGGGGGGGGTTTGGGGTTTTTTTAATAAATACATGGTTCAGGTTTTTTTAATACGTATCTGATTTGGGATTTCTGAATATGGATATGATTTGGGGTTTTGAATAGCTATATGATTAGGGATTTTTTAATCGGTATTGAATTCTAAATTTTTATGTGTGAAAATGGTAATTTGAATTTTAAAGATATATGGATATTTAGAATTTTTATTGTTTGACTCAACCAGAATTGTATCGCCTAGCCAAAATTTAGTGGTAGGAAAAAAATTAGGTCCTGTTACTTTCGGCCCAACCTAAACAAAAGTTCAAGATCTGCCACTAGTTGATAACAATATGGGAGATATGGAAATCAAGAAACGAGAAGTCTTTATACAATCGAATCATACCATTCAGGAGAACGGTGGACCAAATAAATGAATCGTCCTTTTATGAATTAGCGGTAGATAAAAATTCGGGCATGTGAACTTGAATAGGTTGCGAAATTTTAATGTTTGGGATGTAAGGGCATTCACAGTAGCCGCTCCATCTTCATCTCTATAATTGCACTAAAAAATCATTGTATTTCTCTCTCCTTTTCTATTTAATAATATTTTTTCTATATTTTTATCATTAAATTTTCCATCTCCTCTACTCACAACTACTTTCAAAAGTATTAAAAAATTATGGAGGATGAATAGTGGTTCCTCCAAATTTACGGATAAACAGTAACGTTTTCTCTCCCCTCCACTCAAAACCACTTAACAAATTATGAAGGGCTCACTCACATAATTATGAAGAATCTAGTGTGAATGCTCTAATAGTATATAGAATGTCTGTCGTTTAAAAAGAAAAAAAACCTTAATCATTTGAATAAGAATAAAAACGTGTATTCAAAAGAAGATGTATGTTTGGATGAGGAGCAGAGCTAGAAACAACCATTGTAGAGTGTGATTGAAGCGGTTGTCTTGAATGTGTGACTTTTTTTTTTAAATGAGTGGTTTTAACTAGGGCTGCAAACGAACTGAACTTTCAGCGAACATTTCATGAACCGTTCGGCGGGAAGTTCATTCGTGTTCGTTTGTTTAATAAATGAACGAACACGAACAAAAAATTTTGTTCATTTTGTTAAACGAACGAACATGAACAGAGGTCGCATTCGTTCGTTTATGTTCGTGAACGTTCGGTAACGTGTTCGTTTATGTTCGTTTGTGTTCCATAGTTTAGTAAAGTTTTTAATTTTTATACTTTTTTATATTTTTTATTTTTATTTATCTTAATGTATGTGAATTCGATGTTATTCAAAAGTTAATATATGTCTGTTTGTGTGTGGTTTTGTTCATGAACACTTCTTTGTGTTCATAAACACTTGTTTGTGTTCATTAATGTGTTTTTATGTTAGTGTACGTTCATGAACAAAATTAACAAACGAACACAAACGAACACGAATATGAGTGTTTTCTTAACAAACGAACACGAATAGAAAATCTCGTTCGGTAAGTGTTCATGAACTGTTCGTGAACACATAATTTTCTTAACAAACGAACACGAACAAGGCTTTGTTCATGTTCGTTCGGTTCGTTTGCAGCCCTAGTTTTAACCTATTATACTCTTGATGAAAATAGAATTCTTAATTTGAATATAATTAATGACTTGCTTAGACACAATTAATGAATTATCTGAACATATTATGTGTTTGAATTCTTAGTTTGAATATGTAGGATTTAGTGCTCTGGCTTATTAATATATTTAGATATACATGATAATTATTGATTGCTACTTAAAGGTGTAAACGAGCCGAGCCGAGCCGAACCGTGCCCGAGCCTGACTGCGCTCAAGCTTGGCTCGTCATGCTTTTATGAAGCTTGAGCCCGGCTCAGTTCGAGCCTAATACTTTGAGCTCGAACTCGGCTCGAAAGTAAAACCCAAGGGCTCGAGCTCGGCTCGAAATAATTACAGAGATCAATTTAAAAGGAGCTAAAAACCCTACTCGAGATCACTTTGATAGCTTAACGAGCCAAAGCTCGGCTCGGGCTCAACTCACCAATGTTAAATAGTATGTATACTATATACAAAATAATAATATAATATAAAATTTGTTTGGGCTCGTTTAGGTTCGCGAGCCTAAATGGTCTTTGTATTAAAAGCTCGATAATAAAAGAGTCATGTTTCAAGCTCGGGCCCAGGCTCGTTAATGCTCCGCTCATTCAAGCTTTTTACCAATTCAATCACAAATAACTCTCGAGGCGTTGTGCATCTTTTACACCCCTATAATCTTACTTTGCTGAGTAACTGTATACGATACTTTTACGTGATGTACGTGTTTAGTTTTTCTTCTTTTTTTTTTTTACTGTTGTCACTTACTTTTGTTTATGTTAAACCTATATAAACACCACGATAGAAAGGATAAATCAACGATACGACCATAATCGTTTATTGTCTTTTCCATTAAGATTGTTCTTCTAAAATACTTATAGGGGAAAAGTGAATATGGGGCTGTTATGCATCTAACTTAGGTGTGAAACCCATCAAAACTACGTAGTTTTGATTAAAATAAATTTAGTTGATTATTTTCCTATTTAATGTTAGCAATCTCCACTTTTTATTGAACAATATCGATATCTTTGCTACTTAATTTTTCTCAAATTCATAGTATCAAGCTAATCACATATGCATAATCGTTCTGGAAAATTCATTGGAGGGACTCCATTTCCATTGTTGGTCACTTTTGTAATTAGATACCTTTCTTTCTATTTTTTCGGTAATAATTCTATACATGAGATTATTTATTAACTGGCCTTCTAATCACCAGTTTGTGGTATACGGGTCGCAAGGAGATGATATGAATGAATTGCTATCCATATAAATGATCAATTTTTTTATATATATAATATGTTGCTCCTTATAAAAAAATAATAATTAGTGTCCCTTGTTCTAAATTGTTAATCTAATTCTATTGCTATCCATAATTTACTATAGTGGACCGCATATTGCTATTGTTAATATATGACAAATAAAATACAATGGATTTAGATGTTCATTCACAAAAGGAAGCTTCTGCAACAAGTCTAATTGTGATGGTGGGCAAGTTCTCATGGCAAGGTAGGTTGTGAATGGGGAATAGGAAGAACGAATTCGATTTCTTTTCCATATGATTATATCAATTTCTGGATATGGAGAAGCAAGAAGAAGACGTACCAACAATGATGGAGTATTAGATATTGATCTACAGAAAGATGAATGAAAGTAAAATTAGGTTTTTATTGGTTTCAATCAAAACTACGTAGTTTTGATAGGTTTCACACCTAAGTTAGATACATAACAGCCTCATATTCACTTTCCCCATACTTATAAGCAACAAAACTTAGCGCATACATTGACAGACATGTTTGATACACACTCCAAACTCACAATGTCTATCGCAGTCCTTGTCTTTTTTACAAGGGTACTTATCATCCTTATATTGAATTTCATCGGATGATCCTTCTTGAGCAAACACATATGAATTTTGTAAACCTACAACATATATTTCATCATCAATAAACTAGTAACATGCTAATATAGGAAAGGGTTATTTTAGAAACACATTTGAGATTAAAAAATTCTTGAAAACTAACCTTGTTGTAACTCTATCTAAAACAGTGTAATTTCTTATGAAAATTTTATGGAATGTAATATATATAGCGAATCGTTTTTACCAAAAAAAAAATTAAAAATAAAAGCGCCAAGGAATTCAAAAAATATAAAGATAAATATGTACGTTACACAAGGCGCTTTTTTCTTCTTCTTCTTTTTTGTCAAAATACTAATAAATATGTACATTACATGCCTTAATTTTTTTTTGTTTTTATGAAAAATGTTGTTTTAGATAGCATCACCCAAGGGTTAGTGAAGGTTTTCATAGTTTCTAAAAAGTGGGTTTTCAATTTAGTTTTCCCTTACTTGTGTATCCAAGGAATCAATAGATAAAGGGAATACCGTAAACTGAAAAACAATAATAAGACCAAGAATGCCATCTTCAATGAAGTTGAGGCCATGCTTGAATAGTGAGGAGTAAACAATGACTATATTCGGATGATAATTGCTTATGCGTATACCAGTATATATAGTGCTTTTTCGTGATTGTCATAGAAACAATATGTTGTATTGTATCATGTTATTTAATATGACATTAAATAACATAATTAACATTGTAACATATCATATTTTGTTAAGACTTATATGTCTGAAGGTTGCATAATATTATAATTGTATTCTATAATATTGCGACGGACGAATCATGCATCATGTGGTGGCGTGGATAGCCAAAAGACAAAGGGGTACATGCACCGATCGGGTTTGTCCCGATTGCTAAGTGTTCTGTGCCTTATGTCCAAGGCTTGATACCAAACCACATCGAGCCGAGGGTCTCACTGGAAGCAGCCTCTCTATTCTTAGGGGTAGAGGTAAGGTTGTCTGCATCTTACCCTCCTCAGACCCTACCTTAGCTTTGCTATAGGTGGGATTAACTGAGTATGTTGATGATGATGAATATTGCGATATCACATATTTTATTAAATTATAATATAACGTATTGTTTGTTACCGTATAGTATATTATATTGCATAAACTACTTTACTATCTATCTATGATCTATGATACCTTATTAAAGAGGAGATGTGTCTAAAAAAGTAATTTTACACCCATTTTAAGATGGGATATCAAGATACTCATGCTTTAACATAAATATGTCATGTAAATGTTCCCCATAATACCCCTTATTGCATTATGCACTTGTACTATAACTATATAATCAATTTAGAGACTTATTAATGTATTTGAATTATCACATTCATTACTATCATGTGAGTTGTTTTGAAGCTCCTCACCCTTATATGATTTAAATTAAAAAGACAAAGTGACCGTCTTGATCAATTGCAAAATGACTATAATATAAATATAAATTCTAAAATCATTATATTATACTAAGAAAGTTAAGATTGAATGATTGTATGAACAAAATAAACATAAAAACATATGTGGGTTGTAAAAAAACAAGAATTGTAATTTTGATTGTTAAATCTTAAATTTACTTTCAAAACCGGTCTCTTATGAGAATGAGAGCGAGAAAGAGACATGCTTTACGAAATTTAGCCAAATTAGAATACAATACGTTGCCATGTTTTTTTAGAATTGTATTTGCGCAGTGAAGCGCGTGGGCATAATAGTATAATACTAGTATTTTAGTGTTTTGTAATCTATCATATCATATATATCATATCAATTTATATCGTGTTGAATTTTGTGTTACACTGTAGGTTACTATACAATAATGTAACTTATTATAATAGAATGTATTGTGTTGAATTCTAGTTCATATGTTTTTCGTGAATCAAATTTACACTAAAATGGGCAATAAAAGTTGGTGAATTTGTTATTATCAAGTAGTTGATTTTAACTAAGAGGACTCGGGGCGGTCTGCGATAGCCCCGCCGGGATGGCGTGATGGCCGCGAAACACCGCCCCACCCAATTTTATCATGGCCGCGAACCATTATTTCGTGACGGCCATCACGATGAGTTAGCTGTTGGCTAACGGTCAAATGACCGTTCAAGGTAATAAAAAAAATTACTAAATCACCACTATATAACATTTCTATTTCAACTCAAAATACACACAATCAAACCAACATACAATCAAAAAAAGGAAGAATCAAGCAAGAAACAAATGGCTGCGAAATGAAAGTTTAGACCAAAGGTTCGGCCTAACTTAGGTGAAACGGCTCGATTTTTTGAAGACGCACCAATAACCCCACAACCTATACACACCAATCCTATCAAAACCAAAGTTTTCAAAACCTTATGTTTCAAACCCAACAATTCTCGCTTCCAAACCAATATCCACTCAACTACCCACAACCCAACATGCCAACCCAAATCGCATCCGGAGTGTTTCAAGCACCTCCTGATCCGATTGATCTACCTATGTTGGACCGTTATGGGGTTCGCGATCCACATAACTATACGGTTCAAGATTCTGAGGAAGAAGATGATGATGAATATGAAGAAGAGGTTGAGGAAGAGGAAGAAGAAGAAGAGATATGATACCGGTGCAAGCAACAAGAGGAAGAAGAAGAGAAGGAGGAGATACCGGGCCAAAAGAAAGAACTCCCTGGTCGCAAGAAGAAGAAGTGGCGTTGACCAAGTCGTTTTTACATATTTCAGAGGATAAACGCGTCGGAAATCAACAACCATCCGAAACCTTTTGGCTGCGAGTGAAGGCCCACTTTGAACAACTTACCGTTATGACGAGAAGGCGGATGGATCAAATAACCGGTAAATGGACCGATTTACAGAAAAAAAAAAATGAGTAGATTCAACTCCCTCTACGTCACACAGGTATATGATGTTATTTTTTTATAAATCGTTTACTTTATATTTCTTTATAAAAATTGTTAACTATATATTTATTTTATAAATTATAGAAACGTCTTTGGCCAAGTGGATCGTCGGATGTGGACATCATACGTACGGCCCTCAACGATTATCAGCGGGTGTACGCTAAGAATGGTTTTACTTCGTTGAACTCTTGGGAAATTGTAAGAGTTCATTCAAAGTGGGTTCCCCTTGATATTCCGGAGTTAACTCCACTTGGGCCGACCGGGCCTCGTGGAGGAAGGGGACGGGGAAGGGGAAGGAGTGGTCGTTCTCAAAAACGATCTAAAACCTCCGACTCGGGAAATTGTACACCTTCAATGGACGGGCTGTCTACCAACATGCCCGAGCTTAATTTGAATGATGAATTTCCCGACCCCGAAGACGGACACTACCCCCACAAGAACCACGGCTCGAAGGAAGAGTGCCGAGTCGTCAAGTGGCAGAGGCAAAGAGCCTTGGGTGGAGGCGATGACCGTATACAAGTTGGCAAAGATGGTGGAATTGATGAGAATCGGGAAAGGCGTAAACATTTGGCGGACTTGAAAATACAAAGAGAGAAAACCTACATGAAACACTTGTCCGAAATCGAAAAAAATAAAGATTTGAAGGTGTTGAGGGAATCGCACGAGGACGCCGAAGAACCATACAGGTCGATTCTCATCGAACGAAAACGAGAAATTTGCCACAGGTGGGGGTGGGCTTATAACTTTTAGGTTTATTTTTTTTTAGATTTTTTAGGTTTCTAATGTTTATTTTTCTGTTTTTTTTTATGTTTTTTAGGTTATTTTTATGTTTTTTATTTAATGTAATGCTTTTTTAGTTTAGTTTAATTTAATGTTTTTTAATTTAATATAATATGTTTTTAGTTTATTTAAAAAAAAGTTTAGCGATGAAATGTGATAGAATGTGAACACCGCCGCATGGGTTTAGTGGTGGAATGTGATAGAATGTGATAAAATGAGGTGGCAGAATCTAATTGGGTGTGATGGTGGTGATGGAATATAAACCACCCCTTGTGGCCTAAGAGTATAATTCATAATAGCTTCTACGTGCACATTCAATTATTGCACTAAATATCATTATAGTTTATCTTTCATGTTCAATTAAATAATATTTTTATACCTTTAACATGTTCTTTCCTTCACTTACATCCACTTTCAAGAAATATTAAAAAACAAAAAAAATCACCAATATAAATATTGACTAACCCATGATTACCAAAATAAACATATGAAAGGTCTTAAGTGTAGAGATTTCACACCATCCAACACATGTGTACCAAGAGTCTTAAATAAGAGCATCCGAAGTGGGGCGGGGAAAGGGGCTTGAAAGGGGGGTGGGACACCGCCCTGGGTGGGCTTGGAAGAGGGGCGGGAAGGGGGAGGTGGGGAGAAGGGGCTTGGCATGGGGACACTTGCTTTTGGTTATGATTAGCTGTTTTTTTTTTAACTTTAACACACACATAATAATAATAATAATAATAATAATAATAATAATAATAATAATAATAATAATAATATTCCTTCCCCCCCCCCCCTTTCCCCCTTTCACTCCCCACAATTTTCATCCCCTTCACGTGGGACCCAAAAGTGCCACATGAAGCTTCATCCCCCCTCCTCCCCCCCCCCCTCCCAACCACTCCTTATGATCTAAAAACTCTTTAGCTTGTACCGATTCCACAAATCAACCAATTAAATGATGACATATGGGTGAAAAAAGGCTATTAGACGCTTGAGTTTTGTACAGTCTTTATTCTTAACGTCAAGCTTGAAGAGTCTTTTAGAAACTCTGAAATGTCTATGTCAGTCTTAGCGTCTTAGCTAAGACGTTGTCGTTTGGCTCTAGTCTCAGCTTAGACGGTTCAAGAGTCTCGGCTAAGACGAGAGTCTTAGCTTCAAATGATAGACTTGGCTTAAGACTCCATATAACTCAGCCTAGACTATAGATGCTTCCGTACGTTTTTAAAACTTTTCGTACAAAAGAAAGACTCTTCCGTACAACACTACGACTCTAGATAGCTATAGACGCGTCCGTACATTTTTTAGGACTTTTCATACGAAACAAAGACGCTACCATACAAGGTTTGATATACGAAGGTCCAAAAAGTTTCAACATCAACCTAATTATTATCATAAGTTTTCAAAGATCAAGGTGTTACAACCCTACCCATCTTAAACAAAAATATAAAAAGTTTTATATAATTTCATTTCATAGCTGCACTACTCCAGCAACATCTTCCTCCAAAGCTGACTGATCCAAGGAAGTTTTCTTTACCATGTTCTATAGGCAACTTGCCTACGAATTATGCCTTAGCAGATCTTGGTGCGAGTGTGAATGTTATGCCCACTTATATCTACAAACAACTCAATTTGGGCGAACCGCGACCGTTGACAGCTACGATCGAGTTGGCGGATGGCACCATAAAGAAGCCTGAAAGAGTCGTCGAAAACCTTCTTATCAAGATAGGAAAATTCGTCTTTCCCGTCGACTTCGTCATTCTCAACATGGGCGAGAGTAATATTCCTATTATTCTCGGTCGGCTGTTCTTAGCTACTGCCCAAGCCACCATAGATATGAGTGAGGGTATTCTTACACTCCGGTTAGGAATAACAAGTTGCACTACACAGCCGGTGGGAAAGAATACGCACCTGAAGATCCATTTGACGTGGCCCACTTCATTGACAGACAACTAGACTATGAACTAAAGAAAGCCAAGGGCGCAACAGTGGCACCACCAGAGGAATCAGCAGTAGGGCTTGACAACACCAAGTGGATAGATGAATACTGGGACAACCATCAGAGGACTGGATGGAAAAGAAGAAACGGACGGAAGAAGAACACTGTCAGTGCCCTAGAGGCAGGGAAGGAAGCAGTCTGAGCATCACGCGTTTTTTCCAGCCAAAGACTTGAAACGTGGTGCTACCGTGGAGGCAGCCCGGATCAGTAGATTAGGATGAATAAGTTGAGAGGTTGGTGTTTACGGTAGACGAGTCAGTCAAGAACCATCAGGTATGGTCGTTCACTCTTGATACTTTCCATCACCCAGGTATGCCCTCTCGGCATTAGGACCAGTAGCTTGTTTTTATTTTTATTTTCGTTACTAATAAACTATTGAAGTTCATGCCAAGGGGTTTCTCTCAAGGACGCATTCATGAGGCAGCTGCGGGGATCGACCGCACGTGGACCGTTGGAGGACAAAAATGGGAGATACTTGTTCCTTTTGACTTGCCCACTTTTTCTTTGCACACACATACACTACTATCATTAATTTAAAATTGTGTAAAAGAATTAAGTGTGAGGTGTTGAAAATTTTTTTAAAAATTTAAAAACACCTCAAAGCAGTCAACAAACTGTAACTAAAAAGGCAATGTTTTTAAAAGAGTTTTTGAAAGCAAAAACATGTTCAAACCCTTTTAGTCAGCCCAACGACTTTGCGGGAGATTAGGGAGGTTTTTGGTAGTCAACAGAACATCCTAAGGTGTTCTCGATTCCTTATATAACCCATACCCTTACATGTGAGTATTGAGCCTTATCGAGCACACCACTACATATATATACTACATATGCTCGTTCATTTGTCTTGAGAGATATTCCCCGATTGGCATGACGCGATTAGAACTTGTGTGACTTATACGCTGCAAGACCACATCGGAGGGGAGTGTGTGAAAATGATCTAGAGACCTAGGACTTACCCATTCCGTTATCATTGGCCTTCCATATATTTTCCCCACCCCTAGCCACCCATCTTTGAGTCTTAGCCTTTTCATTTCCTTACATCCATTTAGCTCCCGCCATGACGAAACCAGGGAAGTGTTGAGGTGTTGAAGAAACTCTTGGCAATTTTGGGACTTTGAAGCATAGGCCACATGTCAAGAATCCATAATCGAGATCGTGAAGAGGCTACAAAAGAAAGCCATCAAAAGAGCATACCAAGTATCAAGCAATCATCCAGCAAGCATCATCTGAATTTTGTGTAAAAAAAGAGTGTGAATAATGATGCTACAAGAATAAAGGGATCGAGAGAACTTCAAAAGAAAATTTTTCAAAGCCTTCTAGAAAGACCAAGTGATCGACCCCAGCCTAATGGAGGCAATTAGGCGGCCCTCGCGCCGAACGATTCACAAGAGTAGACCACAACCGAGCTACAAAGTCCAAGGAAAGGTCAGCAAAGCCAACTGAGAAGATCACCAAAGATTCCAACAAACACCTCAAGCACCAAACCCGAAGTTAGTCATGGTGGTAGACTCCATTCCTACCCTATTTTCCACTATCCATTACAATAACCCTTGAAAAGTCCTTTTGATTCACACGCTCTACCTCAATAAAAGTGGTGGAGTTG
The DNA here is from genome assembly GCA_030844895.1 of Ambrosia x helenae. Classification (NCBI taxonomy): domain Eukaryota; kingdom Viridiplantae; phylum Streptophyta; class Magnoliopsida; order Asterales; family Asteraceae; genus Ambrosia; species Ambrosia x helenae. Next base: position 4,266,828 of record CM061227.1, on the reverse strand, counting down.
AGATTTGCACCCAAGCCTATGATTCGAGTCATCCATCGGGTAGAATTTGAGTGATCACCCCAAAATAAAACCCGAGTGAATGAGGGAAGTGGGGAAAAGGAAAAAGGGGCGCCTTAAGAATTGTTTTAATAGTCTCACCAAAAGCCATGCCCGAAATCCTAAAAGTTTATTAAGTTAGACTCTTAGGAGGTAAGTTGAGCTCGGCACATCAAGTTAAACTTACAATTTTTATCCCACAGAAATTGCCTAACGTTCGGTTTGCTTGAGGACAAGCAAAATCTTAAGTGTGAGGTGTTATGATGTGTCGAGAAATTGATATGTTTTTCACTTATAATTATCACCTATCTTATGTTCAAAATCGTGCTTTTATCTCTGTTTTATCAGGATTTATCTTTCTTTGTTGATAATTGCAGGTTCGGAGGTCCGGTGATGAAAAGAAGTGAAAACCCTCACAAAACGGCACAAAACAGACGAAGATTTGAAGACTTAGAAGCCTTGCCAGATATGGCACGACCGTTCTCAGGGCCGTGCAACCATCCCGGGTCAACAAGTCAAAATTTCCAGGTCAACAGAGGTCAATTCCAGCATTTTAGGATGTGCACGGGCGTGCCCCAGTATGGCACGGCCGTGCTTTACTCCAGCGTGTTATCCAAGGCTTAAAGTGACCAAAACTGACAAGACGGTTAGAAGTACCAAGTGGCACGGGCATGCCAGGGGTATGAGCACGGGAGTGCTCACCCTACAAGCCAACAGTTTCTGCACAAAAGACTCTGCAACAGTACCCGCTGTCAAGCATGGGCGTGCCAGAGCTGTTTTGCCTATAAATAGAGGCCTCCACCCCACATTTTGAAGCATCCATTCTCACTCGAGACTCCACACTTCTCCACGAAGTTTCTGCCCTCCTTGAGGATGGTAGGTGTCCTTTAGAGCCTGAGATCACTCCATAAACACCTTGATCAAAAGAGAAACACCCCAAAATCATCCAAAACCCAAGAAATCTCCATACAACCTTCAACATGTCTTGTACATAAACCCAACCTTGTGAGCTTGTTGTATCAACCATGCTAGGCTAGATTTCTGTTGGTGTTGCTAGGGTGATGATGGAAACTTGGTGTGAATTAATATAGTTTATCTTTTATTTTAAAGTGGTGTTTTGTGTTCTTAATAATTCTTTCTATTCTAAACTTTGTTTAATGATCTAATTAATAAATCACTTAGTCTTTGGTCTTGTGGGTGTCTTCATAGGAAGTGGGAGAACTCATGAGTGTACCCATGGTGTGTAAAAACCCATGCACTTGTGAGCTAACCTAATCCCGCGAGTAGTGATTGGCCCATTTGTGGGTAGAAATACACACACTTAGTGGCTTAATCCTCTACTATCAAGATCTCATTTAGGGTCGGTACGGTCCTTATACTTGGTCCTAGTGATAAGTCAAGACTTAATCTTGCATAGCATCATGGTCTATGTGAAAGCTTTGGCAGAGGTTAAGAATTGATGAACCTGTGTTGAAAGAAAACGGTCTTTATTTTCTTTCATTATTATACTGCCACACAGTTAATAATAGATCACTCACTTTTTGACAAGTTAATTAAATCAAGTAGGGGATGCACGTGTTCTGGTTAGTCACGACTCTTCTATGATATTAAGTGGTAACTTGTTCGGTCATGCTCCGGCCACCGGAAAGTTATTCATAAAAGTTTAAAATAGTTTAATGTCTATATCGCAACATTAGGAGGCGGGTAATTCGGGGTTGATTCGACACATCTCGAGTCATTTTCTTTCCAGTATTGAGAGGTGAGCTTACCGGTTCGGGAGACCCTCATAATAACATTAAGAACACAGTTGTTTGTACAGTTATTGCGAAAACAGTCACCTCTAGAAAATGCAGTAGCAATTCTAAGTTAAGCAAAAGTGCGCAACTCGAACACACTACTTAAAATAAAGATAACTATCATCATACCAGGTTCCATCTGATCCCGAAGCAACACCATTGTTTTGTCATTGATTTCTCTTAAAAGTTTACATCTCTCTTTTTTGTCACACCCCGCCAAGGTGGAAACGCGAGGTGCCACTTCGAAAGATTTCCAAGCACAAAAAGTCACACGAGCATTAATTAAAACAAAGTGGGAACTTTCATTAAACAACCAAATCCGTTCAACATTAGTTAATTGTTTAATACTAAAACCATTGTATATAAATTTCTAAAGTTATTATGACAAGACAACGATCCAAAAGAAGGTATCCCACAAATGCTCGCACGCGACCCCTGCAAGTTCCATTGTCCATGCTAATTTCCTGAAAACATGCATGTAAAATATATGGGTCAACATAAAGTTGGTGAGTTCACGGGTTTTCTATATGATCGACATGTAATCCAAAACCGACTAAATCATTGCCTAGCTAGGGCAATAATCAATATGTGATCTGACATGAGCCCATAACCAAACCTTGACATGTTGTGCCTCGCCCATTGTACACTAAAGATAATGAAATAATGTGAAATACAAGCACTCTTTTGATATCTGTCATCCGGTCAGAGCGACTGACCAAGAGTGGGGGTGTCAACCCAATAGATCTATCCCGGTGTTTCATGGCTAAGTCTATATCTAATGGTTATGGTATGATGTATGACACGAGTGCTTAATGGATCCTGAACCGTATTGTCTCATGTTCACATAATAGTCATGTATTGTAACTGAAAACTGTAGGCATGTTTTTCCCCCGGAAAAATGTAAAAAACTGTAAAAAGGGGCCGTGAATACTCACTTGGTGTCTGAATGCTAGACTGGACTGGATCTGGCAATGTGTGTCCAGATTCGATACTCGGTACTTGCACATTTTTATACTATACACGGTAGGTGCACTTGCCTATTGTGTTGGGTTTAGAATGTTGAGCAACTATCGTTTTAAATTATAAATTTAAAACTTGCAAGTGTCTTACTGTTTTCTAACTTACTCACCTTTTCACCAAAGTTTTTGGCATCTCCTTCAGGACTTTGCTCTTTTTGAAAAGAAGTTAAGTTTTCTTGAAACACCCACACACATCAGTGGACATGCATGCAATATGCACAACAGAAAGCCAATTCTACATGGTTTTGTTGCCCGAGTACTTGTTAAGTAGCCCCTCATCATATGAATGCTTCTAAAACTTGCATCACCACCTTCATTCCCATTCCATCTACTGTGTGTTTATGTTTATAATTTTACAATTAATCGATGGGAAGGCGACATCCGTGTTGTGATAAATCACATGTCAAGAAAGGCCCGTGGACAGCTGAAGAAGATGCAACTAAACATATTAATTGTATAAATACCAATTATATATAGCCAAGCATCATACAGCCCCGCCGCAACGCGCGGGTTCCTGCTAGTGTTATATAGATTATGGTTTAACCAATTTATCACCGCAAATAATTCTGCATTTTTTGATATATAATACATAACAATTAAATATTATTATTTGTTCGTCGTCCAAAGTGTAACTCTTTATAGCGTACTTCAATCGTTACGTTAATAGTTGATGATCAGACACCTAAATCCAACAGGTGGCGGGTGGTAGATTGTCTTGGTGTTGATGAAGGATCAACGGGGGAATGGAATGAAATGAAAACAAATGGAGGATGAAATGATTTTGAGGGAATGAAATGCTCTATGAAATGGGCAATTCCATTCTATTAACTAACCAAACACCTTTTTCTTTAGTCCTTCACAATTGTCAATCTATTCTGCCTTTCGTTCATGTATACCAAACACTATCTTAGGTATATGTCTAGAGGCGGATGTAGGCTTTAAGGAGGAGTGGCACCCGCTACCCCTCAACTTTTCTGGCGTAGTGCAAAATTTTATTTATTTTTTTATTACGTTTCCCATGAAAATATATTAACACCACTCCTCAATTTTTTAAAACTTAAAACACTCTATAGGTTTATCATTAGCCTAACATTTAAAAAAAAAAAGATAAAACCTCATAAGTCTATAACCCATTGACCCATTCCATTAGCTCATGAGGCTTAAGCCCACTAAGTTTGTTAGAGGTAGAGGTGCACATGTCAGGGTTTTTTTTAAATGCCCGGTTCCATACGAAACCGGGTCTAAGTAAGCACATGTATAGGAAAATTGGGTATTGAAAGAAATCGGGTAGACTGTAGAGTTTAGGTACGAGTATAGGAAAATCATACCCTATGTACTCGAGTATGGTATGATCGGGTTAGGGTATAATCGGGTATGAGTCTAGGTATTAATATCCGGTTTAAAAAAAGTAAATTTTTTTCATTAGTTTACATAAAAATAAACTCGTTTAAAAATTATTTGTAATTTGTAAAAATAATAATGTAAATTACAATAACATAAATTCATCAAACTACAAAGTAATTGCTTTATAATATACATTTAAAAAAAACTTAAATATAAATTTGTAAAGTAAACTTAAACCGGTGTTTGGTATAGACTATACCGGGTTCGAATATAGGATATAACTGCTTTCGACTATTTTCAGACATAAATCAAGTACGATTTCACATACGGTTATTGAGCCCAAAATGTAGACATTTTGGTACAAAAAAGAATAATAAGTTGAAAGCTCCATTAATACAAAGAGAGATTATCGATTGTTTCATTTACATTGTATGAAAGTATGATAAAAATATTTGAACGTTACCTCTAAAATTTTCGTCTAGATCCGCCACTATACATGTCCATTTTTTTTTATTTGTTTGTCCGACTAAGTGTACAGATATACATAGAAAGGAAAAGTCATCGTTACTACTATAATTGTTTATTATCTTTTAGCATAAGCCATAGCTGTTCAGATTGTATTTTTCTGAATTATTCATAATCAACAACACTAGCAATCACATATATGATTAGGCTTACAAATCCCCCAATGCATCCTACAATGCTTATCGCAATCTTCTTGTGTTCTACAAGGTATACCTTCATCATAGTCCGTAGATAGAAATTGATTGGCCACGTTCGATGGAATTTGATTGGCCGCTAGCATTCCTTCATCAGCAACAACATATGATGTCTGCAAACCTGCAACATATATCATCAACATTGAATTAAGAATATGATAAATAAAAAAAGGATCAACTGATAGAGATAGTACCATAGACTGAGAACAATAGTGCGACCATGAATGCGATCTTGATTGAAGTTGGACTCATGTTTGAACACAGAATAAGTTGGGAAGGAAGGTGTTATCTATTCAGATTAAGATAACAACTACCTATGCATGTACCCGTGTATATATTGGCTCCAAAATCTAATTAAACTCATATATTTTTTTTACTAGATTATACCCCGGGAGCGTCCCGGGTTGAGAAATTTAATATGATACATCAATTTTACATATGAAATAAACTGATGTATAACTCTAATGTTAATATCTAACCTAAAACAAATTAACAATAATGTACAACTCCAATGCTAACACCTAACCTAAAAGAATGTAGAACTTTAATGTAACTCTAATATTAACACTTATCCAAAAGACTAAACAAATGTACAACTCTAACATACTAATATTGATACTTAACTTAAAACAACGTATAACTCTATTAACCTATTCGGCTCTGGTTGAAAAAAAATTCATATTTACTGATTTTAATATAATTAGTGACTTGCCTATACATGATTAATGATTTACCTGAACACTTTGTGTTTTTTTTTCCTGTATGAATAAAACCCCACAAAAAAATTTCTCCATTTTTTATATAGCACTATGGTACTCGTTGGAAGATAATAAAACGCTCGTTAATTTGGTGTAATTTTTTTCTTTAAAAAATCTCGTATATTAAAGATATTAACGTTTAAAAATTATGGGAGGAAACATGAGGGTGAAAAATCTGTTTTTTTCCTGTATGAATAAAACCCCACAAAAAAATTTCTCCATTTTTTATATAGCACTATGGTACTCGTTGGAAAGATAATAAAACGCTCGTTAATTTGGTGTAATTTTTTTTCTTTAAAAAATCTCGTATATTAAAGATATTAACGTTTAAAAATTATGGGAGGAAACATGAGGGTGAAAAATCCAATTTTGTTTTTAAATTATTTTTTTCCTAAAACATCTCAATGCCACATGGGATGACACATGGCACACTCAAGGAAGAGAATGCCTCTTTGAGTGCCATGTCATTAAAATGGCTTTGGTTTATTATATGTATAGATTTTTATATTTTTGAATTGTATCATACCGTACTCTATTGTATTATATTCATATTATGTTATATCATATCATATCGTATCGTATTATGTATTATGGCATGACATTGCATCGTATTATAATAATACAAAATTAGTTAAATAACAAAAGAAATTAAAAAAAAAAACCTAAAATCAAATTTATTTTGTTAGATATCAGGAATACAGTAATTAATTAAAATATTAAATTTAGCATTTCAAAGCTACTTAGTTAAACAATAAAAGAAGTAAAAAAATTTTAACAAAAAAGAACAAAATATCAAAATCCAAAGAACCGGTTGCGGGTAGCTCAAATTGGCTCCATGTGGGTGGAATGATGGAGCATGACACCAGCTAGTTACCCCCCCCCCCCCCCCCCCCCCCCCCCCCCCAAAAAAAAAAAAAAAAGAAAAAGAAAAAGAGTTTCAAGTTTAGTCACTGCCCCCTAATTTTAATGTTCCCGTCACTTTCGAGCCCCCTAGAAATTGTGTTCAAGCTTCGCGACTAGCTAGTTATGTTCATTTTTTGAAATCTCTCTCTTCATATTTTGAGAAATAACGCGCGATCAGGCTTCTTATTGTTGTTTCCAACCTGTGTTTAATCCATCCTTTTATAACTAGATGAGCTTATCATTTAGTGCATCATTTTCTACGTTCTAATTCTAAAAACAAATCTATATCATGTCTTTCAAGGTTTTCTTATGGACTTCCATACTAAATGACTAGCAAAGGATGTGTGTCTACCCGTATAGATATATAAGAAATTCTCTCTATTTGTTTAGAGTTCAAGTTATTGAATTGGTCAACGTTAAACAAAAAGGGTGGTACGATTCGATCCCAATGGGTGGTAGGAGAAGGTCGTTAAAAGTCTAATGGTGAATAATGGACTAAACTTAAAAAATAATAATAAAATTGAGGTGTGTCAATAGTTTAAAAAAATGACTGACAAGGTGAAAAACGAAATACGGGAGAAGCTTAGAACTCTTTAACAAATGTGCGTAGTCAGACAGAAATAAGCTTAGACGCTTAGTTGCTTACAACTTGGAGGCCCAAAAGGTAGAAATATAAAGAATGAGACCTTGGATATTGAGTGAGTCATTTTTGCCGAAATATGGGCTTAGATGTTTACAACTTATAATAAGCATAGGTACAGATAAGCCCGTACTTAATATACGGCCCTTACATTATTAGTCTAGTTTTGAGTTTTAGTGGGATTCTCGTTCTCCCCGCGCTACACGGCGGGAATTCGGTCGGTATCAATTCAGTTTGCTATCATACTAGTATGATACCAACACCTAGTATAGCAATCTGAAGAAAAAAAAAAAAAAAAAAAAAAAAAAAAAAAGCATAAAAAAGATCATGAAATGCATGATCTTTTTAATTAAATCCAGGTAACGATGTTTTTGATCGGTACCGGTTAGGTTTGGTGGTGGACCGATTTTTAATTAAATCCAAGTGAAATATTTACGCAACAGTAAAAGTAGGTTTAACCCGTTAACAAAAAACAAATAAAAAATCATAAAATTATGAAAACGTGTAAGCATCAATAGTGCTAGTAAGAAAAGTACTAAAAGTTTAGAACTAATATATTTTAAAAAAAGGAATTAGGAAAATCCAATAAGAGAAACCCCACAATTAGTCAAATAAACATTTTTGAAGGAGGAAGTAGATGGACAAGCCACCAATTATGATTTACTACTGATCACACAATTCAAAATGTTAGTATAGGAATGTTTTATGTATAAATTAATGAAGCAATATGTGAGATTGACTCATTATAATTTACTAGTGTGGAGTCCGCACGTTGCAGCGGAGTTGACAATACGCAATTAAAAAGCAAAATCGTAAGTGGTCAATGAAGTGAGGATGTCATGAGAGGTCGTTATACAACCTACATGGCATTTATATTTATGTACACAGCCTCGTAAATAGCTTTTATTCAAAGATATTATTGATGTATATGGATATTGTTATCATAATCAAATACTACAAACAAGTTATATAAACATGAGAAGAAGACTCTAAACATCATGTATGGAAAGAAAGAATGAAAGAATAGAGAACTTTATTCATTGATATGTTTCATCATCTACCAAATAAAAGACCACTATTTATAAGGCTATAAAAATTTAAACATATGTAAGTTATGTATGTGAATAGTCACCCCATTATTTAGATACCAAATAATATTTATATTTATAAAACTATAACATTGATACAAACATAATAAAGACATGGAGGTTATGAATGTAAAGAGTCATCACATTATTGTTAATTTCTTCATCAATTTTATAATTATGCTTAAATTAATTTCTTTAACAATTTAATATTTGGGTAGAAAGACAATTTTACCTCCTAAATGACTTCAACAAGCATTGTACTATAAGCAATAAAGGTTGTATTTACTTAAATTTTGCGGGTATCCTTCACTCATGCTTTATAATATAGTATAGATAATCGAGCCAAATGTTTATACAATTCAAACAAAAAAAAGAGTAAAATGTACGTTTTTATGGGTATTTTTTTTAAAATATTAACATATACAAAGTTATGGCTCGACTAGAAATGAGTCAAGGTGGAGGTAGAGCTCAAGCTCTCTCAAGTTAAATGAGGCGAACTCAAGCCTAGGGAGCTTGAGCTCGGTTCGGCTCGTTTAAACCCCTAATTATTTCTGTCTTGGTTATTATGATATTGTGATGGTATTAAAATAAGACTATAAATAAAACTTAAGAAATTTAATTTAAGAGCTTTCTTTGTTCAGATTGCTATGTGTTATGTGTTTAATGTTAAGGTTTGAGCTTTAATATTTTCTCATTTTTTTCTATTTATGAAGATTAAATGTTGTTTCTACCCTTATAAAGTTTAGAGATTCAAGCTAATTAACAAATTCTCAAAATTCATCATTTAGATGCACATCAAGAAACCAAAACATGAAATTTGCCAAACAAAAAGAGCAAAGATTGCACAAAAAATAGATATACAAGCTTTAGTTACATGTTTTACAACATCATTAGAAGCTTCAATATGCATCTAGCATCACAAACTTTCAACACAACATTCTAAAACAAGCAAATAAAGCTATTTTACAAACCATATATCAACACTCTTCTTATAAACTAAACTACTTAACTTAAACATGCAAAAAATCACATCAAACTTCTCATTTCTTCTAGGGTTTCAATCCTGAAAGAATCTTTAAAACATCTTCCATTGAAGGTCTATCCGACTGCTTGCTCGTCGTGCAACTAAGAACAACTTCAAGAACCGTTTTTATCTCTTCTTGAATAGACTTTGAAGATGAGGATGATGAAGAAGAAGCAGACACGTCATTATCGTTATATATTTCCTTCAATAAAACATCTTTTGGTGTTTTGTGTATGCTTATTCCGCCAATTTTTCGTCTCCCGTTGGTGAATATCTCCAAGACTACCTCCCCGAAGTCGAATACATCATCTTTCAGGTCATGGTCCATCAGACCCTTGTATTCACCTGTCATATAAAAAAAATGTACACAAATATTTCAAGATCAATAAAGATGAATGACTTGCAGATTACTGTGAATGAGCTGATTCGGCTAATATTTTTCTCTAACGGGTCAAATGGGTCAAAAGTGTTCATTCTGCAATTTTTAGACATAAACTCACCTAAATCATTTTACTGAAATAATAACATCTATGCATTCCTATTAAATGAACTAATTTTTTTCTTAAAATACTAACAATTTTGGAAAGAAAAAGGTCAACCCAAACTGACCCGTTTCGACTGTTAAAAAATCATATTTGTTTGGTACTGTTAAAGTAGAAAATGATTATTAAAATTGGGTATATTTAGTTAACAAAGGAGCTCATACCTGTTTCCATTGTAGATATTGTTTTGAACCCGAACTCCGCCAAACGGGGCTCCATATTTTCATCGAAAACTATGTTACTCGCCTTCAGATCACCATGAGGAATAGCTGGATGACAATCATGGTGAAGAAACCATAACCCTTTTGCAATGTTAATCACAAGCCTATGTTTTGAACCCCAATCTCTTTTAATTCCAATCTTGTCATCAAGATTACCATTGGGCAAATATTCGTACAACAGATAACCAAGATTCTTGTTATAACAAAAGCCCAACAACCGAATCAAGTTCTTATGTCTTAAATCGCCTATTCGGTTTATAAAATCAATCAAAAGATTCGAACTTTTCGCTCCCCATTCGATCTTTCTCACAATTACTGTCATCCCAGACAGCAAAACCGCTTTGCAAACCGAATTTGATGAGTACAATGTTTCCACAGAATCGATGGAGTTAAAACTTTTTAAAACATCAGCAGCTGTCAGTTCAGGTAAGCCGTCAAATGACACCATTTTCCAGTGGCGGTTGACACTCTGCCTCCGGTAGTAAAATATACCGAAAAGGAGACCTGAGAGTACAACCACTACAGAACATAGTACAAGTACCCAAGCAACCTTGTGATTCCTTCTACTTCCTAATTCCATTCCCTCGGATATTCCATTCCCATGATGGCATACTCTCGCGAGGGGCGCGCCACAAAGATTAGGATTTCCAAGAAATGAACTACTATCCATTGATTTAAACATGTTTCCGTTAGGGATCGAGCCCGAAAGATCATTATACGACAGATTAAGAAACTTCAACTTCATCAAACTTCCTAACTTCACTGGTATTTCACCCGACAAATTATTTTCAGCGAAATTTAACGTTTCAAGATTCTCACAAAGCGAAATGCTTTCCGGATATTTCCCGACAAATGATTCCCGTGTAAATCAATAAACGATAACGACTTACAGAACGGAAACTCAGGGAAATTCCCGGTAATATTGCAGGATGAGGCTGAAAAGTTCTGCAGAACAGGCAAAGACCATAACTTTTCCGGAAGGATCCCTCCAAGATTCGGATTATTCGACACACTAAAATGCTCAAGCTTTAAAGCATGAAATATATCATAAGGAATCCCACCAGTAAACCTATTCCCAGATAAATCCACATAAGAAACATCACTAAGAACCTTGAAATCCAAAGAGACATCCCCTGAAAACAAGTTATCTTCGAGCCGAATCCTAACAAGCGACGAACAATTCGCTATAGACGAAATCCCACCCGAAAAATAATTCGAAAACAGCATTAACCTACTCAACTCTCCCCCTGAACAAATACCTGATGGAATAATCCCAACAAAATCATTTGTTGACACATCAACCCATCTAAGCTTAGAATGCATACCCAACTCTTGTGGCAGTGTCCCACTAAATAAATTATCCCAAATAAGAAGAGACTCAAGGTTAGGCAGCTTAGCTATCCCATCAGGAACAGAACCATTCATATCATTATACATAACACTCAACAGTTTCAAACTCTTCAAGTTTGCAAAACTATCCGGAATCCGGCCCGAAAGCAAGTTATCCGAAAGATCTAAGCTCGAAAGCGTCGAAATGTTCCCAAACTCATCCGGATCATCCCGGAAAGCGAGTTTTTAAACAGAAAAAGTGTATCAAGCTTAACCAATCTACCTAACTCTTTTGGTATCAAACCAGACAGATTAGCACCAGCTATATCAAGATACTTAAGCTCACTCATGTTACTAAATTCCCATGGAATACCACCTTTATAAAAATTATAACCAATCTCCATATGTGTAACAGTTTTTAACTGACCAAACTCAACAGGTAAATAACCAGTTAACATATTACCAGCCAAATGAATAAAATCAAGATTCTTGCATAAACCATATGATCCAGGGATGGGCCCACTGAAATAACTACCAGCAAAGTTAATAACTTTAACTGAAGTAATATTACACACATCTAAAGGAAGTGATCCAGTAAAGCTGTTACTAAAAGCATCAAGAACTATTAAATTTTGAAGCTTTTTAATCCCAAGTGGAAACACACCTGAGAAATTGTTTCTACTGATATCCAAAGAGTTTAAATTAACAAGATTAAAGATGGCAACAGGGAGTTCACCTGAGAACAAATTGTGACTAATATTAAGATCAGTTAAGTCAAGTAAGTGGTTGAATTGAACCCCTGATAAAACCCCACCAAGATTGTTTAAAGAAAGGTTTAAAGATGTGATTTTTGTTGAGTTTTGGTTGCATTTGACACCTGTCCATGTGCAAGATTGGATTTTTTGAGATGGGTTTGGGTCTTTAGGGGTGATGACCCAATCTTTTAGAACATTTGGTGGGGTTGTGAACTCTGATTTTAAGCTTAGTAAGGCTTCTGTGAATGGGTCAGTAGCAGATGAAAGTGTGAACATGAAGATGAAGAAGAAGAGGAGATTAATATTGATAATAATATTCATTTGGGTTATTGGAAAGATTTGATGGAATGCAAGAAATGAATTGGGATTTTGTTGTTGGGAAGAAAGATGGAAGAAAGGTTAGGTGAATTTGTGGCCTCACTTAATTGCATTGGGACTGAAAAAAGTGAGCAGGAGAAAAGGAGGGAATGACATAAGAAGTCTGCAGGGTTTTGAATGGCTTTTGGAAGCATATGGGACCTTATATTGGATGGATTAACCACTCTGTGCTCTTTACTCTGTTTATAAAACTCAATTTTTGTTTTGTTAAAATAGTTGTTGATTTTTTTTTATTTTTTTTTTGTTAATATTGCTTCATTAAAACAAAATACGGAAGTTACATCATAATAGCTGGTAGACGGGCAACAAGCTACGCCGTCACCCCTTTTTTGAATTGCAAACCCTAGTCTACTAAAGACAAAACATTGCCCCCTGGGGATGAAACATTGCTGTGAACAACCCGTTGGACCCTGGCCAAGAAACGGATAGCTTCTGACGCCAGGGAGCCAAAGGTGTCAAAAGCCTGAGGGATAAACATTGCTTGTTGATTAAACCCCATTAGAATAAAAAGTTATTTTAAAATATATATTTTAAATGATATGAAGGGGCTCTAAGAGTCTGTATTAGGCCATTGCTAATGGGAGGCATGTGTAGTGATGTGGAGCAGCTCCTCCTGGGAGCGGCAACGTTTATTACGGACTGTAATTATTATAAGATATGGAACTTGTCTCACATTGGTTCTGTGGGCAAAAAGCGTTGTGTTTATATCCCAAATTAGCTCACTTTTGTATTATACTAATCTTTTATGATAAGTTCTTATATTAAGGTTGGCCCACGTAGTGGTGGCTTGGATGGAGCCAACCCCCAAATTAAGGTGTTTTTTATAGGCATACCGCAAACGCAATAAGTATGGAGACGTGGATCCACAACGAATATGAAACAAACTATAAGTGTGGACGGGGCACCCGTCGACTACACCGCCGCCACCCCTCGGCTACGGTCAGAAGTTTCACCAATCGACTACACCTAACCGATCGGCTACAGTATTTTTACTGAGTTTTCATGTGATTTGAACGTGGCAAGGTGGGATTGGTGGGGGCTCGGCAACGTTGCCGGGAGTGCCTGGCCACTCTAAAATAAAATTTTATAATCGAATGTGAAACTAATTTTACCAATATACTGTCTTAGTGCGGCTAACTTTTCATTTTCATCTTCTATTCACATTAATCATCAATGGGGTTGGCTAAATGCACTCATATTTTTTACTAATTGCACTCCCTTTTAAAAAAACAGTTTAAAAGTTATCAAATTCTATCCTTCTACTTTAAAAAAATCATTTTTGTAACTCATCTTCTTCGTGTAATCAACGCTTTTTAAGTTACTCACCCCATAAACATCATCTTCATCACATAATTGAAGCATCACCGTCCCATAAATCTCGTCATCATCTCGGTGGTACAAAACCCCATCTGAAATATTGTTAGTTTTAATCTATTTGATTTAATTACTATAGTTTGAGACAAAATTAGATCAGGATAGAAGAGGAAATTCTATAAAAAAAATATAAGGTTTAATTATGTTTATTTAAAAACTTTAAGGAGGGAGTGTAATAAGTAAAAATAATATAAAGGGAGTGTATTTAGCAACACCCTAATCAATAGATAGTGTGGGGTTAGGTCACTTAGCTATTTGCCTAGCTCACTTGGCTCTTGCTTCTGTATCGGGTTCAATCTTAAGCCCATAATAGATTAGAATTAAATTGGCAGTAATATTTGTTGTTATAGAAAAAAAAAAAAAAATACACCCTCACGTTAATCAATAAAAGTAAGTGTTTTGACAAAGAAATTCTCCAAATTTTGACATTATCTTACAAAAAATATTACATAAATTAATTAACTATGGTTTACTTACTTGAAGTTTATTTTGGAATGAATATATCCTTTGCACACATTTATCACACCTATCATGGTTGAGAGAATTACTAAATTAAAATAAAGATATGTATATTATTCAGTAAAAATAATAAACTAACGAAATGAATATTTTAGATGCCATTTGCATTGTGGAAAGGAATAGAACTTCCTTTACTTTTGGCTTTTCTAAGCATCTTCTCTTTAAGAATCCAATTACACAATCAAGTGCTCATATTTGGTTTCAAATATTTTATTTATTTATTTTTTTATCATATAAAAAATTGCTATGTACCAAATGCATATATAAATAGACAATAAGTGAATATTAGAATATATTAGTCTGCATGATTGTATGAACTATGAAGTAAAGGAGTTGTCCTTTTAGGTAGTTTTATATGCAACTCATCAAATTCTATAGTTTGAAACTTTGGGTTTGAATCATGGGTAACAGTGAGAAAAGTGTTGTTGATGATGAGACAATAGTGTTGATGATAGTGCTAATCCTCATTAGCCAACTGGGTATGTTTAGCAAGAAGCTTTTAAGAGCTTTTATGAGCTTTAAGTTTCAAGCTTTTAAGAAAAAGCTCATACTCAATAAAAAGCTTTGTTTGGTTGAAGGAGCTGAAAGCTTTTAGGTTAGAGAAAAAGCTCTACTAGCTACAAACTTTTAATTAGTAAATGACACAAATACTCATTCTATTTTAAACATAAAATAAAATCCTTCTTTACAAGTTTTTAATTATGTCTATTTTGGTCATTTTATACATTTTATTAAAAGCTTCAGCTACTCTGCCAAACACCAAAATATATTTAAAAAGCTTTCAGCTACCAGCTTCCAGCTATCAGCTTCCAGCTAACAGCTTCCAGCTAATTTTGCCAAACATACCCTAAATAATATTACTAAAAATGATTTTCAGTTTAATTTTATTCACAATCTGTGTCTTACTATATATGAATATCATGTAATGACTTGATTTTATTTGATGCTTCTTATTGTATGTATTATTTTCTGAATGAATGCCAATCTTATTAATTACGTGAGAATATATAATACAGGATACAAGACATAAATATGGAAAACAATATCTCCTCATTAATAGGAGATAACTATATAATCATACATATACAATCATATTTACTAATATACTAACAGACCCCCGCAGTTTGAGCCGTAGCCGGACGAAGGCACAAACTGGATCTGAATCGTGTAAACAGCTGCTTGGATAGACCTTTGGTGAAGATGTCGGCATACTGGTAATCGGCGGGTACAAGAAGAACGCGAACTTCCCCAATGTGAACCTTGTCGCGAACAAAATGAATGTCGAGTTCAACATGTTTAGTTCGTTGATGTTGAACAGGATTCTGTGTAAGATAAACAGCTGATATGTTGTCACAGTAGACAAGAGTGGCTTGCTTGACTGGTATGCCGAGCTCGAGCAAAAGGTTGCGAATCCAACTT
Organism: Ambrosia x helenae; assembly: GCA_030844895.1. Classification (NCBI taxonomy): domain Eukaryota; kingdom Viridiplantae; phylum Streptophyta; class Magnoliopsida; order Asterales; family Asteraceae; genus Ambrosia; species Ambrosia x helenae. The sequence continues at coordinate 4,250,964 of CM061227.1, read as the reverse complement.
GTTTCAGTAACGGCGTTGGCTACACCGCGATACTCGTCCTCAGCACTTGAACGGGTGATGGTATGTTGACGTTTTGAGCAACACGAGACAAGATTATCCCCCAAGTAAATACAGTAACCAGAAGTGGAGCGCCGGGAATCTGGCACCCACCCCAATCCGCATCCGAGTATGCCGTGAGCGAGAGGGATCGAGATGGGCTGAAATAAAGGCCAAAATCAAGCGTTCCTTTGATGTAGCGAAGGATGCGCTTGAGGAACTAAAAGTGGGGTTCCCGTGGATCATGCATAAAAAGACAAACCTGTTGAACTGCATATGAAATATCCGGGCGGGTGATGGTTAAATACTGTAGGGCGCCAGCAAGACTGCAGTAAAGAATGGCATCGACAACTAGAGCTCCGGGGGAGGCTCTCAGTTTGGAGCCAACCTCAACAGGTGTAGTGCAAGGTTTGAAATTTGCCATATTTGCCATGTGTAAGATTTCAGTCGCATAGATGGATTATGAAAGTCGTAGACCCCCGTTCTCATGCTCAAATTTGATGCCCATAAAATGATGAAGTGCCCCAAGGTCGGTCATGGCAAACTCCGCCTTGAGTGTAGTAATAATGTTCCGAAGAAGAGTGGGATCAGAGGCCGTCAAGATAATATCGTCAACATATAATAGAAGATAGGCCTTTTGCGCCCCTTTGTTGAACACAAACAGTGAAGTATCACAAACGCTGCTTTTGAAGCCACACTGAAGAATGAAGGTTGAGAACCGTTGATACCACGCCCGTGGTGCATGTTTCAAACCGTAAAGTCACTTCTTTAAACTGCACACAAAACCTGGATTAACCTTATCAACAAAGCCCGGGGGCTGATGCATATAAACCGTTTCGTTCAAATGGCCATGAAGGAAGGCGTTTTTCACATCTAGCTAATGAACGGGCCATGATTTCGAGACAGCAAGACTTAAGACAGTCCTAATGGTGGTCGGTTTGACCACTGAGCTAAATGTCTCGTCACAATCAATGCCAACCGTTTGGCTTTTACCATTCGCAACAAGCCTGGCCTTGTACCGTTCCAACTGACCAGAGGATAAAAATTTATGTTAGCCACATGCACCGAATGATAGGCGCAGAGGTAGGTCTCGGCACTAAGTCCCACATTTGATTCTCTAATAAAGCTTTGTATTCGTTGGCCATGGCCGCGTTCCAGTTTGGATCCTTAAGGGCATGGAGGTGACATTTCGGTAAAGGCGAAATGGAAGGGGTGACGGTTGAGAGGTTGAAAGGGACGTGTGGATTGACGATGCCAGCACGAGCCCGTGTAGTCATGGGATGAGTTGGGTGGGTTGGTTCGGTGGGTTGGTGGACCGGTGGGTTGGGCCTGTGTGGAGGTAGGCGGGATGGTAGATAGGCCGGGACTGTTAGGGAGAGGGCTGGAGTGAGGGGTAAAGGGCGGGTGGGATCAGGCGAATGTGGATGAGGGTGAGTGGGCGGGGTTGGTGTTGGAGATGGAGGTGGAGGTGGGCCTAAATGTGTTGGGCTGGTCGAAGGAGGGCCAAAGCCGGGTGGAAAGAGGTTGGGATTGGGAGGCGGATCATCACAGAAGGATGAGGAGGGTTTTGGTTCAGGGGAATTGGACATGGGGAACATGGTTTCGGAAAAGGTCACATGTCTAGAAAAAATGGTTTTTCCGGTAGAGAGTTCAAGACACTGGTAACCACGATAATTTGCAGGGTAGCCCAAAAAGACACACAAAGAGGACTTAGGGTGTAGTTTGTGAGGACAAGTGGCAGACTCATTCGGATAGCACGCGCACCCAAACACACGAAGGTGCTCATACGAAGGATGGCGTTGGTATAGGGTGGCGCATGGAGTGAGGTTGTTTAAAGTTTTGGTGGATAAAATGTTGTGCAGGTAGCAGGCGGTGTGGATGGCCTCAACCCAAAATTTGGAGGGTAGAAAGGCATGAACAAGAAGGGAAAGCATGATGTCATTGAGACGACGTATCATACGCTCCGACTTCCCGTTTTGTTGTGAGGTGTGAAGGCACGAAAAACGAAACTGTATCATGTGAGTGTTAGCAAACTCAAGGAATTTGTGATTGTTGAATTCCCCCCCCCCCTTATCGCACTGAAATTGTTGGATTTTTAGTTTAAATTGTGTTTGGACAAATGCATAAAAGTTAGAAAATTTGGTAAACACTTATGATTTATATTTCAATGGATACACCCAAGCGTATTGGGTGAAATCATCGATAAGTACCATCTAATACTTATAACCTGCAATACTAGCCATTGGGGATGTCCATAAATCACAATGAACAATAGAAAATGATAAAGAAGTACGGGTTATAGAATCAACATAAGGAAGTCGTTTATTTTTAGCTGACTGACATGCATGACAAACAAAAGAAGTTTCAAGTTTATTACAAGGCAAAAACTTAATGGAACTAAGAAAATCCATAATATGACGACCCGGGTGACCGAGAAGGCCATGCCAAGATTGAGGAGAGGAGACGGAGACAAAAGCATATGCTAGTGAATTATTGGTGAAGGAGTAGAGACCTCTCGAGCTATTGTGGCGGCTCAGGGGCGTGTCATCCTTGTAATCCTTCACAGAAAAACCAAAGGGATCAAATTCAACTGAAACGCAATTGTCTATGGTGAATTGTCTAACCAAGATCAAGTTTTCAATAAAGTGAGGGTTATAAAGGACATTTTTCAAGTGGAAGGTTTTATTGGGAGTGTGAAGAGTAGTGTTACCAGATCCAAGAACTGGTAAGAAGTTCCCATTACCAACCAATATGGACTTTATATGAGAAAGCGGAGACATAGTAGAGATCATACCTTGGTCAAGAGTGACATGAGAGGTGGCTCCAGTATCCATATCCCAGTTTTCATCCTCTGAATCAAGTGACAGGTTTTATAATAAACGTTAAAAGTATGAAAGATCATCCATGTTACTACTATGTTAAAATGATAGCGCTAGCTAAACGCATGTAAGATACTACTACAACTTGGAAATCATTACTGACAAGATAGTGCATGAATGTGCCCGAATATGTACCACCATCGCCACAACAGCCTTTAATAACCAAGACAATATGCACCCACCGGCCTCCAACCGACGAGTGGGGTTTGTCAGTCCCAATAGATCTATCCACATTTCCCCCGTTATGCATCCCCGCATATTCATGGTATTCCCCGGACTTAAACGAATCGTATAGTAAGTCAAAAAAAGTAATAACACTAGTATAACATGATCTTTACGAAACGCAAGTATGAAGAATGATTCTCCCACGAAAACGAAAAGACTTGAAGTGGGGTCGTGAAACTCACATTAGGTTGATTTCTTCTAAAATAAGTAAATCAGCTCAAATAGATAGTCCCAACTACCGGTGACCTATCATGACGAGTGTATAAGATGTTAGACTAATAACCCATAGGTTAATTAGTCCCCAATTGTCCAGACCATAACTGTGTACGTTTGAAAATGTGTTTGACTGATAACCTGACCACACAAGACAAGACCCGACATCCCATTGGTGACACGACATCCCACGTGTTAGCCAACTACAAGATTGTAACGCCCAACTATTTTAAATAAATAAATAATATTAGAACATTATATCTTGTATAACAATGTTAACTCATTGATGTCAATATATGTAGCGTTAACGAGAAATACATTCTTAATCGTTAAATAGCTTAAATTATTCATTTTGTTATTGTGGTTCTTATAGTTAATAATAATAAATAATAAAACGTTTATAAATAAAATACGCTAGATAGCTGACGTTTAGTCAACGTCTTTAGACACAACGTACAAAAATAAACATAATGCATATATCATCCGGTCTTTGAAACAAACTAAACGTGAGTCATGTTACATGTACATTATTTTCACTATCCTAAGTACCCTTTTACAATTAGTCTCAAGTCGCGAAATCCTAAATATATCATAATAAGGTATATATTTTATATAACTATACATTCACATATTTTCGAGAAATCAAAACCAACTCCTATCGGTTCGTCAAGCTAAAAATACTTTAAGACGAGTATTGTTTTCAATACGAGTCTAGGTAGTTGAATAAACTATCTTTACAACTAAGAAACGAAACAAGCTTATTTGCATTAGAATTTAAGACGTCCTTTACTTGTAATAGGACACAAGAGTTCAGTTAATCCAAGTTCGGATTTTATCTTGCTAGTATTTACACAGTGAATTTCAGGTGAGTTTACGTAACCATGTTATTGCGATTCTTTATACTTGCAACATTATACTTAAGCAATTCTACATGCATGTCTAGTTGTAAACTTTAATGCCTCATGAATTAGACAACAACAACAGTTTCAACGAGTTTCAACGAGTTTCAACATTACATAATCATTAGCTATGGCCAAGCCGGCGATACTCAATGATAGATCTATTGGATTGACAATCCCACCTGGATACGTGTACCTCCTACATAGGTAGCGTGGGTGATTGTTATCATTCCAACATATTATTAAGGTGAACCGTGGATGACGGGATGGACCTAAACTAGTCGGAGGTTTGATTATGTCGATTCAACATATTATGCTTATTCATGTAGACTTAAACTTACGATAGACATATGAATTGCTTAACTTTTATACTTAAACTATTTGCTTGACATGGCTTATGTATTCTCACCAACTTCTAGTTGACCCCCCCCCCCTCCCCCATTTTTCCAAACTCAACAGGAAATACTGATGCTTGAAGTCTAGAGCTAGCATGAGGAGATATTTGAAGTTTTAAGCTTTGGTTGATTATTTGATATAGATTTTAATGTAATTCAATTTTTGTAATGTAATAAAGGATTATTTAAACATATGTATTGCCATGAGCTACTGAACAATCATTCATACGTGACACCTCGATGTTTCCGCCATTGGTTGGGGTGTTACAGATTGGTATCAGAGCCATGGTTATAGGGAATTAGGTTATTAGAAAAATAATCTAGTCTATAACCTTAGGACTTTAACCAGTACTTGCTTCAATTACTTGTAGCTCTACCTTATCCTTATCTCTATCCCTATCCTCATCGTTATTCTTAGCCTAACTTGGTCTTGCCTACTCTCTCTCACTTACTTGCTACAATCCTAACGTACTTCTAGATTATTAAGACAAATTCATTGGGCTTAGACCTAATCTGTTTTGATAAGCCAACATTTTCGTTCATTCGGGGTTAGATATTTACAATCTTTGTGTTTCATTTTCATTTATACCCCCTCACTCCCGTATAAAATCTAAGTTTTGAATCTCAAAAATTGTTACAATTCAAATATATATTCCTTCTTATATAATTCCCTCGTAAGCTTAAATTTCATGAATCATTTCTGGGTTTCACAATCCTAATTTATTTTACAAACTTATAATATTACCCATAAGTCTAATTATTTTTAACATCTAACCCAAATCATATGTTTCCCTTTACAACATACATAAATCTATTATCTTTGAGGTTTCTGGCCAATTTTATTTTAAATTCCCCCCCCCCCCCATATTTTTATTTATGTGTATATATATACGTATATTTTGAAGATACCATCAACCATAAAATTTCATCACATTCGAGATTTTAAAATCCTTGTTTAAACTGTAACCTTATAATCTGTGTATAGGAGATACTGTAGCACCAAAGCTAAAGAGTACTGAATTTTGTCAAACTTTCATCACTTGGGAATTTCACCAACTATAACAAATAAATAAATATATATATATATATATATATTTCTAAAAGAGTCTTTTATTTCCACAAACTTATTAGTTAAATTTCAAATTTTATTGAACAGTTTATTGGCGTAGCAAATGATTTACGATAAAAATGTTTTAATCTATTAAGAATGATTTCTTTTAAGTATTACTCGAAGCCTATTATACAAAACGTCTGAACAAATTCTTGATTTTTGAAATCCGACATCGTGTTTAAAACCTATGACTTATCGAAATATTTTGATCTAAATCAATTTAATTGTACAATTTAATGACTTTTGCTTTATATACAAAACCAATTTTGAAAATAAAATCTTTCCATCCACAGGAACAAAATTTACTCTACAATTCTTCCGTTGACACCTACTTATTTTAAACTTGTTCGAACCATTACAAATTTTTGGCAAATACCACAATCATGTTTTCTCATACACTTGTATCTAACCATTTATTCAAACCCCACGATTATTCTGCATGATCACCTTACTATTTACGTCTTTTGAAACCCTATGAATTAAACCCTTTATCAACCATTTACACGTTCACCATTTTTCACAACTTTGATTATACTTTGAGTTTTCATCATCTCTCAAAATCCAAATTCACATTCTTTACCTTCTTGAACATGAACTTGATCCCCATGATAACCAAACTATTGAAACTTGATTGTGTGTTGCATCAAACTTAATCCTTAGTTATACATGAGGATTCGATTATTTACCATATTTGAACATTTGATACTAGAAGTCATGGAATATAAACTATTTGCTATAGACACACCTAGAGTCATTAACCTTGTCTAGGGCAACTCTATTACAACTCGCATGCTATACTTGATACTTGATTGCTTACATGTACATATTATCAATTTGCAATTCATGTGTGTAATAATTGGTACACTTAATAAAACAACTGATAGAGGATGAAGTACTTGCTCAACAGTTAGTAGAGTACCAAATAACCTACTCAACGATTGGTAGAGGTCATCATGCCTGCTCAACGGTCGGTAGAGGCCCTACAACCTGCTCAACGACTGGTAGAGGCTATCAAACCTGCTCAACAATCGGTAGAGGTTCCTACTCACTAACTGGTAGGAGTATTTTCCTGCTCAACAGTTGGACTCATTAATACAAAGGTTCAACCACAGGATTATTTTTGCATTACTTACATGTGTGTTAGAGTCATAGAAGGACACAAAACCCTAATGTAAGGTAAATTGGTGATTGCGGTCCGGAACGTAATCACGGATTTACAGGTACGTTAAGGTAGTGTGAAATTCTATCAAGGTTTTCGGTAAATAACCAATTATAAACTCTAGTTATCTGGTAGTTCATTTAGTCTTTCTATAGTCAATCAACTCATGCATTTCTTTTAGGATTACTAAAACTTAAGATTCTTATTCTCCTTGCTATTTCAGATCAATCTAATCCAACCCTTAAAACTCACACATGTCAATCCTCTTATCCAAATTTATTCGATACAGATTATTCTATTACTTATAAATTCATGTCGTGCCTTAACCCAAATTTTTCCAAACCACAGTTGTCTTAATTTCTACCCGATCACACTCAACCTTATGTTTTTAATAACTTCGGGACGAAGTTCTCAAAAGTAGGGGAGACTGTAACGCCCGGCTATTTTAAATAAATAAATAATATTAGAACATTATATCTTGTATAACAATGTTAACTCATTGATGTCAATATATATAGCGTTAACGAGAAATACATTCTTAATCGTTAAATAGCTTAAATTATTCATTTTGTTATTGTGGTTCTTATAGTTAATAATAATAAATAATAAAACGTTTATAAATAAAATACGCTAGATAGCTGACGTTTAGTCAACGTCTTTAGACACAACGTACAAAAATAAACATAATGCATATATCATCCGGTCTTTGAAACAAACTAAACGTGAGTCATGTTACATGTACATTATTTTCACTATCCTAAGTACCCTTTTACAATTAGTCTCAAGTCGCGAAATCCTAAATATATCATAATAAGGTATATATTTTATATAACTATACATTCACATATTTTTGAGAAATCAAAACCAACTCCTATCGGTTCGTCAAGCTAAAAATACTTTAAGACGAGTATTGTTTTCAATACGAGTCTAGGTAGTTGAATAAACTATCTTTACAACTAAGAAACGAAACAAGCTTATTTGCATTAGAATTTAAGACGTCCTTTACTTGTAATAGGACACAAGAGTTCAGTTAATCCAAGTTCGGACTTTATCTTGCTAGTATTTACACAGTGAATTTCAGGTGAGTTTACGTAACCATGTTATTGCGATTCTTTATACTTGCAACATTATACTTAAGCAATTCTACATGCATGTCTAGTTGTAAACTTTAATGCCTCATGAATTAGACAACAACAGTTTCAACGAGTTTCAACGAGTTTCAACATTACATAATCATTAGCTATGGCCAAGCCGGCGATACTCAATGATAGATCTATTGGATTGACAATCCCACCCGGATACGTGTACCTCCTACATAGGTAGCGTGGGTGATTGTTATCGTTCCAACATATTATTAAGGTGAACCGTGGATGATGGGATGGACCTAAACTAGTCGGAGGTTTGATTATGTCGATTCAACATATTATGCTTATTCATGTAGACTTAAACTTACGATAGACATATGAATTGCTAAACTTTTATACTTAAACTATTTGCTTGACATGGCTTATGTATTTTCACCAACTTCTAGTTGACCCCCCCCCCCCATTTTTCCAAACTCAACAGGAAATACTGATGCTTGAAGTCTAGAGCTAGCATGAGGAGATATTTGAAGTTTTAAGCTTTGGTTGATTATTTGATATAGATTTTAATGTAATTCAATTTTTGTAATGTAATAAAGGATTATTTAAACATATGTATTGCCATGAGCTACTAAAAAATCATTCATACGTGACACCTCGATGTTTCCGCCATTGGTTGGGGTGTTACAAAGATATCATGTAATCAAATGCCATTATACACTTAACATGCGCAAAAGTTCACCAAGTCTAGCATACAGTTCAAATAACACATAAACGAGTCTGAACACTTGTTATCAGGTTATTAGGCATGTCACGAGGTTCCTAACATGTTCCTAGGTGTCAAACCATGTTTCGGGATGTCAAAATACACTTACAATAGCAAAACACACGATTAGTAATCAAACAGGCAATTAGGAAAGTCAACAGGCAATTAGGACTTGTAATCGCCTGTTTTACACGTGAGTGGAGGGCTAATCGACCCTAATAGCATGCGAGTAGGGCTACTCGCCCCTTTTTACAGGCGAGTAGGCTCTCCTACTCGCCCCCTGCAACATCAATGTAACATTTGTACTTTTCGTATTTTCTGTTCTAGTCCTTGTATTCTTGTATCTTTCTATTTTGTACCCTTGTAATCCCGAGCTTATGATCAATGGAAAAGTATTTTATCAACTGCATCTAATCTTAATCTATTTCATTTATTCTATAAATTCTACGTGACGCAAACTTTATATAACGTCACGTGATTTTTTTTAATATTCTTGTATTTTAAATTCTATATTTAACAAATTTCAAGTTCGCCTTGATCCGCTTCTTGTATGCTACTTCTACCAATACGTGACGAGTCGTCGTTATAATTTATCCTAATCAATTTAGACTTTATAGCAAGAAACTTATTTAGTTAAGATCTTAATATATATATATAAAACATATATATATATATATATAATAATAAAAAAAAACATAACATGATTCATAACAATTGCCGTCCACTTTTTTTTGTTAGTCATTTATTTTATTTTTTTTTTCTTTTTTTTCTTTAAGATATAATTACCACTTAATTAACTTCTAACCACCCTAATTAATTCATTAAATACCCAACCCCTTCACCCCAACTATAAATACACCACTCTTACCCATTCTAACACTTGCTCATTTCTAAATCCTCTCTAAATCTCCAAATCCCTCAAGAATTCTCTCAAGAATAAGTGAGTTTCTCACTTCACCTTCAACCTCTCTTCTACTTTCTTCACTCTCCTCTTCTTCAAACCCTTTGAGGAAACCTCTAGGACCTCTCTCCTATTTGCCATGGCAAATAAACATGAGTAGGGCACCAATTTGAGGCCTCAAATGTGGTCACCTTCTATTATCTTTTATGCACGAGGTTGTTAATAATACCAACCAAGTTCACCAACAACTCAATGATGGAGGGACTTGTGTTATGGTTCATGGTTGACAAAAGGAAGGCCAAGGCTCATCCAAACTAAGTCACCATACCCTACTTTCTAAGTTATATTATATAAATACTAAATTATATAAACTCTACTAATTTATTAACTCGGAAAGGTTTGTGGATACATCCCTACCTTACCAATGCTTGACTCTTATGACCATCCGAATCACCTTCATGGTGGTTTGTGTTTTGGTTCGCCTAAAAGGCTTGCTTGACTCTTATGACCATCCGAATCACCTTCATGGTGGTTTGTGTTTTGGTTCGCCTAAAAGGCTTGCTTGACTCTCTTGAATCTATAACCTAAACTCGAAACTAAGACCCTTTATTCTTTAATTCTAGATAACCAAGGCTAAAGCTAAACCTACCAAGACTTACCTTTCTGGAACTCCATCAAACGCACCCAAAGGTGAGTTCATACTTGTCCCCCTTTTATTCTTTATTCTTTGGGGCTCAACATGTATCACTATCAAAACTTAAACGATTTCATACTTTTAAACTATTATGCTCAATCTAAATGCTATTATGCTATGCCATGCTAGAATTCAAAGTCTTACATACAAATGTACGATTAGTTAACAACCCACCTTGCATGTATAGCGCTATAGGTTGACACGCCGCCCCCTTTATGGGTCATGATAAGATGAAGTCTTTTTGTTATCGAGTGTTGTTGCCGTTTGTATGGTTCTACGTGCATATGCCTATAACATGATGATTCGAGTAGACTTTTCTATACTATGTACTTAGACTCAAACTAGTATGCTCACCAATGCTTTATGTGTTGACGGATATTTTATACATGTTGCAGGAAATGTTTGATGCAAGATATTCAAGAAATCTACTTAGGATTGGACTAGAAACTCACGCTAGTTTAAGTTCTATATTTTGATGTCGTATTTCTCTTTTCATGAAAACAATTTGTATTATGTTATCTTTTTAGACGATGATTATGCTATGAATGAAATTTTATCTTTAAATCATATTGTCACGAATTCTAGTGTCATGAAGTCTTTGAACAATCTATCACAAGTCTCACCTCGATGTTTCCGCCATCGTTTGGGGTGTGACAGATTGGTATCAGAGCCATGACTATAGGGAATTAGGAATAATTGCCATGTTTGACCTAGACTATAGTTAAGTACCTTTTTGACCATTCCTTTTATCATGCTTAAAATACTTGTTCTCCCTATCTTGCTTCTACTCCATTCTTTTGGTCTTTAAAACTTACCTTCCTAGTTGGTGGATTATTCTACACTCGAAGACACTCGTATACCACAAACGAAAGAAAATCACCAAAATAGGCGTGAAACCCTCACTTTGGTGATAACTTTCAATCCGCGTAAATCCTTTGTGTTTTTGAAACTACGCCAAGATAGGAGTGATATCCTCACCTTGGTGGAAATTTCACAATTCTCGTTCTAGTGGACACTTACCAATCGAAGGTTAGAATTAATTTTCTTACCACGTTGGACAAAGTGTACAAACCACACTCAAAGAAACGACCTCGCTAAGATAGGAGTGAAATCCGCAACTTAGCGACTAGTTTCAATCCTTGATATTTTTTTTTAAATCTCGCCAAAGTCTCAAATTTACTAATGACAAGAAACATGTAGTAACTGGAAGGGTGAATACCGTTAACCGCAAGTCGGCGAGAGTATTTCCACCTATTAGGCCAAAGCATGTTTTCAAACTCAAAGGTAAATTCGAACCACTTTGGTTAGTCTTAGTTCCGTTCCGGAACACTCCAATGGCTTGCTTAAAACAAGCCCCTCATTTTATGTTAATAATATTTTCAATGTTGTTTTCATGCTATGTTTTCACTACATATATTCGATTTTTTTTTACTACTCGCAAAGGCTCTCAAGACTCGCATCTCAAGTACTCTAGCAATCTCCAAACAATACTAATAATCGCAAACCAACATTAATCAAGCTCCTTTATATTGTCCAAATGCACTATACTTGCTTATACTTATGTGTTATGCTTTATACACAGTGTGAAACTACATGCTACTTGAACTATTTGACACTATGTGCATTGTATGCTTAATTCACATCTAAAAACTAAGACAAAATGCAATCTTTATACAAATAAACCATTGATCAAAGCTCATAATCCTTTTGTTTATTCTATAGATGTCTTCCATGTCAAACCGTATGTCAAGCAAGAACTCTAAGCAAAGCACCAACAAGAAAATGCTATCTTTCATGGCCAAGCAAATGGCCAAGGTCATACCCGATGTGGTTAGCAAAATCCAAGCCTCCGTAAGCCCTCACGGTTCAGTTGACTCAAGAGCCGAATCCTCCAAAACTACCTCCTTCACCTTTAAGCAATTTAACCTGCATCGACCCGACTCTTTTACGGGAAACGATGGTGCTACCGCTATGCTCGAATGGTTCGACCACATCGAGCTAGTTTTCATCAATAGCGAATGCCCCGAGGATCTTCGCACTCGTCACGCCACTAGTGTCTTCAAATCAAGGGCACTCGAGTGGTGGAAAAGCGAGAGAGCCACCCGTGGAAACGAAGCCGCTTTAGCTCTACCGTGGGAGGAACTCAAGCAACTCATGATTGAGGAGTTCTGCCCCGCTCAAGAGATTGAGCGACTTGAAGAAGAGTTTTGGAAACTCAAGCAAAACAGTGGTGATAACCTAACCTATACCAATCGTTTCAAGCAACTCCTTGTCCTTGTACCTCACCAATTCAACACCACTAAGATAATCATAGCTAAGTATCTCAAAGGCCTCCCAACGAGTGTTCGTGATATCGTTGAAGGAGCCGAACCCACCACCCTAGAAAAAGCCATTCGTTTAGCTTCCAAAATCTCGGATAACCAAGTGAAAGATGGAACCTTAACTATCCCAAACACCACCAAAACCGTCAATCAAACCACCACCATTCCCACCGACAAACCAAAGGAAGCCAAAACCCCATCAACCCATAGTAATAACCGCAAACGCAAGTCCCGAACCCAAAACTATGCCGTTACCACTCCATCCACCGAAGCTCAAGCTCCAACCCCTCTTAACCAAGTGCCTGCCAAGAAACCTTATACTGGAGTACACCCAAAATGTGCCATATGCCCTTTTCACCACCCAACTAATGTAGCTTGTCGTCTATGCACCAATTGTAACCACTATGGACACTTTGTCCAAAACTGCAAGGTTGCCCCTAGAACCCAAAACAACCAACCTCACGTTGTCAACCAACCCCGAGCTGCTAACCAACCTCCTCTAGCCATCGGCAATGGGCGTGCATGTTTCAAGTGTGGTGATCCTAATCATTTTGCTCCTCAATGTACCCGCAACAACCAAGTTCAAGCTCCGGCTCAAAATCAACCACCAAGGGGTCGCGCTTTCAACCTCAATGCGGCCCAAGCTCAAACTGAAAATGATGTTGTGAACGGTACGTTCCTTGTTAATGGATCTTATGCTTCTATACTTTTTGATACTGGTGCGGATAAGAGCTTTGTGTCTCTAGAATTTGAACCCTTACTTGCTTGTGCACGATCTAAATTATCGGAACCTTTCACCGTTGAAGTCGCAAATGGTGAACCCATCTCTATTGATTTCATTATCAAAAACTGCACCTTGAATCTTAATGACCATGATTTCTCCATAGATCTAAATCCTATGCAATTGGGAAGTTTTGACATCATAGTAGGCATGGATTGGCTTGCAAAACATCATGCCGAAGTTGTTTGCTTCGAAAAATTTATCCGTATACCGCTTCCTAGCGGTGACACTTTACAAATCTATGGTGAGAAAGCCTCCAAAGGACTCAAACTCATGTCTTGTACCAAAGCTCGAAAGTATCTCCGTAAGGAATATGTTGCATTCTTAGCTCATGTGGTAACAACCAAAGACAAGGAAAAAAGCCATAAAAGACATACCTGTCGTTTGTGACTTTCCCGAGGTCTTTCCCGAAGATCTACCCGGTCTTCCTCCTGCTCGTTCTGTTGAACTTCGCATTGATCTCATACCTGGTGCTACACCCGTTGCAAAAGCTCCATATCGTCTCGCACCTTCCGAAATGCAAGAACTTGCTAGTCAACTCCAAGAACTGCTCGAAAAAGGCTTCATACGCCCGAGTACTTCTCCATGGGGTGCTCCTGTTTTGTTTGTTAAAAAGAAAGACGGATCCTTCCGTATGTGCATCGATTATCGTGAGCTTAACAAACTCACTATCAAAAACCGATACCCTCTTCCACGCATTGATGATCTCTTTGACCAGCTCCAAGGAGCTACTTGTTTCTCAAAAATCGATCTTCGTTCGGGATACCATCAACTTCAAATCCACGAAGAAGATATTCCAAAAACTGCCTTTCGCACAAGATATGGTCACTACGAGTTCATGGTGATGCCTTTCGGTTTAAACCAATGCACCCGCAGTATTCATGGATCTAATGAATCGAGTGTGTAAACCTTATTTGGATCGTTTTGTGATTGTCTTCATTGATGACATCTTGATCTATTCCAAATCCGAAGACGACCATAAACGACATCTCCGTTTGATTCTAGAACTCCTACGTGCCGAACGACTTTATGCCAAGTTCTCTAAATGTGAATTTTGGTTAAAGGAAGTTCAATTCCTTGGGCATATTGTGAACGATAGGGGTATTCATGTTGATCCTGCCAAAATTGAAGCCGTTAAAAATTGGATTGCACCAAAATCTCCTACCGAAGTTCGTTCCTTTCTAGGATTGGCGGGTTACTACCGTCGGTTCATCTCCAACTTTTCCAAAATTGCTACACCACTCACCGCTTTGACTCAAAAATCCCAACCTTTCATTTGGGGTCCTAAGCAAGAAGAAGCCTTTGAAACCCTCAAGTCTATGCTTTGTGATGCTCCTATTCTAGCTCTTCCCGAGGGGAATGATGATTTCGTGGTTTATTGTGATGCATCGAATCAAGGTCTTGGTTGCGTTCTTATGCAACGAGGCAAAGTCATCGCCTATGCATCAAGGCAACTCAAAATCCACGAGAAGAACTACACCACTCACGATCTCGAACTTGGTGCCGTGGTTTTTGCCTTAAAAATCTGGAGACATTACCTCTATGGTACGAAATGTGTTGTTTTTACCGACCACAAAAGCCTCCAACACATTTTTAATCAAAAAGATCTTAACATACGACAACGACGATGGGTCGAATTGTTAAACGACTACGACTGCGAAATTCGCTATCATCCTGGTAAAGCGAATGTAGTAGCCGATGCTCTTAGTCGAAAAAGTCATGCAGTTCTATGCAACATCCGAGAAATCGACCGTCTTCGTAGCTCCCAATTCCAAAATGATCTCTTCAATCGTATTCGAGACGCTCAGCACACATCGATCAATGAAAATACTCTATATGAAGAAATGTCTTGTGGGGCCGAGTTACACTTGGAATCAAAGGCAAATGGGATTCTTTATTATCTTGATCGTATTTGGGTTCCCAATCGTGATGATCTTCGTGCTCTTATAATGAATGAAGCGCATAAATCTCGATACTCCATTCATCCCGGTGCGGATAAAATGTATCAAGATCTCCGTCGCATTTATTGGTGGCCCGGTATGAAAAAGGACATTGCTCTCTTTGTGTCCAAATGTCTCACTTGCTCCAAAGTAAAAGCCGAGCACCAACGACCGTCGGGTTTGCTTGAACAGCCCGAAGTCCCCATGTGGAAATGGGAAAGTATTGCTATGGATTTTATTACCAAGCTCCCTCGAACATCATCCGGTCATGATAGCATTTGGGTAATCATTGATCGTTTAACCAAGTCAGCTCACTTCCTTCCCATTCGTGAAGATTACAAAGTTGAGAAGCTAGCCCATATCTACACCAAGGAAATCATTTGTCGTCATGGTATTCCTCTTGACATCATCTCAGACCGTGATGGTCGATTCACCTCCCGTCTTTGGGAAACATTTCAGGCTGCCATGGGAACTCAGCTTAATCTTAGTACAGCTTTTCATCCTCAATCTGATGGACAAACTGAACGTACGATCCAAACTCTTGAGGACATGCTTCGATCTTGTGTAATCGACTTTGGTGGAAACTGGGATGCTCATCTACCATTGGTCGAGTTCTCCTACAATAACAGTTACCATACCAGCATCCAAATGGCTCCATTCGAAGCTCTCTATGGCCGAAAGTGTCGTTCTCCTATATGTTGGCACGAGATTGGTGAAGCACAAATCACCGGTCCCGAAATCATCCAAGAAACGACCAACAAAATCATCCAGATCCGTGATAATCTCTTAGCTGCTCGAAGCCGTCAGAAAAGCTATGCTGACAAGCGGCGAAAGCCCCTTGAATTTAATGTTGGTGATCAAGTACTCCTCAAAGTGTCTCCTTGGAAGGGAGTAGTCAGGTTTGGAAAGAAAGGGAAGTTATCTCCACGGTATGTTGGACCATTCAAAATCATTGAGCGAATTGGGAAAGTGGCTTACAAGCTCGAGTTACCCCAAGAACTCAACAATGTCCATCCCACCTTTCATGTTTCAAATTTGAAGAAGTGCTTAGCCGAAGGGAACATACACATTCCTCTTGATGATGTACGAATTGACGAGACTATGCATTTCGTCGAAAAACCAGTGGAAATAACGGATCGTGAAGTTAAACAACTCAAACGAAAACGTATTCCGCTAGTTAAAGTTCGTTGGGAATCGAAGAATGGACCCGAATTCACTTGGGAACATGAAGAACAAATGAAGAAAAAGTACCCACATCTTTTCAGTCAAGCCACTTGAATAGATTTCGAGACGAAATTTCCTAAAGTAGGGGAGACTGTAACATTTGTACTTTTCGTATTTTCTGTTCTAGTCCTTGTATTCTTGTATCTTTCTATTTTGTACCCTTGTAATCCCGAGCTTGTGATCAATGGAAAAGTATTTTATCAACTGCATCTAATCTTAATCTATTTCATTTATTCTATAAATTCTACGTGACGCAAACTTTATATAACGTCACGTGATTTTTTTTAATATTCTTGTATTTTAAATTCTATATTTAACAAATTTCAAGTTCGCCTTGATCCGCTTCTTGTATGCTACTTCTACCAATACGTGACGAGTCGTCGTTATAATTTATCCTAATCAATTTAGACTTTATAGCAAGAAACTTATTTAGTTAAGATCTTAATATATATATATAAAACATATATATATATATAATAATAAAAAAAAACATAACATGATTCATAACAATTGCCGTCCACTTTTTTTTGTTAGTCATTTATTTTATTTTTTTTTCTTTTTTTTCTTTAAGATATAATTACCACTTAATTAACTTCTAACCACCCTAATTAATTCATTAAATACCCAACCCCTTCACCCCAACTATAAATACACCACTCTTACCCATTCTAACACTTGCTCATTTCTAAATCCTCTCTAAATCTCCAAATCCCTCAAGAATTCTCTCAAGAATAAGTGAGTTTCTCACTTCACCTTCAACCTCTCTTCTACTTTCTTCACTCTCCTCTTCTTCAAACCCTTTGAGGAAACCTCTAGGACCTCTCTCCTATTTGCCATGGCAAATAAACATGAGTAGGGCACCAATTTGAGGCCTCAAATGTGGTCACCTTCTATTATCTTTTATGCACGAGGTTGTTAATAATACCAACCAAGTTCACCAACAACTCAATGATGGAGGGACTTGTGTTATGGTTCATGGTTGACAAAAGGAAGGCCAAGGCTCATCCAAACTAAGTCACCATACCCTACTTTCTAAGTTATATTATATAAATACTAAATTATATAAACTCTACTAATTTATTAACTCGGAAAGGTTTGTGGATACATCCCTACCTTACCAATGCTTGACTCTTATGACCATCCGAATCACCTTCATGGTGGTTTGTGTTTTGGTTCGCCTAAAAGGCTTGCTTGACTCTTATGACCATCCGAATCACCTTCATGGTGGTTTGTGTTTTGGTTCGCCTAAAAGGCTTGCTTGACTCTCTTGAATCTATAACCTAAACTCGAAACTAAGACCCTTTATTCTTTAATTCTAGATAACCAAGGCTAAAGCTAAACCTACCAAGACTTACCTTTTTGGAACTCCATCAAACGCACCCAAAGGTGAGTTCATACTTGTCCCCCTTTTATTCTTTATTCTTTGGGGCTCAACATGTATCACTATCAAAACTTAAACGATTTCATACTCTTAAACTATTATGCTCAATCTAAATGCTATTATGCTATGCCATGCTAGAATTCAAAGTCTTACATACAAATGTACGATTAGTTAACAACCCACCTTACATGTATAGCGCTATAGGTTGACACGCCGCCCCCTTTATGGGTCATGATAAGATGAAGTCTTTTGTTTTATCGAGTGTTGTTGCCGTTTGTATGGTTCTACGTGCATATGCCTATAACATGATGATTCGAGTAGACTTTTCTATACTATGTACTTAGACTCAAACTAGTATGCTCACCAATGCTTTATGTGTTGACGGATATTTTATACATGTTGCAGGAAATGTTTGATGCAAGATATTCAAGAAATTTACTTAGGATTGGACTAGAAACTCACGCTAGTTTAAGTTCTATATTTTGATGTCGTATTTCTCTTTTCATGAAAACAATTTGTATTATGTTATCTTTTTAGACGATGATTATGCTATGAATGAAATTTTATCTTTAAATCATATTGTCACGAATTCTAGTGTCATGAAGTCTTTGAACAATCTATCACAAGTCTCACCTCGATGTTTCCGCCATCGTTTGGGGTGTGACAATCAAGCCATATTTCGCGCGTTTAATCCTCCAAATCAGATCCGAAACATGTAAAAACACCCAACATCAAACGTAAATCATTAAACAACCCATCTCAAGTAAACCCCCCCCCCCCTCCAATTTATCATCATTCTAACAACCCTAATTGCAAGCATTTCCCAAAATAGCATATTATCATGTAAACATCACATCAAACATGCAAAACTTACCCTAAATGGCGAATATCCAGATTTCATCACATAACAACGTTGCACAACAACATCCTACTGTTTCTACATCATCCTAGAGCAAACCCTAACATCATACAATCAACAAAACACATCATAACATCCTAAATCTTTCTAAATCACTCAAACGAGTCAAAACGCATATTATCATCAATACTCAACCATGAACCTCTAAACTCATAAACAAACATGCTAACAACTTATTTATATTAGAAACACATTAAACACATAAGAATCCTCATGTTTTAACCATAAAAATCCTATCTTGCATGAATACACCACATAGAACACATAATGAAGGATTAGACTTGTTTAGCAACTAATTTCAAAGGTTTTCAAAGACAAAAACATCACAAAACCAGGTCTGGATCTTTAGGGATCAATATAATAACATAACAAAGGTTTAGGATGGATAACACACCTTAGGTTTTGCTAAAGAATGATGTGTAAGGCTTGAAAGGATGGATTCTAGGGCATATACGTGTTCCAAAGGTTGATTATGGTGTGGGATAGCTTTGGGGTGAGTTAAGGTTTCACAAATGATGTTTTACAACACAAGGGTGGTATTTATAGGCGTTTCTAGTCGTTCAATAGGTTACAGGCGAGTAGGGGCTGCAGGAGGCAATTAGGTGCTCCTAATCGCCCCTGTTACAGGCGATTAGGGCCTCTACTCGCCCCCTGATGATGCTACTCGCCCCTGCTGGGGGTGATTAGGATTCCTAATCGCCCTCTGCAGGTGTTTATGGGTTTTTGGTGTGTTAAACACTATTTTAACACATATAAGCCATATTCACATACCGACAAGTCACATAATGATTTTAAACACATAATGCATGATAACTAACACGTTCACATTCGTTCACCAATTCCCGGGACTCGAGACTTGCGTGTGTGCATTAAACCCGACGATTCTACCAATCACCGACCCTTGTACACGCAGTTATGGACTGACTCCCAATGACCTCTCATATCATTGTAATGACTCCCGATGATTCCCAGAAATCATCCAAAGGACCTAACTGACCCAGTTAAGTATGTTTGTAAAAGTATTAACTTGGATTTGTCGGGTGTCAAATCATCCCCCTGTTGAAAGAAATTTCGTTTCGAAAATTAAACCAAGTCTGGAAATAAAGAGACGAAAAGAAAGAAAATTTCTCAGTTGTTACATTATTGATTGTTTTGAGCTAATTTATAAGTCAATCTTTTATTAAGTTTTAAGCATAAAACTCAAAACTTGAAATAGACGAAGAGATGAACACAACATAATTATAATGGTAAAAGACGAAATGTGTCTTCGGTTGTAACACCCCAACCGATGGCAGAAACATCGAGGTGTCACGTAGTGACGATTGCTCAATAGCTCATGGTACTAAAGCATAAATATTGATACATTGATTAAATAGTTTATTACATTGAAATGAGATACAATAATACAACAATTCAAACTAACAATCTAAACTAAAATACAATAAATCCAAAATCTAAGTATAAATTCCAAAAGCTTAAAAACGTCTCATAAATAACCTGAAACATGTACGAAAATAGTATATGTCAATACAAAAATGTATTGGTGAGCATACCCTGTTTTGAATACATATAGTAGAAAAAGTGTTTAGCAATTCATGTGTTGTATACTGTTTGCAATTATGTAATAAGTAATATCCGTTCAAAATCAACCCTAAGAATGAAGAATCAAGAATCAAGAATAAAACAACCACTTTGAAAACCATTTTTGAGTATAATGAATCACAATTCAATGACTAAGGTCTCTCAACAGAGTCACAAGGGGTATATACCATAGTACTATTCATTGAAATGTCAGGCCCTCAAAGGTTAATGATTTTGACAAGTCATAAACACACAAATTAAGATAAAGCAAACACACATGATAATTGCATTTAGTGAAAGAATAACATTTAGTCATAGTGTACATGCATAGCCCTAAAAGAGTAAAACATGAAAAGGGGGAAAGATATACTTACAGTTTTGCTAAGTGGTAAATCCAATAAAGTTCGTCACAAAAGGCTTTAGAATTCCGAAGAACTCAACCTATATGTATAAGAATACTAATAATGGAAATGACTAAAAAGTCTAAGACATCTAGGGTCTAAGGCATTAGGGTTGCTAAGTCGATTTGGGGAATTAGAGTTTTTGCGATAAATAATTAATATTAAATTATATGTCAAAAATAATATGATTTAAGTTTATAAACATGATTAGGTAAAATACTTATTACCAACTGAAAATCTATTTAAAAAGTAGTTCCAAATAATTGGGGACAAAGTAATTGAATTAATTCTTTAAAACTATAATTGTAAAGAATTACAATAAATAGAGATAACTGAACAAATAAATATAAGTTACACAAGTGAAATAAATGTTGAGGTTTATGACTTTCAAACATAAAATATTTTTGTTTTATAAAACATTAAATTTATAAAACAAATTTTATGTATTATGAATTAACAAATGATTTAGGTATTTAAATAAGCATAAATATAACTACAATACAAAATGTGGCTCAAAAATGATATTTTTGTGAAAAATAAATTAATTCTTATGAACAATGATCAAAATAAATTTTCCACATTTTTTCTCAATTTATTTGCATTTAAAACGGATTTAATGAATTAAATCCTATTTAAAAGATTAAAAATAGGAAAAACAATAAAAATAAAAGTGTTCTGTGCAAATAAATTTTGTTTCAGTTCTTCATGTTTAGAAATAATTATACACATCTGTATAATGCAATATACACATATGTATAACTGAAATATACACATATGTATAAATGAAATATACAATAATTTTTTTTCAATATACACATGTGTATAATTGCATTATACACATATGTATAAATGAAAAAAAGTAAAAAAAAAATTCTTGCATAAAAATGTGCAATTAAAGCAAAAAAAAATTATTATTATTATTTTTTTGCCTTTATATGAAATGTGTGGTCCAGAATGGTTCTCTCAGTTCTCAAATAGAGGTTGGTTCTCTTAGGATCCATACCCTATATATATATATATATATATATATATATATATATATATATATATTAGATTCGAGAAAGGCATATTATGTTAGTTTAATGTTAGGGTTAACTTGGAATGGATTTAATATATAGTATAAATATAAATAATATTGTATATATAATATATATTTTTTAATATTTCGGATTCAGGTTTTTTTAACACTCTACCCCTCCCACCTAACATGTATAAAAGATATATGACATTTAATAGGTGGTACGTAATAAGATACTTGTTGGTTATATGTACCGTTTTGCAATCAGCTTTCAAACATAGATTACAAATGTTGTTTTAAATTTATCTTATTATCATCGAGTTAATTACACGGATGGTCCTTGTGCTTTGCACATATTGCAACTTTGGTCTTCAGAACTTTGTAATTACATAGATGCTCCTAATGGTATGCAATTTGTAACTCTCATGGACCCTACCACTAACGGTCGTCTATTAATTCATTAAAAGCATGTTAAATTACTTGTCTACCCTTATGATAAAAATAAAAAAAGTTAATTTTTTTTAATAATGCAACCACCCACCACCATCACTCCCAGCACCATTACTAAATGGCAAAGCAATATTAGGGCAACATTCTTCACTTTCAACATCAATGATTGGCATGAATTATATGAATCTAAAATTATCACATTAAGAAAATTTCTTGCATTATTTGTAAATATCATGGCACATTTCATTTCCATCAACCACCCACCTCCATCACACATTAGCATCTCTAATTGAATATGAATCTGACTGCCATTTACCGTTGTCGCTATTCGTCGGACCAACAACAACCTTCATCCACCATCAGGTATGCTTATCTATCCACTCTACAACCTGCATCTCGTACCGTCCACTTTAACCACCACCCTTGATAGTTTTTTCGTCGTGCTTCTTGATCGATCGGTTACTTCAAGATCTAAACATCGGCCGTTTCACCCACCCCTGCTGCTTGAGCCTATAACCATTGCTGATTTGTCTCATCATACTCGAATCGTCACCAAAAAATAATAGGAGGTAGGTATGGTGTTGGTGGATAGTTGCTTCATCGGAGTAGCAAGATGCGTGGTGCTTAGTGTGGTGGGTGGTCGATGGTGCGATGGTGGTGGGTGGGTCGGGTGGCGTTGATGGGTGGTGGGTTTGGTGTTATAGAATTAATGGTTGGAGGTAGGGTGGGGGTTTATTGAGACCAACAACAGCGGATGGTGATTGTTTTGGCGGAGAGTGGTATTTGGGGAGGTATGGTGGTGGTGGTTTTGAAAGAACGCAGTAGGTCATAGGTGGGGGTGGAGGTGGAGGTGGTGTGGTTTAGTTATTTATATAAAAATGAGTAAATGGCCAAATTCTTTCCTGAGGTTTGATCAATATTGTTAGATTCATCCAAAACAAGAATTTTTAACACCTGGACCACTACAGTTACAAATTAAGAGCTAAATCCATCCAAATTACAAACTCATTTAAAAAATGTCATTAACTCGAGGGCAGTATGGTCATTTTCCATATTTTTTATCCATTGGACAAGAAAAATATAAAAAGGGTTGTTTAGAGTCGAACTTGGGATCAAACCCGGTTTAGATCCTTGAGCATACACACACAACCATATGGCCTAGATCAGATTTGGTGTTTTATTTGATTTCGAAAGGATTTTATATAAATATTAACCCGAGTCATCTTCCCCTACCTAAATCCTCCAATTGGGTTAATTATGTATCCAAAACCAAATCTCTTATCTCACCTCCTCCCTAAAAAACTACACAGCCAAAGATCAAATCGAAGTCTGTCGATTGGTGAAGATGACGTCTACGTCTGTTGAGATCAAATTGAACATGGAGTCTTTTGATAATCTTAAAACATTCCAATAAACATGAAGAATCTTAAATTCCTTTTTGATAGATGAAATGTTTTCCAATTCAGATGATGTTATAAACCAACATGGCACAATTTTTTTTTTGGTAATGTTTTCTAATCTCAGTGAATCCGTAAACCAAACAGGGCCTTAAAACTTCATTTTGTGCACCTCATATACTAGTCCGACTCCTTTAACTGTTACTTAATATTTTTTTTTCAAAATAATGGTTGTGTGTTTGGATTCATAGTTAACCCAATTGGAGAGGTTCTTAGGATTTAGGTTGGGGAAGATACTCATGTTAATGTTTATATAAACTGGGTTTGATCCTAAGGTAGGACACTTTGCTTTTTTAGTTGTACCCATTGTGTGTACATATAGGAAATGACTCTAGGCAACCCCTTTTATATTTTTCTTGTCTAATGGATAAAAAATATAGGAAATGACCATACTGCCCTTGAGCTAATGACATTTTTTTTAACTGAGTTTATAATTTGGACAGATTTAGCACTTGATTTGTAACTATAGTGGCCCATGTGTCAAAAATTCTTATTTTGGATGGATCTAGCAATATTGACCAAACCTCAGGGACGAATTTGGCCATTTACTCTATAAAAATTGTTTATTTAGACTATTTGTGTTTTAGAAGGGTAAACTAGTCATTTTACACCCATTTAACAAAGCTATTTAACGGTCGTTACAAGTAAGGATCACCCGAGTACGGAAATGTATACCTCCGGAACCGTTTGTGTTAATCAGGGGCATTCATGTAATCTCTGCATACCACAGGGACCATTCGTGTAATTAACTCTATTATCATCTCATTGCACCGGTGAGATTTAGTTTTGATACACGGATGAAAGGTGTGTTGGAGTATGTCCGATGTAATTAAAAGTCGAGATCAACGTAACTCGACCCGGTACGATCCGAAGAGTTACACGTTGGTACACGAATCAGACAAGTTCACATGTAGGTGGATTATTATTTATGAAATATTAATTGTTTTAGACTTGAGGGACTTAATATTAATAAGATTAATATTAAGGAGTATTATGATATTTAACAAGGGGCTTAATGTAAGTTATTGTTTTATAAAAGAAAGGTTAAGGAATAAACCCTAGAACACACTTTTATAAAAACAACAAACCCTTGCCTCCTCCTCTTTGTTTCTTGCGGCCGCCACACAAGGAAAAGGGCCGCCGCCTCTTTTTGCCTTGTTTCGGCCAACAACCACCACAAGCCGCCTCCTTCCTCTTGCAAAGTGTTGCTTCCCGGTTGGTTCGTGCTCGGTGTGAACTTCCTACTAGCGAGGATTCGTTGTAACCCGCGTGTTACAATTCCGGTGTAGTCGTCAAAAGTTGATTACTAAACCCTCTATGGTTGTTTATGTTTTATTTGTTTATACACGTTTAAACCGAGATCCTGATTGGGAATATTTTATTAATTGGATTAATAAAATTATTATTATTATTTTCGCAAATATATATATATATATATATATTGGTTTTAAGTTTAAATAATAATATAAAACGCTTCCGCTGTGTATACGATATCTTGATTCCCAATAAGGTGGTACGTGAATTTATGTAAAGGTTTAGAGAAGACGTAAACTTATGTGCTGTTTGTTTTTTCTACAGGAAAAGGTCTGCAGTCTGCGGACCACATCTGCAGATATCTGCAGGAGAAGAGGTGGACCAAAGGTCTGCAGTCTGCAAGAAGAAGACTGTTTGTTTGTTAATGTCTGCAGACTGCTAAAATAAACTGAAATTTAAATAAACTGATTTTTTACAGCAGTCTGGTGGTAGACAGTGGTGGTGGACCGTGGTCGTGGTGGTCGTGGTGGTGGGTGGTGGACCGTGGTGGTGGTGGACGGTGGTGGTGGATAGTGGTGGTGAACGGTGGTGTTGGACGGTCCGTCCAGGACGGTGGTGGTGGACGGTGGTGGTGGACCGTGGTAGGAAGTGGATGGTGGACGGTGGTGGTGGACAGTGGTGGTGGTGGTGGACGGTGGTGGTGGGTGGTGGTGGAGGACGGTGGAGGACGGTGGTGGTAGACGGTGGTGGTGGTGAACGGTGGTGGTGGATGGTGGTGGACGGTGGTGGTGGTGGACACTGGTGGTGGGTGGTGGTGGACTGTAGTAGGTGGTGGATGGTGGATGGTGGTGGGTGGTGGTGGTAGACAGTGGTGGTGGACGGTGGTTGGTGGTGGTAGACGGTGGTGGTGGTGGTGGTAGACGGTGGTGGTGGTGGTGGTAGACATTAGAAGACTTTGAAACAAGTCTGCACCAAGAAGAGGTCATGAAGACATTTTTGAGTGAAAGGTCTTTCAAAAAACAAACAATCTGCAAACCCCAAACGTCTGCACGCGTCTGCGTGACGCAGACAAAAGAGGTCAGAAATGCTTCTGAGCAAAAAACAAACAGCACCTTAGCAACTGAAATGAGATAAATCTGTCAAAATAAATAGCTATATGATTTTCTTGTTATTTAACATTATTGATGTCATGTGTGTAAAAGTTAAATTGTACTTTGACGGGACGCATGCCATGACTTATCTCGGACCACATAATGTTACACAATTAATGTGTCAGGTCTTATATGATCAGAATAGTCTAGTCTGCATATCAACTTTTAAAATTATTTAACATTATATCAAACTGACACTTGATCGAATGGATAAACATTACCAAAAATATAAACTTAATTAATATATAACCTACAAGAGCTAATTCAGTACTTTACTTTATGTTAGGTTTGATTGTTAAGTTTGCAACACGGTGCAGGGATGCTGGCTCACGAGAACACCATCGCAAGTGGTATCAATCAAAGGTGATAAATAAAGCTTTGCATTTTCAAGTTGGCGAGGGGTTCAAATCTCAGGGGAGACAAAATTTAGACGTTCAAAAGACAAAGTGGTTCTGGTTTCGATGAGTTCAAATGAGAAACATCAGGTCTCAACCGGTAACTCGATAATGAGTAGGTTTTAACAGGTTCCCCCGCTTGTAGTCTTGCCAATTCCAACCTCATGATTTTTGAATCGAACAAGTAACACATGTGACATGTCCCAAATAAATCGTTATTTTATTATCGTGGGTATAAAATAATAAATGAACTATTCATTGCAGTTTTCATAACTCTATTGTTGAATTGATAGTATTTACAATCACGAGGTTGACAATGGTGGGACAATGCCTATCAAACCTCGTGAAGGTATCTAATGTAAAAATCAATAAATCTTTTCTTTTTTACTTTTATTTTTATGGTACGTCTTCTAGTTTTCTTTTTATTCTATATAGGTAAGGTAATGGGTTGAGATAGAACATATCACTATATTCTGTTGAATTAAATTCATAATAATGCATACGGTGAGAATATGAACGAGACATCTCAAACAATAAAAAATTATATTAACTTCGGATCGATCACAAGAGAGGTCATTAATGAAGTGGTAACGGAACAAGAGAACTACACTACATGACTAAATTTATAATAGTACATAAGGTGAAAATGTGAACGTGACATCTCAAATATTTTGTTTTTTCTTATTTTATTTTTGAAAGCTAAACTAAAAGTGCATAAATGTAAAATATTAAATCAATCTTCTATCTTGTTAAAATATTAATTGGTAACTGATCTACAACCGATGGATTAACCAGGCAGGGCTGGTTTAAGGGGAGTATTTTAATTTTTAAAGCTATTGCTTTAGACCTCAAATCTGGTAGGGACCCCAAATTTAAAAGTTTTTTTAATATATACGGTATTTGTTTATAATGAAGATGACAAACCTTTAGTTTAATATTTCTATGGTCTACAAGTATTTTTTATTATATTTATCATACAAATATTTTAA
Source organism: Ambrosia x helenae (assembly GCA_030844895.1). Lineage (NCBI taxonomy): Eukaryota > Viridiplantae > Streptophyta > Magnoliopsida > Asterales > Asteraceae > Ambrosia > Ambrosia x helenae. The sequence goes on along the minus strand of CM061227.1, from coordinate 4,223,342 downwards.
TCCTGTAATTACTGTTGTCCTCACGTTTTGCAGTTTTTTGTTACTTTTGAGAAAAGACTCTCATTTTAGTATTTGCTTTAGGCCTCCACAAAGTTGAGCGACCTATAACCAAGGACCTTATAAACCGATGGCCAGCTTTGGTTTTAGTGGCCCAAATTTTATAATCGAGTTCGATTTTTGTGGAAGTGGAGGTAAAAAGACGCACCAACACAGGAGCAGATCATGGGTTCGTGGAATCCGGTTTGGAAAAATCAAAATTTAGTGAAAAATTTTGAAAAAATTAGTGAAAATCAATAAGAATCTAAAAAGGAACCCGGTATAAATAAATCATAGATCCGTCACTGAAACCAAACCTCATATTGCATACCCCCACTATATGTGATCGTCAATAATGAAACACTTAATATATATATATTGTTCGTAATACAACTTTTGAGAGACAGTGTTTTATGACTTAGAGAACCTTCAACGTAACATTTATGACGGACAAGTGGAGCCTAAGTGGCATTCTCTTTCGGCATCCCATTGAAGCAAGTGTCTGAATGGTCCCATCCGCTTAGGCGTTTGGAAATCTGGATGGACATATCAGGAGAAGGGGTCCTACACACAAACACACACACATATAGGGCAATTATAGAGTGAATTACAAGTTTTGTCCTTTATCTTTACATAAAATTGCAACGTATGTCCTTTGTGTTTAAAATTGATGACTTTTATACTTAATGTTTTCAAATGTTACATGGTATGTCCTTTCGTCATAACTGAGTTACTTTTTAACGTTTTAAAACAGGTCACGTGAGAAACATGTGAGGGTATATCTGTAAATTCACGTTCCCCCATCACTTTCCCCCAATTTATATCTGATCGATCCATCATAAGGAAACCCTAATAACCCTCACGATCGTTCATTTGCAAAATTAGGGTTCTAATCTTCAAAGCTTCGATCGTGCAGCCATGGTATTTTGTCATTGTGGGATACAAGCAATTATCCGCACCTCATGGACATCCAAAAAACCTGGTCGCCGATTCTATGGTTGTGGTGGTCCGGTAAGTTAACCTAATTTCAGTCCCTTAATCTCGACTTTTTTTAATGTCTGATTTTGATTGTTTAGGGCAACTGTGGGTTCTTTGCTTGGGTCGAATCAAAAAAGTGTCAGACATGCATGGACATCATCCCAGGTTTACTCAAGGCTAAGAACAATCTTGAAGCTACAAATTCCAATCTTGAAGTTGAAAACAGGTTGCTTAAAGACAAAAACAAAGATGTTGAAGCTAATCGAATGAAATTAAAGAAGCTGTTGGTCTTGAGTTGGATCTGTTTTATTATTTATGTTATCTTTTTTTAGGAGAATGATAGGGTAACAAAGTTGTAAGTGTAGGAAATGTAGTGTGGAAATACAGGATGTAATGTATTATGTATGTATTATTGTTCAATATTAATGTAAGTGCAAAAAATGCACAATTTTGGGAACTGTTTTGACCCACTTGGTAATGTAACTGTTTGACCCACTTGGTAATGTATTGCATTTGGGAGACATAATACAAAGGACATCAACATCTCATAAGACATAAATGACCACTTGTTTGACCCACTGTTTTGACCCACTTGGTACTGTATGCATAAGACATCAACATACTACATAAACAACCCATTTGACCCAAATACAAACAACATGTCATAACCTGCAAATATTACTGATAAACTGCAGCCATCAAAGGTTCTTAATACATAATCAGACCCATAACATCATCAGGTTCTTAATACATAAAAGACCCAAAACATTAAGACCTAAAACAGCAGGTTCTTAAACAAACCAAACATCAGGTTCAAAAGACATAATTACATAACTAGTTTATAACTAAACCAAACAACTAAGCTGCTGCCCTGGCCCCACCCTGACCCTTGCAGGTTCTCACATTATGACCTTTGTTCCCACACTTGCTGCATTTTCCCTTAGTGTTCTTCTTGGATAGCTTGCCAGTTTGGGACATGTCTTCTCCTTCAAACTCTGATCTTTTTCTTGCTTTCTTTGGTCTACCAACTTGGGTGTGATGTTTGGGTGGTATAATGGTTGTAGGAATGTTTGTCTTTGCCCACATAGTCCTTCCATTGATTGGATTAATCCTGAATGAATACACATGTTTCCACCTTTCCATTGTGTAGATAGGGTGAACCCAACTTTCCAAAGCCCCAACTCTACCCCCATTAGCAGCCATCACCCATAATGCAGCTACAGCATGTCTGCAAGGTATACCTGTATCAAGTGGAGTTATAAACTGTCTTCATAATAAACTAAGCATACAAACACACATATGGACATATTACCTGTGATTTCCCAGCTTCTGCAACTACAAGTCCTTTTATCCAGGTTTACAACACGTGCATGATTGGGTTTACCACTCACCTGATACTGGTCACCCCCATTCCACAAAACATGATAGTGACTGGCATCCTTCTTGATTTGACCAAATGTTTCTGTGGCCCAAGGTGTTAGCAACCCTTCACTTTTATCTATAGTTCCCAACACAGTCACAATCCTCTTCATCAAATATTCTCTGATGTATTCCAGAGCAGATATGATGGGCATGTCTCTTCCTTCCACTATCTTGCCATTGTACACCTCACACATATTGTTAAGTAAGATATCAGTAAGTGCCCTTCCTGTGATGAAAGTGACAATACTTTAGTGTACATTCTAGTTAGTGCTAATTCATATGAAAAGTTAGAAGTACATACCAGAGAAGTATGATCTAGACCAGTGTACAGGAGGAATCTTTGATAGCCATAAGTGTGCATTCTTGTTGAATGCTTTGAACTCATTCATTGCAGTTGTAAATTCTGGAACTGTTGTTGCAGTTGCACACTTAAATAACTTGTCTTTGTAAAGCTTACCTCTAAAACTTCCCTTCATATTCTCATGAATATGTCTAAGGCAGTATCTATGCTCAGCATAGGGGAACAACTTTGTAACAGCAGGAAGAAGTCCCTGTTTCAACAAAACACAAACAATTAAACACATACATTGAACAAAGTATTTACACACAAAGATAGTAGAAAAACCATACCTTTTGCCTATCACTGATGAAGGTAAAGTATGAGTTCCTATCTAGATCAAGATCATCAGCCAACAGCTCTAAAAACCAAGACCATGAACTGAGGTTTTCAGACTCCACAATTGCATAACAGACAGGGTATATGCCATTGTTGCTGTCCACACCTACTGCTGTTAGAATCTGACCTGGGAATGGGCCCTTCATGAAGGCACCATCTAAACCTAAGAAATCTCTCCCTATTGCCTTAAAGCCTTGTTTCAATGCAGCCAAACAGATATAGATCCTTCTAAACTGTCTAGTTGGAGCCCTGACATCTGTAAATGGTTCAATCTCAATCCTAACAGTGCTACCAGGATTTTTATCTAGAATCTCATTAGCATAATCCCTAAGCAAAGCATACTGCTCTTTGTAATCCCCTTCAACATGTTTCTTGGCCAAAGTCTTAGCCCTATATGCCTTCATCCTAGATATCCCAACCTCAAACTTTCTTTGAAATTGATCCTGAACTGCTTTCACTGGAATATTGGGATTTTCTTCAACTTGTTCTAACATATGTTCTGCTAGAAAAGCTGAAGTACAAGCATAAATTTTTCTAGTTTGAATGCATGTGTGGTTGGTAATTAAAGTTCTGACCAACCAAGATTCACAATCTTCTTCTTTTGAAATTAATATGGTCCAAGGACATTGATATTGATGGGGGTTTGTCCTTTTTCCCCTCCCACCTTTATTAATTAAAGGACCTTTTCCCTCAACCCCTTTATCTTTTGTTTTTGAACTTTCAGCCCCTTTGCCTTTTGTTTTAGAACTCTCAGCCCCTTTGTCTTTTGTTTTAGAACTATTAGCCCCCTTCTTTTTTATTTTAGATTTTGGTTGGCTGGAAACATGCACCCCATAGTCATCAACTTCAAAATCTGGCCTAGAACCTTGACATACTGCCCTAACTCTTACCTTATCATCTTTGATAATTTTGATAACTCTTCTTGTTTCAACAGCATGTTTCTTTATCAGCTTCTTAGCTTCTTCCTTTGTTCCAAACACTTGGCCTTTAAAAAAGTTTGCCATGTTTTCATTTGCCCTTCTGAGTTTGTGTAAATATTGCCTCCTTAGGCCTGTGTCATTCTCATCAGATTCTGAGCCACTATAAAAATTATCATTGTCTAAAACATCATCATTCATATCTGCATGTGTGTTGATATTGTCTTCTACATCAGCATCAATATTCATCCTAAAATCTGCCATGTCAACCTCATGGTCATTCATCATATTGTTAGCATCCACAATATAATCAGGATCACTTTCATCGCTTCCTTCACCTACACCACCATCACTTTCATCCCTCTCTTCATCTCCACTAGCATTTGGATCATAATCTTCATCTCCACTAGAATTTGCATCATTATCCGGACAAAGTCACTACCAAACCCTGCACAAACCCACTGTCACCACCCTGGACAAAGTCACTACCACCACCCTGCACAAACCCACTGTCACCACCCTGGACAAAGTCACTACCACCACCCTGCACAAACCCACTGTCACCACCCTGGACAAAGTCACTACCACCACCCTGCACAAACCCACTGTCACCAGCTTGAACAAACCCACTGTCACCACCCTGCACAAACCCACTTCCAACCCTACTTGATGGTTCAAAATCCATATTTAGCTTTAAAGGAACAAGGGCATATGGACCAGGTTGATCAATCTCTTCTATAGTAATGTTGTTAGTCTTACTTGGTGAAAATAGTTCCTTAATGTTTTTCACTCCATGTGATATGTAAACATTAATGATTTTAAATCCTGACACATGTTGAGCCAAATTCAAGCAATCTTTGTCACAACTTAGATGTTCAAGACCATTGTCAAGATTTTTTTCAGGATGTAAAAACTGGTAATACAAGGGCTCAGTGCGTTATACCCTAACAAGTCCAACATCATATCAAGTTCATGGATTGAGAACTTATCTATGTCTATATAATCCACATAAGTTATTTTACCTCCCACATACGTACGACCTGGACTTGATGTTAATCTACCAGCATGATGGATGCATATTGTGAATAGATTAGGATCCCCACCTGCAAAATTCAACATTTGATAAGTCAATCGAATGTTAATACAAAAATAGGGTTTATGCATTGACATTACCATAAAGATTAAGAACAGCATTGCTAGGTGGAGCATCTCGAATGTACCAGCCTTCTTCACCATCCATTGCAGAATTTGTGCCTAAACCCTAAAAACTTGAAAGAAGAAGGACGATGATGGGTGTGATCGGATATCTTAGGGTTTGGATATGTGATAGTGAGGGTTATGATGGATCGATCAGATATAAAATGGGGGAAAGTGATGGGGAACGTGAATTTACAGATATACCCTCACATGTTTCTCACACGTGACCTGTTTTAACGTTAAAAAGTAACTCAGTTATGACGAAAGGACATACCATGTAACATTTTGAAAACATTAAGTATAAAAGTCATCAATTTTAAACACAAAGGACATACGTTGCAATTTTATGTAAAGATAAAGGACAAAACTTGTAATTCACTCGCAATTATATTTAGAAATGATCCACGTAACATTTTTATCTTTTTGAGAAAGGGTAATTTTGGTACGTCACATGAATCTGATTCCCTAAAAACCCTTCGCTCATTTTTCTCGTCTTTCTCTCTTTTTATCTATTCTTCTTTCTCTCTCAAATCCTCAACTCCTCTTCCAAACATATACACAAAACACATATTCATCTTTCCCAACAACATATACACATGCGGATGGATTCAGATATGAATGGTGTGCGAATTGTGAGGATGGCAGGAGGTGTTTTTGATGGCGATGGTGGTGTTGGTGACGATTTGAGCGGCTGTTTCAGATCTGAGCGATGGTGGTGTTGGTTGCGTGTTTTAGACGTGTTCGAATGGTTTTTCACCTTTGTATGAATAGTTTTTCACACTTTAAAAATACTTAAATTTCAGAATTGTATTGTCATGTATGTTTTTTTTTTAATTTAAAAACAATTGTTTTCATTTTAAAACATATGTTTTGTTGTTTGGGTTATAATTTATCATATATTTTTGTGTTTGGGTTATAATCATCACATATTTTTGTTGTTTGGGTTTATAATTTATTACATTTTTTAGTGAGATGAGTCGTGAAAATATATGTCTTTTGTTGTTGGTTTATAATTTATTACATGTTTTTTAGTGAGATAAGTCGTGAAAATTTATGTTTTTTTTGTTGTTTTATGTTATAGTTCTACATGTTTTTGTTGTAGGGTAATATTTTAATCACATGTTTTTAGTGAGATAAGTCGTAAAAACATATGTTTTTGTTGTTGGTTTATAATTTTTACATGTTTTAGTGAGAATAAGTCGTAAAAACATATGTTTTTGTTGTTGGTTTATAATTTTTACATGTTTTTAGTGAGATAATTCGTAAAACATATGTTTTTGTTGTTGGTTTAGAATTTACTATATATTATTGTGAGATGAGTTGTGAAAAAAATATGTAATTGTTACATAAAACATCTGTTCTATAAGGTTTTGAAGCTTTGCAACATTAGACATACAACATACAGGAGAGATGATAAAAGAGAAAGAGAGAGAGGAGAGATGAAGAGGAAAGTATTTTTGTTTTGGACATTCTTGCCGTTTTGTACTTTATCTTTATATATATGTGTGTGTGTGTATATATATATATATATAGAGAAGAGAGAGAGATGCATCGGAGATGCTTTTATGTATATATACTCACATAGTCACACGTTCATTGTTGTGTTTCTTGGAATATTGGTTTACTAGTGGATAACCCACGCGTTGCGGTGGAACTGAAAATTGCATCAAAATGTATCAATTCATTGCGATATAAAATATATCCAAAACATTTTGTTTAAATGATATACATACAAAATACTTGTAACAACATGATATAGGCATTCTCATATCAAGTAAAGAATAATTTCATCAAACTATATATATTCATTAATTTCTTGTCTGCATTCTCATCTTTTGAAAACAATTAGTAAGATAGTGGGAATGCACTGTGAGCCGGACTTTACTAAAATGGTAACCTACGACAAATGTTTAAAATGTTATAATGATTCTTTTATTCTTTGTGTGCTATACAGGAGTTACAAGTACAATGCATCAATATCTACAGTCTAATATAAGGTTTAGGAAATTTAATCTCCTAGCCCGCATAGAGATAATTAGATATGACCAAATTAAACAGAAGATTTTTTCTTCGGTTGTTGAATTCGGTGATCATGTAGTTTAGTTTAGATAAGATTAGGCATGTTTACGTCTATGAATATTCATACACATAATACTTTCAGAATTCAAAACCTTTACCTTATGAATTAAAACACAACTTTCACTATTGATTTCTCGATTTCTATATAGTATGATCAAGTTTATAAAATTTTAACTTTATAAAGTACTCAATTCTATATAAAAAAATAATAAAATATGTAGCCTTATGAATTCTTTTTTTATATGTTTTCTATTTTATATGTTTAAAGTAAATATAAAATTTAATGTAGTGAGGTTTCATAATCTCTTGACTCTTACTTTCTTTTGATTAAATATGGTGTTCTAAAGAAATATCCCCCCCCCCCCCCCAAAGTAGTTCTTTTATGCATTGTGTGTTGTATCATAAGCAACTAAATTTATACCTCTTAAAATTTAAGAAGTCCTTGGAAAATACTTTATATTATAGTATAGATATAGATATAGATAGTATAGATATAGATAGATTCTAAACCTTGATATCATATTTACTAGGCTTTCATGTGATCTCTTTTTAATAAATTTCTATAAGTAAACATACCTCATTCCTATATTGTCTTCTTTTTTTTAACCACCGAATACATTTAACTCTTAGTTTACAATTAAGAACAATAGAAGATAAACCCTGATAGAAATCAGATAGGGTTGTGGATTAATACGAATCAAACATTGATAGTGAACAATTTGGTTTGAGTATGCACAAATATGATGTGTAGGGACTCTCGGAAACAAGGATGGGGAGAGTTTCTAATAATATGAACACTAATATAATTTCCCACATACAAATTATGATACATATGAAGGGATTTATATGTCCCTTTATTGACGGTTACATAACCGCTAAGACTAACAGACACAACTAAACATTGACCGACATATCGGTTCCTAAAACATACATTTTGACTTTCTAATTTGACCCAATTTGACTTATAAATTTCTTAATTATTTTCTTCTAACATTCACGCCCCTAATCAAGAAATTTTGATCTTATTTACTTTGTGCTTGTTCGTTCTTACTGCACTCCATCTTCTTCCTTTTCTATTTGAATATCAATTGCAACTTTGACTCTCTAAATACTCTTGATCAGGATTGAAGCGGTTTAGCGCTGTCTTTGTCGAATTGAAACAGGTCTATTCCATGTTGAAGGTAATTGATCCGATGACTCAAATATTTGTTGACCGGTTTCCGAATTGAACAATGGTTCAATTTTTTCGGTCCTATGATCACTAAATATTTGATCTTCGAACTATCATTTATTGAATTCCTTTTCTGCGTTTTTTTCCATTCAGATTCTATCTTGGTTTGCAAACTTTCTTATTTGTGATAGAGACTTGCAAAACTTTCTTTCTCTGTTTTACATCTTTATCGCCATACTTTCTTTCCCTTTCTACCAACAATTATCATCCTTTTGTTGGTCTACATACTGAGAACAATCTTTTGTTCTCATACACCGAACATACTTTCTCTAATCACACGCAAATCTTATTCTTTCACTTACTTCTTTCTGTCGTAGAAACATGCTCGTTTTTTTTTTTTTTTTTTTTTTGCTTCTTTTCAGGATGGAGGCTGCCATCAATTGATCCTTATTCAGTTTTCTTTCTTACACCCTTCATATTTTTATTACACTGAGAACCACTGTTCTATTGATCTTCTCGATTTCATTGTTTCATTTATCCTTATGATCACTACTTGTCTTCTCTTCTGGCCACTCTGCCTGTATGACGCTTCTGGGAACAAGGGTGCCTTCATACACCCATCTTCTGTCTTGTAATCATTGTAAACATCTTCATCTTCTTCGGTCTTTATCAAATAATCTCCTGGACAACATATGGTGGGCTTTTTTTCTCTCACAAGTCATTGTCTTCTTTGATTGAATCACCCGATCTCGTTTTCATTGTCGTGACTGACTCACTCAGTCTCTTCTTTACATGTTTCCGACTCGCTCGGTTTTTTCTCACAGTCTTCGTATCGTAACGCTCTAATGCCATGATAGAAATTGAACGGGGCTGCGGATTAATACGGATCAAACATTGGGAGGTGAATATGACAATGGTGGATGATGGAAGAGGTTGGTTTGGGTATGATTAGTGTATGCGTGTTAAATCCACTCTTTTTAGACAATATCATCTATTAACCTGTTACTACTATTATTATTATAACGTAATGAACAATATGGTAACGTGATATTATTATTATTTTTATGAATATATGAGTGAATGAAAAATATATTGAATAAAAAAAAAAGTTTATTGTTAAATGATTGCAGTCAGTACTTATTCCACAACGCCTAGCGATTGAACCGTTTAGTTATAGACACTCTGGTGACTTAGTGCATGTTTGGCTCTCCATTTTCCACACCTCCTTTTAACTTATTGACTTATTCAACAAGTCATAAGTTAAACAAAAATGTTTGATGGTTTTTTGAAAAGTAACTTATGGAGGAGTTTTGTGCTTTGAAAAGGAGATTTTTGGGGAAAAGTCATAAGTCACAAATTGTGACTTATGAATTAAGTAACTTTTGAAGGAGGAAAAGTTATAAGGAGAAACGGAAAAGAGAGCCAAACATGGCCTTAACGCTTAGACTATGTGATGGCTCGCGAGCAAGCTGCCGCGAGCCACCAACAAAACCACATGGATCGTGTGAACCATAGCACAAGTTAGTAAACGATGGCGCAGTGAGCCCACACTACAAGGTCACGTAGGCTAACGAGCATAAATCTGACCGTTGGCGACAACTAGCCGTTGGCAATGGCTAGTTTTTAGAAGTTTATAAAAAAATCAATTTTTTTTCTTTACACCAAAATCAATCAAAATCACAAAATTTACAAATCTTCAAACCCTCAAAATACAAACCGAAATGATCACACGCAGTGGGAAGGATGTTACACGCTGGTGCTCGAGTTACTTACGGAAAACAGGTTTGGCACGAATAGTGAAATTGAAGAAAACCTTAGCCAAATTCCACCCGTCTTCGAATTTTGTTATTCCGATACACAACCACGAGATGTAGCCCCAAAAACACGAGGGCAAAAGAAGGCCGGGAGAGGTGGCACGGCGGCGAGAGGTGGTGGGAGAAGTGGCGAACCGCCCGAACAAGATACACGTCCAAAACGGCAAGTGACGCCGTGGACGAAAGATGAGAAATAGCGTTGTGTCGTACATGGGTTGAGATTTCCGAAGATCGACAAACAGGTATATTTTTTATGTACATATATATTTATTTTGTTAGTTAAAGAGTTTTTTTTAAATTTTTTGTTATTATTTTTGTAGCCGACTATCAAAGGCGAAAGTTTTTTGGAAATGAATCCGCGAAATTTTCTACAAAGAAGTGGGAGTCAAAGTCGTTCCCCCCCGATATGATTTCCGGGCAGTGGCCGAAACTTTTAAATAGATGGGCTTATTTACAAATATTCATAACAGGAACGCTAATCGAATGCGAGCAAGTGGTAGTAGCGATCTTGATATCTACAAGTTTACTTGCGACGAGTGGAAGGATGAGGATTTTCACAAGTAAAAGACCACGAAAACATGGGATGAAGACTACTTGTGGAGAATTCTTCGTAATTTCTCCAAATGGGTCGTGCTAATTACGGTTGAAGAAATGAGCGAAGGAGGCTCATCAAAGCGAACGAAGACTACTTCTTCAGGTGGTTCGTCTCCTCTACAAGTTCGAATGCTCACATGGGATTGACCTAAACGTTGAGGAGGGTGTTACCCCGTCTCCCCTACGTAACCACTTGGAAGGGACAGAGGAAAAAACAAGTTGCTAATGAAGCCGATATCGAATTCTCGACGGGGATTAGCAAAATAAGTACCATGGAGATGACGGTGCAAGAGAAAACGTCTAAAATAAGATTGAGGAATATGGGCTTTCTAACGAAGGACTTTAACAACCTCCTAATGCCTCGTCGAATGATAATTGAACGAGAACATGAGCGTATCGCAAAGGAATTCGAAGATGAGGAAAACAAGGAGTAGTTTAGTAGTTTTTTATGTTTTTTTATTAATTATGTGTATGTAATGTTGTTTTTATTAATTAATATTTTATGTTTATTATTTAATTTGTCTTTCAAATTTATATGTTAAATCACATTTTAAATAACAATGTTAAAAAAAAACTGGATAAAGTCACTGCTCACCTTGAGTCACAACAGGATCAAGTGAGTGAGCTCCAGATTTATCACCCAACCATGTTAGCGCTTACATAACACAATATTAGAGAATAGATTGTGACTCACCTCTAGTCACAACACAAAATCTTATGATTTATGAAGCTAACACTTTTTGCTAGTTATTGAGATTCATTATTATTCCATAACACAGTCTTATAAAAAAAAACCTAGTAATACCATACATTCCCTCTTACAAATTGCATTATATTAGTTAGGGCCTGCAACAAAATTCAATTATATTTAATTGGTTGTCTCATCTTTTACTCCTTACAAGAGATATATCCGTAGATTAGGGTCTGTGGTCGCCTTCATACATTAAGTTTCAAGATTTGGTGTTCCGGTAACGTGTCATTTTTGCTGACCCATGTTGCATGCTTAATTGAAGCGACGTTGGTTTGATTTGTAGGTCCCACACCAAATACTTCCCAATACCATTGTCCATGTTTTTTGGTCACTCTTTTTGGCATTTTGTTTTTGTGTCTTTGCTTTATTTTAACATCAAATCAAAGCTCAATGAGACATGAAACCTACTCCAACAAGTGATTGCCAACGTTGGTAAACAAAATATTTTAAATAAAAACATCATTTAATTTGTTTTTTAAAATTATATATAAACTCAGTTTTCTTGAAATTATGTCAGATAATTAATTTAACGTAGGTAATTCAGTTAAACTAAATTACAGATGTTGTAAATATATTACCATAATCATTAACCATGGTAAATTATTTATTTCTCTACTATTGTTTCAATTGGATATATTTTTTTTACTCTGTCATGGGACTATTTTAATTCAATCAACAAAAAGAGAAAACTTGTTTCATTTCCTATCCCCTTGGTTAACAAAGCAAACAACAAACTAAATGGAGATAATAAGCGAGAGGGGGAGCTAAGAAGCACTGTTCAAAGAGCAGGGCTATTAATAATAGTTAATCAAGTCACCATAAATCATCCCGCCTGCTAAAAGTCTTAGGGGAGAGGGGTGCTACTAGAAAGTTTTTTTTCTTTTAGTGATTTTAAACCAATTATGCACTGCCACATCATTTACTGATTTATTTCACTGAAACACTTTTTGGAGGCAACACTCCACTGATTATTTTATTTATTTTTTTAAATTTCACTAAACTTTTTTTTTAAAATTTCACACTGTTTAAAGGTAATATTAATTACTTTTACACTATTACAGTCGTCCCACCACCAAAACAGTAAATTCAGTTTGGAAACCATCAATCGAATTGAATAACATTGAAACTGTTACACCAAACGGTCAATAATATTGAATTACTTTGAACCGTTCGTTCCATTTTTTTGTATATAAACACAACCAACCGTGGGCTTAAAACTCACATTTACCACCGTATAAACACACACACACACACACACAAAGATGACTCGCTGGACCTCGGAAGAAGAGATGGCGTTGGTGGAGTGCTACAAAGACGCCACAAACGACCCGGTTCTACAACAACGTCAACGCTCGAGGGCCTGCAGCGGAAGTGGATCGATCTCAACAAAAAGTTTGATCGGTGGACCACCTTGTATGAGAACACGTTGAGGGAGGAGCCGGGCATGGACCATTAGACCCGGAGTTGGCTATCGAGTTCACGCATGTGGACTATGCGGCTCGATACGACAACAGTTTTGACCATGTCGAGACATGACAACTGTTGCGCCAACTCTAGGTTTTTTTATTTCTTTTAGTGTAATTATTTTTATGTTTAATAATATTGAATTTTAGTTTTTAATATTCCTTTTTAATGTTTTTTATTTAATTAGATTTAAAAACAAGCGGTTAAAATAATAAAAAAATATAACACAAACTGTAAAAATAATAAAACAACACTAAAAAACAAACGGTTAAAACACAAAAAAAAAATGTATTTATTTAGGTCAAAAATAAAATAAAAACGGTACCAGCACGGTAAACAGAATCAGCAAAACGGTTTACGGAATCACTACCAACATGGTGACGACGGTGTTACCCGTGCTAATAATGAGTACCCGTGACCAATTCAGGTGACACTCCCTACTCCTTATGTTTTGAGACTAGGAAAGCAAATTATACACACTGACATATCTTCAATCAAGCTTAACCTTTTTTCACAAAATCTAAAAGCACTAACAACTCCCACTAATAACCCTATAATTCCCACTTTCCCACTAATAACCCTATCAATTTTATTAAATTATTTCTTTTTCTGACTTTAGATGTAACATAAAGAAAAACAGAAAAGGATTTAAACTAACAATATCACGATTTGTATATGTGAGAAATGATGAGTTGAAAAAGAGTTTTAACTTCGTCAAATTAGCTAACAAGTTACTTGAAACAATAAGTATTTGAAGTCGACTAGATTAAAGTTAACTCGATTTGAGCTCATATTAATGAGTAAAGTTTAGAGTCACATCTTAGTATAATAATCTTTTTTAGAGGAAAAAACTTTCTTTGATAATTAAAGAGTAAATTACAGTTTTTTCCACATTATGAAACTTGGGCCATATACTAATAATACCATCTAAAACTTTATTTATTTGTGTGTAGTTACGTAATTAATTTATCAAATCAAGTTAAAGACTCACTATAATTCATGTGATCATTGTCAGAGCGAAGCATAGTGGAGACCCGGGGTGCCCGGCCCTTGTCATTTTTTTGGCGCAGTGGAGGAATTTTGCGATTTTCATAAATAATTTTTTTATGAATTGAGTCTGGTTCCCACCAATTTGATCTTCCGGCCCCTACCGATCGAAAAAAATGAGTCCGGCCCCGCCAATTCAACCTCCAAGCTTCGCCGGTGTATTGGTACCAAAGAGATAAATTTTTCACAACTACCAATATGATACGTCACTAAATAGGTAAATCTATATGATTACCATAAATTCTAAAATTAGAAATAAAGCCTAATTTTAAATTCATTCGTAATCAATAATCTATCTATACATATAATAAACCAAAGCCATTTTAATGACATGACATTCAAAGATGCATTCTCTTCTTTGAGTGTGACATGTGTCATCCCATATGGCATTGAGATATTTTAGGAAAAAAGTATATTAAAAACAAAATTGGATTTTTAACCCTCATGTTTCATCCCATAATTTTTAAACGTTAATATCTTTAATATACGAGATTTTTTAAAGAAAAAAATTACACCAAATTAACGAGCGTTTTATTATCTTTCTAACGAGTACCATAGTGCCATATAAAAAACGAAGAAATTTTTTTGTGGGTTTTGTTCATACAGGAAAAAAAACACAAAGTGTTCAGTTAAATCATTAATCATGTATAGGCAAGTCACTAATTATGTTCAAATCAGTAAATATGATTTTTTTTCAACCAGAGCCGAATAGGTTAATAGAGTTATACGTTATTTTAAGTTAGGTATCAATATTAGTATGTTAGAGTTGTACATTTGTTTAGTCTTTAGGATATGTGTTAATATTAGAGTACTTACATTAAAGTTCTACATTTTTTTAGGTTAGGTGTTAGCATTGGAGTTGTACATTGTTAATTTGTTTTAGGTTAGATATTAATATTAGAGTTATACATCAGTCTATTTCATATATAAAATTAATGTATCAAATTAAATTTCTCAACCCGGACGCTCCCGTGGTATAATCTAGTAAATTATATCAAAACCAAAACATTCCAGATGTCCCAAAAACCTTATCAAACAAATTAAAAAGAGATATGCATTCAAAAGATAAACTCTTAAAATTCTATAAAAAATTCTTGTATGAGTACATTTTTTCCCTTACTCATACCCATACCAATACCAAAGATATTGAATACCGAAATCAATACAATTGAATACCAATACATGCCGAGTACCCAAAATCAATATGGGTACAAATACCTGTAAATGTTTGATATAGGTGGGTATCAAGAAAAAAAAACTAATCCTTA
Source organism: Ambrosia x helenae (assembly GCA_030844895.1). Taxonomy (NCBI): domain Eukaryota; kingdom Viridiplantae; phylum Streptophyta; class Magnoliopsida; order Asterales; family Asteraceae; genus Ambrosia; species Ambrosia x helenae. The sequence goes on along the minus strand of CM061227.1, from coordinate 4,207,928 downwards.
ACTGAGAGTGCGTATACTATGTACACATTTTAGAGTAGAGGGAATGGGGCGGGAAATTGGGAGGGAGGGGAGGCTTTGGGCGGGGAAAACTTGAAGTATAATAATAGGAGAAATATTACTTATTTTTAATTATAAAATTAGTTAACAATATTAATTCTATTGTTTTATTTGTTTGATTATAGAAGAACAAGATATTATTTATAGAATAAAGATCATAAATAAATAGTTTTCCCATACAAAACGTACAAAATGAATGAAAAAAAAACACGGTGGCACTTTTAAAAAATAACAACTTTAATTTTATCTAGAGTAATTATATAACTAGCATAATTATATAATTACAATAGACTAATTCCGATACACCTCAAACATTATATGTGACATCCGTCACCCTCATCTTTCGTCCGATTGACAATAATAGTCCTTCAAATATTTCCATTATAGTCTCTGTAAAGTTTGTCGTTTTCAAATTTAATTTTAGATCGAACTCAATATTTATCATTTTCAGTTATTATGAATCGTGTTTACGTTTTAAAGTATATACGTATATTGAAACAATATTTGACTTTTATAAAAAAAAAATATATAATTTATTCTTAAAGTTTTTATAAAGTTTAAACATATAGATAACTTAGTTAAACTTGATTTATAAAGAAAAAAAAAAACCATTACCAAACTAACAAGGTTAAACTAGAGGGACCAAATCTGCCAAAAGGTGAAAGTTTTAAAAAAAGCTGAATCTCCCTCCCCTGTTACCGTTTTTCCGGCGGTACTGTTCCGGCCACCGGAATTGTTTCCGGCCACATATTAAATCCAGCCTTTAACACCCTTTAATCCCTTTTATGATTGGATTAATGTTTCTCCACCGTTTGTAACCGGTTTCAATAATCATAATACTTATAAACTATGTTAAAGTCGAGTTATGAATCGGGTATTTGTAACCGTCGACATTAACGAGCAAACATTAATTTCCCGTATTATGTAGTATAATTGGACCTCCCACATCGTGTTCGAACATATACTCATCATAACCCACAAAGAATCCACACAAAATTGTTCCAGAATCGCGTCCAGAAGAAGCCTCAATGCCGTTTTTTTCGGACCTTGAAGCCTCGTTTACGAACCATTTTCAGTGTGTAAGTCTTATATTTTTGTGCCATTTTAATCTTTAATCACTCCTTCGTAAAACCCCCATGGTTCGCGTAATTATTAGTAGTGAATTGAAGGTTATTGAATTTAAGGCTAGGGTTAGGGTTCATGTGAGGATTTGAGGAAGAAGATGACTTTATTAATAAGTTAAATACATTTATGTTTGAGTAAAAATCAATGACTTGGTGGCTTGGTCTAGTGGTTGGGTGGGTAGCCTACACAGAAAAGGTCAGGGGTTCGAACCCCATGACCAGCACTATTTTCTTTTTACTTTAGATTGTTTTATTTTTGTTATTATTTTAATTATAATAGTCATTTATAATCCATATAAATCTATAATATTCATAATAAATTCATTTTTGCTCCAAAAATTATGAAAATTTAGGAGTAGCTTCTTGACACCTCATAGAAAATTGTCATAATTTTTATTTCTGGAAAATACTTATTTTCGTAATTTTTATTATTTAATTTGTTTTAATCATATTTAAATCATTAAAAAAATTCATTCTTAATGGTTTTTATCTCAAAATTTGTCATAAATTATTTCTAATCATTATGAACTAAAATAAAAATTATTGGATCAGAAAACACTTATTTTTATTAATTTTTTTTATTTTTAATCATTTAAACATGATTTAATTCTATTAAATCAGTTTTAAATATAAATAACTTTATAAAAATTATGAGAAAATTATTTTCATTTATTTACATCTTTAAGAATCCATTTTCTATAAAAATAACATTTTTGGATCATGTCTTGTATTTCTAATATTATTTATGTTTAATTAGTCATAATAAAACATTTATTTATTTATACAATTTAAACATCTATTTTATAAATATTTTTCTTATAAAATAGAAATACTCATATGGTTTAATGTCTTTATTATCTTTGGTTGGATCATTGTGTAACTCAAAATTATTTATTTAATTATTTATGATTATTGTGTTTATTTTAATTTAGTTAAAGTAACTAACTAAATTATTTTTGTCTTAATTATTCAAACATATTTTTCTCATCTAAATATTCAATCGGTAATAATTATATTATTTAAACCACATTTACAACCTTTCATATATTGTTTGTGATATACAACTTTTACATTAACGCGACTGATCATAAAAACTCTAATTCCCCAAATCGACTTAGCAAACCCTAATGCCTTAAACCCTAGTTACCTTAGACTTTTTAGACATTTCCTTATTAGTATGCTTACACATTATAGGTTGAATTCCTCGGAATTCCCATTACTTAGCTCACGACCGCTTAAGTGGATTTTGATCGCTTTCGCAAACTGTGAGTATATCTTTCCCTTTTTTCATGTTTTACACTTTTGGGGTGACTCATGTACGCTTATTACTTCACTCACTTAATCATGTTGTATCATATATTCATAATCGCAATTCTTGTATGTGTTTTACTTGTTGATTCGCTGATAGTGTGTACTTATGACCTGAATCATTAACCGTTCTGCGGCCTAGCATAGCAATAAATAGTACTTAATTATTGTTATGTGTGAACGATTATTCATCGCCTACTGTGAGCGAATACTATATATATGTGACTCTTGATTCATTAAACAAAGGTTTGATTTTGGGTAGCATTTGTACACAGCTTGAACACTAAATTGTAGACAGTATAACACGTGAATTGCGAAACACTTTTTCTACTATATGTATTCAAAACAGGGTATGCTCACCAATACAATTTTTTTGTATTGACCAAATTATTTTGTACATGTTTCAGGTTATTTTGAGATGCATTCTTTAAGCTTTCGGATTTATATTTAGATTTTGATTCATTGTAATTCAGATTAGTTAGCATTTAGAATCGTTGTATTTCATTTCATTGTAATAAATTATTTAATCAATGTATTCAAATTTACACTTTAGTCCATGAGCTATTGAACAATCGTCACTACGTGACACCTCGATGTTTCCGCCATCGGTTGGGGTGTTACATTATAGTTGAAGAGTAATAATTTTTATATGTAGGGTAATTACTTGAGAAAGTATAGGATACAAAGTATCCTTAACCTACAAAGTGTAAGAAGCCACCACATCTTGACACGTGTAAACCATAGTTAACTCTAACTAACCCAATCATAGTTGATTTAAAAGGGGGTAAAAGCCTAAAAGGTAATGTTCCTTCAAATCGTTCATTAACCACCACCACCACCACCACTACAAACCACCACCACCGCCTGACCCAACCGCCAGACCAAAGCCTCACCGCTCCCTCTCTCCTCTAACCTCAGACGTCTTCAAAACCTTTCACGTTGTTCGACTTCAACCCGACCTTAATCGTGGCTCAGATCTAGTCACTTTCCTCTATCTTCGGAGAAGACGACCACCAAGCCAACATCTCTGTATCTCTGGCTAATCACAAAACAAAGGAAAAAGAAGAAAAAAAACAACCAATCCATAAAAACCTTACCTCAACTGTGTGTGAATATAGTTGTTTGTTTGTTGGAGGAAAACAGAGAAAAATAGGGAAAAAAGTGAGGAAATGGTGAGTTTTAATTATACTAAATGCGTTTTACAAAACCAAGTGCGTTTTACAAAAAACAAGTGCGTTTTACAAAAACCACGTTTTACAAAAACCAAGCGCGTTTTACAAAAACCAAGTGCGTTTTATAAAAAACCAAGTGTGTTTTGTAAAAAACCAGTTTAAATAGTGTTTAAAAAACCAAATGCGTTTTATAAAAAAACCAAATGCGTTTTACAAAAACCAAGTGCGTTTTATAAAAAACCAAGTGTGTTTTGTAAAAACCAGTTTAAATAGTGTTTAAAAAACCAAATGCGTTTTATAAAAAACCAAGTGCGTTTTATGATTTTCTGTTTAAACAGTTTCTGATCTTCATCGTCTGAAACTTTTTTGAAAGCCATTTTTTTCTTTAATTCTTCTTCTATTATCAACATCGTTCTTTTCTGTGAATAATACATGCGTTGATAGTGATTTTTGAATATGATTCAACTAATTTTATCGATTGAATTATCATACTCTATTTTTTTCTATTTTTGCAAATACGTTTTGAGTTTTGTTTGTAATCGAATGTTTTTGATTGTTTAATCATTCTGAACGTTTAATCGAGTTGAAAACGATGAAAAATCAGGTTCAATCGTTGAAATTTTTTGCATCGATTATGTCTGTTGTTATGATTTCACAGAAATTTAAACGTGTTTTTTCCTAATTTACCCTTGGTTAGATTAACCCGAATATGATTAGGATTGTTAATTACCATCTCGCCACCGCCTAAATCTAATGGCTGAGAATGCTTCTTACACTTTGTACGTTAGAAAACTTTGTACGTTAGTCTCTCTCGTAATTACTTTGTATAACTAGAGTAATTAGTTTTATACCTATCGTAATTATGTAACTACATTAGTTTAATTACGTAACTACTCCAGAGTAATTATCACCATCCTTTATAATCAGATAATAATTACTCTATTTATTTAAATAAGTTGACAATATTTACCCTTATAGGCCAGCACGAATTTCTTCCTTTTTCTTTATTCGTACGTTTTGTAAGATTTACTTATTTGTATGTGATCTTTGACTCATCATTTAAAATAACGTGAAAAAGATCATCTGGTGTAAAAACTTATAAAACAACATCAAAGTGTTAACAGAGAACATAACTTTGATATAAACGTTTTTATAAATCATATGTATTTTTTCCTAGGAAGAAAAACTAATAAAAAAATTCGGTCACTTTTTATATCGGTTACTATAATGTCCCAATTTTTTAAACAATTATAGCCATCACACTATACACTTTAATTTAAATGTTCACAAACAGCTAGAAATGATATGATCAATGACGGATCTTGAATGAAAAATCTGATAGGACCGGACTTAACATATAAAATTATTCGAAAATTTTCGATAAAATCTACATTACGAAGCGAAAAAGTTGAGCGGGCCAAGGCCTCGACTGGCCCGCGTAGGAAGATCCGCCCATGGATATGACAATTGGACTGAAAATACAAGAAAACATGTCCGAGGTAGGGCTGTTTAAAACGCTCGACGCTGGTTCGGAATCGGCTCAGAAATTGCTCGCTTGATTTTCTGCTCGGTTGTAAATTAGCCGATCGGCTCGGTTCGGTGTTTAAACGAGCCAAGCATGAACAAGGTCCGCTCGGCTCGGTTCGGCTCGATATAATTTTTATTAATTCATTATATATATAATTATATATATATATATACACACACATTAATTACAATTATATTTATAGTTTTATACATGTCACTCTATTGGGTTTGGCTCAATATATGCATATATACAATTATATTTATAGTTATTGGCCCAGTTAACCCAAGATAACTTAAAACTAAGGTGGTGTTTGTTTTTTGGTCAGAAGTGCTTCTGACCACTTCTGTCTGCACCGCGCAGACGCGGCAGATGTTTAGGGCGCGCAGATTGTTTGTTTTTTGAAAGACATTTCATTAAAAAAGGTCTTTCTGGCCTCTTCTTGATACAGACATAAACCTATGTCTTCTAGCTTCTTCCTACCTCTTCTCCCATTTTTTTCTTTTCTCTCTTCTTAACAGCAGCAACATCAATTCATCATCATCATCATCATCATCATCATCATCATCATCATCATCATCATCATCATCAAGTTCTTCTTCACCTTTACTTCTTCTCTTCCCATCCTCTCTTCTTCTTTTCCTCCCCCTCCCTCCTCTCCCCTCCGCCGCCACCGCCCCGCCCTTCTCCTCTCCCCTCTGCCACCCGCCGCTCCGCCCCCTCCTCCCCACAGTCAACCGCCGCCGCCCTCCTCCTCCCGCCGCCCTCTTCCTCCATTCTCCGTTCATCCACCGTCCATGGATGCAACCGTCGGTAATCTCTGTTTCCATTCTCCGTTCATCCACCGTTCTCTCCACCACAACCCCGGGGTACAACAAAAATGGTTTTTAAGGTTCATAAATGTTTGTTGAAAACTAAAATCTAGGTCGGAAATGAAGTTTGATAAATGTTTGTTGAAAACTAAAATCTAGGTCGGAAAAGAAGTTTTCCTCAAAACATTCTAAACTCTACCGAGATTGTAGCAAGAGGATGGGTGAAGAGCTTGGACCCAAATGAGTAAGTTGATGGTACAGAGATTGGACCAGAATAGTGTCAGGTAAACAATCAGTACCAATAAAAATAGATGAAAAGTTGGTGAAACCATATGGTTTATTTTCCACAATTCAAGATTGTATTGGTGCATTCATTGCATGGTCTTGTCCTTTCATCTCGGTATGTATTTGTTAAACTTGTGACACGAATAATTTTAATAATCTGGAACTTAATGATTGATTATACATGGATGGTTAATTTGTAGGTAGCCCGTGAGGACTGAGGACGCATGATGACTCATGATTCTATGCTGCTTGTTTCTTTCATTGCTTTTAATTTATTTGTTAAATGTTACAAGACTTTATGTTGGATAATGCTATAACTTATTTATGTTTAGTGTTTTTGTTATGAATATGCTTATTTGGAATATAATAAAGTTTTTTTCTTTAATTAGTTGATGTTTATACACTATATCATAAAATTGTGTGTGTGTTTTAAAAAAAAACGTTGTATCATATGACTTGTTAGGACTTTGAAATTTTGTCCTATTAAACTTGTTAGAGCATTGTAAAAGTGTCTGAATACGCTTTTCTTATGACGCTATATTGTTTGTTCATTGACATATTATGCGACCATAAAATTGGTTTCATAATCTTATTTGGATATTAGGACCCGTTTTTTGGTACTAAAGCTCCTATAATGTTACATCATAAGAGTCCTATAAATTAATTTTTTAGGACTCTTGTATGTATATTAAAAGATTAAAAGTAGTAAGCACATGTTAAAACATTGTAAAAGTGTCCTAATATGTTTTATTAGGAGTTATTTTGGGACATATTATGCGACCATAAAACTGGTTTCATAATCTTATTTGAGATATTAGGACGCTTTTTAAGTTTCGTGACTTATTACGACCCCCTTACATGAAACGCTTTTACCGTTGGTCCTATTAAATAAAAGGTCCTATAAAATAACATTTTAGGACGCTTTTGTGCGTACTAAAAACCCAATTTTGTTGTAGTGCCCATCATCTAAACCACCATTAGACCACTACTCCCAGCTTCACTCACCTCTCAACCTCAAACTATTAATATTCCCACCACTGTTTCAACCAATAATAATAATAATAATAATAATCTTAGAGTTGATTTGCAACTCTCCGATCGTCTGGTTCCTCCGGTTGCGTACCATATTATTGAAATGCTATTAATATTAACATATTATTAATAATATTATTTACATGTGAAATAGTTGATTGTATATATGTGTTGTTGTTAGGGATTGGTGGATCTGGATATGGTCTTGGCTCTGGTCCGAGTCATATTCGGTTCAGGTGGGTTGTGGTTGGTTATGGTTATGGTTAGGTTAGGTTGCAGACGTTAACAAACAAACAGTCTTCTTCTTGCAGACTGCAGACCTTTGGTCCACCTCTTCTCCTGCAAATGTCTGCAGATGTGGTCCGCAGACTGCAGACATTTTACCTCTTCAAAAACAAACACCACCTAAGTGTAATAGTAAACCCCTAAGTCGTGAAATACAAGCTTGACTTCATATTCCCCTTAGTTGTCCACCATTAATCATCTCCCGCTATCAACCTATGCCACAACACGACAATTGTTATCTGTAGTATGCTCATCACCTCATTGGCCTCAACTAGAGCCTCATTCTCGAACGGCCAACCCTCAGTCATCACTAGGTAGCGAGAATATTAAAAGAAACATCCCAAACTTATGGCTGTCCGAACACATTCGCCGCTCATCGCTTGCTCGATACTCGCTCGAAAAAAACGTGCGCTCAAACAATGTTCGCTCGGTTTCCAGATTTTTTTTTAATTATTTTTTTTTTTTAATTTTCATAATTCATTCCAGGACAAAGAAAATTACATTAAGATAGCGGGCAGGCGGGCAACAAGCTGTGCCGCCACCCCTTTCTGGATAGCAAATCCTAATCTACAAATTGTAAATGAGCTGATTGACTCGTTCGGTTTGTAAATGAGACAAGCACGAACAAATGTCCGCTCGGTTCGGCTCGACTCGTAAACAGCCCTAGTCCAAAGTATCACAATAGTCCATACTCCATAGTGTTTATGTACACCCCAACTGTAGCCATGCAGTTTAATTAAAACATTCCTATAATGTAAAAGAAAAGTGGTTTCCAACTTTCCATAACAAACGAAAAAGACGTTTACCCACCGTGGGCGCTGAGAAGAAATCCACAAACTCTTCTTTTTAGGAAAAAATAAAGTAAAAAACATAAAGACAAAAGACAAAATTTGTGGATCAAAATTCTAGCTTTTCAATCACCATAAAATGCTAAAAATTAAATCACCACACTAACGAGGTGGTACTCGCTTAAAAGGTAGTTTTGCTACAAGAAATATCGGCGAACTATCGGCGTAATAAAGGCGAGAAGGTAATATGGTTTAAAATAATGGCGAATCAAGGAGACTTAATGGAATAGGCGGCGAAGACTTGACCAGTCGAATCCTTTAGTGTTTTTGTACTAGTCTTTCTAGGTGGTGTTTCTTGTTATGATACTTTGTACATGGGCGTTTTTGCTAGCTCCCCGCTAGCCTTGGTGATTAATAAAATTTTTGTTGGTCGTTCAAAAAAAAAAAAAAAACTAGATTCGACCGTTGTTATGAGCATATTTGTAACTCATGATGACTTGGTCAAGATGTACGTTGTTATATGAGCATGCATGCGATAGGACACCTTTATAGACAATGAGCTCAAATCTAGCTAAAAATCTAAAAGCTGGAATCTTATTATTATTATTTCACTAGCTCATGGTAAAAAGGGAAGTTGTCTTATCAAAAAGAGGAACAACAGTTGTAGCTTCACTATGGTTAATACAACGGTTCCAAAAATGTATATTTGTTCCTTACCATGCAAGAATTACAAGGATTACAATCACAAGTTTTGGATAGCAATATGAAGGGTAATAAGGAAATTTGGTTGTTGAATCTTTGTTGGTGTAAATTTGTGATACGACTAGGGCTGTTCAAATCGCTCGCCGCTCGTGGATCGCTCGTCGCTCGTTCGGAAAATGCCCGAAAAATGCTCGCTCGATCTTCCACTCGGTTGTATATGAGCCGATCGGCTCGGTTCGGTTTGTAAATGAGCCAAGCACGAGCAAAGGTACGCTCGGCTCGAATAAAATTTTATTTATTATAATAAATATAAACACAATTTACAGATAAATTTATAGCTTTGTATATAACATTCTATTAGATTTGATTCAATATATGCAAACAAAATATAACTAGCCCACTTAACCCAATAAAAAATTTAATACTGGATTTAATAGTAAAATCATAAGTCATGAGGTGACAGCCTTGACTTATTTATGTTATTAGCCGTCCATCGCTAATTGTCGCTTGATATCACACCTGCGTCGCAATGCAACAACTATTCCACAATGTATGCTCATCACATCACCAGCCTCAATCTATGCCTCATTCTTGGACACTGGGATCTCAATATTAGTGTTATCATCGGACATTTTGACCTTAGTTTTCACCCGACAACGAAAACATCGAAGGAAACATCCCAATTTTATGATCGTCCATATTACTCTCTGCTCGGCGCTCGCTTGAAAAATTTGCGCTCGAAGAATGCTCGTTCGGTTTTTAGCTCGATTGTAAATGAGCCGCTCTGCTCGGTTCGGTTTGTAAATGAGCCAAGCACGAGCAAAGCTCCGTTCGGCTCGGCTCGTGAACAGCCCTAGATACGACAAGAAATACCGACACAAATATAAAATGATATTACTTAGGTCTTCGGTTACAAATTAAAATGTATTACCGTGTTTTATATAGTTTAAATGAGTTGGGCGAATTTCAGATTGTCAATAACATGATATCAAAAACATATAAACCTTTATTACTCAAAAACTGAACAGATTATAATGACTCTTAAAATACAGGGAAAACCCTAACAACCTAAACACTGACTCACAATCAAGAAGCTGTTATACACAAGAACAGCCTAAACACAACAAGAGTTACAAACTGAGAACAAGAAGATCAGAACAACCTGATCTATCTCGAAACCCTAATTGACAAAGAGAAAGTGAAGGTAAAAAGATTGAGACGAAAACAAGAATGAATCAAAAGTGATACAGTGTGGAAAGCCTCTAATAGCTGAGACATTTGTGTTTCTTCAATAATCCAACGGACAACATAGATCCAATCTGACGGCTGAAATAAGATGTGTTTGTTGACACGGATTGCCAACTAAGCACTCTCGCCAAACAGTGAATTTGTACGAATGGGCCAATATAATAAATGGGAGTGGGCCATGGGCCAACACAAGCTACAATCAGCTACAAATCACGAACTGGCCATACAAATCAACTGAATAACATCAATAGCAATCCCAAGCCCAATCCTGCATAACACTTATGCAAAATATAAAAACAACCATATTTATAAAATTAATAATTAAATAACAACTTATAAAATATGAGACAATATCAAAGTTATAAAATTGTAAAAGAGAATATATAAAAGACTTATTCTTTTAACACAGATCAAACCCTCAGATACGTTGTATGTTACAAGTTTGCGGGTTAGCTTCTTAACCAGATTATTTGAGAATTTTTATAAAATATATATTTTTTAAAAATATTTGAGAAATTAATGAGAGATATATGAAATAGATGTACAATCACACTTCTATATATATGTTTTGACCAAGATCAATTTTAAAGATAAAATGTAGATTCAAATTATGTTGTCGATTAATCTTTGGTGGCAATATTATTGTTGATAATATACAAATCTCATTCTCAAGCAAAACAAAGAAAAAAACTAAGAAGTTGAATGATCAGCTTATCTTAAAAATATTGGTACAAAGACGATCATGAAATTGAGAAGCTAGTGGTAATATTTTTCCTCATATATAAAGTGAAAAAGTCTGATAAACAATATACTCTCTTGAAGAGACGTTTGGATGTCAATAATGTCGTATAAACATAGTGCATAAAGTGAGAAGGTTTGGTAAACGATCTACTCACATTTGGATATCAGTATGTAGCCCGTTTACCCGCCACCCACTTGTAAAACTTGTTGGTTTTAATAGAAGGTCTAAATGGCGAAAAAAAAGAGTAATGTCTATTGTTTATACATAGAACTTCTTAATTTCGAACCACTAGTGAGATACAATATAAAGGACGTAGGTTTGAGGTAAAATATACTAGAACCATGCAATGTGGGGCTAGCTCACTTGGTAGAAACACGTATTATAGGTGTAAAGGTGTAGTGTAACATTATTTTCATAGTATGCTTTTACATGTCATATTTCCCTAACTTTTGCTTGTTTACCATATCAAAAATCGGTTGAGGCGCGATAAAATTTGCTATTAAGATATTATAAACTCTTAATAAACTTAATCACCTATTTTGACAAAAAAAAAATTTACCAAACACTTTCATCATCAAACAAAAGATTCCAATGTATTGGAGGGCATTTTACTATTTTAGGTGTATTACAACTGGACTGCTATTTAACGACAAGATCAACAGCAATGCTTGTTAAAAATCCAAGAATGATGTTAATAACACTCATGAGGAACCAAAATGTCAAAGTAAACAAACTTTTGATGCAAAGAAAGTGTCTATTGCGGTCAACAAGAATTTTTAAGGGTTCACTGTAGGTTTAGCCTAGTTTAGCATGATATTCAAGTTGTAATAATAAATTTAAAATTTTGGGTAAAAGTGATTTTTGTTTATTAAATTTGACTGGACTGGACGTGGGTAAAAGTGATTTTTGTTTATTAAATTTGACTGGACTGGACGTGGTTAATATTTGTATTAAGGCTACATGGTGTGTGGAGCCCCCCCCCCCCCCCCCCCCCCTTTTTTTTTTTTTTTTTTTTTTTTGAGGAATCGACTTTCAGTCAACACCAAACGGACTAATATTCCAAGGCGGAATACAAGCCCGAAAACAAACATACAACTTAAATTATATCAAAATTACACCACTTATCCCAATTCACCGATCCCCATTTCGCCCTATTGTTAAACCATAAAAACCCCCAAATCCTTTACGTCCGAAATTATTTCCGTCACTTTTGGAATCTTGTTCGAAAAAATCTTCTCGTTCCTCGCTTTTCACATTCTCCACGTGGTGATAATGATGATGCCTTGTATAATCTTCTTCTTAGCTTCCGGCAAGCCATGATGATCGTGGATCCCCTAGCGGCTCCATTACACCACCTCAGCGGCACGTCATAAAGTGCAAAAATAAAGCTCCTCTAATTTTTTTTTTTTTTTTGATCGGCGAACAACTGTGTGGCAACCACCCTTGCGGGGCGCCGTGCCCAAGAATTGACTACTCGACCTCCAGCAGCCCCCGCCTTCTCCCGATGCGCGGAAACCCGAGCCCCACCCGCCCGAAGGCACGACAGTGTTATAGAACTCGGTAAAACCTCGCCGCCCGTCAGATTCGAACCGGCGCCACCCGTATTCGATCTTCACCCGGATACCAAACCATAAATGTTAGAAGTGGGAATTGAACCCATGATTACCTAAGTGAACATAAAATAGAAGAGTGCCCCTTTAATTAAAAAAAGAGAATGAAAAAAAAATTGATTGGTTGGATGGATGGAAAGGGACCCACCAGACCATCTCATTCACGCCCGTTTGGTGAAACTGTTATTTGGTTGGGTTAGAGATGTTTATCGGGTCGGATTTCGGGTTATTAGAATTTAAAAGTTTTAAGCTTAATTCAAACATCCAAATTCGGTTCAAATTCAGGTTAATTTTATTTAAAAGAAATATGATAAAACGTTCCAAAAAAAAGTAATAACATTCATATTAGTAACATTGTTTAAACCAAACTATCTATGATTTTGTTATGTTATGGCAATACTAATGAAATTCTTCCTATACATTTTCTGATATGATCTTCTTCCAGAACCAATGCCTCTGCCACATCAGCGTCATTTCTTCGATAGGCACTCCTTTAGTTTCCGGTAGGAAAACATACACAAATATTGTCATTACAGTAATCCATCCAGCGAAAAACAAGAACAGTCCGAATTTCAAACCACAAAGAAGGGACAGGAAAGATTGTGCAATGATGAAAGTGAAAAAGAGGTTGACTGCAACTGTAATGCTTTGACCTGCTGAACGTGTTTCTAACGGGAATATCTCACTTGGCACTGTCCAACCAAGCGGGCCCCATGACCACCCAAACGCCGCCACGAAAAGACATATGACTATTACTACCACGATTGAATAAGTCTCGGATAGTTCTTGATATTTGCCGAACTTAAGCCCCAATATTGTGCCCACTATGACCTGGTTTAAAACACAAGACAGTAGTAGCATTAGAAAACACTATGGATAACTTTCAACTGATTTGACCCCTTTCAAAGTTAGCTAACTTGTTAGAACTTACCAGTTTGACCCGTTAGAGATAAAACATAACAGAATCAACCCAATAATAACTAAACGGTTTCAGATTTTTTTTTCTACTTACCTGACAAATGATCATTTGAATGCCTCCACCAATCAACAAAACTCTTCGGCCCAGTTTATCAACAGTCGCGATAGAAACCAAAGTAGAAAGAGCAAGAACTGCGCCTGTCAAAGCAGACGAGTAAAGTGGCGCGTTCCCCTTAAAACCCATACTTTGAAACAACACTGGCGCATAAAATAAGATCGAATTAATCCCAGTGAGAATTTGAAACATTGGCATGAAAATGGCCATCACCAACTGCGGTCTATTCCTCCTTTTCAAAATATTCCTAAAAGGATGCTTGACGGAGTTAGCCAACTCGCTTGCATCAATCATGTCTTCAAACTCAGCATCAACGTTTTGGGTCCCTCGAATTCGTTCTAGAACTTTTCGTCCTGCTTCCTTTGATCCTCGCTCGATTAAGCTGTTTGGAGTTTCGGGGAGCAGTATGCCGCCAATGGTCATTAGAAGTGCTGGTGCAGCGGCTAGTCCTAAAGACAACCGCCATCCCCATTGGTCAAGCTTACTTGTTCCATAGTTAACCATGTTTGCTGAGAAGATTCCAAGAGTGGTTGCTAGTTGGAACATCATGTTTAAGCCTCCTCTGAGATGGGTCGGTGCCATTTCGGATAAATACAGTGGTATTGCCTATAAACAATAGCAAGATTTTGTTTATAAGCTTATATGGTGACATAATAATTTCTATCATCAAAAGTATTAAACTAAATACAATGACAATGTAATGGGTCAAAAGTATTACATGTTACCAACATCTCCTAATTGCAAAGGCAATATTATTGTGTTCATATGTAACATTTCAAAACTTGTATAACATGTTTGGATAAGTTATTTGGCCCAAACAAACGCGATAGATATGAAGCCCAAAACGACATGAAAATAATAAGTTGACAGGAAGCAAATTACCTGGTTACCAAAACCAATGCCAACGCCAAGCATAATTCGGCCGAAAAGAAGCATTGCAAAGTTAACTGCAGCAGCATTAAGTGCTGCACCAACAAGAAAGCTGAGTCCACCACAGATTATGCTGATCCGACGGCCATAGTTTTGTGTGACAGGAGATGCAAACAGTGTTGCAACCAAACCAGCCAGGTATAAAGATGATGTAAATGCTGCTAGCCCTTGATCATTAAACTTGCAATAGTTGTTTTCATGTGAATGCATCTTCTTTTTGTAAACAGATGGAAAGAATTTTTTTAAGAATGCATCCATTGAAGTTACCCCTCCTGGTAAAACAATTCACCATTGGTAAATATTAGTGTCTAGAGCAGGGGCGGATCTAGCTTGAAGCTAGGTGCTGCGTTCGTTACTACTCAACTTCACGCGCGTAGTGGAAAATTAGTGGAAAAATGGCTTTTTTTAACGATATTTGGAAAACGTTACTACTAAAATGAAAAAAAATGAAAAACGTTACTACTGAAATTAATTTCTAGATCCGCCACTGGTCTAGAGGTTGTAATTTGAGTGGGTCGGGTAACGGGTCCAATGGTTTGGGTCATAAGTCATAACTATGGATGTAAACGCGCAGTGGTTGGGCTCGAAGTTAAAAGGGTCATCCAAGCTCAACTCGTTTATCTTAACGAGATGAAATGTTGACCTTGAGCTCAGCACTTCAAAAGCTCAAGTAAATTCGTTTATATTTAAATATTTAAAAAAAAAACGCATAATGCAGAATATATAAACAAAATTTATATATAATAGAATTAAAAGTTGGGTTATAAGTTTTAGTTATAATTTATACATTAGAATTTGGGACTTTAATTCAAATGAGCCAAACGAGCGAACTTAACCTGGTTCAGGTTCACTCGTCTGGCAAGTGTTTTTTCGAGCAAGCTTCTAGTGTGTGTCAAGTTAGCGAGCTTTTTTAACAACCCTAGTCATATCAAATGATTTTTTTTTTGATAGGCCTTATTGGTCAAGATTGACCCGAACCACTTAAGGTACAAATTTATACTTTTTAATATTAGATTAATGGAATATATTAATACAAAGATCAAGTCAATTTTTTTTTTTAATATAAAGGTAAATGAATTGAAAGTGTCACCTAAATTAGTGGTATATAAAGGAGACTGCACCACTAAGCAAGTCTAAGTTGTACATAAATTTGACCAATTAACTTGACAATGAGTTAACTTCTTATTCAATGTGTCAAATAATTAAAGTTAATTTTTACTTAATAATCAAGCAGATGGAAATAGTCTGTTAGTAATAATAAAAGATAGTTAAGGGACTTAGAATCTAAACTGTAATAATGGAGGGGTCAATTGTGACACGTTGTAATAGTGTTTGTGAGTTAGTTAGACCGTTGTGTATAACTAACTAGTTCGTTAATGAGAAGAACAACTATGGTTTAACCGATTCTCTCTTTCATTTCATAGCTAACATAGTCTAAGATGTATATAAATGTACTAAAACCGTATAGATATAGAGAAAAAATAGGTAACTTTGTAATCATATTGAATACGCTAGTTATTTGAAACCATAAAAAATATATAAAAAAAAAATGTGTCAATGACTGAATTCGAATTTGAAAATTAATAAATCTAAAAAAATAAAAAAGATATATAGTTACCTGAAATTCCAATATCATAACCAAAGATTGATCCTCCAACAGCAGCAACAATGCAGGCAATAATCACATAAGCTGTAACTCTACCTTGATATTGTTCTGCTCTATCTTTTGCTACACTTGTTGGTGCAAATGACCCACCTGCCATCTCCACACACTTTCACACACACACACACACAAAGAGGTGTTGTAATGACTAATGAGAGACTCAAGTTTTTATATACAATAAATAAATTAGTGCTAGTTGTGACTGATATCATCTTTTATGGTTGTTTATATCCTTATTTTTGTTTGTTTTTTGTATATTTTGAATAAAAAGTCAGCTGCTGCCTTTAATCCCACGAAACAATATCCAACACTTGTTTTAAAATATGTGTAGTTGAGAGTATTATATGAATTTTATTGTAAACTGACATTTTAATATTCTTGAGATATGCTAACTTGGTTAAAATCTAAATATCTATCCAAATTTGTCAAGTTCCCTTTCAAAAGATTTTTGAAATGACTTTAGCCTTAAATGTGTATTTTTATACTTAAAAGAAAATTAAACAAACAAACTTAGTAAAAAAAGGCTCGGTCTATTGAGACACCAATACACTTCATATTGACCAATATGAAACGTATAGCCGTATAGGTGGTCACTACAAGTTAACTCCATCTACAGTTTTGTTTTTTAAAGCCTTTCGAAATTCTTCATATTAACCAATATGAAGTGAATTGGGGGTGTCAAAATAAGAATTTGGAGTGTCATAATATTAATATTAATATCATGATTCTAAAAAAACCAATGAGTCAATAAGTTGTTTGTATTTGTTAAAAGTGTTTTTTTTTGTTTTTAACCAACCAGGCAACCATACAACATTTGACCTCTATAATTTTATTTTTTTCTTTTATCTTTCCCACCTCTTATCTTTCCATTGATCACATATACTTTACCGTTATTAGGGCTGTTCACGAGCCGAGCCGATCTGATCGGAGCTTTGCTCGTGCTTGGCTCGTTTACAAACCAAACCGAACCGAGCGGAGCGGCTCATTTACAATCGAGCCAAAAACCGAACGAGCATTCTTCGAGCGCAAATTTTCCGAGCGAGCGCCGAGCGAAAATCGAGCAGAGAGTAATTTGGAAAATTGGGACGTTTCCTTCGATGTTTTCAATTTCAGGTGACAACTAAGGTCGAATTGTCCGATGATAACACTAATATTGAGATCCCAGTGTCCGAGGATGAGGCTTAGATTGAGGTTGATGAAGCAATAAGCATATGTCAGAGAGCAGTTATTGTATTGTGATATAGGGTGATATCAAGCGACAATTAGCGACGACTATTAACATAAAGAAGTCAAGACTGTCACCTCATGAGTTATGGTTTTACTATTAAATCTAGTGTTAAATTTTTTATTGAGTTAAGTGGGCTAGTTATACTTTTTTTGCATATACTGAGTCAAATCCAATAGAATGTTATATATAAAACCATAAATTTATCTTTAAATTGTGTGTATATTTATAAAAAAAATATAATATATAAATAAAATTTTTTATTCGAGCCGAACCGAGCCGAGCGTACCTTTGCTCGTGCTTGGCTCATTTACAAACTGAACCGAGTCAATCGGCTCATTTACAACCGAGCGGAAGATCGAGCGAGCATTTTCCGAACGAGCGATGAGTGAGCCACGAGCGGCGAGCGATTTGAACAGCCCTAACCGTCATGGTGTCACTTACAACTCGTCAAGGCTAGTTACAAAACAACATAAGACGTTATACACATAGGTGCAATGGTGTAGAAACATTACTATGAAAAAGTGAATTAAAAGATATTACAACGTTGAACCAAACTTTAAAAGTAGGATGCACCATTGTGATTAGTTGAGGCACAACTATACAACGACCATCTATCCTAACATAATGTTGTGTCCAACTTCTAAGATTTGTTTCACTGAAATAACAGTGTTGACGCGCGACTATATAATGATCATCTAGCCCATTACAACATTAAAATTCTAGACGTTTTATGCAACTTACATACTTATAGATTGCATATAACTTAGCTCGGCAAACACACGCTACACATATCTAACACAAAGGTATGTGTATCCTTTCAAATAAGAATTGTTATTGCTTGATATCTTTCTCTAACACATATCACATATGTTGGCGAACTTGAAAATTTTGGAATTTGGGGTTATCGGATTCCATGTATAGAAATCACGTTACTCCTTTTGGGAAATCCTACCATTCATTTAATATACAAAGTAAAATACCACAATACTCTACTCTAGGATACGATATAAACAATACAACATGACACAATACCAAATAACATTCGTTACGATCCAGTAAAGTACATTACGATACAATACAATAAAATAGTATACAATACAATTACCATGGAATGGAATGTAACTATAGTAGATACGATGCAATACAATACCACACAATACACAATAACATCTAATACAGTACAATAAAGTCCAATAAAGTAAAATATAGTCCAATATGATAGAAACCATGAAATTCAATGTAATGTAACCAAAGTAGATTATAAATACAATACAATGCCACATATTACAAAATAACATCCAACACAATTCAATATGATATAATATAATACTATAAGTTATAGTAAGGTACCATTCTCATCTTCAAAATATTATAATAAAGTAATACCATTATAGATTTCTAATAATAATGTGATGTTATATCATATTATATATATATATATATATATATATATATATATATATATAGGGGAAAGTTAATTTGAGAACACCTATATTTTGTGCGAACCGTGAGAACGGCATCTAAAACCATTCAAATTCAAAATTTCTTTTTACATTTTATATATATATATATAGGGGAGGGTTATCTTGAGAACGCTAAATATTGTGAGAACCGTGAGAACAAGTAAAAAAATCAATCAAGATCAATTTTTTTTAATACAAACCTCATTATAATCAAAATACAACATTAATAAATGAATTTTCTTTCCAAATAATTCATCTTTTCTTGCAAAAACACTTTCAAATTAACTTTTTACACATGTGTAAATGAAACAGCTTACACATGTATAAACAGTAAATTTACACATGTGTAAAAACAATTTATTTCCGTATACGTTTGAATTTTTACGCGTAAATTGTGTTTTTGAGATTGTATTTTAGTAATAAAGACAAGTGTAAAAAGAAATTTTGAATTTGAATGGTTTTAGATGTCGTTCTCACGGTTCGCACGAAATATAAGTGTTCTCAAATTAACTTTCCCCTATATATATATTTATATATATATATATATATATATATAATTAGCTTAGAACAACGTGTAGTACATTAGTTGAATAAATGTTATTTTATACATTAAGTAATAAAAAATTATATCTTTAAAAAAAAAACTCTCGTATTGCACGTGCTGATTTGGCTAAATTCGGTTAATCTAGTTAAATTTGGTTAATACGGTTTTTAACCAAAAACCAAACCGTATTCATATTCGGTTCAGTTATACAATTTTTTAATATGTTATTATAATTATTGTACCTGTAATTGTTGTAATAAACACAATTTATATTTGAAATGTATAAACTTGTATGATTGACATGAGACCAAAGAAAAAAAGATGTTACTCTTTGAAATGACATCTTAGGTTAAATTGTTTTTTTTTTTATTATATTCACTGTGCATTTGCAAATGTGTATTAAAAAACTACTTTACCAATTGGTGGGATAGGGGCCTCGTGGACAACTTTGAAGAAATGTAAACCATGATGTATTAGTTGGCGGAACATGTGTTGAGCCCTACTATGCATGATCACATGGTCACTAGGGTCAAAAATAGAATTGTATATGACATATGTAAATGTTAATCGAAAATGTATTCTATATATCTTTTCTAAAAAAAAAAACTAAATATTCCCATAAGACTGGTCGTGGGGATCCGTGGGTGAGTTAGCACGCATGTGGGAGGGGCAAGGGCTGAAGTCTGGTTGTAAAAATCGCGCATAGCATCCGACCAATTACCAATTAATCGTTAGTCGGAGGTTTACTAAGTAATTACCGATTAATCGCTAGTCAGTGGTTGTCTAGCAATTCCAGCCATATTCCGGCCAAAATCTGTAAATTTCGGTCAGATCATGACGAAAACCTATAAATTCTAACGATTAATCTTATATACTTAAAGATATGAGTCGATGAAGGGGTTAAAATATGAATACTTAAAAAAAAACTACATATAAAATGTGTATATATGTATAAAACTGAAAATTGCATACAAAATCCCAATCCGATTAACCTTGGTTAATCTCTAGTTGGTACCTCACTCGCCGACTAGCGTCTATCGATTCTTACAATATTGGCTAAAGGAGGTCATCCGTGGGGACAGACAGGTTGGGTGAAGGGTTGGGACCAGGGTTACGTTAAGACTGAAGTAAGGTTATTCGGTTGACGACTTGTTTAATGTGCATTAATGACTTATTATATTTAATTTAAATTGATTTATCCGAAGGCAAAATGACCAAAATTTCTTTGTTTCCTTACAATATTGATCCATCCTTCGAAAGACCGCAAATGATCATCCATTAAGTAAAGCCATTTGAATTAAGGTATTGCTTCCATTGAGGTCAAAAGATTCGAACCCTGTCAAAGGCGGATTGATGTAACAAATTTTCTGTTAAAAAATAAGTAAACTTACGATCAGTTTGTATCCATCTTTTACTCATTTTATTGATTTTTGTTTTATAACTTTGTCAAAAGAAGCATGTTGTTCAGGCCAGAGGCAAAATACCAAAATTTCATTGTTTCGTTAGAGTTTTGATCAATCCTTCAAAAGACCATAAATACACCTTACTAAATTCATATGACTTTTTTTTTTATATAATTTTGTCAAATAAGCAAGTTGTTCACGGCAGATGGAAAATGACCAAAATTTCGTTGTTTCGTTGCAATATTGATCCATCCTTCAAAAGACCATAAATGTCCATCCATTAAGTATCATTACAATCAGTAATGAACATATTAATTCTATATATTGACTTTAAACTCGTCAAAAGAAGTAAGTTGATCATAGAGGTAGACAGAAGCAAAATGACAATAAAGCCCTCGTATATGGGCTGTATCTAACGAACATTATCTAACTTTTAGAGTGAAAACTCGAAAACTCTTCCTTTCCAATTTTTTTTATTTTTTTTTTTTTGAAAAAATTAGAGCATGTAATATACATAATTTTAAGCATTTTGAGCCAAAAAAATCAAAAAAACGTCAAACATTTTAAAAAAAATAAATAAATAAAATTTCGACTAACACATGTTAAGCGAAACTAACACGTGTTAACCATTTGTTACCCAAAGACGGTTTTTTTTTTTTAAAAAAAAAACGGTTCGGCGCGTTTTTGATTTTTTTGGCCCAAAATGCTTAAAAAAAACGGTTCGGCCCAAGAAGTTAAAGTTTCCAAGGTTTTCACTATAACAAGGGTTTCCAATATTATGACCCATATATCAGAGAAACTTATACTAACAACAAAACAAGAAAGAAATTACAACTAATTATCCATCATAACATCATCTTCTGCTTTCATATGTAACAAAGTTCTTGCTATAGAACTACAATACCAGAAACAAAAGAAAATAAAAACTAAAAAAAACTCGGCTTAATTATAATCGTTGTCATGCATCCGAATTCTGACCAAATGCTTAAGAAAAACAACCGAACGTAGCAAGTACAAGACGTATAAAACTGTGTGTAAACGACCTAGCGAAGAAACCATCCGAACATAGCCATCTTCTCTCAATCAAGCTTAACCGATGAGAACAAGTAATGCACGAACCAGAAAGAAGAAAGGAAGCCAACGGTGCCTGTGGCTAGCATGATGGCTAGAACCATCAAGAACGAGTAACCCAAGTAAAGTGTAGCCGAGACGGGCCCACTGAGGCTCTTGAGGTCGAAGATGAGATAGTTTATCGAGTACAAGAAAATGTACAATGCAACCGAACCCGACGCAAAGAAAGATTTCCACCACCATTTCCAATCCTCAACACAAAGATGCATGTAGGTCAGAACGAGCGACACTTCAGCACAAACGACTACTAAAAGGATTAAAACGACGAATAAGAACCCGAAAACATAGTATACCCGACCCATCCAGATGCTAGACATGATGAAGAAAAGCTCGATGAACAAGGTGCCGAATGGAAGAGTTCCCGCCCCTAGAACTAAAAGCCAAGACGGATACTTTTGAGGCGGGATTTCACGAGGGATTTGATTGGTTCTAACCGGGTATTCAATATGAGGCGCCTTTGCACCAAAGTAACCACCAACGAAAGTTAAAGGAACCGAAATGCAAAACCACAGTAAAATGAGAATAACGAACAAAGAAAACGGGATAGCACCAGTGCTGTGAGATCCCCACAAGAGAAAATTCAAAGTGAAAAGGATTAAAAACGCGATACCAGGGAAAAAACACGCGACTTTCCAAGAAACCGAGACCCATCCCCTGTGATCCCCACAAAAAATCGTTCGCCACAAACGCACAGCAACATAACCTGCTAAAATTCCAAGAACCATGTAAAAGATTAGCATACCGGTCACCAACGTTCCACGGGAAGCCGGAGACATGAACCCGAGGGCCGCAAACATAATAGTCACAACCGCCATTCCAAGTATCTGAACACCATTCCCCACCATGATACATAAAAGTCCCGGGTTACTAGGAGCCCGAAAAACATCAGCTACAACAAGCTTCCAACCCGATAACTCTTCATTCATCTGCGCTTGTGCCTCCTTGTCCAACTCCTCATAATGAGTCAAATCCCGTCTAACCGTTCTTAAAAAGATCACAAGCACAATACCCGCCAAGAAAGTGATAACCATAAGCGAATTAAGAATCGAAAACCAATGCACTTTCGCTCCCTCCATCTTCAAATAAGCATCCCATCTCGACGGCCATTTAATATCACTCTCAACAAACGTAACCTCATAAGTAAAAGCAACCGGCTCGTTTTCCTTAATAGCCATATTAACCGTATTATCCTCACAAGTGAGTTTCGACGGATACTTCCCATACGTTTTCAAATTCTTTACCGCCTCAAGATCATGTCTAACACTGCAAGGCGTTACCTCAAATCCTACAACCATATACCCGGGAACATCAGATCCCGCTTTCCCAACAGTCGGGATCATATCTGCTCCATCCCCAGTCCCCATCACACTCGCCACATTCGTCTCCTCATACTTATGAACCAAAACCGTAAACTTCAAATGATTAAACAAATAATAACCATTATCCACCTTAATCCCGATCGGATACCCCGTCCACCTAACATAATAACCATCCCTCTTCGTATACCTAATCGCCGGCAAATTATCAAGAATCACATTCACCTGATACATCTCATCGATCCGGTTCACTAACATCTTATACTCCTCACCCGACAACGGCTTAGTTTCACACAAAAACACCTCAGTCTCATTCTTGTACATGTTGAACTTATACGGTGAGTTTTCGATCCGATCGCCCATCAAAAGCTCACCAAGATTCTCTCTGCTGTCCTTTATACCCTCTGGGGGATGACAGAAGGGTAAACTATAGTAACTGTAAGGGATTTCTGTTTCTATTGAAGTCAAAGAGTTGACTTTTACAGATAATTGATCACCTACAACATATTTGAGTGGGTAACTACCAGGGAGATAAAACCCATGACCCAGTTGAGATATTAAGCAGATTGACAATACCCAGATCTTGAATTTGTCAAAGAAGTCCATATTGAGTTGAATCTATGAAAACAAATGATAATAAAATAATAAACAAATTAGGGAAAATTGAAGGTTTTATGTTTATATGGTAAATGTTTGACTGTAATTAAGAGATCTAAATGATGAATTCAATATAAATAAGTGAAGGATTGGGAAGGGAATGAACTGACCTTGTGATTTAGGGTTTGGAGAATTAGGGAAGAAGATGGTCCTCCAGATGTTCGACGAAATGTCTATGAGAAACAAAGTGGCAAAACTATTGTTGATGTTAATATCGTCGGTGAGATTTTGTATTATTTATTTATAGTAAGGATGTGGTTAATTACGATTTTAGCCCTTGTAGTATAGTAATAATGTTGTTGGAGGATGGTTATGCTGCAACAATATTTTTCTACATGTTTCGTAACATATTAGTTTATTCGTTTGAACAAATTCGGACAATGATATTATCTTATCTATTTATAACAAACAAAGAATCCGTTATACGAGAGGAAAAAGTTAAAGTAACTTCAAAGTTATAAAATTTTAACAAGCCCTAGTAAAATAAAAAATATAACATAAAATATTAAAAAATGGGTAAAATAAATCAAATATAAAATATAAATTTAACTTTACGTTTCACATTTAACAAAAACAATGTGTAAAAAATAAAATAAAGCACCCTCAATTTACTGTGATTTGTCTAATCACACTCCTATTATAGGTGTTGAGTGTTGCAGACATAGTTGTCAAAGAGCTTAGGCGCACTCAAGGCGTATAGGCCGAGCCTGGAGCCTGCGTAAGACTCATAAAAAACGACGGCTTTTTATAATTAAGCGCATAGTATAAAAAAAACATTTTTTAGGGATTCTAAAGATGTTTTAGGCTCGTTTAGGGCTACTTTAGGATGTTTTAACGATTGTTTGGGACTTGTTCATGACTCATTTAGGATGTTTTAGAGGTTTATGCAACTTTTAGCCTGAATTTTGCCAGAAATCAGCCCTGATAGTGCGCCTCAAAAGGCGCAGCGCACTTGATGAGCCTCGAGCCTAGACATGCTTTTGACAACTATGGTTGCAGAGTAATACTCTGAGTTGTTTTCATTATTTAAAAAAAGATAAGTTATGGTCTTTCAGACTTTAAATTACAAAAATGTTAAATAAGCAAGATATTGTGGTTATTGTCCATCATCTTCACGCTTAACAAATAACCAGCAACCAGCATTCAATTGCTTGTTGCCGCCGGCCTACCGGGAAAAAAATCTAGTATGTTTTATCGGTCTTTACCGTCTAATTTCAACTGCTTTGTGTCACAAATACTGAAGGTCGACATCGAGGAATCTATTTACAGAAAATCAACTTGCTCGAGGGTCAATGGGTTACAGGCCCCCAAGGAAAACGAGTCTCGCCTGGGAGTGCGGCTCGCCCACCCCTAGGGCCGACCCTGATAATAGAGTCGGTCATAAGAATTTAATTTTTTAGCATTTCTTTTTTCAAAAATCACAATTTTTATGTTAAAAACATATTATTCTGCAAGTTTTATTTTTTAAACATGTCATTTAAAATAGAAGTAACATAATGATGCAAACCTTCAAAAGTAAACGCTTGATAATAAATATATTAACGTATAAGATATTTTTAAACGATCGTGGCTGATAACTAATAAGTCAAAATGGTTCGTTGATGACCGACTAATGGTCAAACACTCAAACACACACAAGGAGATGGCGAGCACTAGTCTTCCACTTCCAGATATTGTATGCAAGATGAATGATTAAAATACATGTGCAACCATGATTCCATGATTTCATAATTATACAATATATACTAAAAGAAATTATAAATATGTTTAGGTAAATATATTGTATTTATAAATAAGTTTTGTCTTAGTGATTCATTTATGACTTATCATCTTATTCTAACAAGTGTTTGTATATAATTAAGTTTTAAAGCTTAAAAATGTACTTCCACTAAAATTGTAATTTTTTGAAACATCATAAGTATACATGCGAATGATGTTGTAGCCTAGTGGTTGCAATGGAGGTGAGAAAGTTTACCCACTTTGTGAGGTTCCTGCCCTAGGAGGTCATAGGTTCGAATCCAACTCAGAGTAGGGTTATTTTGAAATGAGTGGCTGGACCTTAGGGGGGCGAGGACCGGACCTGAAGAGTGCGGAGCTTCATTATGGGTGTGTACCGTTGGCCGTTCAAATAAAAAAAATAAGTATGCATGTGACACTGTAGTCGACCTAGATAGAGCTACATGGGGAGATAAATCACATCCTTATCAAGAGGTGATGATGGTGTTTGGTCAAGAATTACCGCATTGATTTGGTAACCGAACTTAATATGTGAGGTGGTATGCTTATCGGGATCTTGATATATGAACAAAAAGTAAAGCAAGAAATGAAAAATGACACAGGGATATACAAGGAAATCTTTTATGGAATGGACGGAGGAATGGAAGGGGTAATATAATGAATAAGGGAATGAAATGAATGATTACCATTCCATGATCTTGTTTGGATACACGTAAGAATGGAATGAATTATTACATTGTATTGTTTGGTATGAAGGAAAAGACAAAAGAATAAAATCAGTGGTGGTGATGGTTGTTGGCAGCGAGTGCCAGCGACGGTGGTTGGTGGTGGTAGAGGTAGTGGTGGTAGTGGTTGTCAGTGGCGGTGACGATGACGGGTGGTCGGTGGTGGTGGTGGGTGGCGACGTCTGGTGGTGATAGTAGCGGTGACGGGGCGGTGGTTGGTGGCGACGTCTAGTGGTGATAGTAGCGGTGACGGTGGCGGTGATTGGTGGCGACGTCTAGTGGTGATAGTAGCGGTGACGGTGGCGGTGGTTGGTGGCGGCGTCTAGTGGTGATAGTAGCGGTGGCGGTGGTCGGTGGCGGCGGGTCGCGACAAGGAGTGACGACGACAGTGAGTGGTGGCAGCGACGGTTGGTGGTGGTGGTTGATGGGTGGCGATGATCAGTGACGAAGAGTGTCGGTGGTGGCGGTTGGTGCTTGTTGGTTGGTGGTGGAGGTGGCGGTTGGCGGTGGGTGGTGATGGTCAACGGTGGTGGCGGTGGTCGGTGATGGCGGTCGTCGGTGGGTGGCGATAGCGGTGGTCGGTGACGGAGAGTGGCGGCAGTGGTCGGTGGGTGGTGATGGCGGCGGCGGTGGTGGTAGCGATGGGCGCTAGTGGTAGAGGTGGGTGGTGGTCAGTGGTGATGAAGGGTGACAGAGGGAATGTAATGAAAAAAAAAACAGGGGGATTGGATGGAATGGATATGGAGGGTTTTAGAGGAAATGGAATGGAGGAGGTAATTGATGATTCCATTACCTTGACCAACTAAACACCTTTTTTTTCATTCCATCGTAATGCTTCATTCCATTCCGCCTCTCATTCTTGCGTACCAAACGCTACCTTAATCCTTTGAGGATCTTTCGCATAAAATCCTGGGAGGTGACAATTGCCACAGTGCCTTGAGTAATTTTATTAATGAAATAAGAATGAATACAATGATGAGCAAACGATCAACAGCTATGTGTTACAAATTGTTTGCGAGAGTGTGAAGTGGTTCTGAAATCTATCATCATGTCGTATTTATAGTAATAACTAGTTAACTATCTATCCGAGAATCCCGACCATTTACAAAGTCTTCTAAAATGACCGTTAATCATTATTCAATGTGTCTTCTAGTCAATTTCAAAAACTAACTTCACGATTATTAAGGAGAACTCAACCATTAGCCGTTTGATAATATATAATCTGCGAATAATAATCAAAAAACAAGAGAACATGGTAACGGTTAGTAATAAAGTTCAGGATACCAAGATATGTCATGATACCTAATATTCCATTCATCCGGGATCCGTGTTATAAAATCTACCCCTAAAAATTGTCCCAAAATTTTATAGGATTTTAAAACATTTATGATTAGAGATAAGACATGATTAGACGTGGTGTTGTATTCAAGGTGATGTGATAATTGCATTTTATCATTATAATCTCTCTCTCTCTCTCTCTCTCTCTCTCTCTCTCTCTCTCTCTCTCTCTCTCTCTCTCTCTCTCTCTCTCTCTCTCATCCAGCCGTAAATTGTTCCAAGTTAGATTTCTTCCCCCTTTATTCTTTTTTCAGAGTGTTTTAACCCAAAAATGGACAAAAAGATGATCCATTCTACTGCCTCGATTACCTCCGACGTCCCTTCCGACTTTTTTGATCAAGGGATCCTCGATAGGGCTGTTCACGAGCTGAGTCGAATCGAACGGACCTTTGCTCATGCTTGGCTCATTTACAAACTGAACCGAGCTGAGCAGCTTGTTTACCACCAAGCCAAAAAACGAGCGAGCATTTTTCAAGCGCAAACTTTTTCGAGTGAGCTTCGAGCAAGAAACAAGCGGAGAGTAATTTGGACAACTATGAAATTGGAATGTTTTCTTCAATGTTTTCGTTGTCGATGACAACTATGGTCGAACAATATGATGAGGACACTAATATTAAGGTTTGAGTGTCAGAGAATGAGGCTTAGGTTAAGACTGGTGAGGCAATGTGCATATTACAGAGAACAATTGTCGTCTTGTGGCGTAGGGTGATATCAAGCAACGATTAGCGACGGATGACTAATAACATAAAGAAGTCAAGGCTATCATGTTACGACTTAGGGTTTTACTGTTAAATTTAGTGTTACATTTTTATCTGATAAATCGGGCTAGTCATATTTTATTTGCATATATTGGGCCAAATGTTATGTATAAAACTATAAATATTACTATGATCATGGGTGTATATATATATATATATATATATATATATATATATATATATTTATATATACTAGATTATATCCCGGGAGCGTCCCGGGTTGAAAAATATAATTTGAAATATCAATTTTAGACCTGAAATAGACTGATGCATTTTACAGTTACATGCAGGAAAGCTTCGGATGGCACTTAACATAAAACAATTAACAATGTATCTCCAATGTTAGTGCATAACCTTAAACAATGTATAACTCTAATATTAAAACCTAACCTAAAACAATATACAACTCCAATGCTAACACATGTTGTAAATAAAATTCATATTTACTGGTTTGAACATAACTAATGACTTGCCTATACATGATTAATGAATAACCTGAACACTTTGTGTTTTTTCCTGTATGAACAAAACCACACAAAAAATAGTCGTTTTTTTCTCCGTTTTTTATATAGCACTATGGTACCCGTTGGAAAGATAATAAAACGCTCGTTAATTTGGTGTAATTTTTTTCTTTAAAAAATCTCGTGTATAAAAGATATTAACGTTTAAAAGTTATGGGAGGAAACATTAGAGATAAAAATCTAATTATGTTTTTAAATTTTAAATTATTATTTTTCTAAAATAAAGCCCTTGCCACATGGAATGACACATGACACATTTAATGAAGAGAATACCCTCTTTGAGTGTCATGTCATTAAAATGGCTTTGGTTTATTATATGTATAGATATATAAATATAGGGGAAAGGGATTAAAGAAACTCTTCAAAATGAGTAAACCCCCACAAACCCAATGAGTGGACCACAATCATCCACATATCCCTTCAACTTTATTATTTTTTTTATTAAGAGAAGGTTATTATAGTAATTACACACACCCCACCACATATATAAGTGTTTCTTTCTCTCTCCCATTTCAAATTTTCACATTCCCTCCACCTTACCCTCTCCCTCATCCTCTCAATCTGTGTTTACAGATCTGAACCAGCTCAATCTGTGTTTACAGATCTGAATCAGCATCATCGTCATCTCGAAGCTCGAACCACGAACAACACTATCATCGTCAATCTGTTTTTTTTTTGTACAACCAACACCACATTCGGTGGTGACCGGACAAAGACCGCCGGAGAAGACGACCGGAGAAGACGACCGGAGTAGACGACCAGGTTATGAATGATTATTCCTCCTTACTCTGTTTTTACGCTTCTTACTCTGTTTTTTGTAAATGAATTGATAATTTTCTAGGATTCATATTCTAGTTTTTTGTGACATAAACTTGCTGCTTTACATGTATTTGGAATTATTATTATTATTATTATTATTATTATTATTATTATTATTATTATTATTATTATTATTATTATTATTGTAAGCTTATAACTTGCTGCTTTAATTTTTGTTAGATTGAATTTTTTTTTTGTTTATGATCGACTCTTCATTTGATTTTATTGTAATTGTTTGTACAGAGTCAACTCTTCAGTTGGTTTAATTTTTTATTTTTTTTAAGTTGGAAATAATTGTTGTTTTTTTGTGTGTTACTAGCATCTCTTTTTTTTGGTGATTTATTATGTTAAACATCGAAAATGATTTTTCGTTTTCTGTTTTATGTTCGTAGTATCTTTTGTGTATAGTTAGGGTGTTTTTATCGTCTATATTTTCGTATAATCTTTGTGTTTAGTTAGCCTGTTACGTGTGTAGCATATATATTTTTCTGCAGTCAAATTATGTTTTTCTGTTTCCCAGCATATCAAATTCTGTTCTATGTTTATTGCAGACTACATAAGTGTTGTCAGTGTTTTTCCTGTTACACAGGTAAATAATTGTTGGTTTTTTGTAAATAATTGTTGTTTCACATGTAAATAAGTGTTGTCTGTATTTTTTTTTTTAAGTTGTAAATACTTGTTGTTTTTTTGTGTGTTACTAGCATCCCTTATTTTTGGGTGACTTATTATGTTAAACATCGAAAATCATTTTTCGTTTTGTGTTTGTAGTATCTTGTTGTTTAGTTAGGGTTTCTAGATCGTCTATTTTTTCGTATATTTTTTGTGTTATGTTAGGTTGTTTACGTGTGTAGCATATATGTTTTTTTTGCAGTCAGATTCTGTTCTATGTTTTCAAGCATATCAAATTCTGCTCTATGTTTACTGCAGACTACAAAAGTTGTCTGTTTTTTCCAGTTACACATGTAACAATTGTGTGTTTTTGCACCATGTCTTTCTATTTTTTTTTTTGTTTGGTTTTCGAATGTATGAGTTTGTTTATGTTACCTATGTCTTTTTTTTACAGAAATTGTCTGTTTTTGTATGCCTATATTGTTTAGTTATGGTTTCTAGATCGTCTATATTTTCGTATATTTTTTGTGTTATGTTAGGTTGTTTACGTGTGTAGCATATATGTTTTTTTGCAGTCAGACTCTGTTCTATGTTTTCTAGCATATCAAATTTCTGCTCTATGTTTACTGCAGACTACCAAAGTTTTGTCTGTTTTTTCCAGTTACACATGTAACATTTGTGTGTTTTTGCACCATGTCTTTCTTTTTTATTATTTTTTTTCGAATGTATGAGTTTGTTTATGTTACCTATGTCTTTTTTTACAGAAATTGTCTGTTTTTGTATGCCCCCCATATATGTGTTTAGTTAAGGTGTTACGTGTGTAGCATATCTTCTTTTTTTTATTGCAGTAAATGTGTGTTTGTGTGCAGTCAGAATGTTTTGATGTTTTTGCAGACTACAAAATTTTTTAGGTGTTTGCAGAAAAAAATTCATGTTTACACACGTAACACTCGATTTTTTTTAACCAGATTTGTTTTTGTTAATAGTGAAATCATGAATTCCAACCCCAGCATTCCCCCTTGGGAGGTTTTTGAGGCCCGTCAGCAACTCATCCCTATCGCACCCGAGCCACCTCAAATTGAACCGGTCATGCCATTTGGACCTGAATTACTCCCACATGTTGAATTAGATGAATTACTCCCAGGCAGACGGTGGGTTTAAAAGCGACGATGATTTCGATTGGAATGCGGCATATGATTACGTTTTCCCAGAAGAATATCCGCTACCAGAAGACTATATGACACCGGAAGATGATGCGCATGATGTAGCTCACACACCTGAATGGGCTGTTGGTTACGAAACAGACCCAGGGGCTGAATATGAAGAACCATATGAACCGAAATATAACAGACCTGGGCTGTCGGTTATGTCTCAGGAAGGTGGGCGTATTAGGGCAGAATGGGAGGGTATAAGTTATACCGAGGAACAGTGGGCTTTTTATGTCAAATATGGGTATTGGATGCCGTCTGCTACTGTTGGTTGCAAAGCAGGATGTCTGGGTTTGCACATTACATATGAAGAATTGGCTTTTTATGAGAAGAATGGTTATTGGAAGCCAAAGGATGGTGTATGAATCTTTTTAATAGTATGTTTTTGTTGTTGATATAGTATGAACGATATGTTTGTGTAGCTTTTTTTTATTAGTATGGAACAAATGTTGTTGGCTGATGCATCTTAACATATTATGTTTGTCTCATGTTGTGAGTTTAATCTTAATGTTATATATTATGTTTGTTCTTTTTAAAAGTAGTGAATATTAAAAAGAGAAACGATTTTTGCCTTTTCGTTACGGACGCAACAACCCTCGTGTTGGTACAATAAAACCCAAAAAAAAAATGTGGTACAATAATAAATCTGATTCTGAACTGCTGCCGGAACAGTTGCTATAATTCTTATTGTTACGTACGCAACACTGCGTATGTTACATATGTAACTCGGGCATCTGACAATTTATATAACAATGTGAAAAAAGTAAGAGAGAGATGATGTGATGGGGGTGTCATATCAGCTTTTGTCAGTCTCTTTTTCAGAAAAACCAAATTACCCTATTACCCTTTCTTGTCCTTTATCACATATTTAATTAAATTAATATTATAGAAAAAATGGTGACCATAGATTAAATGGATGGATGGCTAGGATTTAGTTTGCAAGGTTTCTTCATTTTGAGTGGGTTTTTATTATAACCATCCCCTATAAATATATATATAAGAGATAAATAATAGCTTATTCGAGTTGAACCGAGCCAAGCGGACCTTTGATCGTGTTTGGCTCGTTTACAAACCAAACTGAACCGAGCTGATCGGCTCATTTACAACTGAGCGGACGATCAAGTGAGATTTTTTTAGCATTTTCCGACCGAGCGGCAAACGAGCCACACGCGATGAGTGATTTGAACAGCCCTAATTCTTGATCCTTATGATCACGAGGCGTGTTCTTTCACCAACGAGGACATTAAAGTCCTTAAATTATCATGGTTTTCCCTGCAAACACTAAAATCATACCTTTTGATCCTAAGTTCAGAGCCGACTTCGTTTCTGAAGCTTGGGTTTCTTCCTTGCTTATCCTTTCACCTTTGGTCTTACGCACCCATTTCCTTCTCTTGTCACTAAGCTCTTCGAGGTTATCAAACTTTGCTCCCCTCAAGAACCTTTACGTCAAGATTCTCATAATCTAAGGATATTTCGTTCATATTATGTTATTCTATCTCCAAAATGTCACAAGCTTGTTTCTTTAATTGCTATGCATGTCTTGTTTTTGTTGAGGCCTTCATTGATGAGTTATAACAGTTTTGGCTTCTTGTTGATCACTTTCGATTACATTCTTGTTGGTAATGACATGTCTATACCTGTAGTGGCCTAAGGCAACCAAGTCCTGCTACCACCATACCACCACTTAAACTTAACAACGTCCTTTTTGCCCCCAATATAATTAAAAATCTTATTTCCGTCTGTCACCTTACCACCGGCAACTTAGTTTCTGTTGAATTTGACCCATTTGGCTTTCTTGTGAAGGATCTCAAAACTCGGGCTCCTATCCTTCGATGCAATAGTACCGGCGATCTTTATCCCCCCACTTAACCGCTTCCCCTCAAGAACACTCAACCAACTTCTTTTGTTGCTATTTCTCAAGATCCCTGGCACCAGCGTTTGGGTCATCCAGGAAATAATTTGTTACAGTCTTTGAAACTGTCGTCTTTTGTTGACTATGGAAAACATAATAAATCACTTTGTCAATCTTGCATTTTTGGCAAAAGTGTTAAATTGCCTTTTTATGATTCTGTTAACTTTACCCGTGTTGCATTTGACATTGTTCACAGCGATTTATGGACCTCTCCCATACTTAGTACGGGTGGACATAAATATTATATCTTGTTCTTGGATGATTTTACTAACTTTCTTTGGACTTTTCCTTTATCCAATAAATCACAAGTATTTCAAACATTCGCCACCTTCCACACCTTAATCCAAACCCAATTTGAACGTAAAATCAAACAGTTTTAATGTGACAATAGTAAAGAATATGAAAACCAAAATTTTTACAATTTTTGTAATCATAATGGCATGCAATTTCGGTTTTCCTGCCCCTATACTTCGTCCCAAAATGGTAAAGCGGAGCGCAAAATCCGCACCATTAACAACATGATCCGTACACTCCTTGCCCAAGCCTCCCTACCCCCAACATGTGGCATCATGCCCTTGAAACCGCCACATACCTTCTAAATATTTTACCAACCAAGCTTCATAACTTCAAATCCCCTACCTTCCTTCTTTACAATTGCACTCCAGAATACAAGCATCTTCGTGTTTTTGGGTGTCTTTGTTATCCTCTCACCCCTTCCACCAAAATTCACAAACTTAACTTTCGGTCTCACCCTTGTGTCTTCCTTGGCTACCCTAATAATAATCGGGGTTACAAGTGTCTTGATCTTACCTCACACCAACTCATCATTTCAAGACATGTACACTTCGAAGAATCCATCTTCCCTTACGCCATTCAATCACCCACCACCACACCCTCCTACGACTTTCTCAACCCCACCATTAATCCCTTAGTTTGGGAATATCTTCAAAACAACCGTAACAATACACCCACTCCTACACCTACTGTTCACGGACCACAAAATCTCACCCCTAATCCTCCCAGTCCACCGTCACATACTTCTTCCAGCCCAAATCCCAACAGCCCACATAACTCTACCAGCCCAACCTCTACTCACAACCGAAATTCACCCACCGCCCCTTCTACATCTGCGGCCCAACATCGCAGCCCACTAGACATCCACCATTCAGGCCCATCTAGTACCACCTTACCCACAACAACCCACACTTCTCACCCGCTACCAAATTCATCGCCTGACCACCCTCCTGGACCCATACCCGTCCCGAGCTAGCCCACCCCACCTTCACCTCCCCCTCCTCCTACTCGCACCATCCACACCCGCTCTATGAGTGGTATCCACAAACCAAAACAACACTTCACTTTCCACACCTCCACAACTGTCCCAATTCCCAAGAATCCACAGGTTGCCTTGTCCTCTCCAGAATGGTACAATGCTATGGTCAAATGAGTTTAGTGCACTTATTAAAAACAATACCTGAGAGCTTGTACCTAGGACCCCTATTATGAATATTATATGTTGCTTGTGGTTGTTTAAACATAAATTCAGGTCAAATGGAAGTTTGGAGCATTACAAAGCACGTTTAGTTTGTGATGGTCGTAAGCAGCAGACATGTATCGACTGTGGTGAAACTTTTAGCCCGGTTGTTAAGCCATCTACCATTCGGCTGGTTCTCTCCTTAGCTCTCTCCAAGTCTTGGCCAATTCATCAATTGGACGTCACTAATGCGTTCCTTCATGGCAACTTGGAAGAGACTGTTTACATGCATCAACCCATGGGGTTTCGCCACAAAGACTTTCCTGTCATTTTTTTCGTCTCCGAAAGTCTTTATATGGTCTTAACCAGGCCCCTCGGGCCTGGTACTAGCGCTTCACGGCTTTTGTCCTCATGCATGGCTTTCAGCAGAGCAAATTGGATAACTCTTTATTCATCTATCATAATGGCTCCGAAATTGCCTATCTTCTTATTTACGTGGACGACATCATCCTTACCGCGTCCACTGAGGCACTTCGTTCGCGGCTGCTATCCATCTTATCAGGTGAATTTTCAATGAAGGATTTGGGTCCGCTTTCTTATTTCTTGGGTATTCAGGTCACCCAGGATGGGGACACGATGTTTCTCTCTCAGCAGGCATATGTTAAAGACATCATTCATTGAGCTGGCATGGACTCCTGCAAACCCGTTACAACCCCGGTCGACACACAGTCTAAATTATCACCCGACTCAGGTCCACCTCATAATGATCTGTCCATTTATCGTAGCCTTGCAGGAGCCTTACAGTATCTCACCTTCATTAGGCCAGACATTTTATATGCGGCTCAGCAGATTTGTATGCACATGCATGACCCTAGACAGGATCATTGGAATGCCTTAAAGCGCATCATTTGTTACCTGCAGGATACTTCTGACCATGGACTCCACCTGGGTCCTGTTCCTCGTCTCTCCTTGGTTGCCTATACAAATGCCGATTGGGCTGGTTGTCCTGACACACGACGATCCACGTCCGGGTACTGTGTCTATTTTGGTGACAACCTCATCTCCTGGTCTTCTAAACGCCAGTCTACTATCTCCCGCTCCAGTACTGAAGCAGAATATCGAGGTGTCACAAATGTAGTGGCAGACATTTGCTGGTTACGAAATCTCTTACTTGAGCTTTGGCATCCTCTTTCACGCGCTACTCTGGTTTATTGTGATAACGTTAGTGCGGTCTATCTCTCTGGCAACCCAGTGCAACATCAACGCACCAAACATATTGAGCTTGATATTCACTTTGTACATGAACAGGTGCAACGGGGTCACATTCGAGTCTTGCATGTTCCATCTCGTCATCAGGTTGCCGATATATTTACTAAGGGTCTTTCTCGCATTCTATTTGAAGATTTTCGCTCCAGTCTCAGCATCGGTCCGCCCGACGTTTCGACTACGGGGGTGTAATAATATTTGTTTATATTAGTAAATAGATATTGTATTTATTGTAACAATCTCTCCTCAATTATAGAAGATTACATTCTTGTATTATATATGTTTACCAAATCAATGGAAATCAATCAAGGTTTCATTAACCTACAGACCGAGTCAGGATCGAGTTTATCATCCCAAACCTCAATCCAATTAGTCCTCTCATGCAATTATCATCTAGTTCAACCATTGAAGATCACAAGATGATGATGAGCGGCCAACTCTTTTTGTAACTACCTACGGGTGGATGGTTCATTTATGTGAAACTCAAACTTGATTCTTTTAGTATTTATGAATTGTTTTTCATGTTTTGAATAATACTTGTTTTTATGTTTTTGGAATTACTTATCTTTTATCATTCACATTTTTTTTTTCATCTTGAGCAATATGATAATTGGGTGTGTCTTTGGCATATATGGTTTGGTAAGTAGATTACATAAGTTATTATTAAAAACTTGTCTTTGTTTATCACTCAATTAAACCATTAACAATGTCATGTCTATGTGGTATCTAACTAATCAAAACAAGTTTGGGTGAATCATTAAACCGAAAATCTGGAAGGCGGTTACTTCTTTCCTATAATTGTTTACAAATCACAACCAAAATCGTTTTCTTTGAGGGTGTTTGGGATTGAGTTTGGAAATGCAGAAGTGCTTTTGGTCAAAACTGCTTATTGACTTCTGACTTTTTGAAAAGGAGTTTTAAAAATAGTGTTTGGGTTAGATTTTAGGATGAGAAACGTCAAAAAGTCAATAGATTGTCTTTTTTTAAGTGTTTCGCTTAACTTATTGTGAATATTGTTTGTGTGGGTGGTAAATTTGTAATTTTTTTCCAAAAGTCAAAAGCCAAAAGCCAAAAGCCAAAAGCTAGGATTTCTAACTTTTCAAAAACAACTTTTCCACCCTTAAAAGCCAAAAGCCAAAAGTCAAAACAGAAAGTGCTTTTGGGTTAAACAAACAGCTTATTGACTTATTGGCTTTTTGGAAAAGCCAATAAGTCAATAAGTTGTTTTGAAACTCAATCCCAAACACCCTCTTTATAAATCAAATCAATCAACAAATCAAATCACTTTAGTATTTAGTTAATTTAGTTTTAAACGCTACAACTTTCCACCAATTCTATGTGAAGACGACCTTACTTCACTATACTATACTCTACAATCACCGTTATTTTGACCGACTAAACGACATCGAACAGGGGATACTCCAGTGAGGTCCACACAAGCGTGTTTCTCACTCGTCCAACCGGATACAAGAACTGGGCGCATAGTATGTCATACAGTTAAAATCAGTTTGTAACCCTATTCTTTGAAACCGTTTTGAACCCAGTCAAACCCAACCTAAACCAGTCAAAACCCATTCTCAAACCAATCAACCCCGATCCCTTAACTTTCTTCAACCCGGTTCCAACCCAAAATAGTTCCAACAAAATTCATTTTTAACCTTTATCGACCCGAACCGATACCATTCTAATCCAAAGTCCCAAACCACATGCACCACTATAACCAAAAGGCAAAAAAAAAAAAGTAAAAAAAAAATTTTATAAGCACCTATCTAAAACAAGCCCAAGTATATCTATTTAACAAGCTCACACCTTATAAAAAGTAAAAGCAACTCACATAGCCCATATGTAATATAATCCAACCCAAATGAAGTAATAAACTCAACCCAGTGTGTGTGCATCTGCGTGTTTGTGTGTGAGAGAGAAAGAAACCAATCAAGAAGAATGGGGGGAGGAATGGAGGCGAACAAGAACAAGTTCATCGAAGACTGGGGCACAGTCAGGGAGAATCTTGAACATAATTTCCGTTGGACTCGTCGTAATCTAGCCATCGTTGGAATATTTGGTGTTGCTGTTCCTTATTTGGTTTACAAGGGCACTGTTCGTGAATTTGTAAGCATATACACTTTCTATTTCTTTTATTTAACTTCATTTTTCAAGATTTGCTTGTTTTGGATCTGGGTTTGTGATATTTTGTTGTATGATTGATTTTTATGGTCAAATGATTGATTTTAATATATATATTTGGTTAGGTAAAATGCGTGTTTTTTTTGGGTTTTGGTTATAATTTATAAAGTTATTATTTTGAGGAAGTTTATTGGGGTTTGATTTATGAAGGGTTGTTGGAGTATATATTTTATGGGTGATGTGTATAGTTTGTATTGAGGTGTAAATTATGAAGTTATTGACAATGCTTGAGATTTGAATATGGTTGTCAAAGCGGAAAGGGTGAGACTTGGACCTGGGTGTACGGCGCTTAAAAAGCGTGGGTCTGAGATAAGCGAGGTTTGTTTTATAAATGTGCTTATTTTTGGGGTTTTAGAAATGTTTAGGCATGTTTAGGGCTCGTTTAGGCTGGTTATAGGTCATTTTTGGATGTTCCAGACCGGTTTGCTGGGAATTTGTACAATTTAGTGGAATTTTCAGGATTTGGTAAGAATCTGATTGGAATCCCTCCTGAAGGTCGCTAGAGTGTGTGGATGGCAGTAAGGCGTTTTCCTTGTGGCTTGCTTCGTGTGCGTGTGCGTGTGCCCAAAGGGCTTTTGGCAACATAGGATTTGCATAACCACTTGATGTAGTTGACTTTTAAGTGCCAAAGGGACTCTGGCCGGGCGAGATACCAAGGTGGCAAGGTGTGTAAAATGGTGTCGCTTTTATTGAGGTAGAAGGTTTGAGTCTCGGGGTGGAGTGGACAATGGTGTAGAATTAGGATTACGAGTAGATTAGATTGCTGTTAAAGAAAAAAGTTACCTCATAAGTCATGTCGGAAAATCTGTTTTACGAAATACAATCTTTCTCTTCGTTTTATTTAACTATGTTTCATGATTTGTTTGTTTTGGATCTAACTAGTGATGTTTTGTTGTGTAATTGGTTTTCATGATCAAACGATTGATTTGAATATAGATCGCTGAGTGATTAAGTGGTTAGTGTTGTAGGATAGTGATATTAATAGTTATGGTCAGGAGATGTATGTTATTTGGTTAGGTAGAATGTGTCAGTTTTGTATGTTGGTTCTATAATTATTATTTGGAGGAAGTTTATTTGGTTTTTAGGGTTTTGATTTATAAGGTGATGCTAGGAGTATACTTTTTGGGTTATATGCATAGTTTGTATGAAGTTGTTTGTAAACATGAAGCTATTGCCAGTTGTAAACATGGGCCATTTTTGCTTGTCCCAAACCGGTTTGCCGGGTAAAGTTTAGCGGAATATTCAGGATTTGGTCAGAATTTGATTGGAATCTGTCCGGAACCCCTCGTTAAGGTCGCTAGAGTGTGTGGATGGCATTAAGACGTTTTTCCTGTGCCTTGTTTTGCCTAAGAGCCTAGGCGCGCGCCTGAAGGGCTGTTGAAAACATAGGATTTGCATTAACTACTTGTGACCTGCATAACCACTTGAGTAGTTACCTTTTAAGTGCCAAAGGGTCTCTGGCCTGGCGGTACCAAGGTGTGTAAATTGTGATCCTCCTCTTGAGGTTGAGTGTTCGAGTCCCGCAGTGGACAGTGTTGTAGAATTAAGAGTAGATTACATTGTTGTTGTAAAGAATTACCTCTTAAGTCATGTCTGCAAACTTGTTATATGAAAAAAATCTTGGTGGTGCACTGGTGTGCTATCAGCTATGATATTGTTCAGTGAGCGTTGGTCTTAGAGTTGCCTAATGGTCAAATCCGTGTTATTCTCACTTTTGGTTATAACATTATTGATTACGAAACATTGAATTAAGATTTAGGTAAAGTTTTGTACTTCCATTATGTGCATAAAATGTGTTATTTAGGGAGGGTTTGTAAGAGTTGGTGAAACTGTTGTTATTTATGACTATGCATCAATTCATCCTTGGTAAGATGTAAATTACTCAAGTACATGCTCTGAATCAGAATGTCTTATTACATTCGAACATGTTACTAGGTTAAAAGGAACCAGAACAAAAACGTTCTCTAAAATGCAAATCTATATAGTTCCATTGGTGATTTGAACTCTCCATGATGCTGATATTAACATGTACAATCTTTGTTCACATTATAACGAGCAAATGCCTTGCATTTTTTTCTTTAATATACGAGAGTACGAGACTGTTTAGTAAGGTTTCTAGGATTGCACCCGCCATTTTTTAGTTTCCCTGTTTTTTAAGTTTCCGATTCTTTATAAAATCATTTTCCCGATCACCAAAAAGTTACCTTTAAGAAAGCAGTTTATAATTTGTTTTATCAAATTCTACTTGAATTTCATCTTTATGCTCTATGCATCCACTACAAAGTTATCTTTGACATTCTTAGGGGTAAGGATGAAATGTATGCTTCTTTACTATGCAGTTAATGCGGTAAAATATCGGATATCAATGAAGGACCGATATTTGAGATATAGGTTATCGCGGTGAGATATCGGTGGGATATCGGCAATTTTTATATCATGCAAAATCCTTAGAGCACTCACATCCCATCCACTAAATTATGTGAGTGTGTCCACCAAATTATATTGGGTGAGTGTAAGTGGTTGTGAGTGGAGGAGAGAGAAAATATTTGGTGGAAGCACTGTTCCACCCTAAATATGAAAAGTTACTGTTCATCCCTATATATATTTTAATATTTTTGTAATTAGTTGTGAGTGAGGATAGAGAAAATATAATGATAAAAGTATTATTATTTTAATTAGGAGAGAGAAGATTTAGGGGTGAAGTAGTGATTTTTAGTGTAATTTGATAGAGTGAGGAGAGAGAAAATGTAATGATAAAAGTAATTTTTCACAACTCTTTAGGGACTTAAGGCGATGACAAACTTTTCTCAGGAAGCCTCTTGGTAATAAAAATTATATGCTCCTGCTTGTTCTAAACCCCCAATAGCTGTCTGCATCTATCCGATTTTCTAGGCCTTAAAAATGTCTAACTTAGGACATACACAGTAAAAATCATTCAGCATCCTTGACAACTCTCTTGTAACCATTCAAACTATTTAGATGTGAAGAAAATGAAAGAAATTAAGTTTGACGTATCAAAGCTAGAAATATTAGTTGGGAATTCTCTTACGAATTCAAGCTCAGTTTTTGTTTGTATTGAGAATCTGATTTGATTAGGCATAACGCTTGAAAATATGAATAATTGAGTGACACAAATTGATATCACTCTCTCAGTATAGATTAGCCCAATAATGTGAATGTTTATTTGTATGAGCAGATTGCATGAGTTGCCTCTTTATCTCTATGTGTGTTAGACCCTTGTATGGCCTAAATGTTATTTTTAGTGAGATGTGTTACTGGTGTTATTTTTCATTGGTTAAGGTTTTTGGTTGGGGAATTTTATAAAGAGGATTTTTTTTTATTATGCTTAACTTAATTGATTAAAGAAATAAAATCTATGTTGTCAAAGGCGCATAGGCCTCACCCAAAGTCAAAAACTACCATGTAGGGGTTTAGACATGTTTAACAGGCCCGTCTTTGGCCTAGTGCAGGGTAGGCAGATGGTCTGGGCCCATCATTCTAGGGGGGCCCAACTTATTTTTATTAAAAATTATATATAGACTTTTTTAAATGGTAATCTGTATATAAAGCTCGTTTCTAAACTTTAGGCCCATTTTTATACTTAAACCAAATAACAATTAAACTAACAAGGTGTTTTGGTGGAACAAGAAAAGAATAGGAGTACAACGGCGATTGTGAAGGCTTTATTTTCAAAGCTGAAAGTTCTTTTTTTCCAAAATTCATCGGTTTCTTATTTTATTTGTAACTTATTAATTTGGGGGCCATTTTTATTACTCGATCTAGGCCCTAGAGGACCCAGGCATTTTCAGAGACGGCCCTGATGTTTAAGGCTTGTTTAGGGCCAGCGTAATTATTTTTGACCTGTTCAGACGGAATTTGGCCTGAAGATGCGCCTGAGAATGCGCCTATTCAGGCAAGGCGGTAATGCTGCGCTGCAGTTGGTCATCTAGGCGCACGCCTTGTGCCCTTTTGACAACATAGAGTAAAATGATTTAATTGGGCATTTTTGAAACCCATTGACCTCTCGTGCATCTACCATAAAGGCGTCAAACTTACCACCTTCTTTGGAACATGTTTATTTTTATATCGGCATTAATCACTGTATTTTTCTATTTGATTATTTATCT
Source organism: Ambrosia x helenae (assembly GCA_030844895.1). Lineage (NCBI taxonomy): Eukaryota > Viridiplantae > Streptophyta > Magnoliopsida > Asterales > Asteraceae > Ambrosia > Ambrosia x helenae. The sequence goes on along the minus strand of CM061227.1, from coordinate 4,165,192 downwards.
ACACACATATACAAAGCACCATGTAACATTCTTATTTTATGCATCATTTTGACAGCATATGCAGGATGAAGACAACAACAGACCGTACAGGAAGTTTCTCCCTTGAGATGCATTTCAAATCAATAACATCTGGACATAACGAATCCAGGTTTCATTATGGACATCGCTTGTTTTGTATGTTGTGTTATTTAGACCCTACTTCTATTTCTGGGCAATCACTATTCTCGCATTTGTGAAACGTCAAAAATAATTTAGTTTTTCTAAAGGTGTGCCGTATCTTGTTTGTGAATGTTGTTCCTTTATCACAAAACCATGACTAATACGGAAATACCTTGTGATAAACCATTAGGAACTGAACCGCTAAAATCAACCGGACCAATTGACCCCCACTCATTCCAATCAGTCGACTGCCCCCCTAAAACGGCATGGGGTGTGGACATCCTCCATGCCACCCTTATCTGTCGACTGCCCCCCTAAAACGACTCTCCATCCCAAGTCATGAACGGCTACTTTCTTCTCTTCCTCTCTTACAACGATCAACTTCTCACACGGATGTTTTGTGGCTACGGACCTGGGCTTTCCATCCCTGCCTTCTCTTCCACGTCTAGTCATCTACACTTCCTACTACGTCGGTGTCAATGGTGTAGGGTTTTGTCTGTACAGTGCGGCTTGGTAAAAAATCAACAACACAAGTGTTCAATTTACAATTATAGCCAAACTTTCATATGAATAAAGCACATGTCTGTTAGGTGGTGGTAGTTGTAGAATTTGTGTCCATTCCACTAGACTTTTCTAGCCCACAAAAACCATGTTTCGTAAACATCACAATTCACTAACATAATAAAACATCACAAAAACCATGTTTCGTAACTAACTAATCACTACGTTTCTTGCTCTTAAATTAATCCACACCCCAACTTTTTTTTTGAACGGTAAATTTCTACTTCTTGTGGGACTTGAACCCATGACCTCCCCTCCCCCTTAGGTATTCCTAGAAGCTGTGCTTCTACCATTGGGCCACCAACCCCAATTACAATCCACACCCCAACTAATTTTAAAATTATTTTCATGCATTATAATTAATAAGTCGTTAAATGTTCATTTAAATCAATCGAGAATTAATATAGCCATAGCTGTGATTATGATGCATATTTAGTTTCCTTTGATGATGTTATATAATGCATAACTTACTATTACAATAAAGTACATTTAATTTTAAGCATAATTTTTTTAACGGCCAACAAATTAATCCCGAACACTCTCGAAGTACCCATTGGACAAAGGAGTACTCCTAGAGTAACCAGGGTCCACCAGTAATTTCACACCAGTTCCCGGGGAAAACCCGTCGCCCGAAGGCCCATTGCGGTAAAACCCAACCCACAAGCATCATTTTGGTGCCGGTAGGACTTGACCTCCCCACATCCCGTAAGGAAAGCAAGAGGGTGGCACTCCCCACCTCCCATACATCAAATTGAGTGAATTTGTCACCATCTTCGTGGAAAATTGCAAAAGAATTAAAAATTATTTATGTTTATGATGTTGTACTTTAACAAAATGTGCACAAGTTCGTGTGACATGTTTGTGCGTATTGAATTGAAATTTCTTACCAATACGTCACCTATAATAGATAGATCACTACGCGTTCAAGCTTGTTTGTGTGCGTTTCCATGTTAACATCTATGTGTTCGTGTGTTTTGTTGATGTGTTTTTATTTGTAAGTATGTTTATTTAAACGAGCAGTGAGCATATTTTTATCAAATAGAATATAATGAACATACATTTTTTTTTTCTAATGACTATTCATCCTCTTCACGAAGTATCAAACAGGACGATGGGAGAGTTTTCGCTACAAAGGTGAAATGTGTGTAGCGATGTAACATCGTCTTGTTTCTAAGTATGAAATCGTAATCATTAACTACTTTTTTCATATTTTTTTCCCGTATATGTATGGTTTTTCATGGATTATTAACTTATTTTATTTAATCAAAGAAAACGCGCCACAAACACATAAAAAACTATAAAGCGTATTTCTAGTTTTATTGTAGATTAACCATGGAAATTGTCAATAGCATATTCCAAACATGAGAATTTCAAATAAATCCGTGCAAGTCACTACACTTTAGTTAAACATAATAAAACAACATTTTTAAAATTTAATAATGACTTTTTTTTTTGTTTTTTTTTTCCAACCTTTTGTGGATTTCTAGATACAAGAGTTTGTTTAGAGTGTCGTAATCGTATAGACAAAATATTATTTCTTAAATTTTGATGAAACCAAACGTTTATTACAAGATTTAAAACCTTAGATTTGACACTCCACAAATATTCCTCTCTACCTTGGATAAAATCAAAAGTAATCATTAATAAAAGTGTTGTAACTATTAGTACCCTTTTTTGTACGATGATAATTTACTGTTTACATGCCACAAGCTCATCAAAATTATCTTTTAATACCCGGTTAAAAATATTATATCGGGTCTAAAACTCGTATCATATTGTAAACTGTATCCCATATCATGTCACGTCCGCTTCGAATATCTACTTATTTATTACATGTTGCGTTTGCAAGTTTTTCTCATAATATTTTAGGATCCCCGTATAAGATATTAGGTGGTTCATTTTTACTCGTTGGGAATTTTCTCAACTAATATGTGATAATAAACTTGATACCAAAATCAACTTGAGATATGAAATGTTTGGGATTGAGTTTCAAAACAACTTATTGACTTATTGGCTTTTCCAAGAAGCCAATAAGTAGGGGTGCAAACGAGCCGAGCCGCTCGCGAGCTACTCGAACTCGGCTCGGTAAAAAGCTCGAAATGAGCCGAGCCTTATCGAGCTCGAGCCGAGCTTGAGCCTAAAACAAAGCTCATTTATTTATCGAGCCCGAGCTCGAGCCTGATGTATGAAACTCGTTAGGCTCGTCGAGCCTTATCGAGCCTATGTATAATATTAGTTTTTTTTAATATTTAATCATATTTACCCCTCGTTTAAAGTTGTTAAGTTAACGAGCCCGAGCTCGAGCTTCACTTATCGAGCTCACGAGCCTAAACAAATTATTATTTATATTATTTTTATTTAATAAATTAACTAATAGATAACAAACGAGCCGAGCCCGAGCCGAGCTCGAGCTTGATAAATTACTAACGAGCCGAGCTTGAGCTTTGAAAACAAAGCTCGAATCGAGTCGAGCTCGAGCCCGAGCTCTTATAAGTTAATCGAGCTCGAGCTCGAGCCTGGTCGAGCTCGGGCTCGGCTCGACTCGTTTGCACCTCTACCAATAAGTCAATAAGCTGTTTTTGTAACCCAAAAACACTTTCTGTTTTGACTTTTGACTTTTAACTTTTAAGGGTGGAAAAACTGTTTTTAGAAGTTAGAAATCCTTGGTTTTGGCTTTTGGAAAAAAATTACAAAACTACCACCCATACAACCAATATTCATAATAAGTTAAGCGAAACACTTAAAAAAACAATCTATTGACTTTTTGAAGTTTCTTATCTCAAAAGCTAATCCAAACACTTTTTTTAAAACTTCTTTTCAAAAAGTCATAAGTCAATAAACACTTTTGAACAAAAGCAATTTTGCATTTCCAAACTCAACCCCAAACACCCTCTAAGAATTATAATTCTACAAACTCCAATTTTTCAATAACTACCCGTTTCCAACGAACAAATTTAAATAATATTATTATACTTTTCATATCATATAACATTAAATATATTCGGTGTCAATGTATGTATAAATCATATTGTTATATTGTAAAACTGGATAATTAGGTTGGGTATCACTTAATACCATTCCATTGCATCAGGATACATGAAGGGGAAATTGTGCAGATTTAGCAATCGCACTGGTAAATAATAAAACAGCACACTACCCGTAAAAAAAACTTATAGTTTATCTTATACCCGGCCACGTCCTCTAATTCTAATAAGCTAGATTTTTTTTTTATAAAACCGTTTCATTTCATCTTGCACTTTCTTTTAAGATATTTATAGATAAATAAGATAATAATGTGCACCAAAATTATTGTTGTACCATTTTGGGATAATTTCATTTTCGGACTAGAAGTGTGCAGGGCTAGTCCGAAAATTATTGTTGTACCATTTTGGGATAACTTTCATTTTCTTTATTGGGGTGGTGGCCCAATGGTAGAAGCAAAAGCTTCTAGGAACACCTAAGGGAAGGTCATGGGTTCAAGTCCCACAAGGAGTGAAATTTGCCGTTCAAAAAAAAAAAAAAAAAAAAAAAGTGTGCAGGGCTAAAAATAGTAATTAAAGAAACTTAAGTCGCACATCACCTTAAAATAATAAAAAAGGAAAACTCAAACAAATCTTTTTTACCACAAATATGTATAAATAATTTCTCTACCACACACTCTTAAATGACCTAAAAAAAGGTCGTGTTTGTTGCAAACAACTTAGAAAAACAAGTGAACACTTGCAAAGGGACAATAGAATAAACAAAGAGGAAATTCAACACATACAATCATCATCTAAAGGTGTCAAGTAACCAAAGAATGGCATCCGGGTTAGCTGCCGGAGACGGGTTTTTTCGTGCCGGTGGATTCGCAGGATGCATCACGTCGGGTGATCTAGAGATTACAAGACGACCCTATCACCGTAATTGTAGTTGTGCCCTTCACAACACGCATGTGAAGTACTCCTCTCGCGCTTCTTGTATTACCAATATTTCATATCCTATTAGGCGCGTTTGGAGTGAAGGCTCGTTGGCATTAATGGTTTCTACGAACAATTGCTCGCCTTGTTCATCGCCGGTTATGGGAACCACAACCGATATCTCCTGGGGCGAGAGGCCGTCTTTTGATTAGTGTGAAGAAGAGGGATGATTATCATCCTAAAGGTGTGATTTTTCAATCTGTGTTCTTTTGTTTGAATCTTTTCTTGGAGTGGTATGTTAGAATAATCTATTTGTAAGTCACATTTTGTTCACATGGTCTATGGATGATCAAACATTTCAAGTTATATGTTCCTATGTTTTCTCAATATGTGGTACATAAGGAATTTATAAATGTGAACACAACCCATATATTTATTTGTGTGTTCAAGACATCTACCATAACCTATAAACACTTTAACCCAATTTTTTTTTTTTTTTTTTTTGACCTACAAATTGTTTTTTTGATTCATTTATATAAAAGCAACAAGAATTACAAGTGAGGCGTGGGTAGACGGGCAACAAGCTGCGCCGCAACCCCTTTTTGAATAGCAAAGCCTACTCTATTAAATATAAAGCTTGTGTCCTTGGCCGCAGGAGAGTTACTCTGCACCACCTTCTGCACTCGATCTAAAAACCGGATTGCATCAGGAGCAAGGCCCCCAAATGTGTCAAAAGCAAAGGGCACAAAGACGTGTTGGTTTTCAAGACAAGCAGCTTCATGTTTGTCAACTTTCTTGGATTCAGCCTTTAAGACTGCTTGCCCTGCCACAAACCCCGAATCCCGAAGTCCCACCAAAGGAGACACCCCTGTGAGATCAACGCACGCGTGCTTTCCGTGCGCCCACCCAAACACAAGGACATCTGCTGGTCTTAGGGTGGACCGCCCCTCAAGTGGATCCGTCAAAAAATTAACCGGGGCTTCTTTCCTAGCTGAAATCCCTGCTCTTCGTAAGACGTCCCATAAGACATCCCTGACCAGGTCATGCCTGTATTTAAATCCTGGCAGCTCCTTACAGTGAAGGGCATGCTCCCCAAATTTGTCTAAACATGCCTTTTTGCAAACTGGACACGGCTCATCAACTGGGAACATAGGAATCATGAGTCTATACTTAAGGATAGCCCGATATTCAACAGCCGACATGTGTTGTCCAAGCCCATCGATGGGAAGGGCAGTCAAAAAATCTTGGGCATGCGCTCCTTTAAGGCATTCAAGCACAGCTTTCTGGCGTGGGGACATGGAAAACTTTTCTCCCATGGTTTGAAGGGTTTTACCGGTAAAAGCACTCGCCAAAATATTTTGAGGTTTTTTGGGGGCGGTGTCCTTATCCATAAACCCGCCCAAATCGAAGTCCGGGAGAGAGCTGCGAATGTTGTCCAAGGCAAGCTCATAATCCAAGTCCATCCCCACCAACCCGCTATTCCTTAAGATGTGGTCTTGAAGGTCCCAAGACTGCACCCGAGAGGCCACAAAAGCATAGGTAGACACGTCCTCCGCCGAACAAAGACCAAGCCCTCCCAACCGAATCGGCAAAGACGCTAACCGCCATTGAAAATCCCCAAAGAACGCCCCTCCACAAACCACAATATCTTCCGCCGCTTCACGAAGGCCTTTGTCAAAAATGGATACAGCCTCATTGGCCATGGCCGGTGGACATGTCCGAAGGCCAAACAACAGTTTGGCAACGCCCATACATGAACGAAGCAACAAAAGTTCACTTTGGGGGTCCCTCAACTTCTGCAGAGAGAGCATTAGTTCTGTTGCCTTCTTAGCCCTTTTAATGACCAAAGAGCTAATATACCCCTCATCCCGACTGACGGCCCCTCCTAGGAGCTTAACACCTCCCTCTGGTCTCCCTATCTCGCTAGGAAATAAACCAGGCTTCTCTTTCGCTCCGTTGCACGATGGCCAAAAAACTTCAGATTTCTTAATATTAAGCGTAAGGCCCAAATTCGGTCCCTCAGCTCGGATGATATCAAAAGCCTTAGCCACTTCCTTGGCCTCTCCCATAATCGTACCATCATCCAGGTACCAAGCATGGAATGGAAGGGAACAACACTCCTCCAGCCGACGAACCAATGGGTGCAGGACAAGCGCGAAAAGAAGCGGCCCTAATGGGTCCCCCTGCTGGACCCCGGTGGATGCCCCCATACAAGTATCACCCACATAAAGCCTAGCAGGTTGGGCATAAAGAAACTGAACCCAAGGGTAAATAGATGGGCAGCGAACGCTCACCTCCCGCAAAAGAATCGTCCTGTCAACTAAGTTGAAGGCATTCGAAAAGTCGACCGTGAGCATGACCATGGATCCTTTATCGTGAAACGCATTCAGAAACCTGTTCGCGCTGTGAAGGATAGCCTCAGCCCCATTGGGAACTCCAACCCCAAATTGATGATCACCCAAGTATGTCGCCATCTCCTTCCCGACTTTACGCATAGCTACTTTAGAGACTAACCTTCGCCAAATGCCCCCAACCGCGATAGGCCTAATCCCATTATCGGGCTTAAGTAACGGAGTCAGGGGGCAGATGCAATAAACTCAGCAAGGCCCTTAGGACAAAGCCCCCCCAACCAGATGTTAACCACGTCGGTGATAGCCAAGAGCAGATCAGAAGGTGGCGAGGACCCCTGCCCACAAAGTGCATCCAAGATATGTTGAGCTCTAAGGCCATCCCTCCCGCATGACGTCCCTTTCGGAAAGGATTTAATATTCCGTAACACACAATCCGCGTCGACCTGAAGGGCACCCTCAGAGGGTAAGACATTAGGCAATGCTGGGGGATCGGTGACGGGGTGTTTATCAATCAGGGCCTTCAAGGTGGAATCCCCAAATGGAGCAACCCCGGAGGAACATAGAACCTTAACTGCGGCTGTGAAATGGCCATCAGCGACCTTCCGCAGACATTGTTTGACATTGCCACCGTTATTAGAGGCAGGCTGGGTGTTGGGCCTGCTCACTAGTCCTTCAGCAGATTGCATTAGGAGCGGGAGGGCAAGCTCCACAATCCCATTGCCGTCTTTCCAAATAGCTAAGGCCCTCATAATACTGCTGCACTGTAAAGATTTGCGGTTCCCAGACCGCCGCTCTTGCCTAGAGGATGGTCGTATCACATTTAGAGTGCAACGAGGCAATAACAACAGCTTTACCCAAGCCTCAACAGACCCAGGGGTAGCCACAACTCTACGCAAGGTCCCAGTTAACGCCTGGGCAAACGCCATCCGACAAGAGGATGGAATGCTTTTGACAGTCGCTAACGGCAAAGCGAAAAGTTGTTCCAAAAGGCCAATATCAACAGCCAACCTCCCATCGGGCTCAGGATTATGAACATTTTGTGATACCGGTGGGCAGGGCTTGGGGATACCCAAAATGAAATCATCGACACTGTTGGAATTATGGGAGAACTTCGTGACTCCATCTTCGTGGTGACACCCCCTGCTGAGAGCATGCAGGGACATGCACCGCACACACAACCACCGATCAATACTCCGCAAGGCTTCCCCGACCTCTCCAAAGAGGCTTAGGTCCCTAGAAATTGCATCCCGCAAACCGTCCCTACCGTCGTCCCACCCTAAATGGTCGCGTTTAAGGTGAGCAAGCAACCGGGAGCTGCTTGATATACCGAATTTGCAAGAGTGAAAAAATTTAAAGGGGCACGGGTGTGTTGCATCAGCAATGCAAGGTATGGCCACCAAATTAGGACGCCGACGCTGCCTACGAGAGGAAGGCATGGGTTTAGGTGCGAGAGGCTACATGGAACGTGAAATACGAACTACTGGGGCAATAACCATTGTTGTTATTATTATTATTATTATTATTATTATTATAAATAATAAAAAAAGAGCACAATTTAAGTATATGTCAATTCCATTTTTCAATTGTGCATTATTATTAATATTAATATTAATAAGATAAAGAGCACACTTGAAACTTGAAATCCATAATTTAATAAATGGGCTCTCAAGCCATTATACAATTAAACTGATGTTATATATAAAGCTGATTAAAGGAAGAATAAAAGAAATGAGGATGGTCGAATGAAAGAATATGGGAGTCAAAAGGTTCGAATGAAAAGACAAGAAATTAGGAATGGGCGAATGAGAATATCAAACAGGTCGAACGAAGGAATTGGTAAGGTAGGTTTGAAATAATGCCGTTGGGGTAGGATGATGGTAACCAGTGGTGGTGATTGGTGGTGTTCGGTGGTACTGCTCGAGACGACTACACGTCGTGGGTGGTGATCTGGATGGAGTTGAAGGTGTTCGGAGTTGGAACTGGGTGGTGCTCGGTCGGGTCAGGTTGTGGTTTGTAGATAGGGAGGAGGAAAAGTACGGCGGTGGTCGGAGATAGAAATTAACAAAGTGATAATATTGAATATTATTAACGAAAGAAATTGAAAACCAGAGTGATAATATTGATATTTGATTCTGTTGGATTCTGTTAGGTTTTGTTTGGGGTTTGGAATGGAGAGTCAGAATTGTGATAAGATTGAACAGATTGGGGATGGGGTTGAGGTGGAGGTAGGTGGGGAGGGGTGGAGGGGGTGAAGCGGAGATATGTATGGGGTTGACCTACAAATCACAAATTTAAATCAGTCCAACCAACTTACATTTTTTCACACGACTAGATATCCACAAAAACGAAAACGTGACAATGTTACAGACACACAAAAACTTTTAGACTACATTTCTGGCTCGCCAAATGATCCACCAAGACACAAACATAACCACCTCAATAATAACTTTCTTCTCCTTCGACACCGAACCCAACTAATTGAGTCGGGCTCTTATTGGCAAAACAACATTAATCCACCTCAAAACAACATCCCAAATCCTAGACAAGAAGTTGGAAGACCCAAAAACGTGATTAGAAGTCTCCACATAAGTCGAACAAGTAGGGCAAAAGACATGTTGAATTTCTAAAATTCTTTTTACCGAGGTTCAATATGGTAGGGAAGTGGTCTTGTAAAACTCTCCATACATGGATATTTACCTTTCTAGGGGCATGCTTTTCCATCTAGTAGGGGGAGATTCATCCGAAAGAGCCATCCGATCAATAGCTAATCTAATAACTTTAACAGAAAATTCATTTTGATCATCAAAATCCCAATCCCATTTATCCTCACCTCCAACTGTCACACTCCTAAAAATGCGAGATGTAACTTCAAAAGGTTTTCAAGCACACAAGTCACGCAAGCATCAATTTCATAAATAGGAGATATATCAAAAGACGGTAGTGTTTAACATAAATAAACAAAATATTGTCTTAAAAACCATACTTAAAATGACATGTCTAAAATCATTTCCAAAACAAGGTTCACAAAATCCCCGAGATGCCCGTGTGTGACTCCAAGTCCATGATGCTCAACTAATTGCCTGAAAAACATGCAATTAAAATATGTCAACAATAAGTTGGTGAGGTCACGGGTTTTTGAGTTATATGTAAACCATGAGTGACTAGATCATTGCCTAGCTAGGACAATAATCATTATGTGACTATCATGAGCCCATAACCAAACCTTGACGAAAGTTGTGCCTCGCCTATTGTACACTAAAAACCATGAATATAAAGTGAAATACAAGCACTTTTTTGACATATGTCATCTGGTTAGAGCGACTAACCATGAGTGGGGGTGTCAACCCAATAGATCTATTCTGATGTTTCATGGCTAAGTCCATAGCTAATGGTTATAGTAAAATGTATGACACGAAGGCTTATGAGTACTCTGAACCTTTATGTCTCATGATCACATAATAGTAAAAAATGTAGTTGAACTTGTACGAATGTTTCCCCCCAAAAAGTATGAAAACCGTAAAAATGGGGCCGTGGGAACTCACCTGATGTCTGAGTGCTAACTACTGACTGAGTCTGACGTGAAATGTCCATACAAAAGTGCCCAAGATTCACATAAGGACAACTTAAGTCTATGTATTGTACTGTTTACCATGTAATTGCTCACCCGACTTGTACCTTTATGGATTATGTGTTTATGTACGGCTGTCCATATGTGTCACACGCTGTGTGTGTTGAAAAAGCTTGCTTTTGTCGTTATTTGTAATTGTGATTAACCAATTATGGCAAAAACCAGTGTCTTGGTTTATGTTACCATGTGGTATATGACATTTGTTTGTACCAAATAAGGCATCTTAACTCATGTCTTGGGTCGTTCTTGTGTAAAATGTCGTTTTCCCATGTTTTACCATAGTTTAAACATATGTCTGTGTTGTTAACACGGGTTTTTCTAAAAACTTTGATTTAATACTCTTTTAACATATGTCTTCTTGGATTTTAACGTATGTTCCAAAATCACCATTATGTATATATGTCAAACTTTGAGTTCCAAAATGATTTTTGTGGCCTTATATCGACCCTATACACACGAATATACTCGTATATGTGTGTGTGAGTATGTACGTCCATATATGTGTGTGTGTTCATGTATATGCATACCACATGTAGGTGTTTATATAAGTGTGTTCTTTATGTGATTCTTATAACTTTTAAGTGCCATAATCGACTATTTTCATCTTGTTATAGTCGTGTATGTGTGTGCGAATGTTGCTAGGGGTCGGGTAACCTATACATGGGCCGGAACATGGATCAAAAGGAAACATAAGATAGTTTGTTAACATACAACAATGAGCCTTTGAACAATGATAGGATCGATTTATAACTAGTTCCGTCCACTCTACAACCTCCAAACTCCTGGGAAATGACTCATGTGGGTTGTGGTGATGGTGTTCGATCAAGATGTGGGGTTTGGGCTCAGCCGAGGTCAAGGAAGGGAGAGAGATTGGAAGTTTGAGTGTATTAGCTTATGGTGTGAAGAAAACAATGACTTTGGCCTTCATACTTATAGCCGAGAGTGTGGAAGAGAGATTATGATAGTTAGGTTAGTTTAGGTAAGTCAAACTTGGAGAAACTAGGTGCGCTTAAAGGTGTCTCCTTGTTCATGCAATAAGTTAACTTCAAGAAGGTGGCTCATGTCTGTCTTGTAAGTAGGTGTCCATAGCCAAACTTTTGGACGTGTTGCAAGGTATTTTAGGAAGTCAAAGTAGCATAGTAATGAGTAGTGAAGTTTGTAAGGCTCTTGTTGGTACATGACATAGTTTTTAGTGATTGTAGGTTGGTGTGTGGTGTGTGTTTGTGTCGTATGTATGCGTGTGTGTGTGTGTGATGTTCATGGTAGGAATTTTCTATAATAATACCCATGTATGCAGGTATGGCCGTGTATATATGTGCATGTATGCATCTGGATTGACATTGTTTTATCTAAAAAACACACACATACGCATATATATACATATACCCGCGTTTGTATATGTACAAGTGCAATGTTTGTAATGTTATCATCCTTATTGATATTTCATGGGACATAGAGTCACATATACATGATGTTCATTTTGTGGATTAGCCTCATGTTATAATTTGTGTTTATGTTCAGGCCGATTACATATAGGTGTGTGTATATACATATGTTTTCTTGCATCTATATAATCTATGCACTTGTAGAAATCGATTGGAACATGTTTATGTGTGAGTGTCCTTGTGTTTTTGGTATTGATAACATATGTGTGAAATTGTGAATTGTTATTGATGTTATGTTATTCACATAGCGTGTCATGTGTTAATTCCCCTTTAACATATGTTGAATTGTTTAGTTCATTCATGGTACATATGTTTTTGAGGATATAATCAATGAAGGTGAAATCTCGTGATTTCTTGTGTTGGGTTTTCAAAAAAATCTCTCGTGAATGTATGGGTTTGCATGGGTAAACGGGACTCTGCAATGGATTCCTGAACTATTATGGGCTTTGCTAGACTCGTGGTGACACATGTATTGTAATAAAATGTCTAATGCATGAATGTAATTGACAAAATGGTGAGAGTGTGTATGGATCTTAACGTGGAAATCTGGCGGGTGTCACACCAACGAGCTTAGCATCTGATAACATAGCAACAAGCTCATTAAACTGAGATTCTTCAACACCCCCTCTTAAGACTACGTCGCCAATTCCAACTCCACACAAGAGGATTCAAGTGATCATAAACTTTAGCATTTTTATCCGTTTCCAACTTATACAATATCGAAAACCAGGATCTAAAAGCGTCTTATCACACCAAGCAACATTCCAAATGAGACTGGTGTACCATTTCTTCTACCTTTTTATCAACGAAGAAGGTGGAATAACATCATCCCGATTTAATTGTGAAACACTTTTAGAAATATTTGCCATACCCGATTACCAACAATGGAGTAAGCCAAACCAGAATCATTAATAAACCTGCTGTAGATACTCCAAAGAAGACTGATTGATAAAACATTCTGACAAGAAACAAATCTCCATCTCCATTTTTTAATTGCAGGGTAGAACAATGACATCAATCAGTCACCGATATTCAACGACATCCTAGATGCCTTTGCGTCCACTTGCAATTTCAAAATTAACAACATGGAATACAACCAAGGATATTATCTTGTAGATGGAATTTACCCGAAATGGTCGAGTCTTGCTAAAACTTCACGTATCCACAAAGCAATGAACTAAAATTATTAAAAAAAATGTGTCACCAAGAAAGGATGTGGAAATGGTTTTCGGTGTCTCCAGGCTCAATGGCCCATTGTACAAGGTCCAACAAGGATTTAGAATGTAAGAGTTATAACTGATGTAATGTACGCGGGCATAACAGTACACAACATGATCGTTGAGGAGGAAGATTATGCCATGTCCGACTAGGATAGTGAAGACGATGAGGAAGTGCCACCACTATTACATGGCCCGACTGACAATTTTGATGAACACTTGCAACGAATTAGAGACTTACATAATAGTGAAGCTCATCACACCCTTAGACACAATTTGACTGAGCACCTATAGGGAAATAAGAATAGGGAGGAGGAGGAAAATGAACAATAGTTGTGTGTTTTTTTTTAAATTTGTTTTAAGTGTGTTTTTTTTAATTTGTTTTAAGTGTGTTTTTAATTTGTTTTAAGTGAGATTTTTTTTTAATTTAATGAATTATTTTGTTTTTAATTTTATTTTTTATATAATTTAATATTTTAATTAATAAATAACTAATATTCTTATAATTCATCATCATCATACTCAGTTAATCCCACCTATAGCAAAACTAAGGTCAAGGTTGTAGAATTCGCTAGCTGCTAGTCGGCCGGTGGGGTGGGGACTAGCGATTAATCGGGATTAATCGGATTCGGCTTTTTATGTGTAATTTTATAAATATATGTATATATAATGTTAATTTTATACTTTTTGTGTATAAATTTTAAGTTTTCAGGGGTAAAATGTAAAATAGTGATGATGGAGAGGGATATATAGTGTTAATTTTATACTTAATATACATAAGTTTTTAACTTTGGAGGTAAAATGTAAAAGAGTAATATTAGAGGGGTTAAATGTTAAAATACCAAGTTTTTAATAAACCTAACACACTCTTCCTGATTACATGCGCCGCCCCCACCTTCTCTCTCTTCCCACTCTCATCTCTCTTCTTCTTCTTCTTCAACTTAACCCACACACTTCAGAGTTTCAAACCCAAACCAATATTTCTAGCCCTAAAACCTCAATTAATCTTCAAAGAGGTTTTAAATCATGGAAATCATCACATGCGACTCTAGTTTGATCTGATATTGGTTCGAATTGAGGTCAAATGGCCGGAAATTGGCCTGCAATTTGGCCAGAAATCGGTCCGACTAGGGACGATCTGGTCCGATTTGGGCCGACTTTGACGACTAGCGATTTTTTGAGTACTTAACTGAAAATTAATCAGTAGTGCTCCGATCAACGATTAATCGCTGACTAGTCGCGATTTTTACAACCTTGGCTAAGGTAGGGTCTGGGGATGGTAAGATGTAGACAACCTATCTCTACCCCTAAGACTAGAGAGGTTGTTTCCAGTGAGACCCCGGCTCGATGTGGTTTGGTATCAAGCCTTGGACATAAGGCATAAAACACTTAGCAATCGGGACAAACCCGATCGGTGCATGTACCCCTTTGTCTTTTGGATATCCATGCCACCACATGATGCATGATTAACCATCCGTCGTTTTTAACGTTATTTTCACGAAATTAGTAAAATAACGTTAAAACTAGTGCAACTTTACTTTTGCCTTCCAAGGGCCACACATATATACATTATATGCGCACACCGTAAGTGAGAAGTTTATAATGTTTTATGATTATATAAAAAGTAGGTTTAGAGTAGATGTAAATGCTGCTGAGGTGGTGGTTTAAAATTACAAACCACATATGTAGCATTGTATTTTTTTTTCCCACAATAGCTTATGTATGTTTTCGAATTAATCTCACATAGTCACATCAAATAATCCTCACGCATTTTTAATTTGCTACATCCCAAAATAACATAATATTATTCCTCACCGCCTAATTCATTATTCGTGAGCTTATGTTTGTGTTATCATTGAAAAAAAATGGGACAAGAATCGAGTAATGAGAGTCGAAGGTGTAAAGAAAAATGGAAAAGAAGTGTTCTATTATATAGTATTTTTTAGAGAAGATACAGCTAGCCATTTGAGTAGATATACAAGTATTCACAAATTTATTAATAAATTTATCTTTTTACAAGTTAAAAATATATAAACCCTATTATTTAAAACTCAAGAAATACCCTACCCTATCCATATATGCTTACAGTCCGTGTTCACCACGAACACCGAACACGGCCCCTGCGGACGAGCCATCCATGACGGATGACACCCGTCCGTCGCCTTTGCAAAACGATAAATAGGAACGATCTTTAGCTTATTTGAGGATTTGACGTGTTTTATTTCTATGGATTTGTTTGTGGCACGACTTAAGAAACACGCGGTATTCTTAACCTAAGTGAGAGTCGTCTGAATAAAGTTTGGTTACCCTTACACCTGAATCCATCACTCTATTAGACACGTGTACTTTTACACATAAATAGGTACAAACCCGTTAAAAATTTTGATCCCACGTAAACAGGTTCGGCTATATTTTTTTTTCTTTTTGAATCAAAGCGGATTCTAAAATCAGGATCATTTTCGTAACAAAAGAAGAGTGTTTTTTTTAATTAATATCATAACACGTTAAAACATGATGGCATACATATTTTATATACCGATTAAACACACACATCCAGTGGCGAAGCTTGGTTCTCGAATCGGTAGGGGTCGGACTCAATTATTTTCGATCGATAGTGGACGGAAAATCAAAACGGTGGGGGCCAAACTCAACCCGGACTCAATTTACGAAAATCACAAAATTCCACCACTGCGCCAAAAATTGGTGGGGACCGGGGCCCCCTCTGGCCCTAAAGAAGCTGCGCCCCTGCACATATCAGAGTTCTGGTGAAAATATTACTCTCCTTGTCAAAATTAAAAATTAAACGAAGTTAAACCTAGGGGTGTAAACGAGCCGAGCCCGAGCCTGAGTGGGCTCGGCTCGGGCTCGTTAAGGTTTTGTGAAGCTCGAGCTCGAGCTCGAGCTCGGCTCGCTAGTAAAATCCAAAGCTCGAGCTCGGCTCGGCTCGGCTCGGCTCGGCTCGGCTCGGCTCGAGCTCGCAAAAGCTCGGCTATAACTTAGGCTCGCGAGCCCAATCGTTAAGGCTATAACTTAGGCTCGGCTGTAACTTAGGCTCGGGCTCGGGTTCGGGCTCTAGCTCGTTAAGGCTCGCGAGCCCAATCGAGCTTTGTATCTAGGGCTCGAGCTCGGGCTCGATAACTAAACGAGCCATATTTCAGGCTCGGGCTCGTTAAGGCTCGGCTCGTTCGAGCTTTTTACCGAGCCGATCCCGAGCCGCTACGTGTCATTTACACCCCTAGTTAAACCTAAATCACCTATTTAAATCAAATTTGTGAAAACCAAAAAAAATAATAAATAAATAAATAAATAATCAAATATTATATGGTAGAAAATATTTATCTAAACTATGTTAATTGACAAGTTAAAAAATTGAATACCCATATTCCAATGATCAAAATATTATGTACGATTTTACTTTTCCTATATAATCAAGACAAGAAATTTATAGGCCCCTTAATGTAAGGGTTCTAATTAAGTAACAACTTATATCTATCTATTTCTATATATAAAAAAAACGTATATGCTGACGGGACGTGTAATGGAGGCCTCAACCTCCCCTTGAGAGTGTCATGTGGCATCATAATTGAAAGATTTTAGTGTTTTTGAACTATTTCCTTTTTTAATTAAAAAAAAGATAAACATAAAACCTTAAATTAAATTGAATTATTTTAGGAAAAAAATAATTTAAAAATAAATTTAAAATTTTCCCTCTCATGTTTCCTCCCATAATTTTTAAACGTTTATATCTTTTATATACGAGATTTTTTAAAGAAAAAAATTACACCAAATTAATAAGCGTTTTATTATCTTTCCAACGAGTACCATAGTCCTATATAAAAAAAACGGAGAAAAATCGACTAGTTTTTGTGGGGTTTCGTTCATACAGGAAAAAAACACACAAAATGTTCATGTTATTCATTAATCATGTTTTTTCTTTTAAACCAGGTTCTTATCTACGATGTTGAAAATCAGCCCAATCGTCATGTTATCATTGGAATTTTACTAGGTATACTTCATCAAGAGAAGTTAGGAGAAAAAATCGCGCAACACTGCAAAACATGGTGTCACCTTATAGCAAGGTTATTTTTTTTATTTATTTAATTACAAGAGTAATAATTATTACTATTAGTATTAGTATTATTAGAATGGTTATATTTTTCAACCCCGGGACGCTCCCGAAAAGAATTGATAGTTGCTGACGTGACGTTCAATGGTGGCCTCAACCATCTCTTGATTATGTCACGTGGCATAATGAGATGCAATGATTACAACTTCCAACTTAAGTGTTTGTTTAGTTGATTAGGTTAGGAATTATAAGAGCCATTAGAATGTGAGAAATTAGAGAGATGTGATGAGTTTTTTAATAGTTGCAACTTACATAAGTGATTCTTTAGATGATTACTGATTATGTTTTAGATGATTACTATGAACATGCAATGATTGAGAGATTTTGTGGTTAGTTAACTTGAGCCATTTGCAATAGGTTATCACGTAAAATTAGATTTTTCAACCCCGGGACCCTCCCGGGGTAATCAGCTAGTTTTTCTATATAGTAAAGCCACCCCTACACATCGAGTTGAACTTTGTTATATAAGTTTGTCCACGTGGTCTAGTAGCCTCGGAGCTATGTTGTTTATTTTGTTGGTAGTTGTCTCCAATAAAACGGTATAAAACAAGACAAAATTCTAGTGCTCAACAAGCTAAGTCTTCGATGTCTACACTTTACCTCTATAATATATATGTGGTATTGGCATTGTAATTTCCAAACAACATCTACTCATTCACTTTTCTGTTTGAGATAGTTGGCACATAGTGATAACCGGAAATTAAAGATTATCATGGCCACTGGAGGTGGGATGTTTTGGGGACTATACGGCGGTTGTATATCTAGCGACGACATGGGTATTCAACATAGGCCCTACCACCGCAACTGCAGTTGTGCTCTTCATGATTCCAGTGGTGGTCATTGCTCTCATGTCTCAAAAGTATCGTACCTGATTAGGCGGTCATGGAGCAAAGTCTCCATGGTGACATTGAAGGATGCGGCTTCTCCGGTTTCCTCTCGTCTTTCTTCTTCGTTGCCTACTATACCGCAAGTTGGGCAACACACGCTCCAAACCATGGTGATCAGTTAAACATTAGCGTTTGCAGCCTTGTGGTCTAGTGACATTGATAATTGTCCACCAAATACATGGTGTGGGTTAAAATCCCTACAAGTGCAAGTTGAGATTATTAGGCGTTTAAAAGTAAAAAATGTTGTTAAAAAGGTTAAAACATTAGGGTTTTTTTTTTTTTTTTTTTTTTTTTTTTCGTTTATCTTTTTGTTATTGTTCATTCACATGTGGTGTTAATGGGTTCAGTTGGATCTTATGTGTTCCTTATGTCCATTTACTTCATTGACACAAGAGAGTATTAGAAACATGTTTGGCAACATATCGACCTTGCTCCTGCTTCTTTTCTAGTTCATATTGTGATAGGGTTAATTCTTTCTGATAAATCGAGAGATGAATTGTCATTATATAATTGATTTACATCATACAAGAAAGGAAATAACTAATTACACATTAATGTACATAACAACTAATTGATACACAATAAATGAGATTAAATATATACGAAAATTAT
This sequence comes from Ambrosia x helenae, assembly GCA_030844895.1. Taxonomy (NCBI): domain Eukaryota; kingdom Viridiplantae; phylum Streptophyta; class Magnoliopsida; order Asterales; family Asteraceae; genus Ambrosia; species Ambrosia x helenae. The sequence continues at coordinate 4,146,307 of CM061227.1, read as the reverse complement.
GGGATTGATTTGATATTATTTTTTATCCCCCGTCAAGCGAAACGGCGGTGGATAAACACGTAGAAGATCCCGAAAGTGCTAGAACTGTGGTCGAGGCAAGCTTTTGGTGAAAATATCCGCGAGTTGAAGCTTGGTAGGAACAAACTTGGTGTGAAGGTTCCCTGACATGACTAACTCACAAACAAAATGATAGTCCCAATCAATATGTTTTGTACGTTTGTTAGATACTGGATTCTGACTCATAAATAAAGCACTTCGATTATCACATAAAAGCGTTGGACGAGATGGAGGAAGTGCCCGTAGTTCCTGTAGTAGATGCGTTAACCAGACAATCTCAGCAACTGCATTTGCCATTGTAAGATACTCAGATTCACAGCTTGAGCAAGAAACCGTTGGTTGCTTCTTTGCGCTCCAAGAAACCAAGTTGCCACCTAGAAAAATTGAGTAACCATACATAGAATGTCTTGTCTCGATACACCTTGTCCAATCTGCATCAGAACAACCCAAAATAGTAGAAGAGATAGGATGAGTAAAAACAAGTCCATGAGAGATGGTGCCTTTAACATATCGTAAGATCCTCTTGACAAGCTGAAAATGTTTTTCGGTTCGAGCATGTATGTGTTGATAGGCTTGGTTCACGGCATAGGCCAAGTCGGTACGGGTAATGGTGAGGTATTGAAGGGCTCCAACAATGGAACGGTAAAAGGTAGGATCGTGGAACGGGACACCATCTGATACAAAAGTATCCGAGGTGGATAGTGAGGTGGGTACGGGTTTGGCATGAGTGAGACTGGCACGAGTGACGATATAGACAGGCAAGAGTTGTCACACCCCAACCGATGGCGGAAACATCGAGGTGAAACTTGTGATAGATTGTTCAAAGACTTCATGACACTAGAATTCGTGACAATATGATTTAAAGATAAAATTTCATACATAGCATAATTATCGTCTAAAAAGATAATAGAATACAAATTGTTTTCATGAAAAGAGAAATACGACATCAAAGTATAGAACTTAAACTAGCGTGAGTTTCTAGTCCAATCCTAAGTAGATTTCTTGAATATCTTGCATCAAACATTTCCTGCAACATGTATAAAATATCCGTCAACACATAAAGCATTGGTGAGCATACTAGTTTTAGTTTACATACATAGTATTTTAGAATGGTTTACTCAAATCTCATACTATAGCATTGCACATACCTATCATACAAAAGACATAACTCAAACCCGCGAGTACCACAGCGTATACCTAACATATTCATGTTAGGCCGTTTAAATCTTAACAATGACCCATAAAGGGGGCGGTGTGCTAGTCCTATAGCGCTATACATGTTAAGTGGGCTAATAATAGTTAATGATTTATGTCTAAGTATCTAAGAATCATAAGCATGGCAAGTAGCATATAAGTATGTTTAATAGATTGAGCATGTGTGTTTATGAAAGCATTAGTGTGTTTTGCATACGATACATGTTTACACCCCAAAAGTGATAAAGAGTAAAAAGGAGACAAGTATGACTCACCTTTGGGTGCGTTTAGTAAGGCTCCAAAGAATGAGTCTTGGGGGATTAGTTCCTTAGCCTTGGTTAACTAAAATAAAAAAAATAAAAAAAATAAAGGGTCTTAGATTCGAGTTTAGGTTATAGATTCAAGAGAGTCAAGCAAGCCTTTTAGGCGAACCAAAACACAAACCACCATGAAGGTGATTCGGATGGTCATAAGAGTCAAGCAAGCCTTTTAGGCGAACCAAAACACAAACCACCATAGAGGTGATTCGGATGGTTATGAGAGTCAAGCATTGGTAAGGTAGGGATGTATCCACAAACCTTTCCGAATTATTAAATTAGTAGAGTTTATATAATTTAGTATTTATATAATATAACTTAGAAAGTAGGGTATGGTGACTTAGTTTGGATGAGCCTTGGCCTTCCTTTTGTCAACCATGAACCATAACACAAGTCCCTCCATCATTGAGTTGTTGGTGAACTTGGTTGGTATTATTAACAACCTAGTGCATAAAAGATAATAGAAGATGACCACATTTGAGGCCTCAAATTGGTGCCCTACTCATGTTTATTTGCCATGGCAAATAGGAGAGAGGTCCTAGAGGTTTCCTCAAAGGGTTTGAAGAAGAGGAGAGTGAAGAAATTAGAAGAGAGGTTGAAAGTGAAGTGAGAAACTCACTTATTCTTGAGAGAATTCTTGAGAGATTAGAGAGGATTTAGAAATGAGCAAGTGATTAAGGTGTAGAGAGGGTGTATTTATAGTTGGGGTGAAGGGGTTGGGTATTTAATGAATTAATTAGGGTGGTTAGAAGTTAATTAGTGGTAATTATATTTTAAAAGAAAAAAAAATAAATAAATAAATAAAATCACAATTAAAAAAAAGGTACGGTCATTTTTGAAATTGTGTTTTCCTAAAGTCAAATGCCTTTATTTTTGTCATGTTATGTTTTTTTTTAGTATATATATATATATATATATATGTATTATTAATAATAAATATATATTAAGATCTTAACTAAATAAGTTTCTTGTTATAACGCCTAAATTGAATAGGGTAAAAATATAATGGCGACTCGTCATGAATTGGTATGAGTAACATAAAAGAAGCGAGTAACGGCAAGCTTGGAATTTGTTTAAATATAGCATTCATAATACAAGAAAATTAAGAATCACGCGACGCTACATAAAGTTTGCGTCGCGTAGAATTTATAGATTAAGATTAAATGCAATTGATAAAATAATTTTCCATTGATCATAAGCTCGGGATTACAAGGGTACAAAATGGAAAGATACAAGAATACAAGAACTAGAATAGAAAATACGAAAAGTACAAATGTTACAGTCTCCCCTACTTTAGGAAATTTCGTCTCGAAATTTATTCAAGTGGCTTAACTGAAAAGATGTGGGTACTTTTTCTTCATTTGCTCTTCATGTTCCCAAGTGAATTCGGGTCCATTCTTCGATTCCCAACGAACTTTGACTAGTGGGATACGTTTTCGTTTGAGTTGTTTGACTTCACGATCCGTTATTTCCACTGGTTTTTCGACGAAATGCATAGACTCATCAATTCGTACGTCATCAAGAGGAATGTGTATGTTCCCTTCGGCTAAGCACTTCTTCAAATTTGAAACATGAAAGGTGGGATGGACATTGTTGAGTTCTTGGGGTAACTCGAGCTTGTAAGCCACTTTCCCAATTCGTTCAATGATTTTGAATGGTCCAACATACCGTGGAGCCAACTTTCCTTTCTTTCCAAATCTGACTACCCCTTTCCAAGGAGACACCTTAAGGAGTACTTGATCACCAACATTGAATTCAAGGGGTTTTCGCCGCTTGTCAGCATAGCTTTTCTGACGGCTTCGAGCAGCTAAGAGATTATCACGAATCTGAATGATTTTGTTGGTCGTTTCTTGGATGATTTCGGGACCAGTGATTTGTGCTTCACCAATCTCGTGCCAACATATAGGAGAACGACACCTTCGGCCATAAAGAGCTTCGAAAGGAGCCATTTGGATGCTGGTATGATAACTATTATTGTAAGAGAACTCGACCAATGGTAGATGAGCATCCCAGTTTCCACCAAAGTCGATTACACAAGATCGAAGCATGTCCTCAAGAGTTTGGATCGTACGTTTAGTTTGTCCATCAGATTGAGGATGAAAAGCTGTACTAAGATTAAGCTGAGTTCCCATGGCAGCCTGAAATGTTTCCCAAAGACGGGAGGTGAATCGACCATCACGGTCTGAGATGATGTCAAGAGGAATACCATGACGACAAATGATTTCCTTGGTGTAGATATGGGCTAGCTTCTCAACTTTGTAATCTTCACGAATGGGAAGAAAGTGAGCTGACTTGGTTAAACGATCAATGATTACCCAAATGCTATCATGACCGGATGATGTTCGAGGGAGCTTGGTAATAAAATCCATAGCAATACTTTCCCATTTCCACATGGGGACTTCGGGCTGTTCAAGCAAACCTGACGGTCGTTGGTGCTCGGCTTTTACTTTGGAGCAAGTGAGACATTTGGACACAAAGAGAACAATGTCCTTTTTCATACCGGGCCACCAATAATTGCGACGGAGATCTTGATACATTTTATCCGCACCGGGATGAATGGAGTATCGGGATTTATGCGCTTCATTCATTATAAGAGTACGAAGGTCATTACGACTGGGAACCCAAATACGATCAAGATAATAAAGAATCCCATTTGCCTTGGATTCCAAGTGTAACTCGGCACCACAAGACATTTCTTCATATAGAGTATTTTCATTGACCGATGTGTGCTGAGCGTCTCGAATACGATTGAAGAGATCATTTTGGAATTGGGAGCTACGAAGACGGTCGATTTCTCGAATGTTGCATAGAACTGCATGACTTTTTCGACTAAGAGCATCGGCTACTACATTCGCTTTACCAGGATGATAGCGAATTTCGCAGTCGTAGTCGTTTAACAATTCGACCCATCGTCGTTGTCGTATGTTAAGATCTTTTTGATTAAAAATGTGTTGGAGGCTTTTGTGGTCGGTAAAAACAACACATTTCGTACCATAGAGGTAATGTCTCCAGATTTTTAAGGCAAAAACCACGGCACCAAGTTCGAGATCGTGAGTGGTGTAGTTCTTCTCGTGGATTTTGAGTTGCCTTGATGCATAGGCGATGACCTTGCCTCGTTGCATAAGAACGCAACCAAGACCTTGATTCGATGCATCACAATAAACCACGAAATCATCATTCCCCTCGGGAAGAGCTAGAATAGGAGCATCACAAAGCATAGACTTGAGGGTTTCAAAGGCTTCTTCTTGCTTAGGACCCCAAATGAAAGGTTGGGATTTTTGAGTCAAAGCGGTGAGTGGTGTAGCAATTTTGGAAAAGTTGGCGATGAACCGACGGTAGTAACCCGCCAATCCTAGAAAGGAACGAACTTCGGTAGGAGATTTTGGTGCAATCCAATTTTTAACGGCTTCAATTTTGGCAGGATCAACATGAATACCCCTATCGTTCACAATATGCCCAAGGAATTGAACTTCTTTTAACCAAAATTCACATTTAGAGAACTTGGCATAAAGTCGTTCGGCACGTAGGAGTTCTAGAATCAAACGGAGATGTCGTTTATGGTCGTCTTCGGATTTGGAATAGATCAAGATGTCATCAATGAAGACAATCACAAAACGATCCAAATAAGGTTTACACACTCGATTCATTAGATCCATGAATACTGCGGGTGCATTGGTTAAACCGAAAGGCATCACCATGAACTCGTAGTGACCATATCTTGTGCGAAAGGCAGTTTTTGGAATATCTTCTTCGTGGATTTGAAGTTGATGGTATCCCGAACGAAGATCGATTTTTGAGAAACAAGTAGCTCCTTGGAGCTGGTCAAAGAGATCATCAATGCGTGGGAGAGGGTATCGGTTTTTGATAGTAAGCTTGTTAAGCTCACGATAATCGATGCACATACGGAAGGATCCGTCTTTCTTTTTAACAAACAAAACAGGAGCACCCCATGGAGAAGTACTCGGGCGTATGAAGCCTTTTTCGAGCAGTTCTTGGAGTTGACTAGCAAGTTCTTGCATTTCGGAAGGTGCGAGACGATATGGAGCTTTTGCAACGGGTGTAGCACCAGGTATGAGATCAATGCGAAGTTCAACAGAACGAGCAGGAGGAAGACCGGGTAGATCTTTGGGAAAGACCTCGGGAAAGTCACAAACGACAGGTATGTCTTTTATGCCTTTTTCCTTGTCTTTGGTTGTTACCACATGAGCTAAGAATGCAACATATTCCTTACGGAGATACTTTCGAGCTTTGGTACAAGACATGAGTTTGAGTCCTTTGGAGGCTTTCTCACCATAGATTTGTAAAGTGTCACCGCTAGGAAGCGGTATACGGATAAATTTTTCGAAGCAAACAACTTCGGCATGATGTTTTGCAAGCCAATCCATGCCTACTATGATGTCAAAACTTCCCAATTGCATAGGATTTAGATCTATGGAGAAATCATGGTCATTAAGATTCAAGGTGCAGTTTTTGATAATGAAATCAATAGAGATGGGTTCACCATTTGCGACTTCAACGGTGAAAGGTTCCGATAATTTAGATCGTGCACAAGCAAGTAAGGGTTCAAATTCTAGAGACACAAAGCTCTTATCCGCACCAGTATCAAAAAGTATAGAAGCATAAGATCCATTAACAAGGAACGTACCATTCACAACATCATTTTCAGTTTGAGCTTGGGCCGCATTGAGGTTGAAAGCGCGACCCCTTGGTGGTTGATTTTGAGCCGGAGCTTGAACTTGGTTGTTGCGGGTACATTGAGGAGCAAAATGATTAGGATCACCACACTTGAAACATGCACGCCCATTGCCGATGGCTAGAGGAGGTTGGTTAGCAGCTTGGGGTTGGTTGACAACTTGAGGTTGGTTGTTTTGGGTTCTAGGGCCAGTTTTGCAAGTTTGGACAAGGTGCCCATAGCGGTTACAATTGGTACAGAAACGGCAAGTAGAGGTTGGTGGGTGATGAAAATGGCACGTGTTACATTTTGGGAAAGAGCCGGTGTAGGGTTTCTTGGCAGGCACTTGGTTAAGAGGAGTTGGAGCTTGAGCTTCGGTGGATGGAATGGTAACGGCATAGTTTTGGGTTCGGGACTTGCGTTTGCGGTTATTGCTATGGGTTGATGGGGTTTTGGCTTCCTTTGGTTTGTCGGTGGGAATGGTGGTGGTTTGATTGACGGTTTTGGTGGTGTTTGGGATAGTTAAGGTTCCATCTTTCACTTGGTTATCCGAGATTTTGGAAGCTAAACGAATGGCTTTTTCTAGGGTGGTGGGTTCGGCTCCTTCAACGATATCACGAACACTCGTTGGCAGGCCTTTGAGATACTTAGCTATGATTCTCTTAGTGGTGTTGAATTGGTGAGGTACAAGGATAAGGAGTTGCTTGAAACGATTGGTATAGGTTGGGTTATCACCACTGTTTTGCTTGAGTTTCCAAAACTCATCTTCGAGTCGCTCAATCTCTTGCGCGGGGCAGAACTCCTCAATCATGAGTTGCTTAAGTTCCTCCCACGGCAGAGCTAAAGCGGCTTCGTTTCCACGGGTGGCTCTCTCGCTTTTCCACCACTCGAGTGCCCTTGATTTGAAGACACTAGTGGCGTGACGAGTGCGGAGATCCTCGGGGCATTCGCTATTGATGAAAACTAGCTCGATGTGGTCGAACCATTCGAGCATAGCGGTAGCACCATCGTTTCCCGTAAAAGAGTCGGGTCGATGAAGGTTAAATTGCTTAAAGGTGAAGGAGGTAGTTTTGGAGGATTCGGCTCTTGAGTCAACTGAACCGTGAGGGCTTACGGAGGCTTGGATTTTGCTAACCACATCGGGTATGACCTTGGCCATTTGCTTGGCCATGAAAGATAGCATTTTCTTGTTGGTGCTTTGCTTAGAGTTCTTGCTTGACATACGGTTTGACATGGAAGACATCTATAGAATAAACAAAAGGATTATAAGCTTTGATCAATGGTTTGTTTGTATAAAGATTGCATTTTGTCTTTGTTTTTAGATGTGAATTAAGCATACAATGCACATAGTGTCAAATAGTTCAAGTAGCATGTAGTTTCACATTGTGTATAAAGCATAACACATAAGTATAAGCAAGTATAGTGCATTTGGACAATATAAAGGAGCTTGATTAATGTTGGTTTGCGATTATTAGTATTGTTTGGAGATTGCTAGAGTACTAGAGATGCGAGTCTTGAGAGCCTTTGCGAGTAGTGAAAAAAAAAATTAAATCGAATATATGTAGTGAAAACATAGCATGAAAACATCATTGAAAATAATATTAACATAAAATGAGGGGCTTGTTTTAAGCAAGCCATTGGAGTGTTCCGGAACGGAACTTTAGACTAACCAAAGTGGTTCGAATTTACCTTTGAGTTTGAAAACATGCTTTGGCCTAATAGGTGGAAATACTCTCGCCGACTTGCGGTTAACGGTATTCACCCTTCCAGTTACTACATGTTTCTTGCCATTAGTAAATTTGAGACTTTGGCGAGATTTAAAAAAAATATCAAGGATTGAAACTAGTCGCTAAGTTGTGGATTTCACTCCTATCTTAGCGAGGTCGTTTCTTTGAGTGTGGTTTGTACACTTTGTCCAATGTGGTAAGAAAATTAATTCTAACTTTCAATTGGTAAGTGTCCACTAGAACGAGAATTGTGAAATTTCCACCAAGGTGAGGATATCACTCCTATCTTGGTGTAGTTTCAAAAACATAAAGAATTTATGCGGATTGAAAGTTATCACCAAAGTGAGGGTTTCACGCCTATTTTGGTGATTTCCTTTCGTTTGTGTTACATGAGCGTCTTCGAGTGTAGAATAATCCACCAAATAGGAAGGTAAAGTTTTAAGACCAAAGGAATAAAGTAGAAGCAAGATAGGGAGAACAAGTATATTAAGCATGATAAAAGGAATGGTCAAAAAGGTACTTAACTATAGTCTAGGTCAAACATGGCAATTTTTCCTAATTCCCTATAGTCATGGCTCTGATACCAATCTGTCACACCCCAACCGATGGCGGAAACATCGAGGTGAAACTTGTGATAGATTGTTCAAAGACTTCATGACACTAGAATTCGTGACAATATGATTTAAAGATAAAATTTCATACATAGCATAATTATCGTCTAAAAAGATAATAGAATACAAATTGTTTTCATGAAAAGAGAAATACGACATCAAAGTATAGAACTTAAACTAGCGTGAGTTTCTAGTCCAATCCTAAGTAGATTTCTTGAATATCTTGCATCAAACATTTCCTGCAACATGTATAAAATATCCGTCAACACATAAAGCATTGGTGAGCATACTAGTTGTAGTTTACATACATAGTATTTTAGAATGGTTTACTCAAATCTCATACTATAGCATTGCACATACCTATCATACAAAAGACATAACTCAAACCCGCGAGTACCACAGCGTATACCTAACATATTCATGTTAGGCCGTTTAAATCTTAACAATGACCCATAAAGGGGGCGGTGTGCTAGTCCTATAGCGCTATACATGTTAAGTGGGCTAATAATAGTTAATGATTTATGTCTAAGTATCTAAGAATCATAAGCATGGCAAGTAGCATATAAGTATGTTTAATAGATTGAGCATGTGTGTTTATGAAAGCATTAGTGTGTTTTGCATACGATACATGTTTACACCCCAAAAGTGATAAAGAGTAAAAAGGGGACAAGTATGACTCACCTTTGGGTGCGTTTAGTAAGGCTCCAAAGAATGAGTCTTGGGGGATTAGTTCCTTAGCCTTGGTTAACTAAAATAAAAAAAATAAAAAAAATAAAGGGTCTTAGATTCGAGTTTAGGTTATAGATTCAAGAGAGTCAAGCAAGCCTTTTAGGCGAACCAAAACACAAACCACCATGAAGGTGATTCGGATGGTCATAAGAGTCAAGCAAGCCTTTTAGGCGAACCAAAACACAAACCACCATAGAGGTGATTCGGATGGTTATGAGAGTCAAGCATTGGTAAGGTAGGGATGTATCCACAAACCTTTCCGAATTATTAAATTAGTAGAGTTTATATAATTTAGTATTTATATAATATAACTTAGAAAGTAGGGTATGGTGACTTAGTTTGGATGAGCCTTGGCCTTCCTTTTGTCAACCATGAACCATAACACAAGTCCCTCCATCATTGAGTTGTTGGTGAACTTGGTTGGTATTATTAACAACCTAGTGCATAAAAGATAATAGAAGATGACCACATTTGAGGCCTCAAATTGGTGCCCTACTCATGTTTATTTGCCATGGCAAATAGGAGAGAGGTCCTAGAGGTTTCCTCAAAGGGTTTGAAGAAGAGGAGAGTGAAGAAATTAGAAGAGAGATTGAAAGTGAAGTGAGAAACTCACTTATTCTTGAGAGAATTCTTGAGAGATTAGAGAGGATTTAGAAATGAGCAAGTGATTAAGGTGTAGAGAGGGGTGTATTTATAGTTGGGGTGAAGGGGTTGGGTATTTAATGAATTAATTAGGGTGGTTAGAAGTTAATTAGTGGTAATTATATTTTAAAAGAAAAAAAAATAAATAAATAAAATCACAATTAAAAAAAAGGTACGGTCATTTTTGAAATTGTGTTTTCCTAAAGTCAAATGCCTTTATTTTTGTCATGTTATGTTTTTTTTTAGTATATATATATATATATATATATGTATTATTAATAATAAATATATATTAAGATCTTAACTAAATAAGTTTCTTGTTATAACGCCTAAATTGAATAGGGTAAAAATATAATGGCGACTCGTCATGAATTGGTATGAGTAACATAAAAGAAGCGAGTAACGGCAAGCTTGGAATTTGTTTAAATATAGCATTCATAATACAAGAAAATTAAGAATCACGCGACGCTACATAAAGTTTGCGTCACGTAGAATTTATAGATTAAGATTAAATGCAATTGATAAAATAATTTTCCATTGATCATAAGCTCGGGATTACAAGGGTACAAAATGGAAAGATACAAGAATACAAGAACTAGAATAGAAAATACGAAAAGTACAAATGTTACAAGAGTGATGATATCATTGGCATATTTTGTTTAAGTGAGAACAAGACCGTCATCAAGGTGATGACCTCAAGACCAAGAAAATAGTTTAGGGAGCCGAGATCTTTGATGGCAAATTCTTGATGTAAGCGATTAGTAAATGAAGAGATTAAAAAGGCTTTGTTGCCAGTAAGAATCAAATCGTCTACATACACTAAGAGATACATAAGAGAATTGCCTTGATGGAAAATGAATAACGAGTGGTCCGCACGGCTGCAAGAAAAGCCGTAGGAGATGAGGAAGGAGCTAAGGCGTTGAAACCACGCCCTAAGGGCTTGTTTTAGGTCGTAAAGTGTACGATTTAACTTGCACACATGATCCGGAAGATTTGAATCAGTGAACCTGGGAGGCTGCTCCATATACACGGTTTCAGAGAGAGCCATTTAAAAATGCCTTGTTAACGTTAAGTTGGCGAAGAGACCAACTGTTTATGACCGCTAGAGATAGAACAACACGTATAGTAGATGCCTTAACAATGGGACTAAACGTGTGAAAGACCCACTTTGACCCAACAACATTGGTGGACGAGGGCCGTGAAACGAGGGTCCACGTGCGATTTTTGGAAAGAGCCTAAAGCTCGTCATTCATGGCGTCCATCCAATGTTTGTGTTTAGAGGCACTTTTGAAGCCTTTGGGATCAACAGTGGATGAGAGAGAGGCATGCAAGCAGGAGTGCATGGCATTGGCAAAATACGAGGTATGTTTAGGGTTAGGTTTAAAGGTTTCGACTTTTAAGCGAGTCACCATAGGATGTGTTGGAGCAGGTGGTGGAGAATTGATGGGAAGGTCGGGATGGGTGTTGGCAGAAGGTGAGGTAGTAGGCGAGTGGGAAGGTTCGGGTTATGAAGTAGTAGGGGAAGGAGGTGTAGGAATATTAGAATCAGGAATGGGGATATGGTCGAAAGGTGGTGGTGGTATAGATGAATCAGTAGACTTGCAAAGGGAACAAGGAGTGGAAGGTTGGTGGGATTTGTCGGATGGTGAATTGGTCAAAGGAGAAGTAGGAGATGTGGGAGGTTTGTGTGTGGGCAAGATGGGTTCATGGAAGGTGGATAAGAAAAGATTGGCAATATTGGTATGGGAAGTATTGTCCTTATAAGGAAAAAAGGCCTCGTCAAAAGGAGCATGACGAGTGAACAAGTCGCAAGAAGGTATCCAAAACGGAATAGAATTCAGTTTTGGTTTTGAGTGGGTATAACCACGAAAACCGTGAGTGATCATCAATGAAAACGACATAATATTTATTACCGTTAATGCATAAAATAGGCGAAGTTCCCCATAAATCACAATGCACAAGATCTAGGGGATTCGATGCACGTTTTTCATTTAAATTAAATGGTAATTTATGTGCTTTAGCTAATTGACATGGTGAACAAATATTTGGCTTAGGCAATAATGAAGTAAATGATAAACAACCATGCCTTTTCAAAATTGAAACAGTATCAAAACCAACATGTCCAAGGCGATTATGCCACAATTCAAAAGACGCTTTATTAGACGAAACAGACGCAACAAAAGCAAAAGACTTGTTCCTAAGCACATAGAGACCGTTTTCACACCGACCGCGGGCGAGTGGTTGACTTGTTTTCCGATCCTGAATAAGAAAAAAGGAATCAGAAAATAAGGCATCGACTGGATAAACATTTGTTAGTTTGCTAACCGAAAGAAGGTTCTTGGTGATACCCGGAATGACCAAGACATCTTTTCAAGATACAAGTTTATTGAGAGAAACACGACCTTTATGCGTAATAGGCAATAATTGACCATTGCCAAAAAAGACTTTGGAACGACCCAGATAAGGAGATGAAGAATCAAGATTACCGGGTTCATCAGTCATGTGAAGGTCTGCGTTGGTATCTGTAGTCCAATCCGAGTCATCGAGAGAGATGTTGAGCATGAAAAGCGCGAGAGAGATCAGCATCGCCCGAAGCCGAGTCTGCCACAAAGGTTTTTAATTTCAAACATTTATTTGCATAGTGTCCATTGGTTCGACATAGTTGGTAGTGAGGAGGGCGTCTTGGGCGACTGTACGTAGAGGTTTGGGATTGGTTTTGGCTAGGTATGGCAATCAAACCCGAACCCGATGGGTAAACCTGAAACCCAATACATTTGGGACGGGTTTGGAGTCGGGTAATCGGGTATGGGTCCGGGTATGGGATTAGTTTTTATTTTATTTTTTTGCGGGTTTGGGACGGGTTTGGGATTTGATGATATACCCATTTACCCGACCCGATTACCCGATTAAGTATACCCGTTTACCCGATTAGATACATAATATAATTTCTAATATATCTTTTTAAATATGTATGCATAATATATCAAATTGTTCATCTAGATTGTCATCTTGTGCTAAAAATTACCAAAAATTAGTGTATACTATTTGTTATCTATGTGTTTGAGTGTTTTTATATGATTTAAGTATTTTATATTTATACATTGTAATCATTTACATAGATATTTGATAATGATAAATGTAATTGATTAATAGTTACCTAATAAATACCCGTTGGGTCTTTGGTCGGATATGCTCAATTGGTAAGTTTTAAAAATTAATGGGTTTACCCGAAACCCGCGGGTATACCCGATACCCGATGGGTAATTACCCAACACAAACCCAACGGGTTTTGGGCCGGGTTCAGGACAAGCATACCTAATCGGGTATGGGGTTGGGATTACGTAAACCCGTCCCAAACCCGACCCATTGCCATCCCTAGTTTTGGCTGGAACCAGAACCAGATTTGGATTGGTTAGGGTTAGAAGTGCAGGACTTCGAGTGATGAGCAGCAAAGGTAACCGAAGGGGGGCGAGGGAGGGTGAAGATGTTGTAGAAACTGTTCCTGGATTTCGGCTTTGGTGAGGAGATCCCGAGAAGGAAGCGGGTCTCAAGCAATACGAATGGTTGTGGACCAACATTCGAAGGTGGAACCAAGACCTAAAGGAACCAATGTGTCTTGTCTGTGTCATTGACAGGATGACCAATAGCCGAGAGCTGTTCGCAAATGGATTTAAATTTACGACCAAACTCGGCGACACTAGATGAGCCTCTGGTGAGTTGACGAAGATTATATAGTAGGAGATGCATTCGTTCAAGAGAGGTGTTGCTGTAAGCGGCTTCAAGGGCGGTCCAGATTTGACACATAGTGTTGAGGCCAAGAATTTCAGCAACCGCCTCTTCGGTTTAAGAGGCGTTGAGTATAAGAATGGCCTGTTGATCGGAGGAGAACCAATCGGCATACGCCGGATTAGTCCGCTCCTTCGATTCAACAGTAATGGTGGGAAGATGAGCCGAAAGAGTGCCATCAATATGAGGAATGAGTTTTTGATTGGCTAGTAGAGGGAGGATTTGGTTATGCCATATGAGGTAGTTTTAAGAGGTAAATTTAACGGTGATCATGTGGAGGAGGGTAGCCAGGGGAAGAACATTGCCAATGGTGGCGGAGGAAGAAGAAGGAGAGGTAGACATGGTTGGGGGGGGTTAAGCTTTGAGAAAGAGGACCGATATCTTTATACTGATACCATGTGATATGGTTAATTCTAATTAAATACATATGATTAACAATAGTTTTTCATTAGTTTAATATAATTAAAGTTATTTTTTCGAATCATTACAAAATGTTATGAATTGTGATTACAAGTGGGATACATATTGACTTATGTATTAATTGTGTGCCTTTCTTGATGAGTTGTGCTTATCTTCTTCTATACCATAACGATAAATATATAGCATGTTTTACCCGGAAAACCCAAATTTCACACTTTCCAAACATGAAAAGGATTGCTTCGAAAATTTTTTTAGGATTAGGGTTACCTTTATTTCAAAATAAAATCCAACGTACAGCGGTAGACCAAGAACTCGCAAACAAGAGGCAATGTAAAATAAAGAAAATAGCTATTAAAATCAAATAATTTCTCTCTTGCACAACTAAAAAAAGTCTACAACAAATAAAAAGGAGTTATCCAAACATTCATCTCCATAAACATAAAATATACGAAAAGAAGAATAACACTTACATTTATGTACTTGTTGTTGCAACAACATATGGCACATTTTGCAAAACATCATGCAAGCTGTATAACTGTTTGCAATCCACCCTATAAAGCATATGAATATTTAGAAACAAAGGCAAGGTGAAAAACAAATGTAGCAGAAGGTGTAAACCAAAAAGCAATACAATATTATTTGTTGCACAAAACAAAATGTTATGAATTGTGATTATAAATGAGATACATAATGACTTACGTATTAATTGTGTGCCTTTCTTGAGGAATTCAACCGTTACAAGTTTGGTTGGGTTGCTAAAGCATTAGATAAACATTTATGGATTTTAAACCTTGTATTGATTATCAACGATAATGAGAATGGAGTTACAAGGAGAAAGGTGGTGAGGGTTAAAATGGGAATCAAATTTCTACTTTGTGAATAAAATGATAACTTAAATTACTAAAATATCCCTATAGGCATCTTAACTATGCTTTAACGGACAAATATACCCTTCGTTAAGAAACTTTATTTTATTGTAGATGATGCTTTGAAAGTTGTACTTGTGTAAAATTACTTTTGTGGCCGTCACTCCTCCTTTATAAAGTAGTATAAAAGTATAGATATAGATATTTGCAACATGATACTTCTTCATTTTACAAGTCTAACCTTAATATGGGTGCTTAAGGGGTGGTGTTTATGGGTTGATAGAGTCCAAACCCAAAAATTTTATAAGAATCCAAACACGATACAAGTGAGAAAATTATGACCAGAGTCGGCCCAAGGGGTAAACCAAATAAAGCCCTTGCTTTGAGCCTCCCATCTTCCCAAGGCCCCATTTCTTTTTTAACTTTTACTTTCTTTCCCACCGTAGAACTCCAATCGAAAGGGGAATCTCCCCTCGGCCAGCTTTCTCTATCTGAGGTTTATTCTGTTCGTATAAAGCTAATTCTTCTTTCTCAACCTTTAACATGTTCCGATGCTCTAAGGTTTATTATTTTGTGTTTTTATGTGAGGCCGGTTTTGTTCATGTGAGTCCGCGCCAGTGGCGAAGCTTGACCCGAAACTTCGGTGGGTCCGCGCTAGCTAAATCTTTGGAGATTGCAAGTGATAATCATGTCATGTTGAAATCCGATTAACAATGATGATCAAGTGAGGCTATTAAAATTTAAAACAAACTACCATATATGTAAAACATACTAGTAATTATATGTCTTATAACATAACCAAGGATGTGTATCTTCATTTAATGATCTATACCCGGCCATCACATAAAAGACTGATTGAAAAATCACCTAACATACTGTATGATTTTAAATATTCCAACGTCTGCATCTATTTTTAGTCACATTTGGGTCATCTGTAAACTGTAACCCATTTCTAATTGGTAAAAGATATCATAAATACCTACTGTTAGACATTTTTGTTGCTAATTTTGTCGCAAATAATTAGCTATAAAGGTTTTGTAAGTTGTACCATATTTCTTTGGTGACATAACTGGTGTAAGTACATACCTACAGTTACGAATGTCCTATTAAGTATGACTCCATATATTGGCATATCACAGCTCTTATTTGCACACCCTGTTGCCCTATACGTCTCGTATTACGTATAGGGTCATACGTGACGTATGAGATCTGATAATGAGAATGTTATGGCCTCCGATATGTCACGTGTAGACCTATATGACTTATAGAGCCTAACATAACTCTGACTAATTGGCATTAATGATACGTGAGAGTTTATGTAAATATTTATACGGGGTATATAGATCTATATGCTACTTATAAAAAGTGTGCAAACAATTTTAAAGTTATACCATTACCACACCCTTAAATATTGGTGACCCTTTATCAGTTTAATAAATGTAGCTCAACAACCATAAAAGTACTTTTTAATTAAATTTGTTCAAAAAAGCAGGTACTCAGGCACCAATAATTTTAAAGGTTCGAATTTAGATCCCAAGCCCATTAGAGCATTCACATCCCCTCCATCAAACTTCCCCCCATCTTCAAAATTTAAAAAAACTTACTAAAAACACCCTACATCCCATCCACCATTTTATACCCCATCTTTATATTTTGAAAAATCAACCTTCTAGCTTTTCATATATGAAAAGCTACTATTTGCCCTATATCAAATTATTGTGAGTGTATTTTAACGAGGAATATAATAAAATAAGTGTTTGTGAGTAAGATAAAGGTAAATATGGTGGAGGGGATGTGGAAGGTTTTTTAAAATGAGAGATAAATTTTGAAAAGTATGATTTTTTGTTATATTATAGGGTAAAAAATGGTGGATGAGATGTGAATGCTCTTAGGTGCACATCGTGCATATTTAAATCAAGTCGACATTTCTTTTGCAATGAAACAAAAATACTTTGAACGAATAAGAATAATAAGGGTTGAGTTATTATACAAAAAGCTATAAAAAATAAGAAAGATGAGAAGTCACTGAAAAATGACACGTGTCTAAGGAATTAAACAAGTAGAAAGGGTAATTTTGTCAAAAGAATATGCACATGCAAGTCAAATGTCATTTTCACCTTCATTTTTAAACGTCCGTAACTTTTTTATACGTCATCTTTTTAAAAAAAATTATACCATAAAATTGAGCGTTTTTTTTTTCTCTTTAATATGAGTACCACGTTGTTATACTTTTGAAAAAAAGTCAAAAACCCAGTTGTGTAAGACACAATGGAGATAACGTAAAACACAACGAGTACCAATTAAATATGCAATGAACAATAGGGTACAAAACACAATGAACAGTCTAATAAAACACAAGGGACGATATACTAAAGACACAATGGACAGTAGACTAAAACACAATGAATACTTTTGAAAAAAAGGTCGAAAACCCAGTTTAAAAGACACAATGGAGATAACGTAAAACACAATGAGTGCCAATTAAATATGCAATGAACAATACGGTATAAAATGTGTGTATCATAAAAGGAATAAAGCTGTTTTTTCAGGAAAAAAATGTAAAGGATGAACACTCGATAACTCATAAAACCTACTTCTAATTCTACGTGTACACATCTTACTCGAGTAAAGTCTCTGTACAACTTTGTCACTTCTTCAAGACACTCTAAAGCTACAATGTGAACCTGAAAAAAAACAACCAAATTGGTGTCAGATAATATGTCATGATGATGATAATAGGCGATTCTGAAATATGACATTAACATAAAAACACATAAATGGCAGCTTAGAAAAACACAATGGACAGTACAAAAAATCGTATTTAGAGAAAAAAAAACACAATCTGCAGCAAAAAATAAAAAAAAAACACAATAATCAAAACTAAAAAACACAATGAACGGGACGAAAAAACACAATGAGCAGACGAAAATAACATAATGGACAGACGAAATAACACATTGTGTTTTTTTTCTATTGCAGATTTGTGTTTTTTTTATGTACTGCACATTGTTTTTTTTTTTCTGCATGAACAAAAACCCACTAAAAATCGTTTTTTTTTTTTCGTTTTTTGTATAGCACTATGATAGTCATTGTAAAGATAATAAAACACTCGTTAATTTGGTGTATTTTAAAAAAAATGTCGTATAAAAAGTTATTAACATTTAAAAACCGTGGGGAAAGTACATGTGTCATGTACATAAGAGAGAAAAATAAACTTCAATAGTTTTGAAGGGAATTCAAGGGTGAGGATTGCCTCACTAAGTGTCATGTGTTCTCACCCCTATTTTTTATTAGGGAGGAGGGACACCCACTTATGTTTTTGAACTTCACTGATATTTACCAATCCTGCATTACTAATTCATTTCGCTGAAACACAATTTTAGAGACTGTACTCTGATTCACTTATTTATTTTTCATTTAAATCCATATATTTGAAAGTTAAAAAAAAATCTCATTAAAAAAAACTACTAAATGCAAATTCAAAACTTAATCGGGGTGGCAGAACGGTCATATTGCCGTAGCCACCAACGATTGTTTTTTGAAAAGCCAAGGTTAAAAAAAAACCTATAAATACTCACCGTGGGGACCAAAACTTTCAACATAAATCCACGGTTACAATACAATTCACTCAAAAATGACACGTTGTAACGAGGACGAGGAGATTGCCTTTGTGGTGTGCTACCAGGACGCCCAAAACAACCAAATTCTACAACAACAAAACCGTCGCCGCCACTCGGGAGACAACTCCTTTTGGAACCGGGTCTTGACGGACTTCACCCAAAAAGTGGGTGCAAATGACCGCACAATCGAATCTCTCCAACGAAAGTGGACTGATCTCAACACGTGTGATTGGTGAAACACCCTATTCGCAACCACTAAGAGGGAGAACCCGGGTGTTGAAAAGGAGTTGGCAATACCGCAACAATTTCGACACGGGTGACGGTAACCCCACTACCACCATAACAACACGGCCGCCGGTAATACTGGTAGGGGTACCAGAAAGTAAATCAGTGTGTTTGTGAAATTAGTATTTTTCTTTAAAAAGTTGAGTTAAACTTTAAACAACTAAAATATCATGCCTCAAATATGTTAGAATATATAAATATTTTATTTCATAATTGTCTGTGAACACGTACTGATCGAGTAATAAATTTTCTTCTACGCTTTTTTGGATGAACTCGCCACGAACATGGCCATGTTTGTCTATTCCAAGCTACCCCCATGCATCATCAAGCTGGCATATATGACAATGTACAATTTACATTATATGTATCTAATAAAGTAGAGACACTTGAACAGTGTCTCTACATTAAATTACAAATATGCCCCTTTTCAAATTGATTAAATATTAAGGTTACTTCTACGTATATCTTTTAAGATATATATATTGGCCACTAACTGTCAGGTTTACTTTATTTTTTGCCACTAACTTTTAAGTTAACTTTATTATCTTTCAATTTGACCATCAAACTTTTAGCTTTTAAGATTTAAAACTTTGGTCACTAACTTTTAGCTTAACTTTATTTTCTTCTAAATTGGCCACCAAACTTTTAACTTTTAGGATTTAAAACTTTGACTACCAAACTTCTAGCTTTTAGGATTTCATACTTTGACCACCCAACTTTTTTAAACTTGCATTGCACTTTGGCCAAACTTTTATCTTCTAGGATTTCAAACTTTTTCTAGCTTTTAGGATTTCATACTTTGACCACCCAACTTTTTTAAACTTGCATTGCAATTTGGCCAAACTTTTATCTTCTAGGATTTAAAACTTTGACCACCAAACTTTTAGCTTTTAGCCGCGAGTATTTTTTTGAAGCCCACGCGAGAATAACAATTACTTAATATTATCTTTTATGTCCACGAAACTCTCCACGCAGCAGGAACTCCCACAGCGACGCACGATCTTTAACGTCCATTAAATCCTCAACGCAACAGGAGCTCCCGCCGCGAAGCGCGGGATAATAGAATCCTAGTTAATTATATATATATGCGTACCCATCATCTTTTAACATGATCAAAACCTGTAAATATAGTATTTATTTTAAACCAGTGGAAATGCCCGTGCGCCACGAGTTTTTATGTTTTTTTTGCCGCACATTGCACGTTATGTCTTACGTAATTTACTTTTAAAACCAATTTGCTAAGACTGATCGGTGTGGAATGGAGCCCATAGGGGCTTTATTGTGCCACATCAGCTACCACGTAAAATTAATGCCTCCCTTTTGACATGTTAGCAATCGTTTACCCTCAATAGCGTTCCCTTTTATTATTTTGTTGAAGTGAGACTCACAAGATATGCTTGTTAACCATCGTTATTGTGCTCGCGTTCGTTAAATGATATCCTCCAATGGCGCTCATGAAATGGATGGGGGCGCTATTGGTGGTTTTTTGTTGATGCAGAATGGGGCGGGTTTCCACACCACATAGCCTGATAGAACTAATATATAAATTCATGAACATCAAATAGAATTAACATAAAAAAACAATAATCACCAAGGCTCTTTTGGAGAGCATAATATAAGTCGACCTGTCTAAAACGCTAATTATATTATTATTATTTAAATTTTTAGTAATTATATACTTAAGTACTTATACTTGACTTAAATAGTATTTAGTTATAAAAATATAAATATTAAGTGTAAATTTAAATCATTAATTGAAGAATTATAAAAAAAATTTATATTATTATCGCCGTCCTTGCCGCCGTCATCATCATGTAAGTTTTAGTACTTATACGCTGAAGTATTTAAATAAGATAATAGTTGATGTAGCGGATTAAATAATGTATATATCGCAAAGAGCACATGTACTCTATCTTTTAAAGTAACATGTGACTTAATAAAAGTTTGTTAAAATACAATAGTGTTTCTACCCGCGCGTTGCCGTGGATCACAATTTCTAAACAACGAAGTTTTAGATACAAATATAACAGGGTCACTAACAAACATTGGTGATGATCATGTGTTCAAACCTTCTCCTCTTGCACTTGAATACAAACATTTTTATCTAATAAATTAAAAATAGGTGTTTATACAAATGCATAGCCACACCACCATCCATTCTTTATGAACTTTTGATTTAGACGTTAATCCAGAATACTTCAAAATAATATGGTTACACTTGATTTTCTTCTCATATGGTCCTGTAGCTTCTTACGAAGGTGATTTGGTCAAATTTGGGAAAACCCGTTTGTCGCTACTCAAGAATAATGATAATGCATGACTTTGGCATCCACATTTTGTACATTCACTGTTCTTTTAAATAATGAAAAATATAACAAACTTACCATCACCTCTAATGACCTCTTCTAGCATATTTCATTTTTATGCAAATATGTAATCAACACTGATAAAACTAAAGCTTAATTTATATTAATGTAAATCTACACCAAAACCTCCTTGAAAATTGAAACTATATCAACAAAACCGAAATAAAGTAAGAATGTAAACCTTAAAGCCAAAATTATCCAATTAGGGGAAAAAACACAAAATAGAAGCCCCAAATCATATTAAAAATGTATAAACTTAAACCAAAAATTAAAACAAACCAAAGAAACAAATCTGTAGAAATGAGAAGAGCATACCTTCAAGCGAAATTAATGGGTAGTCAGATTCCAGGCCACTGAAACCACATAAAATCTTATAATGTTGCACCATCAAAACTCCAAAAACATTTAGACCATTAACAATGACACAATACTTTGTGTCTTATGTTGTTTACATACACATCTTATGTGAAGACTTGGATAAACATTACTCCTAACAAGGGTAAAATAAAATTCTAAAGTTCTTAATAATAAGAAAATCTCATATGATCTAAGAAACTAAATTCACAAAGATGACCGAACTTAAAACAAGTATTGCAATTCAGTCCTAAAGATTATGGGCATACTATCAAATTCATGGAACAAATTGATCATTTTTTTATAAAATTTCAATTGTTTGACTCCAAACTGAGATCTATGAAAAAAAAGAATATGTTCACTTTGAAGAGAGAGAGAGAGAGAGAGAGAGAGAAGAGAGAGAGAGAGACTTCGTTGTATAGTCTGAACCAAATTCCTTTTTATTGTTTCTTTCTTTATGATCTGCCTGATGCCTTCCAACTTAATGAACAACTGACTTATGATACAAAAAATATATGTTAAAATCAAACAATAAGTAGGATCATGATTTCATGATGCAAGTATAGAAAGTTCCAAAGCATTTTTATAACATAAACTTATTCTTTCAAAAAATAACACACGGAACAACATTAACTTTCAGTTAATTCCAAAATCTATGCCTATGTACAATCATCGATGCAATTGAATTTTATATACATTTTTATCCTTTCAGAAAACTAATATCATTTGATTGTTATCGAATGAAACTAATCATTAATTAAAAAAAAAACCTTACTTGAAAGTGTTTGCGCTAACCCGGCCTATGACACTTGAAGTAGCCCTTTATGATTGCCTGATCATACAAACTTTAACCTAGCCCACACAATTTCTAAATCCACTCAAGATTTTCACTTTCACATGCTAAACATACAATAATTAAAATTTTAACCATCTGCAGATAGATAATATTGAATTTTGTCATGTTTATTACTCACTCTGTCCCAATTTAAACGTCCATATTTCTATTTTTTGTTGTCCCAAATTAAATGTCCATTTCCAAAAATAGAAATGCAATTTCTAGTTTTGCCCATAAAAGACAAAACACAATCAAAGATTTGAGGATATTATTGTTATTTTACCACAAATAAACAAAAGATTTCTTAATATGTGTGTTTGTGGGCCTAAGACATTTAAATTGGGACAGAGGGAGTAATTTAGTAATCTCAAATCGATCTGCTTTGCCATCCTTATCATATGACTATACAAGGGTAAAATTGTTAAACAATATGATGTATAAATCACATAACTATGTTACTCCAACTACTAATTTCCTAAATGATGTTTTAATTATATGTATAGAAGGATACTTTCAATAATGTCTGGCGAGCTGCTACCGTCTCAGAGTCTCTTTCTCTTTAATTATGAATAGAATGGTACCTTCAAAAACCAAAGCAATAATAAGAAAAAAAAAAAAGGAAGGCAATCTATAACAAACATGTTGGAACTCCTAAAATCAAAATTAAACCTAATTCTTTTAGTACATGTTAGCTTCCAAGATGTAGCGGACATAAACCTAACACCAATGAATGCAGTATAAACATTATGGAGAATTTCAGAAACATTTGCAATTTTTTTATGATTTGGGTATCGTCAGAAAGCCTGCTAAGGCTATCCTGTTCGTGTAACATCAAAGAAGGCTATTTTTTGTGATTCTATGAAAACGATAAAAAAAGTTGAGTTAAGCCATTAAAAAGGAAAAAAAAAAGAAAAATACATTTCCTTTTGCTGAGAGGAGGGGAAGCCAACTTGGTGTGTGAGCAGGTTCTTTCTCCATGTAACAACTTTTTCGCTCGCAAAAGAAAATAACCATGCTTGAAATGCTATGCAAACAGAACTAAAAACAACAAAATGATAAGCTACTAAAGAAATGGAGGTACCAAGGTGTAAATGTTCATACTCGTTTAATATGTTCAACCCTCTTGACCGGTTTAACAAATCATTAATTATAAAATCAAACTTTCATGTGTCGAACTGGGATCCTTCTGGTGCTACACCTGCCATGGCTGTAAATAAACGAAATTGATTATTTTAAGCAATTTCAACATACATATTTATTCTGGGGCATCGTCCGCAACTTAAATTTAAAGCAACAATATGTAAGAAATCATTAATCCAACATATATCATTTTTCATGGTTAAGTTAACATTAACACTGTTATCAACACCGATCTACAAGAAGTTACTACCAAATAACAATGATCATGAACAAGAAACATTGGTGTTATGGCTTCATCTTCCATTAAAAAATCAAAACGTGAGATTGAATTTGTGAAATTACAAAAAAAAAAAAAAAAAAGAAAAAAGAATCGAAATCAGTTCAATTACCTTGAGATTTTAGCTTCATCGATCATCAATCAGATACCAAAATAAATGGCGGAGGGTCCGCAGTTGTTATGAGTAATAAGAACCTATGTTTGTCGAAAAAGGAGAAAATGAAAACACATCCATATGCAATTTCTCCACATCATCTAAACCTTTTGGCGTTTTAGCCTCCTGTACTCCTCATAACTCGAACCCTTTAACTTTTCACCCGTTCAATTGAGTAATTAAGAATCTTTAGGAGTTGAGAATTAAAAGAAGGATGTAGAATCAAAGGGGAGAATATTTGAAGGGGTGCATTAGTGACATAAGGTCATGTATGGAAGAAGTGTTTAGGCTTAGACTATAAAACCATTATAAAATTACTATATATCATGCCTTCCTAAGTGTCTTAATTGTCACAACTATCCCTATAATACTCTTAAATTTCTTGATTAAATATGTTTTACATGTTTTAAGTTATACAAAAATAAAAATTACTATTAATCATCGGTATCTTTAATAAGATAATATAAATAACTGTAATGGTTCAAAAACCACTCTAATTAATGAATTCACAACTACATATATAAAAGACAAATAATAGTTTTTTATTTGAGAAACTATATTAAAATAGGTGAAGATTTGTGTTACAAGAAATATATACACGTGGTTATGAATTCTTATTGATTTTAATATAATGAAGTACAAAAAATTGAATATACAAAACAAAGAAGGTGGTTGAAGAAAAACATATATATATAAGTGCATTCCATTGGGATCTACAAAATAATTGAATAGCCATACGAATGATATTGAGAGTTATTAATCAATGAGAGATAGAGAGATCTAGATCTACAAATTATTGCATTTGTGTGATCCAATGACAGTTTAGGAATGGGTAAGACAAGCAAATGGATCAAGCATTTGTTGACCGGAAAGAAAGACAAGACCACCGGTCAAACACCACTAGCCACGGGAGACAACCCATCATCCACCGTTACCACACAGCCAACACCACCTAAAGAGAAGCGTAGATGGAGTTTCCGGCGACCGTTCACCACCGCCACCAAGAATTCCAACTCTATGGACGTTGCATCTGCTCAGAAGAGCCATGCACCAACAATGGTGGCACCACAAGTGGACACAACGGCTAGGATGCCTATCACGACCACCACCATTGTTATCGCCGGAGTTAAGATGCACGAGGATGTTGCCGCGACAAAGATTCAATCGGTTTTCCGCTCTTATTTAGCGAGAAAAGCTTTATCCGCGTTGAAAGGGCTAGTGAAGTTGCAAGCGTTAGTTAGGGGTCACCTGGTGAGGAAACAGGCAGCTGAGACTCTGCGGTGCATGCATGCACTAGTGATGGCTCAGGCTCGAGCTCGTGCTCAACGAACACAAATACATTATCATGGTGTCAATAGTCAAGAACTAAAGGAAGAAAACATCAAGATTGTGGAAATGGACAATGGTCATACACTACCACAACCTTTTGAAACCGCTCATATTGATCATTTTTCCTACTTGAAAACCGACTATCATTCTAGACCAAATTCTACTTATCCTACAATTGATGATACTCAAACACTCAAAGACTTTGGGTCATGTCCAAGTTATATGGGTAACACCCAATCTTCAAGGGCCAAAGTGCGATCTCATAGCGCCCCTAAGCAACGCCCTATTGATCATACTTGGGCACATGAGAGACAGTCTACAAGTAGCATTAAGCGAAGACCTTCTATCGAAGGAAGGAATGTTCCAAGAGCGGTAAGGATGCAACGTTCATCTTCTCATGTTGGGTCGGGTCCTCAAAGCAACAACTACCCGTGGTCAATCAGGCTTGATAGGTCAACTGTATCGCTTATCGAGAGCGAATGTGAGTCCACGAGTACCATTGTGACCAATGGCTATTGTAGCAAATCAGTTGTTGGATATGGGTACTAAACGGATCATTCGGCTTTACTAGAACTCGAATCATAGAGTTTCAACGACTATGTTGAATGAGTATCGTTTGTAAGTTAATAGATAAGTGTTGAAAGGTTAATTTCCTCAAATAATTTTGCAACTATCAAGAGTATAAATGTTAATTTGATTTGGGACGTTCACTTGGTCAAAAGTGTAAGATTATTCCTAATATTGTCTAATATTCTTTAGTTAATTTATTGAAAAAGTGCATGTTTAGTTATGTCGTAATAAAAGACAATTAATATAGTGTAATATAGGTATGAATAGAACGTTATATTGGATAACGTCATAGTATAGGGATAATTGATTTGATTATTTTGTACATTCTTTATTACTTCGTATATAATGATATTAATCTATGATATATTAAAAGTCTAATAAAAAATGCCATTTTTTATATAAGACTTAAAAATAGTTACATACTCAATATTATTATCATGTTTCTCGCGCACCAAATTGTTTCCAACTCTTATTTGAAATAAGAAATACTAGTTTAAACCTCGGGAGCGTCCTGGGTCGAGAAATCTAAGTAAAGTGAATAAAATTAGAAATATCTAAACTATAAAAATGGCATCTGCCAATATATGATTAATGAATATTATTATTATTATTATTATTATTATTATTATTTTAAACAAATCTCTGCCATAAGTTATCATATTCTAATATAAAAAAGGGTAATTGGGTCGTGTATCACCTAATCCCAGGCCCGACCCAAACCCATAATTTTTTTAAACTAATTCCAAACCTGACACAATACCTGTCGGGTTACAAAAAAAATAGTCGTTTTTTTCTCCGTTTTTTTATATAGCACTATGGTACTCGTTGGAAAGATAATAAAACGCTCGTTAATTTGATGTAATTTTTTTCTTTAAAAAATCCCGTATATAAAAGATATTAACATTTAAAAGTTATAAGAGGAAACATGAGAGAGAAAATAATAAAGTTTTAATATTACATTTAGTAAATTAGGTATTTAATAGATTATGTTAAATCATATTTAGTGGAAGTATAGACAAGAAACCCTCTCAAAAGGAAAAACCCTAAGAAACCCATCTCTTGGTCCACATTGTGCCACCTCATCCAAACCAATTATTTAGCATATTATATTATGAAGGGTAATTTAGACATTTACACTCCCCCCTTCTCTCTCTCTCCCTATATATATTATTTCCCCCTCTCTCTCTTCATTTCTTTTTCTTTTCAAATTCAAATTTCAGATCTGTGCTCTCTACCCTCTCTCTATAACCACAACCACCACAACCACCATCACCGCCACCACATATGTATATATTGATGGTTTGGACTTTCTCGAGGCCAGAAAAACTAGAAATCTTTCAGTTTATTATCATGTCCTCATTCATGTGAAGAGTGAGTGAGATTCTCTTCTGATTTTTATCCTTTAATATTTCTTTTTTAAGTGCTTCTTCTCTTTTCTTCTCTTCTCTTCTCTCTTTGACCACATACCCATTGACTCTTTCAAAATGTATCGACTTTTTTGTTTTGTAATAATATTTGGGTAAAAAGAAAATAAATTTTTTGATTGGGTAATAACAGGACTACAGGAATGTTTCTTGTAATCTTTATTAATTTATTATTATTTTTTATTATCATATCAAGTCATGAAAATTAATTAATAGCGGTAATATAGAAAATAAATTAATAAGCATGAGAATGGAATAGAATAGAATATGGGACGTCACACTTTGATATATGGTTAATGACGTATTTTAATTAAGATTTGGAACTTCATTCCATTTATTTCTATATTTTTATTTAATTATATTATTTTATAATTATTGAATTAAAATACAGTTTTTTTGTCTATTCTTCTTTTCATTTCACTCGAAGGCTATTATTTAATTTTATTATTTTATTATTTTATAATTATTGAATTAGACTAGTTTGGTTTGTGCGGTTGTTCGTGAATGTTGTTATTATTGTTACGTTTTGA
Source organism: Ambrosia x helenae (assembly GCA_030844895.1). Classification (NCBI taxonomy): domain Eukaryota; kingdom Viridiplantae; phylum Streptophyta; class Magnoliopsida; order Asterales; family Asteraceae; genus Ambrosia; species Ambrosia x helenae. The sequence continues at coordinate 4,118,402 of CM061227.1, read as the reverse complement.
TTTTGTTAGGTTTTGGGTTTTGTTAGAATAATAATAATAACAGTTTTGGGATAGTTTTTGGTCGCATACCAAGTGTTCGATCAAATGCTTGAATGGAAAAAAAAAATTTATGTTAACCTTTTTTATTTATTATTATTATTATTTTGTTTATGTTAGATTTTTATTAGATTGGGGACATGAGGTTGATGGATCACATGTGATTGATTAATAAATTTGTAGTCTTTTTATGTTAGTATATGCTAACACATGTTAGTGATGCCCCATTATGTGTTTGAGGATCCCAAACTAACATGTGTATCTGTTTCAGTGATGGGTTACACGAGTAGGCTATTGGAAGAAGGCGACATTGGTGATGTGGCTATGGTAAGTGATGCTTTTTTTTATAAAGATTATGGATTTTTAATCTTTTGGTGAATAGAGTGTTTAAATAATTTTTGTATTCTATTTAATAAATTTTTGGCAAGTGAAATTGTTATGAACTCGTATAGGGTATATGTCTATTTTTTTGCGGTCCGAGTCTTGTATGCTCACACACGTTAGTGATGCTAACACATGCTAGTATATACCTAACTAACAGGTGTTAGGGTTCATATGACATACGTTAGTATGTGCCCAACTAACATGTGTTAGCGTTCACATGACATACGTTAGTATGTGCCCAACTAACTGCAGATTTTTGGTGTTGTTTATACACATGTTAGTGATGCTAACACATGCTAGTATATGCCTAACTAACAGGTGTTAGGGTTCATATGACATACGTTAGTATGTGCCCAACTAACATGTGTTAGCGTTCACATGACATACGTTATTTCAGTATAACATATGTTTTTAGAATACACTACACGTGTCAGTGATGTCTCATTATGTGTTTTGGAGATGCCAACTAACATGTGTTATCTTTTTTGTAGGTGAAGAGATGTTTTTTGTGTTAAAGATGAAGATGGGTATCCAGAACGAAGCATAGCTAGATCTTTTTTATGTTGTTATGATAGTTTTTTTTTTTTTTTTTTGAAAATTCACAAATAATTATGTTTGTATGAACCTTTTTTGGTATGTTTTAGTGTTGGTTGTAATGATTATTTTTATCAATTCTTAAATAAATACACATTTTATGTGTTCTTTTATTTTGTTCTTTTAGTATATGCCTGTTAACACATGTTAGCGATGTCTCATACGAGGTCAGAATTTTGTATCACAACACTAACGTACGTTAATATTCGTGCTGGAAAAAGTGCCATAAAGTAGGAGAGAGGTGACTTGACAAGTGTCAAATCAACCTTTTTAAACCTAGGATTCAGAAAACACAAGATTACCTTAATGCCCTTAATCCAATATTTTATTAAAGTGGCCCACTTGCTTTTGATTATTAAATACAAATTAATTAAGGACCATTGATCAAACTTGATCAATGGTCACCATAGGGTTTGCAAGGTTTTTTCAATAGATAGAGTTTCCATATTATCCACACCCATCATATTTAAACCATATTTATTCCTTTTTTTTTAATTGGTCTAGAGTTGTCACATCACATCCTATGTGGCATCTCTCAAAAGAGAGATTGCATAATATTATGACATGTCATTAAAAATGCTTTGGTTTATTATATATATATAAATATATAAATATAAATATAAATATAAATATAGATATAGATATAGAAGATATGTTTCTTGGCATGGATAAATATAGTTAGTACTTAGTAATTTTGTGTATGAATATAAATTTCATTAAATAAAGACAACCAAAAAATGTCATAGAGAAAAGCAGTATTATATGCTCTCATTCAAGTCTTAACACTTTTGACAGCCTGCATGTTAGGTCGATAAATATAAATTTGACAACAACTTAAACTAAACATTGGGAACATAAAAAGTAATCACATGTAAACATTGAATTGACAAACCGGCTTGTTAGATGGTATAACACACACGCACGCGAACACAAGTATTTACGTGATTCGGTCTAAGCTGACCTACGTCCACGGGGCAACTGGGGTATTTTTTTATTGAGTGATACAAAAAAGTTACAAGTACAAGTGATTATTTATAGGCCTAAATTAGGGTTACACCCTTTGCCAATCTTGCTCAACAAGTTAAACAAACTGGGCCGGGCCTATATGTGGGTGAAGGCAACATCTCCAACAATCTCCCACTTGGTGTCTTCAGACCACGAACTGCACCATCTCTTCTGTACTTCTGTAGATAAGATCTCCCCTAGATCTTCAATGCACCTCCAGTTACCCTGATCTCCTCAACATTATTCCTGGAGACCAGTTGAAGCTCCGCATAGCTTCAGCTTATCCAACATCACACATTTAGTGAACATGTCTGCTGGATTCTTAGCACCTGAGATATTCTTCAAGTTGATTGTGCCATCAGCAACCAATCCTCTCACGAAATGATACCTTATCCCGATGTGCTTCGTCTTCTTGTGATACACAAGATTCTTAGCAAGTTTCACTGCACTTTCATTATCACAGTGCAACAAGTACTCAGTCTGCTTCTTCCCTAACTCTTCCAGAAAAGCTTTCAACCATACTAGCTCCTTACTGGCTTCAGCTATAGCCATGTATTCTGCCTCTGTTGTGGATAAAGCCACACTTTTATGAAATCTGGACATCCAACTGACTGCAGTTCCTCCCACTGTGAAAACGAAACCTGTGGTGTTTTTAAATGTCTCTTTGCAACCACCCAGATCAACATCTGCATAACCTCTGAGAACTAAATCCTTCCCTTTGAAACATAACCCCATCTTTAACATTCCCTTCAAATAACGAAGCACCCATTTAAATGCTTCCCAATGTTCTCTTCCCGGATTTGACATAAACCGACTGACAACTCCGACTGCGTGTGCTATGTCGGGTCTTGTACACACCATAGCGTATTGCAGATGCATACGGAACTCTAGCCATATCAGCTTTTTCTTCTTCAGTTCTGGGACACTGATCTTTGGTAAGCTTGAGGTGACTCCCCAAGGGCGTGTTTCTAGGCTTGGTCTTCTCACTGTTAATACCGAATTTCTCTAATACTTTCCCAATGTACTTTTCCTGGGACAGTGTCAAAGATCCATCTTTCTTGCTCCTGGTGATACTCATCCCGAGGATCTGTTTAGCTGCACCCAAATCCTTCATCTCGAATTCTTTGGACATTTGCTTCTTCAACTTGCTTATCTCATTCATATTTGATCCTGCAATTAACATATCATCTACATACAGAAGTAGAATGATATACGTACTCTTGAACTTCTTCATATAACAGTAGTGATCGGCTTCACGTCTCTTGTAACCGGTCTTCACCATGAAATTATCAAACTTCAAGTACCACTGCCTTGGCGCTTGTTTCAGACCATACAAACTCTTCTTCAACTTGCACACCCAATTCTCTTTTCCAATAACCTGGAATCCCTCGGGCTGTGCCATGTAAATATCTTCATCAAGGTCACCATGTAGGAATGCTGTTTTCACATCTAGCTGCTCTAGATGCAAATTCTCTGCTGCTACAATGCTCAGAACTAACCTGATGGTGGTCATCTTCACCACTGGAGAGAAGATCTCATCATAATCAACTCCCTTCTTCTGCTGAAATCCCTTGACCACTAAACGAGCTTTATACCGTTTAGAACCATCATGCTCATCTTTGACCCTAAAAACCCATTTATTTTGAAGAGCTTTCTTATCTCGCAGAAGCTTTACAAGAACCCAAGTCTTGTTTTTATCTAGTGAACTCATTTCTTCTTTCATTGCTCGCTCCCACTAGAATGAGTCCTTCATCTTGACTGCTTCAGAGTAGCTCTCTGGTTCACCATTTTCTGTCAAGAGAATATAATTAACTGAGGGGCTGGTGCGACTGGGACTGTACCTGTCCGGCGCTTTAGAAACTCTGGTGGATCTCCTGACCGAGGTATCAGACTGGTCAGGCTGCTGTGGAGACGGTTCGTCTTCGGAATCTGAACTCCCACTGTCAGAAACTCCCACTGACTCTTCATTCTCACCATCTTCAGTCTCTGGTTCTGTGTCATCTTCAGATTCTGTTACGGGCCCTGTGACAGATTCTTTCTTCTGATTCTCAACACTAAACTCAACAGTTTCTTTCTGAACCTTTGACTTATCCAAGTTTCTGTCTTTATATAACTCTTCTTCATTGAATTCAACATGCTTGCTTTTGACTACCTTTATGCTTTCAGAATCCCAAAGCCTGTAGCCCATTTGATCACCCCCATATCCAATGAAGATATACATCTTTGCTTTAGCATCCAACTTGTCTGTCACACCCTCACAATCCACTTGCGGAGTTTTACCGCGAGGCGCATGACAAACCAGGATCCAAACCAACGATCACAATAAACAAGTCTAAATGTATATAAATGCAATTTCAAAACAAAGTTTAAAATCCCGTTTACAGCGGAAGCTTATTCAAAACAGTATCTCAAAAATGAAACAATAGTTCAACGTTTATAAGACCATGCAACCCTAGTTAGACGCCGTGCAAACGCGTGCGCCCTAGTCCAGTCGTGCTACCTTAGCGACCTGAGAAAACATGTAAAAGTTTACGTCAGCACAAAAATGCTGGTGAGTTTACAGGTTTGCAGTTCAAATACCAAGTCCACCTGTCCATACTATAACAAATAGAAAACCAGTATACGCTAGCTAGGCGTACGTTTTGCTACTACCACGATTGGAAAACCATTACTAACTCGAATACCAGTTTTGTGCCCGAATAGTTCCAAATGTTCCTGTTGTTCCTGTTTGAGACAATATGCACTCGCCCGGCCCTCCAAGCCGACGAGCGGGGTTGGTCACTCCCAATAGCGCTATTCACATTTCCCCGTTGTGCAAACCCGCACATTCATGGTTCCCCCCGGGACTTCCAAAGATCGTGTAGTATACGTTAGAACCCATAGTATGACAGAATTTACCAAACAATCGTTTTAACACATGTTTTCTCCCCCGAAAGTATAAAACCAGTTTAAAAGAGGGGCCGTAAACTCACCTTAAGTTGCTTTACTCCTAATCCCGAGTAAACTCAGCTGCTATGTTAGTCCCGTACAGTGGCGACCTAACATACGACAGTTACAAGTACTTAGACTAATAACCCGCAGGTTAATTAGTCCCTAGATGTCCAGACCATAACCAAGTTCGTTTGAAAAACACCGTGACTGTTTAACTGACCCAAAGTACAAGACTCGACATCCCATTGGTGACCCGAGACTCCCCGTGTTATGTTTACGCTCCAAAACCATACCATAACGCAAGTATACTTAACATACGTTAACACACAACAAGTTATAGCACATAGTTCACGTATCACCGAAATACATCCAAATATATGTTACCAAGTTATTAGACATGTTACAAGGTTCCTAGCATGTTACTACATGTCAAATCGGGTCTCGGAATGCTAATTTACACTTACAGCAGCAGTACACGCGATTAGGAAAAGTCAACTAGCATTTAGGTTGGTCAACTAGCAATTAGGAATCCTAATCGCATGAATTACTAGCATTTAGGGCTATACCACATGTAACTACTAGCATTTAGGGCTATACCACATGTAACTACTAGCAATTAGGGCTAATCACATGAAGTTACTAGCAATTGGGGCTAATCACATGAACTTACTAGCAATTGGGGCTAATCACATGAACTTACTAGCAATTGGGGCTAATCACATGAACTTACTAGCAATTGGGGCTAATCACATGAAGTTATAGGCGATTGGGGCTAATCACATGATATTATTGGCGATTAGCACCCCAATCGCATGAGTTACAGGCGATTAGCATTGCTACTCGCCTGTAACCATGCTGTTCCGGTTTTTCGCGCGTTTAACGCTCCAAATCAGATCCAGAGCGTGTGTAACTACCCAATATCATCCCAAACACTATCCTAAACATGTTTAACCCAAAACCCTTCGTTCATCCTCGTAAAATCAGTCCTGCATGCAACCAAAGCAATCCAAACACATACACATAGCATGCAACATTCAATTAACGCATGTAATCATAACCCTATTATCCAATTACTGAGATTTCTATCATCATACTAACAATATTTATTCTGACCTAGCATGATAACACATCAAATCATCATCAAGAATCATAAAAATCCTATCTTTCTAATCATACACACCCATAACGCATGTATATTAGTTATAATCCGATTAACAACCATTATTGACGATTTTCAGAAAGCTTTTTCGTTTATGAACAGGTCTGGACCATTAGGGATTTATTAAAAACGTTTACAAAGTGTTATGGATGAGAATCAAACCTTGGAATTGTAAAAGGATGATGGTTAGACCTTGAAACCTTGTGTTTTTGATCAAAATCGCCTTCCAGAGGTTGTTTAAGTGTTTGGGGCGGTTATGGGACGACTAGGGTTTGTCTAATTGAGTTTAGGAGGTTAAGTATGGTATTTATAGGCGTTTCTAGTCGTCCAGCCCGTTCCATGCGATTGTGCAGGTTTATACGCGATTAGGAATCCTAATCGCGTGAACAGTAACGCGATTGGGCCTAATCGCATGAACAGTCATGCGATTAGCCCCAGTCGCACCATATGAATCCCAGTCACACCATATGAACCCCAGTCACACCACATGATTCCCAGTCACACCACATGATTCCCAGTCACACCACATGAACCCCGTTTTAACATATGTTAACACATATTAATGTACCGACAAGTCACATAATGATTGTAAACACATAACACAAGTAAATACACATATTCACACTCGTTCACCAATTCCCGGGACTCGAGACTCGTATGTTCCGTATGCCCTGACGATCCTACCGATCGTCACCGTTTGTACACTTGGTTAAGGACTGACATCTAACGAACCTCTAGACCAACATCCAATGATCTTCTAGACTAACCAATAGTTCCCGAACCATAACCCGACTTAACTAACCCAGTTAAGTACAATATACGCGTGACTCGCTAAGGTAGACTTTCATCTAGACAACGTTGTTAACCCGAATTTGCCAGGTGTCACATCATCCCCACGTTAAAAGAATTTTCGTCCCGAAAATTTGTACAAGTACAGAAAGAACAAAAGAAGTAACGAAGGAAATAAACAAAAGATAGAAACCAAAAGAGAGATTTACCCGAGTTGTCACATCATCCCCACGTTAAAAGGAATCTCGCCCCGAGATTCATTCAGCTGCAGAAGAGACATGTCTCGACTCGAACGCTTCCTTAGGAAAAAGATGAGGATACTTAGACTTCATCTGATCCTCCCGTTCCCACTTGTACTCCGGTCCCCGGTTCGAGTTCCACCGAACCTTAACGATACGAATCTTGCTGTGACGTAGGCTGCGAATCTTGTAATCAAGGATCTCCACAGGTTCTTCCACAATCCGAAGACGATCATCAACCTTGATCTCTTCCAGTGGAACAATGAGAGACTCGTCAGCCAGACACTTCTTCAAGTTTGACACGTGGAAGACGTTATGTACGTTACCGAGCTCCGTCGGTAGATCAAGTCGATATGCCACCGGCCCAATCCGTTCCAGGATCGTAAATGGGCCGACATATCGTGGATTGAGTTTGCCACGCTTCCCAAAGCGTATGACGCCCTTCCACGGTGAGACTTTTAGAAGTACCTTGTCATTGACTTGGAACTCCAGTGGTTTGCGACGCTGATCAGCATAACTCTTTTGCCGGTCCCGTGCCGCCGCCAACCGATTTCGAATCTGTACGATCTTTTCCGAAGTTTCGTACACTAGTTCGGGCCCAGTGAGTTGACTCTCACCCACCTCAGCCCAACAAAGAGGAGAGCGGCATTTCCGTCCGTACAGTGCCTCGAACGGAGCAGCCTTGATGCTCGTGTGATAACTGTTGTTGTACGAGAATTCTACCAACGGCAGATGAGCTTCCCAACCCTTGCCAAAATCGATCACACATGCCCGCAGCATATCTTCTAAAGTTTGAATCGTACGCTCACTCTGACCGTCAGTCTGTGGATGATAAGCTGTACTCATGTCTAGTTGGGTACCCAAAGCCTTGTGCAAAGACTTCCAGAAGTGAGAAGTAAAATGGGAGTCACGATCCGAAATAATAGAAACCGGCACCCCGTGCTTAGAAACAACTTCCTTCAAATAGAGACGAGCCAAACGATCCATGGTGTCGGTCTCCTTAATAGCAAGAAAATGGGCTGATTTCGTCAACCGATCGACAATCACCCATATCTTATCATTCCCGCTTGGTGATTTAGGAAGTTGTGTGACAAAATCCATAGTAATCCGTTCCCATTTCCATTCCGGAATTTCAGGTTGTTGCAAGAGACCCGACGGTTTCTGGTATTCCACCTTGACCTTAGCACAGGTCAAGCATTTACTCACGTATGAGGCTATGTCCGACCTCATGTTTGGCCACCAGTAAAGCACTTTCAGATCTTGGTACATCTTATCCGAACCAGGATGAATAGAATACCGGGACTTATGAGCCTCATCAAGAACAAGCTCCCGTAGTCCCCCGAATAAAGGAACCCATATGCGTTCTGCGAAATAGTGCAGGCCATCAGGCCTTCGCTCTAGGTGCTTGTCGGCACCGTGCATAGTTTCAGCTTTAAGGTTTTCCTCCTTCAAAGCTTCCAATTGGGCAGAACGGAGTTGATCAGGTAACGACGAATGAATGGTGAGCTGCAACGCCCGAACACGACGAGGTTTAGTAGATTCCTTCCTGCTCAAGGCGTCTGCTACAACATTCGCCTTGCCAGGATGGTACTTAATAGCACAATCATAATCGTTCAAAAGTTCAATCCAGCGACGCTGCCGTATGTTCAAGTGTTGTTGGTCGAAAATGTGTTGGAGACTCTTGTGATCGGTGTAGATGGTGCATTTGGTACCGTACAAGTAATGTCTCCAAATTTTCAACGCGAATACCACGGCACCCAACTCCAAGTCATGAGTTGTGTAGTTCTTCTCGTGCACTTTGAGTTGACGAGAAGCATACGCAATCACTTTCTCGCGTTGCATCAACACGCAACCGAGTCCATGAATGGAAGCATCACAGTAAACGACAAAATCATCAGGACCCTCAGGTAAAGACAGAATAGGAGCAGAACACAGTTTAGACTTCAGTTCTTCAAACGCTGACTCTTGTGATTCACCCCAGTCGAACTTCCTATCCTTCTGAGTGAGAGTGGTGAGGGGTTGAGCAATCTTCGAGAACCCCTGAATGAAACGACGATAATAGCCCGCAAGGCCTAGGAATTGCCGCACCTCAGTTGGCGTCTTTGGTGCTCCCCAGTCCTTGATCGCTTCGATTTTAGCGGGATCGACATGAATTCCTAGTTCATTAACCACATGTCCTAGGAATTGAACTTCGCGTAACCAAAAGTCACACTTTGAGAACTTGGCGTAAAGTTGCTCCCGTCGTAAGAGTTCCAAAACTAACCGCAGATGTTCCTCGTGTTCAGTCTTGTTCTTAGAGTAGATCAGAATGTCATCAATAAACACAATGACGAACTTGTCAAGATATGGTTTGCAAACGCGGTTCATCAAATCCATGAAAACCGCCGGTGCGTTCGTAAGACCGAAAGGCATGACCAAGAATTCGAAATGGCCATAACGTGTTCGAAAGGCAGTCTTGGCAACGTCAGCCTCCCTGACGCGCAGCTGGTGATAACCGGACCTCAAGTCAATCTTGGAATAATAACTAGAACCCTGAAGCTGGTCGAATAGATCATCAATACGTGGAAGAGGATAACGGTTCTTGACGGTCAATTTGTTCAGTTCTCTATAGTCCACACACAATCGGAAACTTCCATCCTTCTTCTTAACAAATAGAATCGGGGCTCCCCAAGGGGAAGAACTTGGCCGGATGAAACCCTTGTCCAAGAGTTCCTGCAACTGGCTAGACAATTCCTGCATCTCGGGAGGTGCAAGACGGTAGGGGGCCCGAGCAATAGGAGCAGCCCCTGGTACGAGATCAATACCGAACTCGACTTGACGATGAGGAGGAAGACCAGATAAATCATCGGGAAAAACATCAAGAAATTCGCGAACCACCGGAATGTCGTCAATCTTCTTCTCATCACTGGAGGAAACAGATAAAAGCGCCAATACGGCTGGATAACCCTTTCGAAGACACTTAAGGGCTTTCATGCTAGAGATGATGTTTAGCGAAACACCACCCTTGATACCGTACACAGAAAGAAATTCTCCATCAGGGAGAGGAATCCGAATAACCTTATCGTAACAGACGATCTCCGCGCGATACAAAGATAACCAATCCATTCCTACTACCACGTCAAAACTACCCAATGGTACCGGCATAAGGTCGATGGGGAACGATAAACCCGACAACTCTAACTGACACTCCCGAAGAACACTAGTAGCTTCAATCGTTTTCCCGTCAGCCAACTCAATAATATACTTGGTCTCTAATGGTACGGGCACTACATCTAGCAGTCTACTAACATCCATGGATACAAAACTCTTGTCGGCACCAGAATCAAATAACACGCTAACAGAATGATTATTGAGAAGAAACGTACCGGTGACTGTATCAGGGTCCTGCCTAGCCTCAGCAGCTCCAATGACGAAGGCACGTGCATTTCTGCCGCCGCCCCCGTTGTTACCATTCCCGTTGTTTCCACCCTGTTTCAGCTTTGGGCAATCCTTCTTGTAATGCCCAGTGTCACCGCAGTTGTAGCACCCTTGTTTCCCTGTAGTACCCTGAGTAGTCGGAGCAGAACTGTTGGTCGGAGCCTGAGTCGATGGAAGTGTAACCCGACAATCTTTAGCATAGTGGCCTGTTCGCAGGCAGCGGTGACAACGGTTACTGTCGCAGTTCCCTTGGTGATGGCGTCCACACTTGTTGCATTTGGGCAGTTTTCCTGCATAACCACCCTGCTTGTTACCCGAAGAAGAAGAACCCCCATTATCAAACTTCTTACCCTGCTGTGTTGGCCCAGATCCCTTCCCGTCATTTTCCCACTTGCGCTTGTTGTTCTCTGGGGCCTTAACAGTTGAACCCTTCGCAGGCAAAATACCCTCATTCACCTTTAAGTTGGTCATCCTATGAGCCGATCGAACCACCTCTGCGTACGTAGGATGATTTCCCGCAGCCACTAACCCTGCAATTTCCGGTACTAACCCCGAGACATAGTGTTCAATCCTACGGTATTCTGGCACATGCAGATCGGGACACAACACTGCCAACTCATTCCGCCTCACAGTATACTTCTCAATTTCCGACCCAGTCATCTTGAGGTTCCACACCTCGTGCTCCAGCTTCTGTACCTCTTCTCTCGGACAGTATTCACGCTTCAACAGTTGCACGAAATTCTCCCATGGCATAGCATATGCCTCCCCAATACCCATATTCTGGGTGATACCATTCCACCAAGTCAATGCCACGTCCTGAAATAACGCAGCCGAATACTTCACCCGATCTTCTGGGAGACAGTTACACATTAGGAATACCGACTCCACTTTCTCCAACCACCTAAGCAAACTGACCGCACCCTCGGTGCCAGAGAATTCCTGGGGTTTGCAGTCCCGGAACATCTTATAGGTGCACATGGGTGGGGGTGGGTCAACAGGACCACCTGAAATGAAACGTATGATAAATCACGAATAACGTACACAAGGTTCACCAATGAGGCAAAGAAAACAGATAAAACAACTTACCACCACCGTTGTGCCCTAACTGAAAGGCAGCCTGGAGCAAGTTGTTCAGATCAGCCTGTGACAGGTTAATACCTCCACCACGACCACCAGCACCACCACGACCACCACCGCGTCCACCATTGCGACCACCTCCTCGTCCTCCACGCACTCCAGACATGATTCTGGCAGAAAGAACGAGAAAATTTAGTTTCGCAGTTAAAGATAACCACTAATGTTCACAAGATCAAAGCCAGATCCAATCCAGGACTATCCCCTCAAACTCAGAGCTCACTAGTGCTTCCATGCATTTCGTTTTATGATTTTGTGTGCACCCAAAATGATAAAACGCTCTACATGGTCCTCCAAGTGTTCTCCTAGTTCAAAGTTCAAATCACCGAACATAGACTCTTAGCTACACACCGTAATACTACGGTAGTTCATGACAAGTGTTTCTATTGGAGTGCGACAGGGGAGATGTCCGAGCCTTGGACAAATCTCAAGAGCACACGAGTTACCCCAATAGACTACACTGCCTAGGAAGCAAGTAACCCAACCTAAAATAGAACGGATGATGTAACGCAGAAAGACCAACGATTTAGAGACACTCCGACAAGACCATACGTAAACCACTATAACGTTTAGTACCATGTGATCGTCTAGTGTGTGCGACTCGGCTATAGACTAGACTCTACATGCAGTCCTAGTTCACTATAACCATTGGCTCTGATACCAATCTGTCACACCCTCACAATCCACTTGCGGAGTTTTACCGCGAGGCGCATGACAAACCAGGATCCAAACCAACGATCACAATAAACAAGTCTAAATGTATATAAATGCAATTTCAAAACAAAGTTTAAAATCCCGTTTACAGCGGAAGCTTATTCAAAACAGTATCTCAAAAATGAAACAATAGTTCAACGTTTATAAGACCATGCAACCCTAGTTAGACGCCGTGCAAACGCGTGCGCCCTAGTCCAGTCGTGCTACCTTAGCGACCTGAGAAAACATGTAAAAGTTTACGTCAGCACAAAAATGCTGGTGAGTTTACAGGTTTGCAGTTCAAATACCAAGTCCACCTGTCCATACTATAACAAATAGAAAACCAGTATACGCTAGCTAGGCGTACGTTTTGCTACTACCACGATTGGAAAACCATTACTAACTCGAATACCAGTTTTGTGCCCGAATAGTTCCAAATGTTCCTGTTGTTCCTGTTTGAGACAATATGCACTCGCCCGGCCCTCCAAGCCGACGAGCGGGTTGGTCACTCCCAATAGCGCTATTCACATTTCCCCGTTGTGCAAACCCGCACATTCATGGTTCCCCCCGGGACTTCCAAAGATCGTGTAGTATACGTTAGAACCCATAGTATGACAGAATTTACCAAACAATCGTTTTAACACATGTTTTCTCCCCCGAAAGTATAAAACCAGTTTAAAAGAGGGGCCGTAAACTCACCTTAAGTTGCTTTACTCCTAATCCCGAGTAAACTCAGCTGCTATGTTAGTCCCGTACAGTGGCGACCTAACATACGACAGTTACAAGTACTTAGACTAATAACCCGCAGGTTAATTAGTCCCTAGATGTCCAGACCATAACCAAGTTCGTTTGAAAAACACCGTGACTGTTTAACTGACCCAAAGTACAAGACTCGACATCCCATTGGTGACCCGAGACTCCCCGTGTTATGTTTACGCTCCAAAACCATACCATAACGCAAGTATACTTAACATACGTTAACACACAACAAGTTATAGCACATAGTTCACGTATCACCGAAATACATCCAAATATATGTTACCAAGTTATTAGACATGTTACAAGGTTCCTAGCATGTTACTACATGTCAAATCGGGTCTCGGAATGCTAATTTACACTTACAGCAGCAGTACACGCGATTAGGAAAAGTCAACTAGCATTTAGGTTGGTCAACTAGCAATTAGGAATCCTAATCGCATGAATTACTAGCATTTAGGGCTATACCACATGTAACTACTAGCATTTAGGGCTATACCACATGTAACTACTAGCAATTAGGGCTAATCACATGAAGTTACTAGCAATTGGGGCTAATCACATGAACTTACTAGCAATTGGGGCTAATCACATGAACTTACTAGCAATTGGGGCTAATCACATGAACTTACTAGCAATTGGGGCTAATCACATGAAGTTATAGGCGATTGGGGCTAATCACATGATATTATTGGCGATTAGCACCCCAATCGCATGAGTTACAGGCGATTAGCATTGCTACTCGCCTGTAACCATGCTGTTCCGGTTTTTCGCGCGTTTAACGCTCCAAATCAGATCCAGAGCGTGTGTAACTACCCAATATCATCCCAAACACTATCCTAAACATGTTTAACCCAAAACCCTTCGTTCATCCTCGTAAAATCAGTCCTGCATGCAACCAAAGCAATCCAAACACATACACATAGCATGCAACATTCAATTAACGCATGTAATCATAACCCTATTATCCAATTACTGAGATTTCTATCATCATACTAACAATATTTATTCTGACCTAGCATGATAACACATCAAATCATCATCAAGAATCATAAAAATCCTATCTTTCTAATCATACACACCCATAACGCATGTATATTAGTTATAATCCGATTAACAACCATTATTGACGATTTTCAGAAAGCTTTTTCGTTTATGAACAGGTCTGGACCATTAGGGATTTATTAAAAACGTTTACAAAGTGTTATGGATGAGAATCAAACCTTGGAATTGTAAAAGGATGATGGTTAGACCTTGAAACCTTGTGTTTTTGATCAAAATCGCCTTCCAGAGGTTGTTTAAGTGTTTGGGGCGGTTATGGGACGACTAGGGTTTGTCTAATTGAGTTTAGGAGGTTAAGTATGGTATTTATAGGCGTTTCTAGTCGTCCAGCCCGTTCCATGCGATTGTGCAGGTTTATACGCGATTAGGAATCCTAATCGCGTGAACAGTAACGCGATTGGGCCTAATCGCATGAACAGTCATGCGATTAGCCCCAGTCGCACCATATGAATCCCAGTCACACCATATGAACCCCAGTCACACCACATGATTCCCAGTCACACCACATGATTCCCAGTCACACCACATGAACCCCGTTTTAACATATGTTAACACATATTAATGTACCGACAAGTCACATAATGATTGTAAACACATAACACAAGTAAATACACATATTCACACTCGTTCACCAATTCCCGGGACTCGAGACTCGTATGTTCCGTATGCCCTGACGATCCTACCGATCGTCACCGTTTGTACACTTGGTTAAGGACTGACATCTAACGAACCTCTAGACCAACATCCAATGATCTTCTAGACTAACCAATAGTTCCCGAACCATAACCCGACTTAACTAACCCAGTTAAGTACAATATACGCGTGACTCGCTAAGGTAGACTTTCATCTAGACAACGTTGTTAACCCGAATTTGCCAGGTGTCACATTGTCACCTTCAGGGTTAATATCATAAGCACTGCACCTGAAGATTCTCATGTGATCATACTCAACTGCCTTACCATTCCATTCTTCTTGAGGAAGCTTGAATCCTAACGGTACTGAGGGTCCACGGTTGATAAGATGCGCTGTTGTATTAACTGCATCAGCCCAAAACATTTTTGGGAGCCCTGCATTCAATCTCGTGCTCCTGGCTCTTTCACATAATGTTCTGTTCATCCTCTCTGCAACTCCATTCTGTTGCGGAGTTCCTGGAACTATATTTATCATCTTGATCCC
This sequence comes from Ambrosia x helenae, assembly GCA_030844895.1. Lineage (NCBI taxonomy): Eukaryota > Viridiplantae > Streptophyta > Magnoliopsida > Asterales > Asteraceae > Ambrosia > Ambrosia x helenae. Next base: position 4,103,027 of record CM061227.1, on the reverse strand, counting down.
TCTATCAGCACAATAATCTGTAAACTCCTTGCTGATATATTCACCACCGTTATCCGACTTCAAGCATTTTACCTTCAAATCAGTTTCAAGTTCAACAGCAGATTTCCATTTCTTAAAAGTATCGAAAACTGCAGATTTATGTTTAAGAAAGTAAACTCATACCTTGCGTGTTGAATAATCTATGAAGGTCACAAAGTAGCGAGAACCTCCAAGTGAAGCTACTGATGTCGGTCAGTATACATCCGAGTGAATAAGCTCCAATTTCTGAGCTTTCGGTGCTCTCCCAGTCTTCACAAAAGTCACCTTCCTTTTCTTGCCTAGGATGCACGGTTCACAAAATTCTGACTCGGCCTTCTTCAACTCTGGAAGTTTTCCCCTGGCAACAAGCATCTTCATCCCCTTTTCACTCATGTGCCCGAGTCTTTGATGCCATAACTTTGTCTGACTCTGGTCACTCGATACTGCGTTCACTGCATCAGCTAATGCTTCAACCATGTACAAACTACCTCTCTTCTTGCCTCTAGCAACTACCATACTTCCCTTAACAACTCTCCATTGTCCACTACCAAAGTGAACATCATATCCCTGATCATCAAGCTGACCGATGGATATAAGCATCCTCTTCAAACCAGGAATGACCCGAACATTCTTCAAGGTCCAAATGGTTCCTAATGGTATTTTAAGGTCTATGTCTCCAATTCCTGTAATGTCAAGACTCTGATTATTAGCCAAACGAACTTTACCAAAGTTACATGTTCGCATATTCTTCATCTTCTTCGTGCTAAAAGTAGCATGGAAAGACGCTCCTGAATCCATAATCCAGTCTTCAACAGAACACTCAATACAACAAATAAGAGCATCCTCTGAATCTGAGGATGTAGTAGCATTCACCTCCCTTTTCTCTCTCGCAGGTTCAGAACATTGACTTTTGAAATGCCCAAACTCCTTACAGTTCCAACTAGGGGCGGCACACGACCCGAAAACTGACCCGAACCCGACACGAAAAAAATAGATTTAGGTCAACTAACACCACCCGTTTAAAAAACGGGTTGGGTTCGGGTCAACTAACTTGACCCGTTTAAAAATATGGGTCGGGTTTGGGTTGACACATATATAAAATGGGTTGACCCGTTAACCCGTTTAAGTATTTAGAAAAAAATATATTATATTTTTGTTTTTCTTTTTTCCATTTCTATGTACATGGTTAGTTATAATTGTGTTATTTTTGGCACACTGTATTATTTATTTGTCACACTTATATACTCACCATTAAACATTTTATTGATAACTCGCTTACAACCCAACAACCCGCTTATAACTCATGAACATGTACTACTCATTTAAAAATATGGGTTAAACGGGTCGTCTTCGGGTTGACCCGGATTTTATGTGGGTTGGGTTAGGGTTGAAATATTTGACACGAATAATAATATGGGTTGGGTTCGGGTTGCACATTTCAACCCATCAACCCGCCAACCCGCAACCCATAAACCCGCCAACCCATCAACCCGACACGATTGACACCCCTAGTTCCAACACTGTATGTCTTTCCTTGGCTTTCCAGGTCTTGACTTGCTCCTGCGTTTTGACTTCGACCTACCCTTATTTCCTCCTCTGTTACTACTTCTCCCTCTTCCTTCAGTACTGAGCAACGAGCTTGATTCTCCATTGTTCCTTCTTACCGGTTTGTCGACGTCATACGATAACGTGAACTAAGTGAAAATGGTACATGCTGGTCTTGTAGGTCGTGTCGATCAACAAAACATGCGGGAACATACGCTACATTTTGAAGGATAATGGATGGACGAAAAAACCTAGTTAGTGTTTTCCCTTTTTTTAACCCACGTAACTGACTCCTTCGCGACATAAAAACCTAGTCAGTGTCATACGAAACTCGCGGGTTATGTGGTTGCTTGTCAGAAACATGCAAGTTGTGTGGTTGTTCTTGTGAAACTTATGGGTTGTGTGGTTGCTTGTCCAAATAGTTTTGGTGTGCATACGAAAAGTATTGCGGTACGTACGCATGTTCACCACCGTGTTCGTAGTACTGATTGTTTTCCGATATGTACGCATGTTCACCACCATGTTCGTTGTACTGATTGTTTTCCGGTACGTACGCATGTTCACCACCATGTTCGTTATACTAATTGTTTTTCGATACGTATGAAGGTTAACCATCGTGTTCTTAGTACTAATTGTTTTCCGGATCAATTACGTGAAATCATATACGCCTCATATTAGCTATAGGAGGCGTATATGGATCAATTACTTGTCTTTATTTGCACATGTGGGAAATTGTGAAAGGCATACGTCTCACATTAACCAATACGAGGTATATTTAGGATGTACAAACAATTTTTTCAAGGTGTCGGAATATTAACACCCTTGTTAGACCACGTGTAATGGGAATGTGAAATTTTCATAGACCATGGGGCATTAACTGACACGTGGCATGTGGTACCATTAAGAGATTCAAATTAGGATAGGGTGTAGTGGTAAGGTAAAAAATTCCATAGAGCATTCAATCATTGGGACTTACATATCATTAGTCCATAAAAAAAAAAAACTTGCTTCCGATTGGCCCAAACAAAAGAGAAAACACCGTGGATTTTTTTGGGGTGGGCTTGAAAACGCCCCAAATCAGGCGGAGGGGAGCAGTGTACGAATCAGGTGGGGGCGTTTTTCGCCCTAAAAACGTTCCGAATTAGACACCATTACACATGGTCTTATAATTAAAAAATTAAAAGAAAAAAATATTAACCAAAAAAATTATCCATTTTGCAAGTGTCCCTACCACCCATAGCCATCGTGTATTATCCTGGTACACACAAAACCACCACCTAAAATCTCCACCCCTTTTCCTTTCCTCCACCCCTTCACCACCCCCATCATGCACCACCACCATGTCAACAACCACAACCACCACCACCACCACCACACTCCCACCACACCCTCCTTCCCTTAAACTCCTCCCACGCCGCTCTCTCCTCTTCCTCTCCGCCACCACCACCACCACTCTCTCCCTCCCCTCTCTCTCCCTCTCCTCACCACCACCACTCAAACAACCCGACACCACCATCACTGACCGTGTGTTCATGGACTTTAGCATCTGTCCTAGCTACTTCCAGACACGTACACTTGGGTCTGATCTTGCTTCTTGTCCTGACTCTGAACCACTTGGTCGGGTTGTTATTGGTTTGTATGGGAATCTTGTTCCCATTACTGTTTCTAATTTTAAAGCCATGTGTACTGGCGTCTCAGGCTACTATAAAGGTACCAGATAAATATTATAGTTATCTTTTATATATATTAGATAGAATGTAACATGGGTTTGGGTTATTCGGGTTTTTTGTTATGGAAATGAAGCTCATTTACTGACCCAAATAAGATTCAGGTTAATTTGTTTCGGTTTCGATGTAACCAAGTTAATGTTAAACAATGAGCATACATCTAGATGACTAGTATTTGTATGTAACGAAAACGATGTAATTAGAAGTAGATTTAGCTGTAGGACTTATGGTAGTAGTTGATCTCGGCCTTGGTTTTAAAAAGCGCTAGGCGCACAAAAGCGACAAGGTCTAGGCGCATCGCGCGAAGTGCAAAGTGAAAAAAAGCGTGGGATTTTCGTAACCGAAGCGCACACTAATTATATAATTTTTATTATACATCCCATATATATTTCATGAGCTTTTAGCTTCATTTGCCCAAAATATAGCTATAAATAAGGTTTTTATGTGATTTTACCTATATGTACAAGCCAAAAACACCAAGGTACAACATTTTTATGCATAAAAAACACCCTGTGTACTTGAGGCGCGCGCCTCAGGTGAGAAGCGACTGATTTTTTGACAAAAAAGCGCCGGAGGCGCGCGCCTTTGGGAAAAAGGATAGGCGCAAAGCCCTGAGGCGCCCTAGGCTGCGCCTTGCGCCTAGGCGCGCTTTTTAAAACCCAGAACTCGGCTTGTATGACATTCGAACTTATAAGAAAGCACAATGGGTCTCTCGATGATACAAAGAGTCAAGAGATATGAAACGACAAACGTAATAATCCCTAGAGTTAATCGGGATTTATTTTAAAGATTTTTCGGGTTAACCGGATTAATCTTTTCTAAAACCATTAACTGATTTAAATACCAGTTGTCGTATTCTGGTTAATCCTTACCCAGGTTCCATTTTATTTGGGGTTCAGTCGCATTTAGGTTGGGTTTGGGTAAAAACGACGTCCCTAGAATGTATTAGTAATGTATTGTGTCTGATATGTTTATTGTTAACAGGTACATTGATTCAGAAGATATTTCCCGGTAGGTATTTTATGGCGGGACGACAGGGAAGGAGGGATAAGGGGGAGGTGAAGCCGCCGGTGAATTTGGTTAGGAATACGGAGAGTGTCGAGCCTAAGGCGTTCGAATTAGGCCACACAAAGGGTGGCATTTTGTCGTTGTGTTTATCGGAGAATGATGATGAGGATGATATTAAACTTGATCCGGATTATCATAATGTGGAGTTCATGATCACTACTGGTCCGGGTCCTTGCCCTGATCTCGATGGTAGAAATATTGTGTTTGGTTCTGTTCTTGAAGGTGAGTTTAATTTCTGTTAATTGGAATAGGAATTTGCTTTACTTAGTTCAAATTGCCAAGGTTGCAGAAGGCCTAGGCGGCGCCTAGGCGCTAGACGGAACAAAAAATCGGAATTTGACCCTAGGCGATGAATTAGGCGAAATGGGGATTAGGCGGAGGCTGGGCGGTCCTAGGCGGGCCTAGGCGGTAGTATTTTTTATTTTTTTAATTTTTTTTATTAAATTTCTAACTATTTCTTAGTATTATGTGTATATATCTAAGTATTTCTAAGTATTATGTGTATATATCTTAACATATTTTCAAAAAACACCTAAATTTGTGTGTGTATATATAAAATACGTATAAAATACCAAAACGCCTAATTCCGCCTGATTTTCGCCTAGTCCCGACTAGTCCCTAGGCTGGACCTCACTGCCCGCCTAGCGCCTAGCGACTTCTGCAACCTTGCAAATTGCCAACTAGTTTTGATTAGGATTTAGGTAATTATTTGGATCAAGTAGTCCAAATTGTAGATTTGGAGAATCATGTAAGAATTTAGATCAAGAAAACCGATTATTTAAACGAATCATAGTATTTTGTGAAATGCACACTATGAAATGCCCCTTGGATTTGTTTCGGTTTAAGTTTTGACTACGAGTAAGCGTAGTATTTTGTGGGTTTACTCGACTGAGAGGATAGATAGGCTATAGATAGTACCTAGCTAGTCAAGGCGCAAGGCGAACTCAAGGCGTACAAAAATCCACCAACAAAAAAAATATAAAATAGGCATAGAAGATTAATAATTTGATACAATTCTAACATATGATATTAAATTTGGTAACATAAAAGAAATCTGGTTTAGTTTTGCATTGGTTTAGGCTGCTGGTTTTGGTGCAAAGACAGAACTAAGCGCTCGCCTCACGCACCTGATGATCCCCTTTTGCATGTTTGAGGCGCCTAGGGCTCGCTTTGTACACGTGACTCGCTTTGACCACATAGAATAGGCTACACGGTCTAATTTGTTTGAATTAAGTTATTGTTGCCTGTCAATGATAATACATAGTTTATATTATCCACTTAAGAACAGTCAAAGCAATATAATGGCATGAGTTGACAATATGTTGAGCCTAACAAAAAACTTGCGAGTTATGAGCAAAAAGTTTTAGTAAGATAGTGTTTGGATGCATGCTTGGTAGTTGAAACTGAAGTTCAGTTTGTTAATTCTAAGCTTAAATTGCCAACAATGGAATTAAAATTAGGTCAACTTTCTTACATGTAAATACACGTATTTAATTAGGTTCTAATGCGCACCGAAACGCTCCCTTGATTTGTTTAACTTTGAATTTTAATTAGTATTTTGCGGGTTGATTTGACTGAGAGGATAGATAGGCTGAGGCTCAAGGTACTGAATAATCAACGGCTTAAGGCGGCAAGGCACATGACTGAGAGGATAGATAGACTGAGGCTCTAGGTACTAGGTAGTTGATGACGCAATAAAGAAAATTTGTTTTTTTCTCGTCCCACAATAAAGAAATTTGGCTAGGGAGATGGGTATACAGGTGAGGAATGTGAAAACAAGGAACCGTAAGTCCGTATATGGTCTGTTGCTAAGAATGTTAGTTTTTCACTTCGGTTCAGGCCAGTTTTGGCACCATGACAGAACTAAGCACTCCCCTCAGCGAACTTGATGAAGAAGAGCGTCTTGCGTATGCTCGAGGCTCCTAGGTTTCGCTGTGCACACGTTATCCGCCTTTGTCTGCATAGGATAGGCTACACCATCTAATTTGTTTGAATTTAGTTATTGTTGTTATCCAGAATAGTCAAAAGCAGTATAATGCCCTGAGGTGCCGCCGATATGATGAAACTGGAAAAAAAGCCTTATGAGTTATGATTTGGTAATTATTTCGATCAAATATTGAAGTAGTCAGAAATGTATATTTGGAGAATCATGGAAGAATTTAGATCAAGAAAACCAATTATTTAAAAGAATCTACATTTACATACCAATCTCCAGTTTTAATCATTCCGTTACTTCACAATAGATAATGATCCATGAAGTAGCAATAATCACTTTCATAAATGCACACTATGAAATGCCCCTTGGATTTTTTTCGGTTTTAGTTTTGACTATAAGTAAGCATAGTATTTTGTGGGCCAACTTGACTCAGAGGACCCTAGGTACTAGGGTCTAGGTAGTCAAAGGCGCAACATGTACTCGAGGCGTAGAAAAACCGAACAATACAAGAAATGTGATACAATGATGTTCTACAAATAGAATAAAAAATCTGTAATAATTTGTTTTTTTTTTAAATCAGAGTCCAAAAAACAAAGGTAATTTGGTTATTTTCATCCGACATTGCTTCATGTAATGAAATTTGACTAGGGGAGGCATGTCAAATCAAAGAAGTTATGACCTGTTGCTAAGAAAGTTAGTTTGTATCGGTTCAGCCGGTTTTAACGTCAGAATAGAATCAAGTGGCCGTCTCGCTTATGCTTGACTGTTGACCTGTTGCTAACAGATTTACTTTTGTATGACCCATAGTCACATAATTCGCGGTTCGCTCCGGTTCGGGTTCGCAATTCGCTAGATGGAACGAATTCGGTACGGAGGAGGGTAGGTTCATTTCGGTACGATACGATACGGTGTACCATTGAGTCCGGTTCGTTATATACAAATTAAAATAAAAATTACTAAATTTATTAATCAAAATAACCAAAGTCCAAAATTTCATATTACCAAATTAGATATGTGAGAATACTTTTAGTTTAAATATGATAAATGCTTAAAGTTTAAGGGTCCTGATGTAAGTTTCAAAGTTACAAAATAAAGAGGACGTCATATTCTCTTCCTGTAACCCGCATCTGTAGTTGCTATAGCTGGCGCTACTCTTGCAATTGACAATGCAAATTGATTATCCCCAAACTTCAGAATTGGAACCCTAATTCGCGAAGTTATACCGAATTGGTACGTATGCGAATTGCGTATAGTACGAAACGTACCAATTCGAAATCCGCTTCAAATCTAGCGAATTGTGTGACTATGGTATGACCTGTTGCCTAGAAAGTTAGCTTTATACCATAAGTCTGTGTATGACCTTTGTTTATATTTGAGGCGCCTAGACCTCATTGTTCACGCCTGAATTGCCTTTGTCTAAATAGGATAGGCATAGGCTACACAGTCTAGTTTGTTTGAATTAAGTTATTGTCATGAGAATGCATAGTTTATGTTATCCAGAATAGTTAAGCAATAATGCAGAAAGATCAAAGATAGAACACATAAAATGCATCATTAGCGAGAATCGGAACGTCAATAATTTTTTTCTTTATCTGTGTGCATGTCATATAACCCGGTTTGTGTGAACTGTGAAAAAGATTATTCTTGATACTTCATAATTTAGGAAGCTAGTTTGTCTTTATTTTTTATTTTCTCAAGCAAACTATTTTGTGTTTTTATATGATATATACTGCTAATATTGATGATATATATATACTGCCAATAGTTTTGATATTGGTGGGATTGTACGGGGTATGGTTGTTGTATTTAGGTCATCCGACATTCCAACTATTGGTTTCATTTCAAGACAAAACAGGTTACATTTAGATGGTGGGTAAGCGGGCAACAAGCTGCTTTATATGTCACGCAAACAGAAACATGTATCCAGTTTAGTTATATATTAAAGTCAATGAAAATAAGACTGAATGATCAAACCTAAGTTTAAAATTAACACCATTGGTTACTAGAGTTGTTAACTGTATTTCAACTAGCTTTGGCGAAAAATTTGCTGAACGGCTAACTACAGTATTGGACATTTGGAAAACAACAAATCAAACCGACTCGATTGTTGGGTTGGCTGATCGTCTGTTTTTAGTTGTTTGACAGTTCGGTTATCCTGGTTTAACTTTGATCTTAATTTTCTTGTTATTTTGGTAGGTATGGATGTTGTAGCAAACATAGCTTCAATTCCAACATACAAACCAGGGGAAAGAGTCAGACAATACAATGACTTCGCCGAGTTTATTGGAGACGAAAGAGCTAAAAGCGCACGCGCAATATGGGACAGACCTCAAAAAACATTGTACATTAGCAACTGTGGAGAAGTCAAAGTCACAAAGCCCACCCTCTCACCTTCCTTACCTTAATCACTTGCTTAATTCACAAAATGTACAATTCTTGTTGGAAATTAACCTCAAAACTGTGTCTCCAGAGGTGTTTGTAAATGAGATGGACTTAATGTACGTTTTTATTTATATGTAATTATATATATTTTCAAAGATGGTTATTTTCAACATTTCGCGAGTGTGAGATTTTGTTAGAGAAAATTCACGAACCAACCAAATACCGCGTTACCAATAACATAGTTGTGAGTTTGTGAAACCTTGATTGTTTCATTGTTTGTAAAATATTTATAATACAAGATATGATCTCCTATAATTATGGAGAGATCTTTTACAATTAGTTACAATATCAATTTACTAAAATATACATATATTATTACACCCCCGCAGTCAAAACGTCGGGTGGACCGATGCTGAGACTGGAGCGAAAATCTTCAAACATAATGCAAGGGAGGCCTTTGGTGATAATTTCGGCAATCTGATGTCTAGAAGGAACATGTAAGACCCGAATATGACCCCGTTGCACCTGTTCACGAACAAAGTGGATGTCAAGCTTTATATGTTTGGTTCGCTAGTGTTGCACGGGGTTGCCAGATAGGTAGACCGCACTAACATTATTACAGTAAACTAAGGTAGCACGGGAAAGTGGGTGGCGAAGCTCGAGTAATAGATTACGTAACCAACAAATGTCTGCCACAACATTCGTGACACCCCGATATTCAGCTTCAGCACTAGATCTGGAGATGGTAGACTGGCGTTTAGACGACCAGGATATGAGGTTATCACCAAAGTAGACACAATAGCCAGACGTTGAGCGTCGTGTGTCAGGACAGCCGGCCCAATCAGCATCCGTGTATGCTACTAGAGAGTGGTGAGGAACAGGACCTAGGTGAAGACCATGGTCAGAAGTACCCTGCAAATAACGAAGAATGCGCTTCAAAGCGTTCCAGTGATCATGCCTTGGGTCATGCATGTGCATACATATCTGTTGCACGACATAAGAGATGTCTGGGCGAGTAAAGGTGAGATACTGCAATGCTCCTGCTAAGCTACGGTAAGTAGAGGGGTCATCATGAGGGGGGCAGAGGCGGCAGATAATTTGGACTGAGTGTCCACTGGAGTAGCAACTGGTTTGCAGGAGTCCATGGCAGCCCGATGAATAATGTCCTTAACATAAGCCTGTTGAGAAAGAAACATCTTATCGCCATCCCGAGTGACCTGAATACCCAAGAAATAAGAACGAGGACCCAAATCCTTCATAGCAAATTCACCCGATAATATGTCCAATAAACGTGTACGAAGTGCCTCAGAGGACGTGGTGAGGATGATGTCATCCACATAAATAAGAAGATAGGCAATCTCGGACCCATTATGATAAATAAATAAATAAAGAGTTATCCGATTTGCTCTGTCGGAACCCATGCAGAGTGACAAAATCCGTGAACCGCTGGTACCAAGCACGGTGTGCCTGCTTAAGACCGTATAAAGACTTCCTTAGGCGACAAACATGATCAGGAAAGTCTTTATGACGAAACCCCATGGGTTGATGCATACATGGAGGAACGCATTAGTAATGTCCAACTGATGTATGGGCCAGGACTTGGAAAGAGCTAAGGAGAGAATCAACCGAATGGTAGATGGCTTAACTACCGGGCTAAATGTTTCTCCACAGTCGATGCCTTTCTGCTGCTTACGACCATCACACACTAAACGAGCTTTGTATCGCTCCAAACTTCCATCCGACCTGAATTTATGTTTAAATAGCCACAAACAACGGATAATATTCATATTAGGTGTCCTAGGTACAAGCTCCTATTTTTAATAAGTGCACTAAATTCATTGGACATGGCAGTGTACCATTTCGGAGAGGACAAGGCAACCTGAGGGTTTTTGGGAATTGGGACAATGGTGGAAGTATGGTGGTTAAAGTGTTTGTTTAGGTTTGTGAATACCACTCATAGAGCGGGTGTGGATGGTGCGAGTAGGAGGAGGAAGAGGTGGAGTGGGATCACTCGGGACAGGTATAGAGGGCGTAGGGTCAGTAGAAGAGGTGGAAGCATTGTGGGCCGAGGTGGGAGATAAGGGAGCAGTTGGGTCAGACGGTAAAACAGTGGAGGAATGGGTTTCGTTTGGGCCTAGAGATTGGGCCGCGGAAGGAGCATAGTGGATGGGAGGAGTTGGGCTGGGCGAGTGAGTGGAGGGCTCGGGTGGAATGTGTGGAGGTGGATTGGCAGGAGGTGAGCTTGTATAGGTTGTAGAAGTTGGGCCAGTGGGTTGATTGTGATTTACGTGGACAGGAGGGGAAGAGGGGGTTTGGGTTTTTTTGGTGTTTTGAAGATGGTCCCAAACCAGTGGGTTGATAGTAGGGTTGAGAAAATCATATGAGGGTGGGGTGGTGGGTGATTGGATGGCGAATGGGAAAATGGATTCTTCGAAGTGGACATGTCTTGAAATTATAATTTGGTGTGATGTAAGGTCAAGACACTTGTAACCGCGGTGATTATTTGGAGTGGTATTTGGAGTGGTGGTATGCGGTTAGGTATAAGTGGTGGCAGCAAGGGCCGTAGCAGCCGATTAAGAACCCCGAGTAACCTGTCGCTTCTTTTTACTCTCCTTAAATTTGAGACGCGAGCGCACTTCACTGAAGAGAGGAAGCGGATCCCGGTTCTGAAGGACCGTATAAATACTATCGTATTGATCCGTAAGCCCGGTCAAAACCTTGAGGACTAACATACGGTTATCGACAGGAGCACCTACACTTTCAAGTTGGTCCGCCAAGTGTTTGGCATGTGCACAGTAATCGGCCATAGACGAAAAATTCTCAAGACACAGATTTGCGAATTCCTGACCAAGAAAAATCGCTCGAGTATTTTGGTTATCATTGAACTCACTCTCGACTGCGGTCCACGCATCATAAGCGGTCTGTCCCGGCTTGAGAATGATGTGGAGAAGGGGCTGTGAGACCGTGGCATATATCCACTGTTTGACGAGAGCATTCAGCCGGTTCCAAAGCTGATCTGCAGCAATGGCTGCAGCCTCTGCTTTGGCAGTGGCGGTTGGGTCAGAAGGCGAAGGAGGGGTGAGGGGGGCTGCCGGTCTGGGAGATAAATGGTCACAAACTTCGTAGGCTTGACAGTGCACTCGAAACAAAGTTTTCCAAGTGGTGAAATAGGGTGAATCTTTTTCGAGTAGAATGGGTATGTGGGTCTTGATGTTAGAGACAGTTAGAGTGGGGTGGAGGGACTTAGAATCCATGGGAGAGGAATAGAGGGGGGACAGTGAGAAGCAGAGGTTGGCAGCCGGCAGAGGAGATGCGGCGGAAGAGGTAAGGTATGGATCGGATTAGGAGGATACCATGTGAGTTTGTGAAACCTTGATTGTTTCATTGATTTGTAAAATATTTATAATACAAGATATGATCTCCTATACTTATGGAGAGATCTTTTACAATTAGTTACAATATCAATTTACTAAAATATACATATATTATTAATAGTAAAACGCAGCTTGCGCTGGACAGACCCTAACAAGTGTTCAAGAGAATAAGTTAGAACTCTAAAGCCAGTGTGGTTAGAAGGGCTTTGTAGTTTTGGTTTAGTTGGGAACTCCAGCTTTCAAGTTTGGTTTTGGATCCTAGACGAGCAAGGGTAACCGCGCGTTGTGTCGGGATATTGTGAAAAATAAAAACGTTAAACCGTGCACGCACGTTGCAGAATGCTAACTCGTGAAATTTGGATCGACACGTAAAACATTATCGTAAAAAAGAATAACCTAAGTCAAGACGATTACAAATATCTGCACATGTGACAACCGTCACCTCCGCCTTTCGTCAAATTGACAATAATAGCCCTTTAAATATTTCCATTATAGTCCCTGTAAGTTTCGTCGTTTTCAATTTAATTTTAAAACGAATTTAAAACTTATCATTTATATATTTCTTATGTATCGGGTATAAGTTTTAATCAAATGCGTATGTTAAAACGTATTCGCAAAAGATTTAAAAAAAAAATTAGTTTTATAAAGTCTTAAAAACATTTTGGGTTAATCTAGTTAACTTGGTTAAGTTTTATAAAGGAGAAACTAACTAACTTATAATATAATTAACCTAGTTAGAACATAAGGGACTATTTCTGCCATTAACCCAAAGTTTCAAAACTGATCTTCCCTCCACCTGAGCTCCACGTTTTTCCGGCTAGATATCCGGCCGCCGGTTTTTTTTTCCGGCAAACAATTAAAATCACTTTAAAAAGCTTTAAATCGCTTATAACAGTTTCCCTTCGATTCCTTTCGTTTTATCACCGGTTTCTAGTCATAAAAACAATCAAAAATGGGTTTAATTCGCGCTATTATACCGGACCAAGAACATAACCGCCGGAACAATTTAATTCCATTAAAACCCGACTTATAATCGTCCATTATATAAATTTTTAGATCCATTCTGTTTCGGCACCTTCACACAACAAAACCCACTTCAAAAACCATCTAAATCGCGTTCAGGAAGCTTCATAATCGGATTCCCCATGTTCGGACCTGTTTCGTTCTTTTCAGTCGCAAATCAAGCTTGTAAGTGACCTTTTGATTGTGCCGTTTTGTTCACATTTCGCTGCTCTCTAAAAGCCCTCTATTATTATTGTTTAATCGTGTCTGAATCGTGCTATTGTTTCAAAGGTTAGGGTTAGGGTTTATAAGAATTTTGGGGAAGAAGATGACATCTATGTAGTGTTTAAATGTTATTTAGGATCAAAACAATTAACATATTGGTCATTTGGCTTGGTGGTTGTGCCTGGGTTGGTGTTTAGAACCCACCCGGGTTCGAATCCCATAACAGGCAAGCTTCTTTTCTTTTTCTTTTTGGTTGCTATACATATAAGTTTCATTGGTTTAAAAAAAAAATATATAATACATAAATATTTTAGAATATTCATAATAAATCCATTTTTGCTCCAAAAATTATGAAAATTTAGGAGTAGCTTCTTGACACCTCATAGAAAATTACCCCACTTTTAGTTTCTGGAAAATGTTTTATTTTTATATTTTTATTGAATTAATTTGTTTTAATCATATTTAATTCATTAAAAATTCATTTTTAATGATTTCAATCTCAAAATTTTAGGATAATTATTTCTAAGCATTCTAATCTAAAATAAAAATTATTGATTCAGAAAACATTTAATTTTATTGATTTTCCTATTTTTAATCATTTAAACATAATTTAATCTCGTTAAATCAGTTTTAAATATAAATAAGTTTATATAAATTATGGGAAAATTATTCTAATTTGTTTACATCAGAAATCATCCATTTTCTATAAAACTAGTATTTTTGGATCATGTATGGTATTATTAGTTTTATTTACGTTTAATTAGACATAATAAAACATTTATTTACACTATTTAAACATCTATTTTATAAATATTTTCTTATAAAATAGAAATGTCTTATGATTGAAAGTCTTTATTATCATTGATGGATCTTTGAGTAACTCGTAACTATTTATTTCAATATTTATGATTATTGTATTTATTTACAATAATTAGTTAAAGTAATTAACTAAATCATTTTGCTTTAAATATTTCAAAACATATTTTTATCTAAAGATTCAATTGGTAATAATTATTATTATCGAAAACACATCACACACTTTGACATATTATTTTGACATGAAACTTTCACACTAATGCGATACATAATAAAAACTCTAACTCCCCAAATCGACTTAGCAAACCCTAATGCCTTAGACCCTAGATACCTTAGACTTTTTAGACATTTTCCTTATTAGTACTCTCATACATTATAGGTTGGATTCTTCGGAATTTCCCATTACTTAGCTCACGACCGCTTAAGTTGGATTTTGCTCGTTTTCGCAAACTGTGAGTATATCTTTCCCCTTTTTACTGTTTTACACTTTTGGGGTGACTCATGTACGCTTATTACTTCATTCACTTAATCATGGTTTATTCTATATTCACAATCGCAATTCTTGTATGTGTTTTACTTGTTGATTCGTTGATAGTGTGTACTTATGACCTTAATCATTAACCGCTGGGCGGCCTAGCATAGCAATAAATAGTACTTAACTATTGTTATGTGTGAACGATTATTCATCGCCTACTATGAGCGAATACTATATATATGTGACTCTTGATTCTTTGAACGAAAGGTTTGATTTTGGGTAGCATTTGTACACAGCTTGAACACTAAATTGTAGACAGTATAACACGTGAATTGCGAAACACTTTTTCTACTATATGTATTCAAACAGGGTATGCTCACCAATAAAATCTTTGTATTGACCAAATTACTATGAGCGAATACTATATATATGTGACTCTTGATTCTTTGAACGAAAGGTTTGATTTTGGGTAGCATTTGTACACAGCTTGAACACTAAATTGTAGACAGTATAACACGTGAATTGCGAAACACTTTTTCTACTATATGTATTCAAACAGGGTATGCTCACCAATAAAATCTTTGTAGTGACCAAATTATTTTGTACATGTTTCAGGTTACTTTGAGATGCATTCTTTAAGCTTTCGGAGTTATATTTAGATTTTGATTCATTGTAATTCAGATTAGTTAGCATTTAGAATCGTTGTATTTCATTTCATTGTAATAAACTATTAAATCAATGTATCAAAATTTACACTTTTAGTCCATGAGCTATTGAACAATCGTCACTACGTGACACCTCGATGTTTCCGCCATCGGTTGGGGTGTTACAGATTGGTATCAGAGCCATGGTTATAGGGAATTAGGTTATTAGAATGCCTTTTAGCCTAGTCTATAACTAAGCTTATTTTCGCGAGTCCTCTCGTGTATATTTCTCTTATTCTTATATTTTCTTTCAAGGTATTTTCGTTATGATTATTTCTCGTTATTCTTTCGGTATTTTGCTTAGAAAAGAATATGCTCGTATTTCACAAACGAAACGATAGCGCCAAGTTAGGAGTGACATCCATACCTTGGTGATTAGTTTCACTCCTCTATATGTTATTTATCCTAGGAGTATGTCTTTGAGATAGGAGTGACCTCCACACCTCAAAGAGTATTTCCTTCAAAAAGAAACTTAATCACTAAGCTGGGAGTGATATCCTTAACTTAGTGATTGGTTTCATTCCACAATCGTTTTCCATTTTGAAATACATCTTTGAGTTAGGAGTGAAATCCACATCTCAAGGATTTATTTCTACATCTCGTTGATTATGAACTTTCTTAAATGTTGGTAATCTATTACATACTTTAATCCTATCATTCACGTCATTTTAAATCATGGTCTTTTAAAGCACATTAGAATTACACATAGTTCATGAAATGGTTTCATTTTGCATTTCACAAACTTGTACTACATATTTTAAAGGACAAATGTAACCCTTTGTTTTCATATGACATAACCAATATATATTTTCGAGAGAAATTTGCAACTAATAATAAGCCTTATAACATTTTTCAAACTCGACTTCTCGCAAACACATGAAAATGTGTATTTACGAAGATTTTGCAAATGAACCTGTTTTGAATATAAAACACACTTCGATTTCTAAAAATTTATTCTCATGCATCACCACTATTCTTTCAACAATATCACAAAGTCGAGTAAACTGCGAAAAATTTACCTTTTACACTTATACTTTTTTTTCAGTTGCAAAACTTTTGGTTTAACAAAACAATGGACATATCTTTTTATCAGAATGTTGCTAAATGCCTTTTATAGTATAACGCATATATGTAAAATTACTAGATTTTAAACTCACATGTCAGTAGACTATACGCCTGTTTTGCGTACTCTCATTTGTGTAAAACTTTATTATTTTATTCTTGCACCACTTTATTCATAGTTATTTCTAACACGTTATTTGTGATTAATTTCACATTGCCTATTTGCATTAATTCAACTCGTTTACCTTCATTTTGTGCAATTGTACGATTTACTCGATTTATGTTATACTATTCTTTCAGTCGAAATTTTATGCGATACTTATATACTTACTTGAACGCATATTTGGTATGCATATTTTCTTTCCTGTTTTGAGCAAAACCCTGTTATACTTTACATTATTTTGTTCACCGTCATGGCCAACGAATATACTAGTTGATAACTCGTATGAGATCTAAGCTAGTGCCCACGTACGACTCGGATTAGAGTATTCCTTTAATCTGAGGGGAACGGTGTAAATCTCGGAGTTTATCAATATGAGTGTTTAAGGTCAACGATGTGAACAAAAGTTACCAGTTAAGGGTGAACCCGAAAGGGAAGAACCTCTAACCATGTCTTATACTTACATGTTATTCACATTACGGTTAAAAGGAAAACCCGGAAGGGAAGGACCTCTAACCATGTCATGATTGAACATTATTTCATTACAGTGGCTATTACATATGGGTTGCACACGTTTGTTTCTAGTATTACTTAGGATAGGGTTATGGAAAAACATAACACCCAAGTGTAAGGTAAATCGATGATTACGGTCCGGAACGCAATCATGGGCTTACAGGTACATGAGGGTGGTGTGTGATTCTAATTAGGCTGTTGGTAGACAATCAGTACGAGTCCAAAGTATCGGGAGTGTGGTGGGTCAGCTGCGGTACACCCTATATATAAGCATAAACGATACTGCGGGAACGGACTAGGAGTCTAACCAAGAACCGACCCGTTACCCATTACTACCTCTTCATTAGATGGTTGACTAATAGCTAGTATTTCCGATAAGAACGTTCTTACGTGAGCTTTGTTCGTCTTCCTAGAGTCTTTCTCTTGACTCCCCACACAGAAAACATAAACTTTGTATACTCGTGCACTCTCTATTAGTCGAAATCCTGTTACATGTCCTTAATGACGTTTAGTCAGAAACTTTTCTAAAGTAGGGGAGATTGCTTCATTAGTACCCCTGCCCCTCACCCGTTACACATTCCCAAAACTTTCCTCATTTAAATTCTCAACTTTCTAATTTTGAGTTAACTGTCAAATATTTGGACGCTTTTACTTTGGGAATTAGACAACTATTTAAAATTTTGTCAAATCATAAATGATGGAATTTTCTTTTAAAAATTTAGTTGACTTTTACAACGCATTTTGTTTAATAGCAACCTTCACTTGAAAGAAATTTCGAGACGAAATTTTCTAAAGTAGGGGAGACTGTGACAACCGTCACCTCCGCCTTTCGTCAAATTGACAATAATAGCCCTTTAAATATTTCCATTATAGTCCCTGTAAGTTTCGTCGTTTTCAATTTAATTTTAAAACGAATTTAAAACTTATCATTTATATATTTCTTATGTATCGGGTATAAGTTTTAATCAAATGCGTATGTTAAAACGTATTCGCAAAAGATTTAAAAAAAAAAAATTAGTTTTATAAAGTCTTAAAAACATTTTGGGTTAATCTAGTTTAACTTGGTTAAGTTTTATAAAGGAGAAACTAACTAACTTATAATATAATTAACCTAGTTAGAACATAAGGGACTATTTCTGCCATTAACCCAAAGTTTCAAAACTGATCTTCCCTCCACCTGAGCTCCACGTTTTTCCGGCTAGATATCCGGCCGCCGGTTTTTTTTTCCGGCAAACAATTAAAATCACTTTAAAAAGCTTTAAATCGCTTATAACAGTTTCCCTTCGATTCCTTTCGTTTTATCACCGGTTTCTAGTCATAAAAACAATCAAAAACGGGTTTAATTCGCGCTATTATACCGGACCAAGAACATAACCGCCGGAACAATTTAATTCCATTAAAACCCGACTTATAATCGTCCATTATATAAATTTTTAGATCCATTCTGTTTCGGCACCTTCACACAACAAAACCCACTTCAAAAACCATCTAAATCGCGTTCAGGAAGCTTCATAATCGGATTCCCCATGTTCGGACCTGTTTCGTTCTTTTCAGTCGCAAATCAAGCTTGTAAGTGACCTTTTGATTGTGCCGTTTTGTTCACATTTCGCTGCTCTCTAAAAGCCCTCTATTATTATTGTTTAATCGTGTCTGAATCGTGCTATTGTTTCAAAGGTTAGGGTTAGGGTTTATAAGAATTTTGGGGAAGAAGATGACATCTATGTAGTGTTTAAATGTTATTTAGGATCAAAACAATTAACATATTGGTCATTTGGCTTGGTGGTTGTGTCTGGGTTGGTGTTTAGAACCCACCCGGTTCGAATCCCATAACAGGCAAGCTTCTTTTCTTTTTCTTTTTGGTTGCTATACATATAAGTTTCATTGGTTTAAAAAAAAAAATATAATACATAAATATTTTAGAATATTCATAATAAATCCATTTTTGCTCCAAAAATTATGAAAATTTAGGAGTAGCTTCTTGACACCTCATAGAAAATTACCCCACTTTTAGTTTCTGGAAAATGTTTTATTTTTATATTTTTATTGAATTAATTTGTTTTAATCATATTTAATTCATTAAAAATTCATTTTTAATGATTTCAATCTCAAAATTTTAGGATAATTATTTCTAAGCATTCTAATCTAAAATAAAAATTATTGATTCAGAAAACATTTAATTTTATTGATTTTCCTATTTTTAATCATTTAAACATAATTTAATCTCGTTAAATCAGTTTTAAATATAAATAAGTTTATATAAATTATGGGAAAATTATTCTAATTTGTTTACATCAGAAATCATCCATTTTCTATAAAACTAGTATTTTTGGATCATGTATGGTATTATTAGTTTTATTTACGTTTAATTAGACATAATAAAACATTTATTTACACTATTTAAACATCTATTTTATAAATATTTTCTTATAAAATAGAAATGTCTTATGATTGAAAGTCTTTATTATCATTGATGGATCTTTGAGTAACTCGTAACTATTTATTTCAATATTTATGATTATTGTATTTATTTACAATAATTAGTTAAAGTAATTAACTAAATCATTTTGCTTTAAATATTTCAAAACATATTTTTATCTAAAGATTCAATTGGTAATAATTATTATTATCGAAAACACATCACACACTTTGACATATTATTTTGACATGAAACTTTCACACTAATGCGATACATAATAAAAACTCTAACTCCCCAAATCGACTTAGCAAACCCTAATGCCTTAGACCCTAGATACCTTAGACTTTTTAGACATTTTCCTTATTAGTACTCTCATACATTATAGGTTGGATTCTTCGGAATTTCCCATTACTTAGCTCACGACCGCTTAAGTTGGATTTTGCTCGTTTTCGCAAACTGTGAGTATATCTTTCCCCTTTTTACTGTTTTACACTTTTGGGGTGACTCATGTACGCTTATTACTTCATTCACTTAATCATGGTTTATTCTATATTCACAATCGCAATTCTTGTATGTGTTTTACTTGTTGATTCGTTGATAGTGTGTACTTATGACCTTAATCATTAACCGCTGGGCGGCCTAGCATAGCAATAAATAGTACTTAACTATTGTTATGTGTGAACGATTATTCATCGCCTACTATGAGCGAATACTATATATATGTGACTCTTGATTCTTTGAACGAAAGGTTTGATTTTGGGTAGCATTTGTACACAGCTTGAACACTAAATTGTAGACAGTATAACACGTGAATTGCGAAACACTTTTTCTACTATATGTATTCAAACAGGGTATGCTCACCAATAAAATCTTTGTATTGACCAAATTATTTTGTACATGTTTCAGGTTACTTTGAGATGCATTCTTTAAGCTTTCGAGTTATATTTAGATTTTGATTCATTGTAATTCAGATTAGTTAGCATTTAGAATCGTTGTATTTCATTTCATTGTAATAAACTATTAAATCAATGTATCAAAATTTACACTTTTAGTCCATGAGCTATTGAACAATCGTCACTACGTGACACCTCGATGTTTCCGCCATCGGTTGGGGTGTTACAGCACACATTAATGATGTTGCAAATGATGCTGTAGTTGCAGAATGTGCTAAACAACCCACCAACAATTCTAATCTTCAGTCGTTTGCGTGGGTGGCTGCTGCTGTCGGTGGGATATCTGGAAACCTTGCTGGTGGTCTTTCTGTTGATCGGTTTTCGCCACAAGCAATGTTCTTGTTCTTTGGAATTCTATTGATTCTTCAATTCTTTATCACAGTTTCTGTAAGCGAGAAATCACTTGACTTACCAAAGAACCGATCCAAACATGATATCAGAAGCCAGTTTTCAGAGCTCTTACTGGTGTTAAGAAGACCCGAGATTTATCAACCGATTATTTGGTTTTCAGCATCTTTTGCTGTGATTCCCGCCTTAACGGGCTCCATGTTTTACTACCAAACGCAGCATCTAAGCATCAATTCCTCAGTTCTTGGGTTTCAAAGGTTTTTTGTCAAATAACAATGTTGTTATGGGGTGTTGTATACAACCGACACTTGAAATCTCTCCCACCACGAACTCTGATTTCATCTATTCAGGGAACAATGGCAGTTTTGATGATATCTGATGCGTTATTTGTGAACGGGTTTTATCGCTAATGTTAACTATCAGTTATACTATTTGGTCCCCCCATCCTTATATGGATGTTGGGATTTGTCTTGCTGGCGTTCTTTATTTGGTGGGACGTGCACCATGACCTCTGCCACACGTCCCTTCCATATCATTGGTTTGTACAAGGTTTTACCCATACCTTTTGTCCTCTTCGTGGTCCTTTAGCTTTGCTTGCAAGTCACTCCGAGGCGTTCATGCGGAAGCGACCACTCGTCGGTTCTCCTCACGCGGATGCGGGTCCGTCAACTTCATGCTTCTGCGTGACTAAGATTCTGCGAGTTAGCTTAGTTTGGGCTTAACGGGGTATGGGCCTCTCGTAACTCCTTGTAGATTTGGGCCCATATCCCTTCACGTTTGGTACCTATAAGGATCCTTTTGATAGTTTATTCACATAATGAAAAACGAGTTTCGTGTTCCTCTATTTATACTCCCACAATAATTTGACAACTTTTTTATAATAACTTTTTAACGGGTAAATTTGACAACTTTTAATGTCATTTGGGAATAATTTAAAATGAGCTAAAAGGTCGGCTCGAGCTCGCTTCGATAGTTTATATGAGCTAAAGTTTGGCTCAAGCTCAGTTCACCATGTTATCAGTTAAAATTAAATCTGTTTCAATAGAAGATATAATAGGAAGCTTGTTTAGGCTCGTTCAGATTCGTGAATCTATATGAGCTTTGTATGTAAAGCCCGGGCTCCATAACTAAACGAGTCATATTTCAAGTTTGAACCCGTTAAAACTCACCTCATTCAAATTTCTTAACAATCCGATCTCTAGTAATTCTTGAGCATCCCCCGTATCGTTTACACGGCTAGGTACTATTAGAGCATTCACAGTAGTGCCCCCATTTTTTGTGAGATAAAACCCTATAATTTTTTATGGGGTTAAAAGTGGTTGTGAGTGAAAAAAAATGAGGAATCTACTGTTTATCGGTATATTTGGGGTTATTTGGGAATCTTTTGGGGAAAACTGAAAACTGTATTTATTTTTTAATATTTGTTGAAAGTGGTTGTGAGTGAAGGAGAGAGAAACTGTAATAATTTTTAATGCAATATGTGGTTATGATTGGTTGTGAGTAAATAGGGGATGAGGAAGCTACTGTGAATGCTTTTAGCGTAGGTGACACAAACTAAAGATTTATAAAATAAAAAAAAGTAATATATTTTCTTTTCTTAATTCTAAATTATAAATTTGTAAAGAAAAAACTCACAACCCTAGCTACATCTCGCCGCCGTCCTCCGACAAAGGTAAATCATCTCCTTCCTTCTATTTCATAGATCCATATTAATCCCAAACCTAATCTTCTTCATATTATTAATATTATTAATACCTAACAATTTGCAGAAAAAAAAAATGGCGATCGATACTCTCGGAACCGCACCCGTACAAAAACCACGATGGGGAGAGCTGGAAGAAGAGGACGACGGAAGCGATTACGATTTCCTGTTACCACCAAAACAGGTGATTGGACCTGACGAACACGGTATAAAGAAGGTGATTGAGTATAAGTTTAATGATGAGGGGAATAGGGTTAAGATAACGACAACGACACGTGTAAGGAAGCTAGCGAATGCTAGGCTTAGTAAGCGTGCGATTGAGAGACGGTCGTGGGCGAAGTTTGGGATGCTGTTCATGAGGATGTTGGTGCTAGGTTGACTATGGTTAGTACTGAGGAGATTATCTTTGAACGCCCTAGGGCTCCAGGTAATGTTATTGTTTTTGTTGTTGTTGTGATTGAGTTTTGGTTATGATTTGGATATGGTTTATTGTGAGATTTGTGTTTTTGTGGATTGATTATTGGATGTGATTATTAGTTGCTTGAAATTGTTGCTGTAGATATGATATTAATATTAGTAACCTTATGAGGTTATTTTGTACCTTCGCCTTGAAGGGCTGAGGCGTCAAGAAAACTTGCGCCTCATGTTTTTATGTTTTTTTTTTTTTTTTTTTAATGTTTTAGGTTTTTTTAGGTCATTTATTTTGTTTTTGATGTTTAAACTTTCTATGTCAATTATTTTGTTTTTTATAAGATATATAATTTTTATATTTGTTGTTAAGTTACTCCACGGTTCGCCTCTTGAGGCGGAGTCGAGGCTTGATTCCGTTCTTTTAAACTTTGGTTTGGTGTAATGCCTCATTGATCAAAGTTTTTTATTTCACCCGGCCTGTTTGGTTGATTAGGGGTTGAATATTTGCCAAAGTTTAAAAGAACGGAAACGCGCCTCGAGGCGTTTTCCCTTCGCCTCACGAGGCGAACCGAGGCGCAAGCCCGAGGCGGAATTATAAAATTAAATAAATAATTATATATCTTTCAAAAGATAATATGCTAACTAATTTCATCATCAAATTCATCAAAAACATCAAAAACACACATAAAAAAGACATAAAATGTCACAAAAAGTCGAAAACATAAAAAATATACCTGAAAACCCCTTGAGGCGCATCTGAGGCACAACTTTTCATAACGCCTCAGCTCTGTGAGGCGCATACCACTGTTCAAACACCTGAGGCGCTGCCTCAGAAGCGTTTTCAGACCAAATCGCCTTGAGGCACGTCTCGAGGCGCACGCCTCAAGCGTTTTTTTAAACTATGATATTTGCTTTCAATTTTGTGATTTATTTGGTAAATGATAAGAGGATAAGATGTATCAATTGTTGCTCAGGAGTCTAGGAAAGTCTTATTGTCTTTTTGAAAATGTTGAACACTTGAAACTCATCTTCGTTCAGTTTGATGACTGCCTTTTAGAATATATATGAACAGTACACACGTTTTCAGAAGCTATGGATTTCAAGATTTTCTTAACATTTGCTTAGATTATGTCATAAAACTGGAAAATATTTCATAACATCTCTGGTTTGTGTATAGGACTTTGTTTTGGTCATTCAAGTTAGTAGAGTTTTGAGACAAATAATATGAGTCACTATACTTTAATGGGTTTAACACATAGTCACAGGATTCGCTAATGAGCCTGTGTACCGCGAATCGATTCGCCCGTACCGGAATCGGGTACATTCGCGTACCGTTCGCATAGGATTCGCGATCCGATTCGTGAACTTGAGCGTACCCGATTGTGTATAATTTCGTACCAAATGTCACAAATTCGCGTACCGGATTGTCGAATTCGCTGTTTAGATTTAATGCGATTCGCGAATCGTAACTAAAAAGCTTTGAAGGCTGCTGTGTTTTTGAAGTTTGAACTTACAATTATGAACTTGGTTAGTTTGTTTTATGTTTTTTGAAGTTATAATTAAGAACTTTGTTTTGGATTTATGTTTTTGAACTTATAATTAAGAGCTTTGTTTTGGATTATGATTATGAAATGTTTATTGAAGTTATTTGAAAAAAAAATATATGGTATAATGTTTATATACGATACGACGTACCAACTTATAGGGTACACCGTACCGCGTACCGAATTGGCGAACCGAATGAACCTACCCCCCCTCGTACCAACTTTTAGAAATGCGCGAATCGCGTACCCGATTTCGTACCGCGAACCGAAGCGTACCGCGATTCATGTGACTATGGTTTAACAGACTGAAATCGTTAAAGTGTAAAGTCATTAATGTGATGTATTTTCTTTTTGGTTACTCAGTTGTGAGTGATTTACTCAACTTTACAAAATTATCACTATTCGAGTTTGTGTTATGTACTTGTTTAGATTCGGGCAACTTAACTTTTGTAGTTGGCTATGCAAGTCACTCAACTTCTCTATACTGTGTATTGTGTAATGTACATTTTTGGCTCTTTATGAGGTTTAAAATTTGTAATTGGGTCACTATGACTATTTTAAGTACATTAACTATAGAAAGTGTTAAAAGCATGAAGTGGTTATCTTTGTAAAGTGCTTTAGAGTTTAACCTATATTTAAATTATCATACATACATACTGAAGTACATGTGTATATGTATATAGGGCTATAATCATCAAAATGTAACACACTGTACATAGAGGGCTACTTTGAGTAAACACATTTTTAGCTATTGTACTTGCAACTTAGGCTGGATGGTGTGGATTGGCGTTCCCTTGCACCATCAGCTTGGTAACGCCTGACACGCCGCCCTGGGGGAGCCAAATATGGGTTTGTGAGTGACTTAACGAGTGGCAAGGGTGGGTTTGCGTTGGCAGGGTTGACCACCAATCAAAAGCCTCTATCCGGAGGGCTGGTGCCAACCCACACCTCCCACAGCCTTGGTACTTGGTGACAATGGCTACAAAAAATACATTTTTACAAAGTGATTATTTTTTGTAAAGCTGAGTGACTTGTTTAAGTGATTTCAAAAGTTCCAGACCTGAATAGCAAAAGTTGTTCAGTACATAATGTAAAATGCTCATTTTTTATGTTAATTTTCTAGAAGTTAAACTCAAGTAATTCTTGATGCAGAATGCATCACGTGTTACCAATCTCATCTAGAATCACTGGGATCTATAACAACTGTGTAACTAATTAAACATTTAAAATAAATCTATAGTGGTTCATAAAATTTTGAACCGTCTTGTTTACCAATTACCAAAATAAATATCGATATCTTTGCATACATACTTGCCAACATACATATGCGCATAATACATATTTTAGTAAACAAAAGAAATGGGGTCCAAGTGTGTTCTATCAATTGAGATTTAAGCATAGGTTTTATCAGTTGCATACCCTTTGTACATTGTAGATCCCAAAGGATTTTGATATTGTTCATAGCAAAAGGACATGTCAAGCAAGTTGTTGATTCTCTATTTCATTTTTTGTTCATATTAGAAGGTTTGTTTTTGTATTTTGATGCTTGTTAGTATGCTGGTTTGTATTACAATGGAAAAAATAGGATACAAATTAAATTCCTATAAAGTTTTAACTTTTTTGTTTGAATGACATCGACTATTGACTTATGGATATTATGTGCTGACTTTGTAATAAACAGGTTCAAAAGCTGAGGAGTCCAATGCATCTGGAGATCCACTGGCTCAAATGTCGAAAGGAGGTGCGGTTCTTATGGTATGCAGAACATGTGGCAAGAAAGGTGACCATTGGACCTCAAAGTGCCCATACAAGGATCTTGCCCAGCCCAGTGAGACCTTTGTTGAGAACCCGAACCCTAACCCTGCAGATGCTGGTGCTTCTGGTCCCAGCAAAGGAGGTGCATACGTTCCACCCACCATGCGTGCTGGTGCAGCCAGGCCTGCTGCTGGTGGCGCTGACATGAGACGTAGGAACGATGAGAACTCTGTCCGGGTCAATAACCTTTCTGAGGATACCCGTGAGCCTGACTTGCTTGAGCTGTTCCGCCCATTTGGTACTGTGTCTCGGGTCTATGTTGCTATGGATCAGAAAACGGGTATGAGCCGAGGGTTTGGGTTTGTTAATTTTGTGAGGAGGGAAGACGGTGAAAGAGCCATTGCTAAACTGAATGGGTATGGGTATGATAACCTTATCTTGAGTGTTGAATGGGCTGCCCCTAGGGCAAATTAGTTCTGTTTTCTTTTGCTTTGTGTTTTTAAGAATTGTTTTTGTCAGCAAGCAAGATTTTGAGATTTTCTGTTTAAAAGTTTGATGAAGCTTTCAGTGAACTTGTATTTCAGCAAGATCTACTTTATTAAAATACATAATATCTTTATGTTTTCAATTTTTGTTTAATTGTTTGTGTTTAAATGGCATGCAAAAAAATGCACTAAACATCACTTGTACTTTTATCCATGTGTGATTCATCCATTTTCTAGGGTGAATTAATTGTGTTACTTTATTTGCGTTAGGACTGTACGCGAGAAGTGACTTGTTAGCTATTTGGGTCGGCTCGTTAAAAACTCAAATAGAGCCGATTCTTAGCTATTTGAGTCGGCTCGTTAAAAATTCAAATAGAGTCGATTCCTAGCTGTTTGAGTCAGCTCATTAAAAACACAAATTGGTACGGTTAATGTTGCTCAGCTTGACAAGATTACTCTATGATCGGTTCTCAAAGATTGAATCTTTTTGTTACTGTTTTTCTTGGAAGATAACTTTATGATTATAAATCTTGTTATGGTGAATGTTGCTTATCAACATCATATTCAGCTAATCCCGCCAATAGCAAGCCAAAGTAGGGTCTGAGGAAGATAAGATGGAGACACCCTTACCTCTACCCTGTGAGAAAAGAGAGGCTACTTCCGGTGAGACTCTCGGTTCGATAGTGGTTTTACATCAAGCCTTGGATATAAGATACATAGCACTTAGTAATCGGGACAAGCCTGATTGATGCATATACCCCGTGTCTTTTGGCTATCAACGCCACTACATGATCCACTACATGCTACATGATTAACAATATACTGTTTTAACGTTATTTTCATGAAATTATTAAAATGACGTTAAAATTAGTGCAATTTTACTTTTGCCCTCAAGGGCAAACACATATACACATTATATGCGCACACCGCAAGTGGGGGAACTAAATGTTGCTTAACCTATCAAATTAGACGGCCATTTTGTTGCATAAATTTTAACTATATTAACGTTAGCATCAATTAAAATAATTTAAGACTTATATCTTATGTATTTGCATAAAAACAACATAGTGTATTGATTTATTAAAAATCGTAATTTAAGATTGTATTTTTATATGTTGTCCTACCATCCTTGTAGTTGTTTTCTTACAAAGAAATGCAACAAAATCTCATCGAAGTTTCGATTACTGTTTCCATAGTTTTTTACATGAAAAACCAATGAATTGGTAGAATAAGATAAATAAACAAAATTTTTAAAAGTAAGACAATTAGCTCGACACGGATCGCGAATGAGGAGCGAATCTCGTGGAGAAACTACATGGCAAGGAATCATCATCGTCGCCACCACCACCACCATCGTTGAAATTAAGAGCATAACTCTCTGGATCGTATTGAAATGGCGAATTCCCCTTCCTTGGTCTCTTTCTAAACTTTCTAATGAAGTTTTTCCATTTCGGGCCTGCCACAACCTCTGAAAACGCCTTCATACTCTTGAACCGGCTCATCAACCAACCGTCGTTCTCAAAAACATCTCCCGGCCTGTGGTAGATAAACGATGTGGTTTCTCCATCTTGATGGCGCGTGCCAAAGTAAGAGAAAAAGCGGAAGCAACCACAACCGCTGCTTGGAACAATCTCTTCGTAGTCATAGTTGTAATACTCATTGGTGTTGTGGTTGGGTTCTTGGTCATGGTCCATGATCATGGATAGTGACTTGGTGTTGGTTACATCAAAAGATCGTGGTTTATCCAAATATTATAAGGAGGTTTTTAGGACTTGTTTATGTTTTATAACTTATAAGGTGTGTGACTTTGTGATCATTGGACGGCAATAAGAATCATACAAATGTCGGACAATGAATTAAGATATTAGTGGGAAACAACTAAGGAGTAAAGACGGCAGGACACCAAGACATAAAAAGGGTATATTTATTTTTTGCCTTTTTCCCTAACCTAGTTGCAAATAGGGATGAGATTACCATAACAAAAATACCAAAACTAACCGAACAATGTATCGATTTTGTTCGTTCGATATTAGTAGGTACCGGTATCATTGAAAATATGTTATGGACTGATATCATTGCAAGGTATGGGACTTGTCCCACATCGGTTGTATGGGCAACCAATGTAGGGTTTATAACCCAAGTGGACTCTCTCTTCCACTAGACTAGTCTTTTGGGATAAGTTCTCTTGTTTGGGTTGTAACAAAATACCAAAAAGTTACTTAAAGGATACCAAAACTAAATGAAAAACGAATATACTGGTATTGGTACCGATTGTGTTTGGTAGGTATTTGTTTAGTGCGGTACCGATCCTTTGGTAAAGATGTCATCCCTTGTTCTAAATTGAGTTGATAAGATTTTAATGTATGTTTTTCACTATCTGTATTTGTCTATTTGAGGTGTTCAATGATGCCATCTTACCCAATGAGACGTTGAGAGTAGACATGTATGTATACAGGTAGGTGTGTAGATAGAAAGCAAAACATTTTTTTCTTTCTAAAAAGTCGCTGAACTTTCTTTTCCTTTTTTTAGTATATTACAGTGGCAAGGGAAACATTTTCTGGTGTGGGTTATGGAGGAAGCTGATGATTGGCTTCCGGAGTTCCTTAAAGGTGGAAACGACAATCTTGAAAGCGATAATGGGAAGGATGACGAGGAGAAGGAGAGGACCTCGGAGGAAAACAGCGAAACTGAGTCTGAATTTTTTCAGTCGGAATCTGAGGGCCCGCCGCAGAACATGGGTAATTCAAACGCCGGAGAAGGGATGTCATTTGAAAGTGGTCAAAGGGCGATTCAGTCAAAAGCTGTTAAGACTTTGCTTGGGTTTCGTGTGCAGGGAGAGGATTTGAAATTTCAAATTTGAAAAGCATTAATAATAATAATAATAATAATAATAATAATAATAATAATAATAATAATAATAATAATAATAATAATAATAATAATAATAATAATAATATGGGGGTGGTTCTTGAATCTACTAGTTTAAATGAAGTGGGGGTTGGCATAGGTGGGCCAGATGGGTTAGAAAAAGAAGGGCCAGGCATGGGTCATGAGAACATAGATTTTGGGTCATATTCTTTAAATGGGGTGGCTTCCAACGATGACAAGGCAATTTGTGGGGATAAAAACATTTTAGTGGATCAATCGATTATCTCTTTGGATAAAAAGCAAAAACGTTTTAGAAGGCCTAAGTCAGGTATCCGGCATAAAAAGAAAGCCCACACCAATGACTCAAGCCCCGGTTCTGGTAGCAGGCCCAAGAAGAGATCAAGGCTCGATGAGGATGACCCATTTGATATTGACAGGTTTATTGGTATTTGTAAACCTGTAGAGACGCAGGTGAGGGAGGACAGCCGAAATACTGATGGAAGTAGCATTGACCTTAATGTTCAGGCGTGTTCGGATATGGACAACATGGCGCTCCATTCAAGCGGTACGTATAAGCCGTCGATGGAGGGAGGATCGTGCAGTCCCCCGGCGGGTGACGTGGAAGTGGATAAAGAGGTAGAAGCTACTCTTAAAATGGGATTTCTGTTAGGGGTTGACTTTAGCAATCATAAAGATTGGGTTCGGGAATTGATCTTGGACGAAGGTTTCAACGTAGGTTAGAGTTTTTGCTGGGGTTGAGTGTGGGCTTTGGGTTCAGGGTTTTTTAGGTTAGTCAGGGGTTCTTGGGAAAAGAGTAGAGTTTCGTGTTGTTCTCTCTCTTGGTCTAGTTGTTGTATTTTGGTTTTGGGTGTTGGTGTTGTGGTTTTTGCCGCCCCGTTTTGTGGGTTGCGTTGGTTAATGAAATTTACTTTTCAAAAAAAAATAAAAAAGTTAAAATCTTTTAGACTTGTTTAAGATACACGTGTATTCATGATTTTTCTTTTTTTAAAACTGATGACCTTATACCAGTGTTATGATAATCGCTAGACGCTAGTCGGTCGGTGGGGTACTGACTGATAATTAATCGCGATTAGTAAAGATTGATCGTGATTAATTAGCTTGGGATTTTATATGTAATTTTCCGAAGAAAATAACCTAGTTGGCCAACGGTCCGGAGTATGACATGTCCATATGGTGTTGAAATGGTCTGGCCGTAGTGACCGTGGAGTATGTGGATTGAGATCCGAGATTCAAACCAGCTCCGGACGGAGCAGGAAACCCTTCGGTAGGAAATAGGTTTAGCTTCACACTTTGCATCTTGGCCTCTCTATCTTGATGTTCCTTTAATCGGAGTAACAACTCTCGATTCTTATGGAGGAAAGCATCATTGAATTCTTTCGTCAGATCTACTGGTTTGGATGCTGAAGCATCAGTGGGTGGGTGTAAGCTGAAGATTCGGTTCCTTTCGACCTGAGTTGCTGTGGAGATAGCAACCGTCCTTGATGACGTTATGGTGATCAAGTCGTCACCAGTTTCAGTTTCCTTAACATCTTCAATCACGAATCCCTTAGAAGTTGCCGTCGTGGGTTGAGATTGCATGGTGTTTATTTTGGAAAGAATACAAACAAAGCAAAATCACGGATGGCGCCAATTAAAGAGGAAATAAGTTACCTCCTGGTCCTTCGGTATGAGAGATCTGATTTAGGATCTGGGAAAGATGGTTGTCCAAGATGAGATCTGTGACCACCCTCCGGTGTGAGAATAAGTATGGTTTTAAAAAGTGATAAAGTTGAGAGAAAAGTGTTTGGTTCGAAGGATACCGGTTACCAAATGAGGTTTTTCTTTGGAGTATTTATACTTTTTGTAATGGGCTTCAGAGGTTAAGGGCCCATGGGCCTTTACTCCGAAGCCTTATCATCAGAGCATTTGGTCTGGTTCAGACCAACGTGCTGGTCTGACATTCGGCCATAAACCACATATTCTCTTCAAACGGCGAAGGGGGATGGAGGAATGTCATGAAAAGTTGTCGTCCAGTATAAAGAACTGGAAAACATAGTTCTTTTCGTCGGATGACAGATGTCTCCCTGCCGATATGGTTTGGAGGATGATGATAACTGTGCTTCCAGAGGATTTTAAATTTGACTCTGCCTTGTAGAGGAGGTGATGGTGGGGTGGGAAAGATGAAACGTAGAAGATGAAGTAGCCTCATATAAATTATTTAACTTTTTACTATTATATTTTTAATAGGAAGGATAATTTTATCATTTCATACCCATGATAAATTAACGACCGTTCACTCTAGGGAATATCTGTGTAAGGATTGAGCAAAAGTCATGGACTAAGAGTGTAATTTAAAAAAAATTAGAAACTAAAGATGAAAAAGTTGGTCAAACCACAAAACTATTCAAGCATCTTCTCTAGCTTTTATTATATGTTCAGCCAGATGATTTTAGTTTTAGTTTTTAAAAAGCGAGTAATATATAAATAGTTTTAAACCGACCCAAATCGAAACCGTTAAAACCGGTTTCACGTGAAACTGGTACTAAAAAAATCTCAAATCGAACCGAACCGAAAACCGGCCTAAAATCGACAGAAAAACCGGTCAAAAGAAACCGAAACCGAACCGAAACCGGTACACAAACCGGAACCGAACCGAAACCGGTATCGCTAAAAACCGGCCGAAACCGATAAAAAACCGAAACCGAACCGAAACCGGTTTAAGAAAAATACATTTTTTTGGCCATAAACACAAATAAAACTTTGTTTTTTGTATTAATATTCAATTTCCTTCTTTAAAAAACCCTAAAAGATATTAAAAGTTAAATTTTATGTAATTTATACGATTTTAAAAAGTGCGTGAAAAAACCGATTAAGAACCGAAACCGAAACAAACCGAAACTGAAAACCGAACCGAAACCGGTCTCCGAAACCGGTCTTACGAATCGACAAAACCGGTCCAAAACCGAACCGGTTCAGCCAGGAACCGGTACTGTTCGTTTCCAAACCGGTTCAGCAAAAAAAAACCGATTTGATCACCTCTGGCTCTATACTAGTTTATATAACTGATAAGCCCAATAAAATGTATTTAGCCCAATACTCCTAACGACGTCGTCACACACCCGCTTTAACAATTTTAAACTTTAAACCCTCTCAACGGCTAGTTCTTCTCTTCATGACCGTTCAAGAAACAAACACAAACACTATCATCATTTGACAACAACAACAACAAATCTTCCATTCATATACACTTTAGATTTCATCAAACACCCAACATCTTCAACAAACCAACTAAACTAACCCTTTTTATTAAAAATAAAAATAAAAAAATGGTGTACACATACACCCCAACATACTACTCATCCCTTCAAGATTCAATCACATCCATCTGCAAGAACATTCTCCCGTTCTCGTTTAAGAAGCGTCGGTTACCCGCTATTGCGGCTGCTGAACAGCGGCTGTGGAAGCAGCAGTCGGATAATTTGAAGTGGCAGCAGGAGTCTTTTCATCAGATTTTGAATTTGATGGGGCTGTGTAAAGAGGGGATTTTGGCTGAGGCTGAGGTTTCCGCTTTTCGGGTGCATCTTCTTGATTCGCTTGTTTCTTCGCCTTATGATCATGAGCAGCCCGTGATTCTTAGAGACAAATTGATCTTTTTACAGGTTAGATCTTTTTTTCTTTTTGATTTTTATTTTATACATTTTTGTTGCTATAATTCTTGTAATAATATTAAAACTTGAGCTAATTGTGATATGGGATTTTTTAGTTATTATTAGTTGATTTTTTTTTTTCAATTTTGGGGGAAATTGTAACTTGTTGGTGGATGATTGTAATAATATCAAGATTTGAAAAAAAATGTGATTTGGGATTTTTCCACTAATTTTCCACTACGCGCGCGAAGTTGAGTCGCAACGTCCGCGACCGCTGCTTCTTCCCTATGTCCGCCCCTAATTGTAATAATATCAAGATTTGAAAAAAAATGTGATTTGGGATTTTTCCACTAATTTTCCACTACGCGCGCGAAGTTGAGTCGCAACGTCCGCGACCGCTGCTTTTTCCCTATGTCCGCCCCTAATTGTAATAATATCAAGATTTGAAAAAAATGTGATTTGGGATTTTTTTTTTGGGTTTCAGAAAAGATTAATTTTCCTTTTGATAAGGGAATTGCAACTTGGCGAAAGGCGAATTTTCGAATGTACAAATTTTCGGAAGCCAAAATATAAACATAGAGAATTTTTAGAGAAAATGATATTATTCATGATGAGAATTCTAAATTATTGCCAAAATTTTGAATCTACAAACCGAAAATAAACGCCTAAATTAACTCAACAAGGGTTGTACACAAGTTGCACTAAAAAAGGAAAGAATTGGAAATCAGTGATTTTTCATTGTATACAACATTGACAAAATTATATACACAAAATATGATTTTTTTTTTTTTTTTTTTTGGATTTTATGGGTCTCAAAAACTTTAATTTCTTTGGTTTTGGTGGATGATAATAATAATATCAAGATTTGAACAAGTTGTCTTAAAAATTGTCATTTATTTTTTGTGGATCTTAAAAAAGTTAATTTCTATAATTTTGGTTACAGGAATTATTATATGCAAACTGCATATCAGAAGAGGAGTATCATACATCAAAGAATCCATTGTTGCAAAGACTAACAGCTCAAGGAGCCAAAATTGACCCAAAAGATATAGTTCTTGCTGGACCTCAACAAAAGAATGCAAATGACGAATGGGCGGTAATCGATTTAAACGATTCGGGTACAAAAAACAAGTCAAAGCAACAAAAGTCAACCATTAAACAAGTCAAAGGGGCTGCATCAGTATTTGGTCTAGGATCATCATCATCAAATAAAAATGGGAAAGAGAAGAGTGGTTATGATATGGGTACTAAGAACCTTGCAATATCTCAAGAGAACCCTTTTTGGAACTGCGAATTAAAAGAAAAAGATGATGAAAAACCGACGATTCTTATGCAAGAAAGTGTGGTGATTGAGGAGTCAGCGAAAAAGTCAAAGAGGAAACCGTTTAAGGCACTTGATGGGTTTATGAAATGGAAAAAGAGTGATGATTTGGAGAAAGATACGGTTCCTTTATCGTTAAATGATTCGGTTAATGAAGCTTATGTAGGCGTTCGCGAAGGGACAGATTCTAAAATCAATAGAAAACTGCATACTGATCGTTCATCTTCAGACTTCTTTGTCGATAAGGTAAAATTTAGTTTAAATATTTTAGTTTGTTTCGATATGATTTATGAGTTTTCTTTTGCTTATGGATACGTTTTTCGCAGGTTTTAGCAGATAAAATTAAACAGGAGCTAATGAAAAGCAAATCAGAACTTCAGTTATCGTAAGCGATCTTGATCTTGATCTTGATCTTAATCTTGATTCACTTTCTTGATGCAAAGTATTTACATAGCAACTTGGTTTTAAAAAGCGCGAAGCGCATTAAAGCGACGAGGTCCAAAACCGAGGCGCAAAGCGCAAAGCGCAAAAGCGGTGGGATTTTCGTACGCGAAGCGCAAGACGATTATATAATTTTTTTTTATATATGCTATAGGTTTTTAGCATCATTTACCCAAAATATACAAATAAGGTTTATACATGATTTAAAAACCCTTTTAGCTACATATATAACAATTTTAAGCATAAAAACACCTCCCGTACAAAAAGCGCGCGCCTCAGGGGATTTTTTTGGCAAAAAATCGCGCTTTTCCTGCGCTTCTTGTACAAGGTGCGCCTTGGGTTACATAAGGCGCAGATCCTGACGCCTCAATGCGCCTCGCGCTTAAGCGCGCTTTTTAAAACACAGCATACCAATATTGTAAAACTTTTCAGGGATGATCAAATTGAAGTGATTTCAACTCGGCTACCAATCGACAAAGCTGACCTCAAAAAGTTCTTTCCCAAGTAAGAAACTGTCTATTTTAAAACAAAAAAGTTTTGCTATTGTTTTTGCATAATTTCTAATTTTTATGAGAATTTCAGAAAATGGTGTGATCAATATGGAGAAACTGTGTTAGAAGTGGTGAGAAAAGAGTTCAAAGAACATGTTAATGAGATCAAGAACATGTCAAATTCTGCGATGAAGAAGAAAGAGCCGAAAATTTCAGAGGAAAAGTGGACAACTTTTGATGATATTGATGATGATGAAAACTGCCATCCGAATCTGTTTGCTGATCAGGCGCGGGTCGCATCTGGATCTCAGAAAGAGGATCGAAGCGTTCGGGTTTCTAAAGTTAGAAACAGTTCAGATAGGTTGTTCAAGAACAACCCTTTCTTTGATTACTAGGCCAAGATGTGTATTTGGCTCTTGTGTTGTGTTATATGTTCTGTTGTTGATGTTGTGAGGTGCTTTATGTGAGGGCTTTAAGGTCTTGTTTTATTTATGTTTTGTTGAATTGTGTCTAGTTTTTCAGTATTTCTCTGGAAATAAACTTGAAATTTTATTACTTAATAGTTAATATTAATATGCTAGTTTTTACTTATGAATTAAATTAACTCTTTGCTTACAAAAAATAAAGAAAAATGCTAACTTTGAGTACCAAACATAGTAAACAAAGAAAATAAAGTAAAAATATATTAAAATAATACCGTTTTTCATCTAGTTAGTGTAGAAGTGGTTTTCTATAGATAAAAGTAGAAATCTGGCTGGAATTTAGCCATAATTTAAAGAAGGGAAAATTACCAAAATGGCCCGTTGACCAAGTGATTTACCAAAATGACCCCCCTCCCGTCTCTTTGGAGAGACGGTTCACGGCTCCCAACGAGACTTAACCGTCTCCGGAGACCATTTAGTCTACATCCAATAGAAAAGCAACATGTGGCCGAGGACTGTGTGGCGTCTCGGGAGACGTGTCAGAACCGCCAAGACGGTTCCCATGGGCCCTTGAGACGTCTCACTGACTGCCGGGCTCAAGTCGTCTTCGACTAGGCTTGAGCCGTCTCCAAGGCTTCCTGAACCGTCTCCACTCTCCAGCCGTCTGTCACACGGTTCACAAGACGAATCTTGACTTTGGTTTTATATACCGAGCCGAATCTTGACTTTGGTTTTATTTTTACCGTCTTCGGCTAGGTTGCAGGAAGCCTTCTTATTCTTGCAGATTAGTATAATAGGTCAAAGAAGGTTTTAAATATATGTATAAGAAAAGCTGTCGTCCATTGTAAGCATTTAGGTTAGGCTCATGATTCCTAAAATAGTGCAGGTTTGTTAAAATTGTTACTTATTTTCGGTCCACGGGTTTTTGTTCGGTTTCACTATTGTTTTGGACCGACCGACCCTAGAACCGGGTGGATCAGATATAATGGACCGAATCCAGAACCTAAATTGCAGACCCGGTTCTGTTTTCATGTATTTTAGGGTCGGTTCTCGGTTTTTTTTTTCGGTCCGGCCCAAATATGCTCACCCCTACTCTCAATCATGATTTTGAAATTATGGGTTACGATCAAATACCCAGCGAAACAAAAATAGGAAGTCGTAGGAAGAGTATCAAACGGAGTCCGATTTAACTCATTCAAGTGACATTGAAACCATCTTATCGAACCCTACGATCTTAGTTTTTAGGGTTTTGATTTTTTGGATATTTAGTTTGTGGTTTTCGGAATTTGTGTTATGTCATTATATATGTCTTTTGTGTTGCATTGTGTCTTAACTTTATTTTCGTCATTATGTCATTTTTGCGATTCATTATGTCATTTTTCCTTAGCATTGTATTATATTTATTGGCATTGTATTATATTTTGTGACTCATTATATTTCATTATACAATGTGTTTTTGTATCCTTATAATCCTTCTTATTTTTGTTACACTATGTAGGATAACGTGATCCAATTATTACTATTATATAAATATATTTAAGCTCAAACAAATTGAACAGTAACTACATTTATTGCATGCTGACTTTTCCTTTTTTTTTTTTCCTTTTTTTTTTCCCAAACACTTATTTATTTATTAATAAATATATATGATTTCATAATAAATCACAACATGGTTTGGTGGTGGACTTGTTTGTGGTGCATTTGTATGGTTTGAGGTCTCAGGTTCGAAACATGGGATTTTCGTTTTTTTACAAACACTTATTTATTAATAAACATATATGATTTCATAATAAGTCACAACATGGCTTGGTGGTAGAGTGATTTGTGGTGCATTTGTATTGTTTGAGGTCACAGGTTCAAACAAAGGAAGGGCAAGTTTTTTTTAAAGGTCAAAACACTTTTTTTAGTAATAATTATATATGATTTCATAATAATTATGAAGTCTTAGGTTAAAAACATGGGAAGGGCAAGGGCAACTCCTTTTTTTTTTTCATTCACAACATGTTATTAAATAATAAATACAAATATACCAATATTTGTGTGAGATATTGTTTTTAAATTATGGTATGAAAATTAATGATTACTTTGTTGATAATAGCTTCTTAGTGTTTTGGATACAACAACGTAAACACACTAGTTAATATTAACTAGTAGTAAACCCCGCGTTCCGCGCGGCTTTCAAATCGTAGATCTCACAATTGAAGTCTCGACAGCACTATCCTTAAAACCACTTTTTATCAGACGTCAATTACATCACCGTTACGACTACCGCAACACAACGACGCTAGACGACATCCAACACCACAGACTACCGCAACCGGAGATTTGACCGGAATGTTACATCACCGTCACCGCTACCGGAGATTTGACCGGAATGTTGCCAAAACCCTCGCCACCATCGTCGTAACAGGCTCTTAGGTGGCCGCTAGGTGTCCAAACATCGTCAACGATCTCCTGGCAGCCGTAGAAGCTATCGATGGTGCTTGACATCGACGTCGGGTAATGTTTGAAACCGGCTGGTAAGCTATTACACAGTCGAACGTCGTCACTGTTGTTCTGATAACCACGACCGATCATTGGTTCTTCTATAGCAAGACCCCGTTTTCCTAACGTCGTGTTTGGTCGACGGTGGCAAGTTCTACACCGGAGTGAACGCAATGACATTGTACGCTACCGATGGGCTTGACGTTTTGCTCGGAAGCGAAACCCACTTTAGATGGCTCAAGAAATCGTCAACCGTTGGCCCACCGGCGAAAGTGTAAAGCGGTATGCAACCGGAAACGATGAAGTCTCCGACGAAAGTTATGGCAACGATGGTTGGGGGAGACTGATGTTTGTAAAGTTAAAAGTATTCAGAAATCTTCGAATGGGATGTTTAACAATTAAGGATGAAGTAAAACAAAGATGCGGCCAAATAACTACTGCCACAAACGTTGACTTCTGTTCCAACGCGAATTGTAAAAGGAGAGTTGCGCCGTTACCGTTAAAAGCACTGTTTCTCGTCATGTTGTAAATTAATATATATAATAATTCGCTTAATTGGCATGGGGGCGGTTATTCTACAAAAATAGAGAATCGTGCGAAGCGTGCGAAGGATATTTGTACATGATAATTACGTAATTATCATGCATTTGTACATGATAATTACGTAATGTTTTTTATGTTCATGAAGGCATTACGTAATTATCATTACGTAAATATCATTACGTAATTATCATGCATTTATGTTCATGAAGGCATTACGTAATTATCATGTACAAAGTGATCCTTCGCACGCTTCGCACGCTTATATTATTTTGTATTTGATCCTGCCCCTAATTGGCATTACTCATTACATATTTCGCTTTTGAGATTTGATTAAAATACTGAATGATCTAGAAAATAGGGTGGAATGGTGGATGAGATGAACACGTGCACCAGTTTTAATTCATGACTAAGTAACATACCTAACCCCAGTACATGTACACATTTTCTTATTTCCATCTTATATATATCTCCCATACCTAACTACCACCACAAAACATAACCACTACAACACTCTCCGACGACCAAAACAAAGAAAAGAAACATGCCAAAGTCACCTCCCCACCACCACAACCACCACCATGCACCACCACCACCAGTGGTTCATCACCATACTCCACCACCTCCTGTAGTTCATGTTGTCCACCCTCCAGCTCCAGTCGTCCACCACCCACCACCACCAGTGGTTCACCATCCTCCACCACATAAACCAGATCCACACCACCACCACCACTAACTAGATCCAAGGGCTGGATCATGCAGATCTACAAGCACTTTACATGTTGTGTGTTATGGTTGCTATGTGTTATTTTATGTATTCATAGCATATAGTGTCCTTGTATTAGTATGTGGGCATCTATTTTTATTTATGTTTTGGTTTTGATGTTAATAACTAAGAGTTGTGGATCTGCTTATTGCTATGTATTCTGAATATTTTAACGTTAATGATGCTAATATAATATTATTATGTTTATAAATATTATTTAAGCTTTTCGAGTTTGGATGTTTTTATTTTAAGTTTAAGATAGGGGTTTATGTTATAATTATTACGTCCAGTGGCGAAGCTTGGTTAGTCAATCGGCGGGGGCCGGACTCAATTTTTTTCAATCGTAGTGGCAAATTGGCGGGGGCCGGACTTAACCCGGACTAAATTTACCTACGAAAATCGTAAATTTTCACTACTGCGCCAAAAAACAGGGGGGGCCAGGGCCACCCCTGGCCCTCACAAAGCTTCGTCCCTGATTACGTCATTGGTGATCTATAAATATAGACACAAGGGTCTAAGACTTAAATGATACTTCCAAGTGAGCGATCGTGAAGTCCATGTTTTTTTTGTTAAAACATAGCTCTATTTTTAAAATAAAATCTAGTATGGCAGGATTGGTGTTGGTGGTTATGGGCGGTCCTTTGTTTTGAGGCCGCGTTTGTTTTGAATCATCATCATCATACTCAGTTAATCCCACCTATAGCAAAGCTAAGGTAGGGTCTGAGGAGGGTAAGATGTAGACAGCCTTACCTCTACCCCTAGAATAGAGAGGCTGCTTCCAGTGAGACCCTTGGCTCGATGTGGTTTGGTATCAAGCCTTGGACACAAGGCACAAAACACTTAGCAATCGGGACAAACCCAATCGGTGCATGTACCCTTTTGTCTTTTGGCTATCCACGCCACCACATGATGCATGATTAACCGTCCGTCGTTTTTAACGTTATTTTCACGAAATTAGTAAAATAACATTAAAACTAGTGCAATTTTATTTTTGCCCCCCAAGGGCCACACATATATATACATTATATGCGCACACCGTAGGTGGAGCGTATATAATGACTTTCTTTAAGATGATCAAAGCGTTCGGATTTCCAAAGTTAGAGATATGTTACATAGGTTATTCAAGAACAGCCCTTTATTATTTAATTACTTGGGCCAAGATATGAATATGAATATGAATATGGGTCTTGTGTTATTTATTCTTTTGTCGAAATCGTGAGCTTTATTAATATTAAGCCGATCCAAGATTTGATAGATCGTAACATGAACCAAGTAGATCGTGACATCATAATTTGAGGGTGTGACATCACATTCTGGGGTATGTGACAATCTCCTATTAGTGTGATGTGTATAAATTCTATAAATAGGGGGTGTATGATTCCTAAATAGTTAATTAATTTAGGTTTTAGTTTTTCAGAAT
This sequence comes from Ambrosia x helenae, assembly GCA_030844895.1. Lineage (NCBI taxonomy): Eukaryota > Viridiplantae > Streptophyta > Magnoliopsida > Asterales > Asteraceae > Ambrosia > Ambrosia x helenae. The sequence continues at coordinate 4,062,006 of CM061227.1, read as the reverse complement.
ATCTATATTTTTTTTGATGTTATCTATAATAGTTTTTTTTTTTTTTTTTTTTTGAAAGGCTGATATCTATAATAGTTAATTCAATGTTATTCCCTTTTAAATTTCTACTTTCGTTGCCTATCTAAGGGTGCGTTTGGTTCGCATGAATTCAATGGAATTCAATGTAATTGGAATTTGAATTCCAACTCTTTAGGTGTTTGGTTCATTGAATTTGTTGAAATTGGAATTTCAATTCCAATCTTGTGTGTTTGGTTGACAAAGGAATTGGAATTGGAATTTGGTATGAATTCCTTCAAATTCCTTTACCTAAGGGAATTCAAAATCCTTCCAATATTAGAAGAAATTCAAGTTAATTTATTGGAATCTTCGAACCGTTGGCATCATTTTGACCCGAACCGATTCGAACCGTACCATTTCAACGCGAACCGCTTAGATCCGAACCAATTCGGACCGTACCCGTTTCGACCGGTATTGTTTCAACCCGAACTGTTTCGTACCGTACCAGTTTCGACCGGTACCGTTTCGACCCGAACCGTTTCGTACCGTACCAGTTTCGACCGGTACCGTTTCGTACCGTACCATTTTCGACCGGTATCGTTTCGGACCGAACCGTTTCGGACCGTACCAGTTTCGACCGGTACCGTTTCAGGCCGAACCGTTTCGGACCGTACCAGTTTCGACTGGTACCGATTTGGACCGAACCGTTTCGGACCAGTTACAACCGATAGCGTTTCGACCGGTATCGTTTCGACCTGTACCGTTTCGCCCGTAACGTTTCGGACCGAACTGTTTCGGACAGTACCAGTTTCGACCGGTACCGTTTCGAACCGAACCATTTCGGACAGTACCAGTTTCGACCGGTACCGTTTCGAACCGAACCGTTTCGGACCGTACCAGTTTCGACCGGTACTGTTTCGAACCGAACCGTTTCGGACCAGTTTCGACCGGTACCGTTTCGGACCAGTTTCGACCTGTACCGTTTTGCCCGTAACGTTTCGGACCGAACTGTTTCGGACCGTACCAGTTTCGACCGGTAGCGTTTCGGACCGGTTTCGACCGATACCGTTTCGACTAGTATCGTTTCGACCTGTACCGTTTCGGACCGTACCAGTTTCGACCGGTACCGTTTTCGACCGGTACGGGTCGAAACGGTGCACGTCGAAACGGTACAGGTCGAAACGGTACAGGGTGAAACGATAGAGGTATCAACAGTTCGGTCAAAACGGTACTGGTCGAAACGGTACGGGCCGGTAATGGTCGAAACGGTACGGGTCACAACGATGCGGGTCGTGGGGGCAAGGGTGATAGATTCCAATTTATTAACCAACCAAACACAATAATATAGGATTTGAGAATCCAATTCCAACAATTTCCAATTCCTTTTGGAATGTTTGAATTCCAAATCCAATTCATTCCAATTCCAATTCCAATTCCTTCACAAATTCCAATTCCAAACAATTCCGTGAACCAAACGCACCCTAAGATCATTAATCGGTACTTTTAATTATCTTTATCAAATTAAACTTTTAGGTTTCATTTTACATGAGTAAGGCTAGTGGGTGTCGAGACATCAAAAATGTGGTGTTTCCATGCCAACTAAGATGCCACATCATCAAGCTTTAATTTTCCCCCCTTTAAACATGAGTGGGGTGTGAAGACACCACAAATTAATGTCTCTTGCATTATTTAATTAATTTTTTTAATTTTAAAATAAACAATAAAAAACAAAAATAATATAAAAGACCCTTGCAAACCTGCAAATCTGAAACCACAATCATCGGAAATAACCTACAAATCACCAGAAATCACCTCCTCCTCTTCCCTCGCCACCACCACCACCACCACTGGAAATCACCTCATCCTCCTACTCTTCCCTGAAAACCACCACCACCAGAAACCTCCTCCTCCCCTGAAACCCACCACCACCGATACCCACCTCATCCTTTTTTAAAAATGACCGTTGAAAACTTGAGGCCCTTCTTTACGTTTGAAAAAAAAAAAAAAAGAAAGGAAAAAGCCTGATTGGTGTGTCCTGGGCGTTATGGGGGAGACGGGGACGGGGGAGGGGCGGTGTAGAAACGGTGGGACGGAGCAAAAAGGTGGGACGGGGGGTGGTGCCCTGTCTGTACACCGCATAGCCTAAGCCTCTGTTTCATTGCTATTGATAATGATCGAGAATATTGCGAAGGTATACCATGATAGTATAACACAAATACGTTATCAAACTCTTGGTCTTCATTCTCTTCTTCGTCTGTAACTTTGGCCTAATGATTCTCTTTTGGAACTATTTTGGAAGAAGGGAACTTGAGCGAAGAAGTTGCATTGGACAGAGCCGGTCATAAAGATTTTAGTATCTCTGCCTAGTCGATAGAAATGTCGATAGGCCCTAACGGATCATATGAGGGTGAAACTTCTAAGAAAATCAACAAACGATATATAAAAATTTTGACCTCTCGGAAAAACAGGCCTTGTTTGGCATGCAGCTCGCCTACCCACAGGGCCGACTGTACATTTGGGCAAGATGGTGCTTTTACAGAATAAGGTGCTTATGCGCAAAAAAAGGTGCTCTGCCGCAAGATGCTCACCTTCTGCCTCGTTTTCCCCTATTTACTTGATCCATGTAATGATATGCCAAATTTTGGATCCGTCACATGTCATTTATGTCATGGTTTTAAGATTAGTCTTGAAAAAAAACTTAGAAATTTTTTAGATTTATGAGGTAAAGTAATTAAATTGTAATTATAGAAAAATTTACAAGACTTAAAAATCAAATCATGTTATCACAAAGTTTATCTCTAGTAAAGACGGTTTAATTTTATTGATGGTTTTTTTTTTTGGAATATCAATTTCATTCAATGCCAAACTGGGCAAGTCCTCAAAGTGAGGACCCCAAACAAACATTTACATCATATACAAAGGCGATCGACGTCATTCCTCCCAAATTAAATCTTTATATTTAGATCTACATTTTAACAAAAGAAATTATAAACTCTTAATGTTCACAATAAGTGATCTTCCATTCGCCTTCTTGTCTATAAACGTCTTCTCGCAATAATTGATCTTCCATTCGCCTTCTTGTCTATAAACGTCTTCTCGCAATAATTGATCTTCCATTAATTTTATTGATGGTAAGGAAAGCTAAAAATGGTTGTGGCCTTTAGAGCCCCTTTTAATGGGTTTTTTATGATGTCTACAACAACCATAATCCTAGTTTGAGAAGATTGAAATTGACATAACTAGAAACTTTACAACCATTTTTAACAAATATACTCTATATTTGTCCTTGTTAATTATGAAGTTATTTCATGTTCGATTCAATAAGAGATGCAAGGCACTACTTTAATGTTTTCCAACTACACGTAATTGAATTTTAAATTAGCATGGCCATTGTTTTATAAATTAACCGGTTGAATATTTTCCAAGCTTAATTTGGTCATTATTACTTTCATTAAACATCCAAATGCTAAGTACTAAATATTTGGATGAAACTATACTAAATCACACAATAACAATATTTTTTTAGATAAAAAATTACCATTAATCTATGTTACCTTATTAAGGAGGAAAGATGGGTAGAGTTGTCATTTTACCTTAAGTTTAAGATGGCATATCAAAGGTCACAAGTATAAATCACTAATTTTCCCCATTTTCTTCCTATTATGCCCATGGTGTACAACTTTTAATGGCAATTGTATAATCAATGATGCAACTCATTCTAGAAAGATTAAGAATGAAACTGTTCCAGGTTCATCATCTAGCAATTGAATGGCAGGGACCAACCATCTTGAATGCCAGAATTAACCATCATTGCTTCAACTTCATCTGAATCCGTTCTACATTTATGTGCAGGATCACTAATTGCATCAAAATATAACCGAAACATACACATCATTGATAATCATGCTAGAATTGAAATCTTCACACATAAACCATCCCTTCTCATTCCATTGCTTTTCCAATCCGATTAACAGTTTGTTTGTTTGTTTAATTTATATATCAATTTTTGGTTAGTGAGTTCTGATGAAAATATTATTATTATGAACTTTGAGTGTTGCAAACAAAGTCGACTTCCTTTCATTGTTATATATACACACATCATGGAGTTGATTTATGGGGATTTGAACAGTTGATTGTTGAACTAAATGCAATTTTCGTTCATGAAATCGTTGCCGAGAGTGTAATCTTCAAACCGAAAGTTGTTCGTCAACGTTTGACGAGAGTGGGATGTTGAAACCGAAAGTTGTTCCTCAACGTTTGCAGGTTTTTACTTGCTTACCTCAGCAATTCAAGATCAATTGTTGCTTGAAAGACATCCCCATCGAAATGTCCAGGTTATTATAGTTGTTTATAAGTTGATTTATATCATTGTTTTGTGTATTATGATATGAAGTATGAACATTTTATATCTTGAGTAGTTTGATTGTGGCTTGTAACGCATATGTAGTTGGGTCCGAGTGAAGATTAACTACAACACGCAAGGTAACTACCAATCTTATTTTAATAATAGCATTCCTCAATCAATACTTGTCGGTGATGGCTCGACCATTCCCGTTCTTGGACATGGCACCAAAATTTTACCACCACCATTCCCACCCTTTGTCCTTAAAAATGTTTTGTATGCACCCAAATTAGTTAAAAACCTAATTTCCGTCCGTCGGTTTACAACCGACAATTCTGTTTCTGTGGAATTTGACCCATTTGGTTTTCTTGTGAAGGATTACAAGACCCGGATCCCTATCCTGCGGTGCAACAGCAGCGGTGACCTTTATCCCTTGGTTTTGGGGTCCGGGAACACCAACTCACCATCCGTCTTCGCCGCCATCTCCTCCACCCTTTGGCACCAACGACTTGGACATCCCGGACAAGCCTCGTTGCAGTCTTTAAAATCTTCTAATTTTTGTTTCTTTTGATCATTTGAATAAACATGTTTGTCAATCTTGCACTTTTGGCAAGAGTACTCGTTTACCATTTATTAATTCCAGTACTACTATTTTTCAACCATTTGATATTATTCACAGTGACTTGTGGACTTCCCCGGTCCTCAGTTCCGGGAGTCACCGATATTATGTTTTGTTTATTGATGACTTTAGCAATTATCTTTGGACATACCCCATCTCCCGAAAATCTCAAGTGTTTTCAATATTTTGTGCATTTCACAATTTAATAAAAACACAATTTCAAACATCCATTAAAACATTACAATGCGACAATGGCCGAGAGTACATTAACCACCAATTCCAAACCTTTTTTACCCAACACGGGATGCTTTTCCGCCTCTCGTGTCCCCACACATCCTCCCAAAACGGCAAGGCGGAGCGCCAAATCCGCACAATTAATAACATGATTCGCACTCTCCTTGCCCATGCCTCACTACCACCCTACTTTTGGGACCACGCCTTGGAGACCACTACCTATCTCCTAAACATCCTACCCACAAAACTACTCAAAAACAAAACTCCCACAGAAATACTCTACCATCGCACTCCTACATACGAACATCTCCGCGTGTTCGGTTGTTTGTGCTACCCTCTCATCCCATCCACTACCATCCATAAACTTGAAAACCGCTCCACCCCGTGCGTCTTCCTTGGCTACCCACCATCCCACCGTGGTTACAAATGCTTTAACCTACAAACAAAACAAATTATTGTCTCTCGCCATGTCGCATTCGATGAAACCACATTCCCCTTCAAAGACCATATCAAACCCGCCCCATCCTACACCTTCCTTGACACCCACCTAAACCCACTATTTTGGCCTTTAGTCCAAACACAAACCCCTACCACCCCTACCCAACAAACTGACCACGTTCCCTCTCCACACCCTTCCCCTCACGGTCCATCTCCAAATCACACCTCACCTCAGCCCACACCATTTAACCAGCCTGCCTCACCTATTAATCCACATGCTCCGGCCCAATTCACCACAACTCCCCCTCACACTCAAACCGGCCCATCCCCTGCGACATCCCCACCGGCCCAACAAGCTTCCCATTCGCACCACAGCCCCAGTAACACCGCACAACCTGAGCCCACGCCCACGGCCCCACCACCCCAACGCACCATGCGTACCCGGGCCATGGACGGCATTTTTAAACCGAAACACCACATAAATCTACACACCTCTACCACTCGGCCTAACATTGTTCCTGTCCCTAAAACACCCGTTGATGCCTTGTCCATACCCGAATGGTTGACTGCCATGACCAACGAGTATAATGCTCTTATTAAAAATGAGACTTGGGAGTTAGTCGAGCGTGAACCACATATGAATGTAATACGCAGCATGTGGTTATTTAAACATAAATTTAAATCAGATGGATCTTTGGAACGATATAAAGCCCGGTTAGTATGTGATGGTCGGTTACAACAAGTTGGTGTGGACTGTGGCGATACATTCAGTCCGGTGGTAAAACCCGCCACAATTCGCACTGTTTTATCTATTGCTTTGTCACAGGATTGGGAAATTCATCAATTGGACGTTACGAATGCCTTTTTACATGGCACGTTACAGGAGACAGTTTACATGTATCAGCCTATGGGATTTCGTAACAAAACATACCCCAATCATGTATGCCGTCTCAAGAAATCTTTGTATGGCCTCAAACAGGCACCCAGGGCATGGTACCAACGCTTCACAGATTATGTTCTCACGTTGGGGTTTCAACAAAGCAAAAGTGATGCGTCCTTATTCACCTTACACACGGGTTCTCAGGTTGCCTACCTTCTCCTTTATGTTGATGACATCCTCCTAGTCACCTCCACTGCTGCTCTACGACAACAACTCATGGCTCATCTTTCTACAGAATTCGCCATGAAGGATCTCGGTCCTCTCAGTTATTTCCTTGGCATCTCGGTTTCTCGCACCAAAAATACCATGTTTCTGTCACAGGCCTCTTACGCCACTGATATCATCACCCGTGCTGGCATGCAGTCCTGTAACCCGGTATCCACTCCCGTTGACTCGCACTCCAAATTAAGCTCCTCCGCCGGATCTGACTTCCATGACCCCACTTTATATCGGAGCTTAGCAGGTGCCCTACAATATCTCACATTCACCCGCCCCGACATCAGCTACGCAGTTCAACAGATCTGCATACATATGCATGCTCCCAAGACGGATCACTGGAACGCTCTTAAACGAATCATACGCTATGTCAAGGGGACATCCACCATGGGCCTTACACTTGCCGCGTCTCCAAATCCGACACTCATTGCCTATACAGATGCAGACTGGGCCGGGTGCCCTGACACCCGCAGGTCGACCAGTGGTTATTGTGTTTATTTTGGTGGAAATTTAATCTCTTGGTCATCTAAAAGACAACCTACGATTTCTCGTTCCAGTGCCGAAGCAGAATACCGCGGTGTCGCCAACGTTGTCTCCGAAATTTGCTGGCTTCGCAATTTACTTCTCGAGCTTCGTCGACCCCTGTCACGGGCAACCTTAGTATACTGTGACAACGTTAGTGCCATTTATCTCTCAGGGAATCCAGTTCAACACCAGCGTACTAAACACATTGAACTTGATATCCACTTCGTTCGGGAGCAAGTGCAGCGGGTCAAGTCCGCGTTCTTCACGTGCCATCAAGATATCAGATTGCGGACATTTTTACAAAAGGGCTACCACGAGTACTATTTGATGATTTCCGTCCAGTCTCAACATCCGGGAACCTCCAGTATCGACTGCGGGGGTGTAATAGAATTGACTAGAATATTATAATTTAGGAAATCATTATTGCCATTAGTATTGTAATTATCGCTACCCAAAAATAGGGGATAGCATTTATTTTGAATTCATTGTAATTATCTATATATATGGAATGAGAATTATGGGAGAGGGTCAAGGAACCTCTCACCTTTCATTTATAATATTGCTAAGTTTCGTCTACTTTGAAATACCCAATGATAATTTCAATGATATGGGTTGTGGTCGTAGAATGTAAGGATAAAACAACTATAATAAGGTAGTATACATAATGATAATTTCAATGATATGTGTTGTGATATTTCTTGATAAACACATGATGAATACGTTGCCTGCATCAATAGTATTGAAGCAATTTGTATAATTTACATGCTATACCTTCTTTTTTTTTTTTTAAATAAGGCGTTTGTTGTTACATTTAGTAATTAGTATATTGTTTGTACAAGAGACCTTCAAATAGTCAAATGAGAAGCAATTTGTATAATTTACATGCTATACCTTCTTTTTTTTTTTAAATAAGGCGTTTGTTGTTACATTTAGTAATTAGTATATTGTTTGTACAAGAGACCTTCAAATAGTCAAATGAGAAGTCCTTTTATTACACGTGTTCATGTATCTTTCAACATTGTAAATTATCGACTTAATGTTATATATAAAATCAACCAACCTACTCTCTTAATCTTTTTTTTTGCGGTGGTTAATTCCTCTGAACATTCTTATGCTAACAACACACATTGAAGACCAAATAAACCTAGCTAAAAGTTACCGCGACAACGTGCGGGCATTCCCACTGGTCTTTTTTAATATTCATAACAAAATTGATATTTAGACTATATTTTGTTGAAGGAACTTTCTATATTATAGTTAAATTCGCTATTACTTTCCGGTTTTTTGAGACCTATATCATAGAGTAACCAATCTAGTTTTAAAAATAATTGTCAAATGAAGTTCAGAAAAACCCATAATCGGTCTTTATGTGTGAGAGAGGAACTAAAAGAACTTTAAATAAAATAAAAATAAAAATAAAAATAAAAATAAAAATAAAAACAAAGAGATGATAAGGTGAGCATGTCGGTCACTAGATTAACGATATTTTTAACAACCAAACAAGTTGGGTTCCTTATCAGAGAAGTAAATATATGCCAACACGCCGGGACAAATATAAAACATGATTTTCTTGTCGTTGGTTAACTAAAAGAAAATCAATTAAATATATATAATCTAAAAGACTAATTAAAAGTTATATGACGTTTACAAACACTCATATGAATCACCTACAAACAATACTCCAATCTTAATTAATATATTGTAAAATAACATCTATGCTATTTTGTTTTAAATTCAGACTAGTTATGAATATTGAATAATACTCTTACAGCATTCACAGTAGTTTCTGCATATTTTCTCCATAATTACTTTAAAAACACTACTTTTTCTCACTTCTTTTAATTAAATAATATTTACTATATACTTTTATCATTACCTTTTCTCTCTCATTTACTCACAACCACTTTCAAAAATATTAAAAAATTATGGAGGATGAACAGTTTCATATCAAATATAAAGATAGACAGTAACTTCTCTATATCCTTCACTCACAACCATTTACTACCACATATCAAAATATGGAGGTTTCTCTCACATAAATATACATAACCTATTGCGAATGCTCTTAATTAGTCATTATTATTATTATTATTATTATTATTATTATTATTATTATTATTATTATTATTATTATTATTATTATTATTAGAAAAACACGTAACAGATCTTTTTCGAGACTTGATTAAAATACTAAACGACTTAAATGTAATGTAAGGCCAGTGGATGAAATGAACACGTACATCCTTTTCAAAATTAATTCGTGGCTAAGTTACGTACCTAACACCACTTATATAAATAAATAAACATATATCACAATCTCTCAAACATACCTAACTACCACCACAAAACATACCTAAAAGAAAGAAACATGCCTAGATCACCACCCCACCACCACCATCCACCACCGCCTCCGGTGGTCCATCACCACCCTCCACCACCTGTTGTACATGTTGTCCACCACCCACCCCCACCTCCAGTCGTCCATCACCCACCACCACATGTTGTTCACCATCCTCCACCACCACCACATAAACCACACCCACACCACCACCACAACCACCACCACTAGTTAACAAGATCCACCGGCTGGAGATGCAGATCTACAACTACAAGTGCTGTGTTAATTGTTATAGTTGTGTTATGGTTGCTATGTAGTTTTATGTATTAATCATAGCATATAGCCATATAGTCCATGTAGTATTTGGATATCTATTTTATTTTTCTTGTTTTATTTTAATTAGCATGTACGTAGTGATGTTAATAAGTATGCCGGTTGTGGATCTGCGTATTTCTATGTATTCTTGATGTTTAATGTTAATGTTAATGATGATGATAATATTGTGTGTAAATCTTATCTTTTTTTTTTTTGTTTTTTCATTTGATTTTTGTTTACAAATAAATTAATTTCACCAATCAATCGTATGTTTTATATTTATTTTTATTCAAGGAGCTAGCCAATATTTATCTAAATAGAAGCTTCGATAACAAATGTTGGAATCAATTGTTGGTTGCTGCAAGTAGCTATATGTCTCTCTTTTGGTATGGCATTTGAGAATAAAATATGATAACTATTAAGTTGGTTGATATAGGAAAATAATTCACTCGCTGCCTTTATTCACAATCATCGGTCCTATTTAAAGTTACAACCTATCTCCTATTTTTAGGAGTTTGACTATACAATTATTATAATTAAAACACATTTAATCCATACAATAAATGGCGAGATTTGTGTTGACTATTACACCCCCGCAGTCAAAGCGGGAGGAGCACGGATGCTTGGACTGGAACGAAAATCATCAAAGAGAACCCGTGGAAGACCTTTGGTGAAGATGTCAGCGACTTGAAACCGGGAGGGAACATGTAAGATGCGAACCAGGCCTTTTTGAACATGTTCACGAACAAAGTGTATATCTAGCTCGATATGTTTTGTCCGTTGATGTTGAACTGGGTTACTTGATAAGTAGATGGCACTGATGTTATCACAATACACGAGTGATGCCTTGGAGAGCGGGCGGTGAAGCTCAAGAAGAAGATTGCGGAGCCAACATAATTCAGCAACAACATTTGCGACCCCGCGGTATTCAGCCTCGGCACTAGAGCGAGAGATGGTAGATTGGCGCTTTGATGACCAGGAGATTAAGTTGTCACCCAAATATACACAGTAGCCGATGTAGAACGCCTAGTGTCGGGACATCCGGCCCAATCCGCATCTGTGTAAGCCCGGATAGTGATAGAGGAAGCAACAGTAAGGTGTAGACCGAAGTCAGAAGTCCCCTGAAGATACCGTATAATACGCTTTAATGCATTCCAGTGGGCCGTGCATGGTGCATGCATATGCATACAAACCTGTTGAACAGCATAAGTAATGTCGGGACGAGTGAAGGTGAGGTATTGCAAGGCTCCTGCAAGACTACGAAATGTAGTAGGGTCATCAAATAGAGTATCGGGTTGACTGCCAAGCTTGTTCTGTGTGTTAACCGGTGTAGCTGCTGATTTGCATGTGTCCATCCCGGCACGGTGTATGATGTCCTTGGCATAAGCCTGCTGAGAGAGGAATAAAGAGTTTCCTTTGCGTTGGACGGAGATGCCAAGGAAGTAGGTGAGGGGACCCAAGTCTTTCATAGCGAATTCGCCTGCTAGAACCTGCATGAGTTTCTGACGAAGGGAGCTAGATGAAGTGGTCAGAATGATGTCATCTACATATAGGAGAAGGTAGGCGACATCGCGTCCATGATGATAGATGAACAAGGAGCTGTCAGATTTGCATTGTGTGAACCCCTGCAAAAGAACAAAATCAGTAAAGCGTTGGTACCAAGCCCGAGGTGCTTGTTTGAGGCCGTATAGAGATTTCTTTAGGCGACAAACATATTCTGGGTAGTCACGATGACGAAAGCCCATAGGCTGATGCATGTAGACAGTCTCCTGTAAGTGACCATGAAGAAATGCATTTGTTACGTCCAACTGGTGAATATCCCAACCCTGAGAAATGGCCAAAGTAAGAACAGTCCTAATAGTGGTAGGTTTGACCACTGGACTGAATGTTTCGCCGCAATCAATGCCGACCTGCTGGCTACGTCCATCACAAACTAAGCGTGCCTTGTATCGTTCCAGAGAACCATCTGACCTGAATTTATGTTTAAATAACCACATACATCTAATAATATTCATATCTGGGGAGCGAGGTACCAGCTCCCAGGTCTCATTTTTAATTAAAGCACTAAATTCGTTAGTCATGGCTGCATACCATTCAGGACTAGACAAGGCAATTTGTGGGGACTTAGGTATGGGAACAATGGAGGTGGTGTGAAGGTTAAACGGGATTGTGGGTTTAGAGATGCCATCCATTGCTCGAGTACGCATTGTACGGGCATTTGGTTGAGTGGGAGGTGGTTGAATAGGTGGGGCGTGGGCTGGTAAGGGTACGACAGGAGATGGGCTGGTGTGCGTGGCTGTGGTGAATGGTGGAGAGATTGTGGACTGGGCCGTGGAGGTGTTGTGAGGAGGGTTGGAATTGGGCCGGTTGTTGTGGGTAGGGGGGATGGGCTGGACGTGTTGTGAGGGTGGAGAGGGATGGGCTGGCTGATTTGGGGAATGGGGACATGGGCCGAGGGGATTAGTGGGAGTGAGTGGGTTGGTAACAGTTGGTCCAGAGGAGATGTTGGAAGGTGGTGAGGAATCAGAGACATGGGGCCAAATGAGTGGGGATAAATTTTGGAACAGAAAATCATAAGAGGAGGGTGTACTTGGATGTTGAATAGAGTAGGGAAATATGGATTCCTCGAAGTAGATATGGCGAGAAATAAATGTTTGTTTAGTATTTAAATCATAACATTTATAGCCGCGGTGGTTCGAAGGATACCCAAGAAAGATACACGGTTTAGATCGGTGTGCTAATTTGTGAATGGTAGTGGAGGGGAGAATAGGATAACATAGACAACCAAAAATCCGTAGGTGGTCATAGGTGGGGTAGACGTTGTAGAGGAGAGTGGTGGGGGTGAGAAATTTGTGATTCTTTTTGGGTAAGATGTTGAGAAGGTAAGTGGCGGTTTCCAGCGCATGGTGCCAATATGAGGGTGGCAGGGAGGCTTGCGCAAGGATGGTACGGATCATATTGTTGATGGTGCGTATGGTGCGTTCCGCTTTGCCATTTTGTGAGGAAGTATGAGGGCAAGAAAAACGAAACTGCATGCCATTCAAGTGACAAAAGGTTTTAAATTGGTTATTAGTGTATTCAGTGCCATTGTCACATTGAAATTGTTTAATTTTTCTTTCAAACTGTGTATGTATGAGGTTGTAAAAATTGGTGAAAGTGGTGTAAACATGGGATTTATTGGTGAGAGGGTAGGTCCATAGAAAGTCTGTATTATCATCCACAAATAATATATAATAACGGTGGCCACCGGTACTAAGTATCAGTGACGTCCACAGATCACTATGGATAATATCAAACGGCAAATGAGTTTTATTAATTGAATCATAAAAAGGAAGTCTAACGCTTTTGCCAAAAACACATGACTGACAAAGCATATTCTTTGGTTTATTAAAATTAATAAAGGAACAAGACTTTAACGAATGCAATAAATTGTTGCCCGGGTGCCCAAGGCGTTGATGCCAACGGTCTTGAGATATAGCAGAGAAAGCAACTGGTGATGTGGGTGACTTGATAAAGTTGGTTGTCAAGGGATATAGGTCTCCCGTGCTATTGCATCGAAGGATAGGCTCCTTGGTCTTGAGATCCTTCACAAGAAAACCAAAAGGGTCAAATTCTATGGATAATAAGTTATCGGTTGTGAGACGACGAACAGATATAAGATTTTTAATTAGTTGAGGGGCATAAAGGATATTGTTAAGTTTGAAGGGTGGAAAGGGTGGGGGTAAGGTTTTATTGCCTTGTCCAACGACCGGAATGGTCGAGCCATTTCCAACAATTATTTGTTTATTAGTGCTAGAATTAAAAACAGACGGGGAGAGATTACCTGGTTGCTCCATGTGTCCAGATGCACCAGTGTCCATGTATCCCACTGGATCAGTTGGTTGGTTCAGGGAAAGAGTGTAGAGAGCCTGAGCAATGTCGGTGGGTGTCGGAGAGTAGGTGGCCATGTGCGCCTGAGCCGGACCAGGCCCGAGAATTCCTTGTCCGCTATTGGGCTTTGGGTTTGAGGGATAAGGACATGGAGGGTATTGGGCCGATTGGGTAGGAGTAGTATTGGTGCGGGCCTGATGCAGTAAGTTGGACCATTGATTTTGAGCCCAAGAGTTTGGAAAGATAATGTAAGGGTGAGAAGATTGGTTAGGGGAAGTAGTGTTACGGTTTCTTGGCTGTGAAGAGTTGGCTGAGCGGCGGCGGCCTTGGCCCCTGGAGCGACCTTGGCCACGAAACCAGGGAGGATCAGTGGGATTGTTGGGTGGGTTATTAGTGCTAGGGTTGGTGTTGGTTTGGCCCTGCACATGGAGTGCGGTTGCAGCAGTAGTGGCCGAGTGAGTGGCCTGATTGGCTTTCGTCGTCTCATTCATACACAATTGGGATCGAACCTCAAAGAACGAGGGAAGTGGCTTAGTGTTATGAAGAATCGTGCCCACGGTCTCATACTGCTCGGTTAAGCCAGCGATGGTTTGAAGCACCAGATCTTGCTCATCAACAGGAGCGTCAACACCCGCGAGTTGGTCGGATAATACCTTGAGTTCTTGACAATAGGCTGTCATGGAAGAGAAATTTTCTAGGCGAGCATTAGAAAATTTCTGTTTCAGATATAAGGCACGGGTGGTTTTGTTATCCCGAAATAATGATTCAATCGCCTTCCACGCATCATAGGCAGTGGTGCGTTTGATGATGACGGTTTTAAGAAGGCCTGGAGTGATTGTGCCATATATCCATTGAAGGACAATGGCGTCCAATCGCTCCCATGAATCGGGTGCAGGGGGAGAAGGAGTTTCTGTTTCGGTGCTGGTTGAGGCGGCAGGAGGTGGGGGACGAGGTGCCAGATGATCAGACACAAGGAACGCAGTGCAGTGGATTCGAAACAATTCGGACCAAAGGTTGTAGTCCGATGCTTCGTTGTCAAGAGTGACCGGGATATAAGCTTTGATGTTGGTGACGGTAACTGCTGGATGTAGTTTTGAGTCAGCCATGTGTAAAGAAAGGGAAAAAAAATATGAGGAGATAGGCTGTTGGCGGTGGGCAGAAGTGCAATAACAGTGACGCAGGGAAAGGAAGGTTTGGAGGATCAAAGGGAGGAAGATGATACCATATAGGAAAATAATTCACTCGCTGCCTTTATTCACAATCATCGGTCCTATTTAAAGTTACAACCTATCTCATATTTTTAGGAGTTTGACTATACAATTATTATAATTAAAACACATTTAATCTATACAATAAATGGCGAGATTTGTGTTGACTATTAGTTGATTTGAAATTAGTTTTCTTAAAAATTATGATATCAAAAGCAATTGAATTTTTCATTAAGCCAACGGAGGTTTAAACAAGAAATTATGAGCAGTAAAGATAATCATGAAAATAATACTCTTGTTTCCGTTTCTTTACATAGTCCTTGAGGATTTTTCATGTAGATTTCTTCTTCTATGTCACCGTGGGGAAATGCATCATTAACATCGAGTTGGTGAACAAGCCAATTTCTCTTGAGTGCGACAAGGAGGGTTCTCAATGTTATAAGTTTGAAAAATTAATGATGCAAATGTTTTATGGAAATCAACCCCTTCCATGTGGGTGTACCCCTTAGCCATGAGGAGCGCCTTATACCTTTCAATTGTATCTGCTTTATATTTATTTTGTAGATCCATTTAGAATCAACGGATCAATTAACTTTTGGTAATTGTTCAGGACCCAAGTTTTTTTAGAGAGCTTTAGTCTCCCTTTTCATGGCTTCTCTCTAGTTTTCATTTTGCGTAGCCTCATAAAATGTTTTTTGGCTCACTGTTGAAACTGAAAGATTATTTTCTATTGACTTCTACTTAAACACATAACATCAATATATACAATACAAAGGGATATCTCCTATTAATGAGGAGATATCTATTCTAAACAATATACAATATATTCCTAATATATATGAAGTCTATTACACCTCGTAGTCGAAGCGAAGAGTGGCTGAATACTTAGATTGGATCTGAAGTCATCGAATAAGACACGTGGCAGCCCTTTGGTGAAAATATTTGTGACCTGATGACGAGACGAAACATGCAACACGCGAACATTGCGTTTCTGAACTTGTTGATGTGTTGCTAAATGCATCACATTTATTTGTCAGTTTTGTATATTTTTTAGTCGATTAGATAGTATTTTTATTAGTTTTAGGCTTGCACTTTATTATTTTAGTATTGTATATATTTTATTACTTTTTGGTTACTTACTTTATTTATTTATTTTATACTTTCGGTAGGTGCTCGTGTGGAGCAGGACAGAAAAACTAGAAATTATATTCAAGACCCGAGCACCAAGTAATCAGCTTTAGTTATTGTGACAGGATAACTAGATTGTTCGGTTACTATCAAAGATCATCTTTAGTATTGTGACAGGATAACTAAATTGATTACCATTGAGTAAATTTTCCTTAGTTATTATTTCAATCTGAATAGTTATTGTGACAGGATAGCCAAGGCCATGTCTATGTGGTGTTCTTGTAGTTAAGTCGAATAGGTTGCAAGATTATACAAATAGGATCCCGGATGGAAGCTACATTTATCTTTATTATTTATTTAGATTATTTTGTTATCATTTCAACATTTTTATAAAACAAACAAAAAGATAAAACTAACAAACTTCATAATTATATTTTTATATTTATTTGTAACTAGCTTAGACAAACAAACAACTAGTGTGACGCTAACCACATGCTCCTTGGATTCGATACCCTACTTACCCTACCTACCCAGGTTATTTAGGTTTTGTATGACCCGTGACGACCGAGGTCATCAAATGGCGCCGTTGCCGGGAAGCTAGTGCGCTTAGTGTTGCATTGCGTGTTTGTTTGTGTGTATATTTAGTTGTTTTAAAATTTAAAAAAAAATAAAAAAATCTTTGTTTTTATTTTTAGTTTTTTTATTAGATTTCACTTTGGGTTTTCTAGTTGTCTGTGCAGGATCTTTCTTTCGCAGGTAAAAGAAGCTCAAGTTTTGACCATGTATGCATATCGCGATACATGTGCGGTTTGTGGGGATCCGCGCCACACTTTTGAATATTGTCCAAAGCTTGCATTGAAAAAGGAGGCAACAAGAAGGTATTTAATTGCTTATGAAATATGGGAGAACACTCCGGTCTTGTACTATGAAGAACTTGCCCCTCCTCCAACCCTTCAACATTACCAAACACTAGTAAACGCCGAACATAAGCGGCGACTTCAGGCAGATCAAAGAAGTCTTGACAAGATTATGAGTAAAGTGCAACTTTCTAAAGTTGAACAAGAATTAGCAAAACCTCATCAATCACGAGAATGTCGGCTAAAATGGTTGAGTTATAAGTACGACATTCTAAGCGATGAACGAAGAAAAGATAAGGCTTATCTCGCCTTATCAACTAATGAAAAATCTCAAGCAAAACAAGAGTGGATATTGTCACAATTTGTGGAGGATGTTGTGGAGATGAATACCGCACCAAACCCTCAAGTGGTTGATGATTTAAAGATCGAATCCACCATGGCTGAAGAAGATGTTCCAAGTCTTCCTACAAAAGAAAATGAATGTTTAAACCTTGACGAAGACACGGTTCCCCAAGAAGAGCTAGTGAGTTTGGTGCCCAAGGTTAGGAAGGTTGGCTTGCACGATTTTGGGCAAGTTATTTTTGTTAGCAAATATGCTGCCACCATTTCAGCTGATCACATTCCTCCATTCCCTCTCTAGTCAAACCAAGATTATCTCTAGTCAAACCAAGATTATCTCTCTAGTCAAACCATTCATTGTACAGCTTAATTATTGTATTATTACCTTCCTTTTGTATGTATCCTTTGTACTATTTATATGGCTGAATATCAATGAGAAAGACCATCAGTTTTCACAGAAACTCACATGGTATCAGAGCGCAGTCGCTCAATACCGTCTTCTTTTCTTTCCTGACTTCGGTCATCACACAAACCTGTTGATTTCGATCAGCCTTTGTGTGCTCTTGTTTTCCTGTTCGATTCATACACAATGGTCGAAACACCCGCTTCCGCTTCTGAAACTCCTAAACCCGGGCATCTTCATCCGGTCTATTCTGTGACCAATATACAACAGAAGGTCCGGATGCTTGATGGTGTTAAAGTCACATATACCTCCTGGGTTCGTTTGTTTCAACTTCACGCTCGTGGTTATCGAGTGATGGATCATATAGACGGTACGCCGCCACCCGCCACAACCGATCCCGACTATGCGTCCTGGTCTGAGATCGATTCAATCGTTCTCCAATGGATCTACGGGACCCTTTCTGACAATCTCCTGGCCAAAATCCTTCCGTATGGTGACCCCACGGCTCACAAAGCCTGGGTTCGTCTTCAAAAGCAATTTCATAATAATAAAGGCGCTCGGATTGCTGCTTTAGAGCATGAGTTTGGCAACTTGACCTTGAAATCCCAGCCTTCGTTGGAGAGTTACCTTCAGAAACTTAGAGAATTAGCCGACCAGTTGAATGACCTTGTTGATACTCCGATTACTGATCAAAGACTCGTCCTGCAGATGGTTCGTGGTTTGCCTACCGAGTTCGATACAATGGGCTCCTTAATCAATAACTCACTTCCTCCATGGGAGGAGGCCTGTGAGATGCTGCTAAATGACCAACAAAGACGAGCAGCGCGTGATGTCTTGGACGGGCCCTCTATGGTCGCTGCTGCTCAAACCCACCCAACACCAACACCCGCTCCCTCACCTACCCCGGCTGCTCCTCCTGCTGCACAATCGCGGGACAATAGATCCCGGCCGGCCAGAAGTCGTGGCGGCCGAGGTCGGAACCCTAGCACAAGATCCGGTAACATGGGTCAGCAGTACAACCATTCTCCTGGCCATTCTCCTGGAAATAAAGTTTATAACCAACAGTATGCTCCTCCTTATCCATTTTGGCCTACACCCCCTTATTGGGCCCCACCCCCCTGTCCTTATCCTACCACAGCCCAATGGCCAAATTCCTGGCCCACTTACAGCCCAGTACAACAGCCCACTTCACAGCAGCAAGCCCAAACTCAGCAGCCACAATCTTCTGATCAGTCTTCGTCTTCTCAGGCCCAGGCTCATTTTACTGATCTGGATGCTCTTGACCCGTCTCAGATTGCTCAAGCTTTTCAAGCAATTAGCATGGAATCTCCTGAAGATGATGACAACTGGGACATGGACACTGGCGCCACTTCTCATGTCACTCTAGACCAAGGTATACTCTCTACACTCTCTTCTTATTCTCATATAAAGTTCGTACTTGTAGGTAATGGTCAACGTTTACCAGTTCTTGGATCTGGACACACCACCATCAACACACCTACCAAAACCTTTCACCTTAAAAACGTCCTTTACAATCCAAACTTTATCAAAAATCTCATCTCTGTTCGTCAATTCACTATTGACAATAATGTCTCTGTTGAGTTTGATCCGTTTGGCTTTTCTGTGAAGGACTACAAGGATGGCACGCCGCTGAGTCGCCATGACAGTTCCAGCGGTCTTTACTCTTTCAACCCGAAGTCTCTGGCTAAAGCATTTGTTTCCGTTTCTTCACCTCAATCCTGGCATGACCGTCTCGGCCACCCGGGTCGCCATGTTATGGATTTTCTTAGTTCTAGTCGTATTTTGTCATGCAATAAATTAGACTCTACTTTTATTTGTAATGCTTGCCAGTTATCTAAACATTCGCGTTTACCTTTTGTTGATTCTAATACTCGCACTTCTATGCCTTTTGCTATTGTTCACTGTGATCTTTGGACCTCCCCGGTGCTTAGCACCGCCGGTTATAAGTATTACATGGTTCTAATTGATGATTTTTCTCAATTTACCTGGGTCTACCCTTTAAAATATAAATCTGAAACCTTTACAAAGTTTACTCATTTTCATGCATTTGTTCAGACCCAATTTAAACTGAAAATTCAACAATTTCAATGTGACATGGGTGGGGAATTCAACAATCACAACTTCTTAAACTTTGCAAACCAACAAGGCATACAATTTCGTTTCTCGTGCCCACACACCTCCCAACAAAACGGTAAATCTGAACGTATGATACGCCGCCTCAATGATATTATGTTATCACTACTTGTCCACGCCTCCCTGCCATCCAAATTTTGGGTAGAGGCGATCCACACCGCGTGTTATTTGCATAATATCCTCCCTACAAAAACCCTCCACAATAATACTCCATGTGCCATCCTTTATCGCCGCATTCCTTCATATGAACACCTTCGTGTGTTCGGGTGTGCATGCTACCCCAATGAGTCTGCAACTCGCCCTCATAAGCTTCACACCCGCTCCTCCCTATGTGTCTTTTTGGGATATCCCGCAAATTATAGGGGCTATCGGTGTCTTGAGCTCTCCTCGGGAAAAGTTATTTTCTCTCGGCATGTCACATTCGCCGAAACCACTTTCCCTTTGGCCACCTCCACTGATCCTAAGCCATCCCCCTCTTTTTGCGATGACCCTCCCCCGGTGTTCTCTTTCCAACACCCATCGACTTCTAAGCCACCAGCCACGGATACCACACCACCCACACCGGCCTCCTCACACCCTCCACCTGGCTTTCCTGCCACTCCGGCTCACCCGCCTGTTACCACCCGGCCACCAGCCTGTGCCTCACCCATCACTTACCAACGACGACACCGCCCTCAGCCCACCCCGGACCAGGCCCCACCTCCCACACCAAGTCAACCTACGGCTGCCCAGACCTCAGCTCATCCTCACCCGATACCAGACCCACCTCAACCCCAGCCCTCTCATCCCATGACCACCCGATCTCGTGCCGGCATTACTAAACCTAAAGTCCCATTTAACCTGTCCACCGTCACACCCAACATCTCACCTTTACCCAAATCTCACCTCGCTGCCCGTCTAGATCCAAACTGGAACACGGCCATGGCCGACGAGTACAAAGCTTTATTAGATAATAAGACTTGGGAGCTTGTACCGAGACCTTCGTCCGTCCCAGTTATTCGATGTATGTGGTTGTTTAAACATAAGTTTCATGCCTCGGGTAAACTGGAACGCTATAAAGCACGTCTGGTTGTGAATGGTAAAAGTCAAACTGTCGGCATTGATTGTGATGAGACCTTTAGTCCTGTAGTCAAACCGACTACAATTCGGACTGTCTTGAGCCTCGCTGTTTCTAGATCATGGCCTGTCCATCAGCTAGATGTAAAAAATGCGTTTTTGAATGGTCACCTGAAAGAAACTGTTTATATGCATCAGCCTCCAGGTTTTGTGGATCAGGAAAAACCGGGTTTCGTTTGCAAGTTGAATAAATCACTGTATGGGTTAAAACAGGCACCTCGGGCATGGTATCAACGGTTTTCTACATTTATTACACAATACGGTTTCAAGAGCAGTATTTGTGACACTTCCCTCTTTGTTTATCAGAAGGGACAACATCGGGCATTCTTACTACTGTATGTTGATGACATTATTCTCACAGCCTCCGACCCCTCCCTCCTGAACCGCATCATTGTCTATTTGAAGACCGAGTTTGCTATGACAGACCTTGGGGCTTTACATCATTTTTTGGGTATAAAGGTTGATAACAAAAACGGGGGTCTATTTTTGTCTCAGTCCTCTTATGCATCTGACATTCTTGCCCGGGCAAACATGTCAAACTGCAAACCGTGTTCCACGCCAGTAGAGACCGGTTCCAAGCTTAGTGCTGATCCTTCGTCCCCTACCGTTGATGGTACCTTCTATCGCAGCATTGCAGGCGCACTTCAGTATTTGACCATTACTCGTCCGGACATCGCTTATGCAGTACAGCAGGTTTGCCTCTTTATGCATGACCCGCGAGAGCCTCACCTTCAGTTCCTGAAACGCATCCTGCGTTATATTCGTGGGACACTTGACTTCGGTCTACAGCTCTCTCCGTCTCGATCTACGTCACTTACTGCCTATTCGGACGCCGACTGGGGTGGTTGTCCTGACTCACGACGATCTACCTCAGGTTTTTGTGTTTATTTAGGTGATAATATTATCTCTTGGAGCTCCAAGCGCCAGCCAACCATTGCACGCTCTAGTGCTGAAGCTGAATATAGGGGGGTTGCAAATGCTGTAGCAGAAACTAGTTGGATTCGAAACCTTCTATTAGAATTGGGCGTCCAAGTGACTCAAGCAACAGTTGTTTATTGCGACAACATTTCAGCCGTCTATCTCTCACAGAATCCGGTTCAGCACCAACGCACTAAACACGTAGAGTTGGACATCCACTTTGTTCGTGAGAAAGTTCGCATCGGTGATGTTCGCGTTCTTCATGTCCCTGCCGATTTCCAGTATGCTGACATCTTCACCAAAGGCCTCTCCAAGCAATTATTTACCCGTTTTAGGTCCAGTTTATGCCTTCGTCAAGCTACGGCTCAAACTGCGGGGGCCTGTTAGCAAATATGCTGCCACCATTTCAGCTGATCACATTCCTCCATTCCCTCTCTAGTCAAACCAAGATTATCTCTAGTCAAACCAAGATTATCTCTCTAGTCAAACCATTCATTGTACAGCTTAATTATTGTATTATTACCTTCCTTTTGTATGTATCCTTTGTACTATTTATATGGCTGAATATCAATGAGAAAGACCATCAGTTTTCACAGAAACTCACAATTTTGAAGCGGACTCGCAAAACATATGATCTTTACATGCCGATACTAGTCAAGCATCTTTGGACACGACATGTAAACTACCGAGCATACATTGGAAACTCGGTAGGCAAATGTTCTTTGAGACCACCATGAATGAGAATCAGGTATGATTGTTGTATATTTTGTATATTTATTTATTTTTTTTAATTTTTTTTAAGTGTGTTTGAATCAGTTTTATTTTGTTGGAGTCATGGGATTGCTTGTTTTGATTTGAATTGCAAGAATAGATTGTCCCGCCCGTACTCATCTCCATTCGGGTGAGGACGATTTGGAAATCACTAATGTTTGCAAGAATCCCGATTTGTTTGTTTTGTTTTTTTTTCTTTCGTGTTTCTTTGTTCCAGGTTTGTTATCGGCTGCGAATGAAATGCTATACGGCCGACATTGGAAGGAATTGAACGGACTCATACGCATATTGCTTATCCAGGGGAGTCTGTTCCTTTTACTGTTTTATTTTATTTTTTTTATTTGCTTTATTTTATTCGTAGCTCACATTGAGGACAATGTGTCGTTTAAGTGTGGGGTGAGAAAACTTTCATTTTCATTTGTTTTAGTTAGGTTTGAGTCTAAAAAAATAAAATAAAAAAAAGTAAAAAAAAAAAGGGTCTTAAAAGCGGTTGATCGGGAATCAAAGCGACTGTTTCAGTGCTTTCACTCTGTCTCTGTTTTTGGTGTGTGTCCTTAATCATGGTCCAATTCTTTAGAACAGACATATGAATCGTTTTCAGCAGGTATTTTTGAGAAAATGTTTAGAATTTGCTTGATTAGGTGTAACGAGCTATCGGTAATAAATGCATGCACACATCGGTAACCCTATTTTCCTCATTTTTGTGAGATCTTGAGCCTACTAGATTGTTAGTTGATTTGATCTATATTCATTTGTTGAGTGTAGGCCGTATGTTGCTCAGTTTTAGAACTTGTCTGATTTAATACATGCCGAGACTGTGGATTTAATTTATGCACATATATGATAAAGGCAAATTAGGAATCTCTTTTTATCTGGAGTTGAATTTTGTTTTTCTTCATGTTGAAACGTGCCACTATTTTGAGACCTATGCTTACCTTATAATCCAATATCAATTTAGCCGCATCCTTTTGTCCTAAACCAATTTGATATTTTTTTTTAAAAAAAACTTATTAATTCGGATCAGAACTCCTCTTCACTCTAACCCAGTATTGAACCGAAGTTGTTTTGACCCGACACCTAACCCGAATTCCTTGATATATTCTTCACCACTCAATCCCCTCATTAAACTAATCATACTTACCAACATCAATTTTGGATCGGGGCCATCATCCATCTAGTAAGAGACAACAAAAAAGGAATAAGTTCTAACTTTGTACTTTAAAATAAGTTAACCACGTAAGGTTTAATATAAAATAAATAACTTTTTTGAATAATAAATTGACTACTTTAGGCCGCCCCTTTAACATTCCATATTTTCTGGTCGTCGAGACCTGTTTATCTACTTTCCATGGCTTCCTCTCCAACTGATGCAACAAGATACGACGTGTTTCTAAGTTTCAGAGGTGAAGACACTCGTTACACTATAACGGATCATCTATATGCTGCCTTAATGAGGGCAGCACTGGTCACTTTTCGGGATAATGATGATATCAACTGTGGTCAAGAACTGAAGCCAGAGATCGATCGGGCGATCAAAGCATCAGAGGCTTCAGTCATTGTGTTTTCAAAAAACTATGCAACTTCTACATGGTGCCTCGATGAACTATCGTTGATCCTCGAGCATAGAAGTGAGAACAATCATTTTGTGCTGCCAGTTTTTTATCACGTTGACCCGTCAGATGTTAGGAACCAAACGAAAACATTCTCCATAAAAGCTAAATCTAATACAAGGTGGACAAAAGACAACGTGATGAGGTGGAAGACAGCTCTTACCAAGGCTGCCAATTTGACTGGCGTGGTTCTTTCGGGGTATGTTGTTTTTTTTATTTATAAATACTTGATTGTTACTAGGATCTAATTATTTGAAGATTGGTTACATGTCTTTTAATTGATTATTATGTACTTTAGCGAATGTTTTCAGGGGTGTTTGATGCCAGGGTTTGGGTTGAAAGTGATTAATCATGTTTGGTTTAAGGGTACATGTTTGAAGGAATTGGTCGAAAGTGGGGTCTAAACCAAACACTACCTTTTTTTTTGAGCGGCCAATTGGAATAACTCACGATTCACTGGAATATTATCGAGCCACTAGTGTTACCACCCGATCATATTCCACCATCAAGTCTTCAATTCATGAAGAAACTCATAAATATGAGAAAACCCCTTGTGAGATTCGAACCCAGGAGCTTATAGTCATTAAATCTTATCCACCAAAGATGCCGCTGGGCTATAATGTCTTTGGCCAAACGCTACCTAAATGTTCACATTTTAATTTAGAGTAATGATTTGGATATTAATTAGTAAAAAGATATGCAGTTTGCAATGGGTGTTGCTAAACATACTTTCATGTCTCACAAATTTCAATTGATTTAACATTATTTTCATTAAAATTTTATACTTGTTTATTTCTCTTTGCGTTGTTACAGGTCCGAAACAAACTTTGTAAAGGATATCGTTGATACCATTTACAATAAACTAGCAAGCAAAAAGTTTCATCTTCCACTCAACCTCGTTAGGATGGACACTCGATATGATGAGATTGATTCCTGGATAAAGCAACCGGATGCAAACTTTTTGGTAATTTGTGGCATGGGAGGAAGTGGTAAGACGACCTTGGCCTGGTACACTGTTTATTTAAACCGAGATAAATTTGAAAACATTAGTATTGTTGAACACATTGGTACTAAATTGAAGGAACCACACCATGTGCCTGAGCTACAGGAAACACTCCTTGGAGGTGTTTTAGGTGTGGAGAAAAGAAAAGTACCAAGTCTTAGCCAAGGTATGGTCTTGATTAAAGAAGCCTTACAAAAGAACAAGGCACTTGTTGTCCTTGACGACATTGTTAATCATGCTCAGTTAGTAGATTTACTGGGAACAGGGAATATTCACAAGGAGAGCAAAATTATAGTAACAACTCGAGAAACTAATATAAGTGAATGGGTGGGGTTCAAAAATAGGTGTAGGAAGTATGAAATGAAATTATTGATTGACAGTGAAGCATTAGAGCTTTTTTGTCTTCATGCCTTTGGGTCCAAATATCCTATTGAAGATTACAAGGAGGTTGCACAACAAGTAGTATGGTATTGTGAAGGAAATCCACTAGCTCTTGAAGTGTTGGGTTCGTCTCTTTCACATGATATAAGCATCTCTTATTGGAAAAGTGCATTAGATAAATTGAAAAAAGATATTCATCTGGGAATTCATCGTGTGCTCATAAGGAGTTATGACTCGTTGCCATATGAGTGTGAGAAAGAGCTGTTTTTGCATATTGCTTGTTTCTTTAATGGAGAAGAGGTGGATTATGTGGTAAAGATACTTGAATATGATTGTTCAGCGGAATCGTCTATCAAAACCTTAATAAAGAGGTGCCTTATTTCTATTTCACCAAACCAAACAATCATGATGCATCCATTGCTTCAAGAAATGGGGAGATTTATCGTTAATCAAGAATCACCCAAAGATCCTGGAAAACGAAGTAGAGTTTGGCGGAGCACAGAATCTTATGATTTGTTGAGTAAAGGGATGGTAAGAGGATTATTATTTGTATGTTTAAGCTCATAGTCCATTTAGCACCATTCTATTTTATACATGATTTTTCCGTCATTTCTTTTAGGGTTCCAAAAAGGTGGAAGGTCTAGCACTTGACAATCAAGAGTTGAGGGAGAAGAAGAATGCATCCCAGGTAATAAAGAAGCAGAAAGCGATGTCTGGTATTCATATAGAAATAAATAGTTTGTAATGTTTTTGTTTTATATTTAAATGCTCCAAATATATACTTAAGGGGATTATTATGGTTTGTAAAAAATCATGTCACACTTAAAATCACCAAAACTATAAATGAATTGAATTAAGAAATAAAAAAGTTCCCTCTTTCATTTGTGTGGGTTTAATAGTGAAAGAAGATTGGAAAAAAACTTCATGCCTGTGTGTAGTTTTAATAGTCAATTTGTAGACACTTTAAAGTGATGTTTTTAGCTAGATTGCCTGAATTCAAGGCTTAATGATGATATTGACAAACATGGACCAATTGTATGAATGCAAGCAAGCTAGAAAGTGCCCTAACTTAAGCAGAACTTTTGATCCCTTTGGTGTTAACAGGGTCCAAAGAGAATGAAAGAAAGCTCTATAACCGGCGCTCGACTCTCAACCTAAATTCTTTCATTTTGAGCCCCTATTTACTTTGCAAAATTTTCCCAAGTAATTCATTATCAAATTTTGTTTTTTATTGTAAAATGCATTGAGTCCTTATTTAATCATCCAGTTAGACTTTCATTATGTCATTTTTAGTTTTCAAGATTCTGCTTTACCCAGAAATTTAAATTTTCTCTATAAAAAAAGTTTGGGTTTGATGCAATGTTTTATCATTCAGAAATAATATTTGTTTTCCTTTCAAAGATTGTGTTTCGATTTTGTGTTTTTGCCTCTGTACTGCGTCAAACATTTAAAGATTTACATACAAATTATAATGTGACATTGTTTCATGTATGTTTTTAATTCTTCACATTTCGAAGCATGAGAATTTGTCCAAACAGTGTGTAGAACTAATTGATTTGTTATACTGAATTTTGTGTCCCTATACATTATAAGAATAAGTAATCTATGCACAATATACCTTTCCAGGGATCGAAGCTTAAGACAGATTCACTTAAGGGTATGTGTAACCTAAAGTTGCTTTACCTCAAATCTGTGCAATTCAGTGGACCTTACGAGCATTTTTCGAAGGATTTAATATGGTTGTGTTGGATTGGATTTCATTCAAGTACCATACCTTCGGGCTTATCAATGGGAAACTTGGTCGCTTTAGATCTGAGTGATAGCTGCTTGGGAATATTTGAACCGCCATCGGTAGGGAAATCAGCATCTTTTTTGTTGTCTGGTGTTTTAGCTTCTCAAGTTTATTTCGGTCTATATGATAATGTACAGTGCTAAATAAATCTTGTTACTTCTGCAACTGCAACAGGTTCTTCATTCACTCAAGATTCTAAATCTTAAAGACTCACAAATGCTCTTACAAGTTCGCAACATCAACATGATCCCAAATCTTGAGACTTTGATTCTGTGGAACTGTCACAAGTTGTTTTATGTTTGTGAAACGATTGGAGGCCTTAAGAGTCTTGCTCTCTTAAACATGACAGGATGTGAAAGCCTGTGGAAAAACTCCTTTCCTTTGCCATGCACATTAGAGCGGCTGTATCTCAACGATTGCAAACTTGAGTATACTGATAATTTTCATCTAAACTTTAGCAATCAATCATCTATGCAATACTTGAATATAGGAAGTAATCTTTTTGAATCCTTGCCTAATAGCAATCATCTTGGAAATCTTCGCATTCTTGACGTGACTAAGTGCTCAAAACTGAAGGAGCTTCTATCTCTTCCAGTTACACTTGCTGAATTGTATATAAATTACTGTGTGTCACTTGAGAAAGTAACTTTTGAATCTCGTAAGTTCACATTGCAAAAGCTTGTAAGTGAAGGTTGCACCAGTTTATCAGAAATTGAAGGCTTTATCAAGTTGGTCCCAATTGCCAAATTTGATGGAAATGATTTGGGACACATGAAGTGGCTAAAAGAGTATCAAGATCATGAGATGCGCCTGGTTGGTGGTGACGATCATACCAAAAACAAAACCCAGCGTGTTCAGGTTTGCCGTTCTTTTATAAATCACATGAGGTGCCACTCAGAAACTAATTATATATGAATGGCTCAGCTCTGTTTCATGTGTGACTCAGGTGTTGTACGAGTTTGGTATAATTAGCATGTCTTTGCCGACGTAAAGATTCCAAAGATAATGCCTAGGTGTATATCAGAAAAAACATCAACATCTTTGGCGTTTAATGTGCCTGAGTGCCTCGAGAATAGGAGGCTTAAAGGACTGAATGTGGCATTCAAATATACTATTGCAGATGACGATTGCGCATGGTTTGTTAAAATTAGTACAACCAAGGGCGTTGAGTTGATGTATAATCCCATGGCCTCAGGTAGACCAGCATTTGGTGAGGCTGGTATATGGTTAAGCTACTGGCCAATTGGGAACAAGTTGAACGTTAGAGATAAAATTAAGGTGTCTATTATCGTCGTTAAAGGATTGGAGGTAATCGAGTGTGGGGCAAGCCTTGTGTACACAAATGATGAAGTTGCAGATGACACCTTTGAAGATAACATGGGATGGGTAGAAACTCTTGATGGGGATTTATCTGCATTTCAACTTAGCAACGGAGCTTATTATCTTTGCCGTCGTGATTTCTTTGATAAAATGGAGGTTGACAAACCCACTCCTCGTTGGTTTAGGATCTTAGTTGGTCATAACATTGATCATGCAGGTACTTTTCTCTTGCCAAACTCGTTGTATTTTTGCAGTTATATCCAAACAACAGCTAAGGTAACTTCTTCATATCTCAATACTCATATACTCATTGTAACAGTGGTACAAGGATGGGGAAAGACCGGTCGACCAAAGCAATCAAATTCATCATTTAGCCCTAAATCGGTAAATTTACTGATTATTGTTTTCTTTTTCAAATGAATTTGTGTG
Organism: Ambrosia x helenae; assembly: GCA_030844895.1. NCBI lineage: Eukaryota > Viridiplantae > Streptophyta > Magnoliopsida > Asterales > Asteraceae > Ambrosia > Ambrosia x helenae. The sequence continues at coordinate 4,032,743 of CM061227.1, read as the reverse complement.
ACAATATGATAATAGGCATGAATATATTAATCTCTTACCCAGTCCATGCATCTCCTAACTTGATAGTAGATGGATGCAACTATTGTCATTTTTATTTTTATTTATTTGTGCTACTTGCAAAGCCAACTATTATGTTGTTGATCAAGTAACAACATAATTTAATTTTTTTAGCTACTATGGTAGCGTTTGATACGTTGGAATGGAAAATTTTTAACTACTATGGTAGCGTTTGGTATGTTGGAATGGAAGGCGAAATGGAATGGATCATTACAAGGGAATGAAAAATATGGTGTTTGGTTGATTAATGGAATGAAATCAACTATTTCATAAGGCATTTCATTCCCTAAAAAATGGTGTTTGGTTGATAAGTTGATTAATGGAATGAAATCACCCATTTCACAAGGTATTTCATTTCCTCAAAAGCATTCCATCCACCCCGTGTTTTTTTTTTATTTCATTCCATTCCCTCTTACACATTTCATTAACAACACCACAATCTACCACCATCGTCGCCACCCCACCACCGTTGCCGCCGCCACCCAACACCTTCATCCATTGTTGCCACCACCCAACGCCGTCTCCGCCACCGACCACCGCTGCCACCCATCACCATTGTCGCTACCCAACCACCGTCACTGCCCCCACCGCCGCCATTTGTCACTGCCCACTGCCACAACCTACCGCCACCCATCCACCACCATCACCATCACCATCACCATCACCGCCACCACCCACCACCGCCACTGTCGCCGCCACTACCCACCCTGGCCGCCACCATCACCACCCACGACCGCCACCCACCTTGGCCGTTGTCATCGCCAACCACCAACCAACACCTCTGCCACCCACCACCCCCACATATTACCAGCAACCGTCACCGCCGCTAATCACCACTCACCAACGATTTTATTCCTTTGTCTTTCATGCCTACCAAACAACAAAAAGTAATGATTTATTTCATTCCCTCATGGAAACCAAACAAGACATGGAATGGTAATGATCCGTTCCATTCCATTGCCCGACATCGCCACTAACCACCACCCGCCACTGCCACATATTGCCAGCAACCGTCACTACCGCTAACCACCACTCACCAACGATTTTATTCCTCTGTCTTTCCCGCCTACCAAAAAACAAAAAGTAATCATTTATTTCATTTCCTCATGGCAACCAAATAAGACATAGAATGGTAATGATCGATTCCATTACCTCATCCATTTCATTCCATTCCATTGCCCGGCACCGCCACTAACCACCACCCACCACCGCCACATATTTCCAACAACCGTCACCGCCGTTAACCACCACTCACCAACGATTTTTTTCCTCTGTCTTTCCCGCCTACCAAACAACACAAAGTAATAATTTATTTCGTTCTCACGTGGTAACCAAACAAGATATGGAATGATAATGATTCATTCCATTACCTCGTCCATTCCGTTCTTTGTCGTTTGGAAGCTCTTTTACTATCACAAACTTGAGGGAGTTACTGTAATATGTTAATGATTCGATAGAAAAGAGAGTAATTATGGATAGCTAAAGGTTCATTATCTCGGCAACGGTGGCGGTGGTGGGTGGCGGCAACGGTGGCGATGGGTGGAGGTGGATGGCGGTGATGGTGGGTGGGTGACGATGGTGAGTAGTGGCGGTGGTGGAGGTGGCGGCGGGACGGTGGTGGGTGGTGGCAGCAACGGTGGTAGGCGACGATGGTGGGTGGTGGCAGCGACGGTGGTGGGTGGTGACGATGGTGGTGGGTGGTGGTGGTGGATTATGATGTTGTTATTAAAGAGTGAATGAGATGAAATGAAAAAAAAAACATGGGGTGGATGAAATGGTTTTGAGGGAATGGAATGACTTATGGAATGGGTGATTCCATTCCTTTAACCAACCAAACACACTATTTTTCATTACCTCGTAATACTCCATTCCATTCCCACTTCCATTCCGTCGTACCAAACGCTACCTTAATCTACATGAATCTAGTTCTCATCTACAGGCGTCTACTGATGTCCATTGGCAAGGCCCTACACCGTGGGCCTTCTTGGATGCTGACACGGTTGGCTGTCCATATGATCGTTGATCAACGAGGGAGTTCGCCATATACGACGGCTCTGATCTCATCTGACTTATTATTGGTTTCTTTGTGGATCCAATTGTACTTCACCGTGAGTTTTTGTGTAGGCAAAACCCTAGCAGTCCTGACCAACGGATCCTATTTGGGCCGTCTGAGTGCCTCTTAAATATGTGTCATCACCATTAATTGTATGATCTATTTTCATTGTCAAGGAAACAGATAGACTCTTCCATGAAAAAATATTGATGGCCTTGACGTATAATGAATTTTGTCTTTGCAATTTTATTTATTGTTTTGTCCAACATGATTATATATATATGCTTATTGACTTGGTATTATTACTTCTTTTAGCTATTTATGGTTCCACTCTCTCGACTGTTTTTGGTATAACCAGGAGAGTGAGACATCGGCGTCCTTTATCCACCATACTCACAAAACTACTCTAAATATATTGGACCCTGGTTCTCCCGAGGAAACCGCTATCAAATACGATGTGTTTTTAAGCTTTAGAGCTGAAGATACTTGTAACAATTTCATGGATCATCTCTATTCTGCGTTAGTGCGATTAGGAATGCGTACTTTTATTGATAACAATGATCAAGAAGTTGAAAAGAAGCATGAAATTGGTAGAGCAATTAAAAAATCCAGGTCTTCTGTGATTGTATTTACAAAGAATTATGCTACTTCTGCCTCGTGCCTAGATCATCTCACGTTAATCATGGAGCAAAGGAGAGAGTGCAATCATTTTGTTGTACCAATTTTTTACGGTGTTGATCCCTTAGATGTTAAGATTTCAGTCCAGCCTTCCACAAGGTGGACAAATGATAGTGAGGACAGGTGGAAGACGGCTCTTATGGAGATATCTAATTTGGAGGTCACGGTTCTTAGTTCATGGTATGTTTTCACATCTTCCTTTTATTTTAGTCATTGCCAAAAATGAACTATAATTCTTATATATGCTGCTGTGATCCAATAGTTTAACAATTACTGGTGATTACTAACAGCCAAATTTTCTATGTCTACCAGACAGTTTATGTGTTTTTTTATATATTTCCTACAAACGTGACACTAATGGTGTTGACTAGAAGATATTATGATCACATGGACTAAAAAGTTTAAGATGAAAGTAGTTCTATACTTGCAAACTTCATTACTTCAGTCTAAGTAGACAGATATAAGAATAATGTTACGGCATGCGTCAGCTGCAATGTTTTTATTTTGTTTATAGCAATGTTTATTAGTCATCTTTTGACAATGATTTTAGTTTGTCAGTTGGCAAGAGATCATGTTACTGCGAGAACTCGTGTAAAAACCAAACAAAACCCAATTTTTTAAAAACAAAATTACATGTATTCGCGCATATTTTACACATGTGTAAGTTTAGCATTTACGTATATGTAGGTTTTTACCATTTACACATGCATGAACAACTGTTAAGAGTAATTTAGAGAAGAGATGAATTAATTGGCCGGGTACATAAATCATTTAATATCTTATATTTTACGCACTTTTCATAATAAATAATGATTTTCATCAGTTTTGTACGAGTTCAAACGGTTCTTACAGTATTCAGAGTTCGCACGGTATTTATATTTATATTTGTATTTAAACTATAAATGAATTGTAATCATTTTTAGGCATATGGTAAATTTTACTTTGCACTTCTACTTATCCACCATTATATGCATTAAATTATTTCAGATACCCATACAATGCCACTTGCTGACCTCTTTATTTCATAGGTTCAAGTCTGAATCCGAATATGTAAAGCACGTTGTTGATACCATTACTCGTACGGTCATAAATGGACCAGTTTATCGTCCACTCAACCTAATAGGAATAGACAACCAAGTTAAAGCGATAAATTGCTTGTTAGAGAAACCTGATGCTGAATTTTTAGCAATTTGTGGCATGGGAGGAAGTGGCAAGACAACACTCGCCCGCTGCATATACAATTTGCTTAAGAATAACTTTGAGAACAGTAGTTTTATCGAAGATATTGGTAAAAGGGGTAATGAATTGCTTCAGTTACAAAAAACACTTCTAAGGGACCTCGCAAGGAGTAGGAAGATAAAATTACAAAATGTTGATGATTGTATGCTTGAACTTGAAGAGTTTGTCCAAATGAAAAAGATACTTATTGTTCTTGATGACATTGTTCGAGAGGACCAGTTGGTATCTTTGCTTGGGACCGGAAATATTAATAAGCAAAGCAAGATTATAGTAACATGTAGGGATGCCAGTATAAAAACATGGATTGGTTTCAGATCATGGAGGTGCCAGGAGTACAAAATGAAATTACTGAATGATGGTGATGCATTAGAACTTTTTAGTCTTCATGCCTTTGGGTCCCAAACTCTGAAGGAAGGATACAAAGAGGTTACCAAAGAGGCACTACGGTATTGTGAAGGAAATCCAGCAGCTCTTGAAGTGTTGGGCTCCTCTCTGTCAGGCAGAAGTATCTCGGAATGGGAACATCATTTGAGAAATTTGGGAAAAGGGATGTTTTCTCGATCGTATGATGAACTTGTCACGAGCTACAACTCACTATGTTTCTCTGATAAAAAGTTGTTTTTGGACATTGCTTGCTTCTTTACGGATGAAGAAATGGATTACGTAGCGAAGATATTGGGGCATGATTACTCTGTAGCGTCTGGTATCAACACTCTAATTAACAAACACCTTCTTTCTGTTTCACCAAACAAAAAACTGATTATGCATCGATTGTATCAAGAAATGGGGAGAACCATTGTCAATCAAGAATCAAAGTACCCTCCAAATCGTAGTAGAGTTTGGCGTGATAAGGAATCTTATGAAATGTTGAGAGAAGGGAAGGTAAGATGCTTCTTATGTGTTAGTTGTAGGTTATTTTGTTGGGTTAATCTTGATAGTTTGGATTGTTCACGGGTAGCGAGCCAGGAGCTGGATTCGGGTCAATAAGAAAATGGGTTATCCTAATTAGTTTGGTAAGTTTGTTGAAGATTTGGTCTTTGTTTTTAGCGAGCTTCAAGGGATTGAGTGATGGAACATGTTGACCGAATTCATTGGCAAAAATGGTCGTTAGCATGCTTCTAAAAAGGAGGATTAGTTGAACCTTTTATTTGTGTTTATTTTATTATAAATAGAGTACACTAGTAGTTCATAAAATGTATCCAAACTCTTGTAATTTACTTGAAGTATAATAATACAGGAAGAGTTCCAAAACTGTGTGTTTAGTGTGTGTTTGAGTGTGAGTTTGGGGCCTGAACCAACATTTGGTATCAGAGCGGGTGAAGACCGGAGACGCCGGTTTGAGAGTCGAGTATTAGAGAAGGGGGAGCAGCCCTCTAAACTGCGAGTATGAGAAAAGAGAGGTAACCGAAAAATAGAGAGAGTAGCGGAGGTTCTGTGTGAACCAAACACGGTTCTTAGTGAGCCGAATACGGGTCTTATTAGTGACCCAGAAGTTACAAGAAAAGGACGATCTGTGTGGTCGTGGAACGGTTCTGAGTGAGCCGTGTGGAGGCGATATCAAGAGTTGAAAAGGTTCTAAGTGAATCCGGAATAGTAGAGAATGATCTATGTGATCGAGGAAAAAGATCTTAGTGATCGGGGAATGGTTCGGAGTGAACCGAACACACGGCCTTGTGTGAGCCGATGGAGTAGATTACAAACCTGTGTGGTTCAGCGAAAGACCTGTGTGGTCTAAAGAAAATCATAAAAAGAGGAGATGTGTGTGCGTATGTCTGAAGCCAATCGAAAACCTTAGTGGTGTTGTGTGTTTCGGTCAAGGACTGTGTGAGCCTGAAAAACTCAGATCTGTGTGATCAAAGACTAACCTGCAAGCGTGTGTGGGTGACTTGAGAAGTTGTGATAAAGAGAAGACAACCTTTGCGGTGCGGTAAAGAGAAAGAATCGAAGGAAAAGATAGATGTGTGTTGGATCGAAGTTCTGTGTGAACAAAAGAAAGAACTTGTGGATATTTGCTGATTATTGGAGTTGGGTTTGTGTGACCCAGATGGCAAGATCTGTGTGAATATGATTGAAGGAGGCAGTGTTGTGTGTTGGATATCAATCCATGTGAAAAAGAACAAGAATATAACGTGAACTTGTGGAGAGATGTTGAATTTGCAAAATCAAATCAAATCCAATTCTTAAAGAGTGGTATGTCATCATCATACAAAGCAAGTGTGAGGAAATGACTTTTGGGTTTCAATTTTGAGAATCTAAAGGATAATAATGTTTAGTACGATAAAAGGGAAAAGCAAAACAAAATGGTATGTTTGCTTTTGGTGATTATCTACTGTAAAAAGGTGTTTATTTCTTTTGTGGAAGATTTGAGTGAAGATGAGATCAAGAGCAACGAATCTTTGTGGTTCGTAAGGATCAAGAGATAAGGTCCGAGTTTGAGACGACGGGTTGTTTCGGGGCTGCATCGGCAATGAAATTGTATCGAGCGATGGTGATATATGGCTGCCAAAAACCGGTGAGTATGAGAACAACCAACATCAAGTTTAAAGAAAAAGATTTAAGCAAGAAGCGTGAGCAAGACTTTGAGTCGGATCTATGTGAACCGATCAAGCAAAAGAAAAAGATGAGAAGCAAAAAGAAGCAAGAACCGACATCAAGATTAAGGGGGTGAATGTTGGGTTAATCTTGATAGTTTGGATTGTTCACGGGTAGCGAGCCAGGAGCTGGATTCGGGTCAATAAGAAAATGGGTTATCCTAATTAGTTTGGTAAGTTTGTTGAAGATTTGGTCTTTGTTTTTAGCGAGCTTCAAGGGATTGAGTGATGGAACATGTTGACCGAATTCATTGGCAAAAATGGTCGTTAGCATGCTTCTAAAAAGGAGGATTAGTTGAACCTTTTATTTGTGTTTATTTTATTATAAATAGAGTACACTAGTAGTTCATAAAATGTATCCAAACTCTTGTAATTTACTTGAAGTATAATAATACAGGAAGAGTTCCAAAACTGTGTGTTTAGTGTGTGTTTGAGTGTGAGTTTGGGGCCTGAACCAACATATTTTCCCTTTCACACTCCTGTTTTTCTACACTTTTGTAGTTTCAATGTCTTTTTGGTTAGGGTTCAAAAGTAGTACAAGGTCTAGCGCTTGACATGAGAAAGCTGGGTCAAGAGGATGAGCAGTTTGCATTCCAGGTAATACAAAATAGTAAAATTCAACTAATGCAAGATCTTCATATATAAAGAGTGCAGAAGTTTGCTCATCATATCTTCCACATGTCAAAACTCAATAGCCACATATATATGAGGGAATGATATATACGTACAAATGTGTTTTTATTTTGTGCAAACTAGCAAGTGAAGATGACTGTTGCAGGAGTACCAGGTCTGAAGGGGAGCGTTGCATTTTTTCTGCATTTTCAGCTGTGTTTATTTTTCTGCATTTTTTCTGCATTCCTCTTGGTTGTTTACTGTTTAAGTAGTGCGTGTTAGCCAAAATAAATTAGTCGAAATCACTAACTTGTATGCTGCATTCAGATTTCAATCAGCGGATTTAATCAATCAATAAAATACAAGCTTCCGGCTGCCATTACTATGCCATTTTCAATTTTGTATTTGCTATTGTCACCTGATACACCAGCACATCTTATTTATACATAGCTAATTAGCTATACTTTTTTATATGCTTTCTTTTTACTAACAGTGTTCATGCTTATGTTGCAGTCAGCAAAGCTTACGACAGATGCACTAAAACAGATGGATAACTTAGAATTGCTCATGCTCAAATTTGTGCCTCTAAAAGGATCTTACGATAGTTTTTCAGAAAGTTTAAGACTGCTATGTTGGCATGGATTTCATTTAAGAGCCATACCCTTGGATTTATACATGGGAAACATGGTGGCTATAGATATGAGCTATAGCAAATTGGAAGAATTTGATCCACCCATGGTATGGAACTAAGTATTCTGTTTTTAGATTTTTAGATTTTCTGGTTTTGATGGTCTTGTGGATTTACAGTGCTATGTAATACTTGTTTTGTTACAGATTCTTCAATCATTGCGGATTCTAAATCTTAAAGGCTCACATAATCTACTAGAAGTTCGTAACATCTACCTAATCCCTAATCTTGAGTCTTTGATTCTCTCTCACTGTCACATGTTGGTCCATGTTTGTGAAACCCTTGGAGACCTTACAAATATTACTCTGCTTGACATGACAAAGTGTGAAAAGTTGTTCAAGGGGAATAGAAGTGGTGCATTGTCAAGGCTAGTAGTGTCAACTTTCAACCGAATATGTACAAAGGAGAATTCGCTTTTTATGCCACATCCACTAGAGCGGTTGTTCCTCGAGGACTGCAATCTTGGGAATACTAATTACTTCCCTCTTAGTTTGAGTAACCAATCATTATTGCAATACTTAAATTTAGGCAATAATATGTTTGAACTTCTTCCTAGTTACAATCATCTTATAAATCTTCGGGTCCTTGACTTGACTATGTGCTCAAAACTTAAGAGGCTTCTATCTCTTCCAACTACACTTGCAGAATTGTATATAAGCTACTGTGAGTCACTGGAGAAAGTAACTTTCGAATCGCATCGATTCACACTGCAAGAGTTTAAATGTGAAGGTTGTATTAATTTGTCGGGAATTGAAGGCATTATCAAATTAGTGCCGGTAGCCAAACTTGATGAAAGTTATTTGGGACATATGAAGTGGCTAAAAGAATATCAAGAACATGTCGTGCGCCTCATTGGCAACAATGAGCTCACCATTGGCAGAAATTGTCGGGTCCAGGTTTGATTTTCCTCTCTACACATGCATAAGCGCGCTCCAGCACATTTTCATTATTTCATATGGCCTATAAACTGAGTATATGTGAATAACTAAACTCCTTTTCTTGTGTTGCGTAGATGTTGTACGAATTTGGTATAATGAGCACATCTTTGCCGGACACAAAGGATCCAAACATGACACAGTATATATCAGAATCGTCATCTTTGTCCTTTACTGTTCCATCGTATCCCAAGAATAGGAGGCTCAAGGGATTATACATAACTTTCAAATATACCATATCAGGTGATAAGTCGGTGTGGTTTGCTAAAATCAATACGAACAATGGTGTTGATTTGATGTACAATCCAACTGTCTTTGGTAAACCCGGACCTGGAGAAGTAGGTATATGGTTTAGCTATTGGCCGATCGGAAACCAATTAGACACTGGAGATATAATTACTGTGTCTATCATTTCGTTGAGTGGATTGGAGGTTATTGAGTGTGGAGCAAGCCTTGTGTACACATATGATGTACCAAATGAGACCTTAATATATAACATGGGAAGTGAAGAAACTCTTGGAGGTGATTTGTCTGGATTTCAACTAAGCACAGGAGCTTACTATCTTTGTCGGCATGATTTCTTCAAATTCATGGAGGTTGGCATATTGGCTACTAATTGGTTTACGATATTAGTTGGTGATATGTTCGATGAAACTGGTATGTCTTTTGTCATGCTAATTTTGAGTGTTTGTACCTATATTTATGCTACTAATAGAGAGTTTTTTTTTACATATCACTCGCGGTTTCAGAGTTACAAGGATGGAAGATAAGAGGTCGACCGAAGCAGCAAATCCACCATTTACAGAGCTGAACTGATGATCAGTGATTCCATACCTTCGCCACTGTACCGACTCAGTAATGGTTTGTATATGTACTCAACTCAGTGTGTCTTGTCAAAGCTGCCTTAACCAACTGTTATCGACCCGGCCTCTCATCTTCTTGAAGACATCACTGTTTTGCCTCGTGTTAGATCAACATCGCTGAAGAGTGTCTTAAGAAATAAGAAGTTATGGTCCGATGTACAATGGACGGTATGTGTTAAAGACGAATGCAAGGCATAGGATTATGAATAAACATTTGAGGTTGGGGTGACTGGGACCCTCTATAAGTTCAATTGCTGATTTATGCGTTCTGGATTGAGTAAATTTGGTCATTAATAGTCTTGAATGGTGCTTTGGTTTGTTACTGTAACAGCTTTCATTGTCTTTTCATTTAGTTTTTAATCTCGTGGATGTTGATAATCATATTGCTTACATTCTCAGTAGTACTGTATATACTATCTAGAACAATCAAACAGGGAATCCTATATGGCACAGACTATATGGATCTAGTGGTTCAATGGTGTGGTTTAAAACCCTTTTTTGCATTTAGTATCAGAGATATATTAGATCTTGCGGCTTACGAATTTGGTTCTACAAAAAAGAAAAAGGCGATACACGCGATATGTTTAACGGCTCTTTGGTGCATTTGGAGAGCAAGAAATGACGTTGTTTTCAATCACAAATAATGTTCGGTTACTAATTTATTGGCAGAGATAAAAGCTCAAAGTCTACTGTGGATCAAACATCGTTCGAAGCAGTCTTCATTGGATTGGGAAATTTGGAAGGGTTTTCATGTTCACAAAGTGGGTTGGACTTTAGGATTTTGTAAGGTTTCCTGGTTCACAATGTGGTTTGGGTCAAACGATTTTGTATTCTCTTTCTATTGTATTTCTATTTCCCTTGGTGTATCTTGGTGGCTCGCTAGTTTCCCGCTAGCGAGTTTGGATTGAATAAAATATTTTGTTGATCGTTAAAAAAAAAAAAAAGAACAGAGATTCAGGATATTGTTATTGAGTAAACGCCCACTGATTACATTGTTATTGGGGGTATTTATTGATAAACAATATAACTAACCGCAACTTCCCAACACTGTTAACATAACTACCAATAACTGCTTTAACTACTAACACTGTTTAATGGTTGTTAATATTGTTGATGTGGGACGGTTTGGTGGTCTTGTTATTGTCAGACATATGAAAGCTTTGGGCTGATAATGGTGGGCTAACTTTGATCCACCAATCTATGTGAAGAGATATGTACCGGCGTGTGCGCATGGCCCCACATCTAGCTACGCATTACCAGAACAACTCAACAAAGCTTCCAGAAGCCTGCTCACGTTTCCTAGTACATGCCACCTGTGACCCGACAAGGAAAGAGACGTGCAGCCAATCAGGGACTGTCATTCCCTGCTCCACGATCTCTAGTAGGTACGAGGTATAGAAAAAGAACAGAAAGGACGATTGCAAACTACATGTGGCCAATCACAGAAGGACAGCGGCCTAGCTCTAACGGTTGTCAACTACGTGGGACTCGCGCGAGACAACTGTCATTCCTAATGGGCCAATCACAGGACACCTTCCAAGCCTATAAATACCCCTCTCCCCCAAGGGAGAGAATGCATTATGTTTTTCACACACAAATACAAAGGAAACTCTGTAATAGCTTAGAAGGAAAGATTATAGTTGAAACGTTGTATTTAACTTATAGTCGAGTTATTTGTAATTGTCCTAGCAAGTATCAATAAAATATATTTTCACGGTGCTCGTCTAATTAGATGTTTAATCCAGTGTTTCTTCATTAGCGCTATCCGTGATTGAGCATTTAGAATAGCAAACTTTTTTAACTTCTTTCTTTCTAAAAAAACAGCTATGAATTCTCTGATACCATCCTTCCCCGGGAACAACTCAGCTGCTGCTGCTGCTCCAGTCAGTGCCAGTCAGCCTGAAAACACCCAGAGAGGGCAAGAAAATCCAGTTGAGGTTGTCCAACATACCACACCATCTTCAAGCACCTACCAGACCCCTTCTTTCCACTTTGTCACCGACAACGTCATTCAGAACACTCCTACTGGAAATGCCATGTCGATAGTTAATCCGGAGATCTGTTATGCCCAAGAAAAGGAGGCTTTGAAGTGCAGGTATGAGTAAATACTTCGAGAGCAGCAACTCAAAGAAATGTCTCGAAAGTTATCCTATGACGAAGGAAGGGCCATCACGGTGACCGAGGGTCCCTCTAAGACCACTGGATATGCTAGCGGGAGCAAACAGAAAGGCCCCACTTGGAGGGAAGATTCTGATGAATCTCAGAGTCACTTCCGCCGTGACAATAGCCAGTCTATCACCGACACTGTTGCGTGTGGACACTATTTGTCCGGCAAAGATGACCTCACCAAACCATACTACCCTCCGTCTTTCAGTGAAAAATCCAAGTTTACTCCGCGCATTGTGCTCTCCCCATTGCCACCAAAAACCAAGATCCCAAGCAACTTAGGAAAATATGATGGAACTGGGGATTCTGATGACCACTTACTGAGTTTCGAAGCGGCAGGCAAACTGCAAGCTTGGTGCCACATGTTTGCACATACACTCACGGGTGCCGTGCGGGCAGGGTTTGATAGTCTACCAAATGGACAGACTGACAGTCTCAAAGAGCTTACTAACAAGTTCTCAAGTCATTCCAGTCAACAGTGTAGAGTGGAGCGCGACTCCACTAATATCCAACAAGTGCACGGATATGAGAATGAGTCAATTGAAGACTACATCACCAGGTTCAACAGGGAAGCACTACAAATTGGACCTATCGGTTTCGAGCTTATGAGAGCAGCTTTCAAACAAGGCGTGTAGTGCGACGCACTCGTCCACGCCCTCACACGATGCATAGGTATGCCCAACACCTTGGACAAGATCATGCACGAAGCTAAACTGTATGCCCGGACAGAGAGAGAATTGTCTGTATGGAACAGAGTGCAAGCACCACAATACACGGACACATAAGCTCAGTTCTCAAGAAACAGGCCCAACAGACATGACAGAAAGGGGAAAGGATCTGTCTGGAACAGGCTTCGAGGAACTTCCCAGTCGGAGTCTAAACCCGCCGAAGCATCGGAGAATAAGGGACATCAGTCAGTCGATCACAAGTCAGTAAGGCGCAGTCACAACTCATGGACGCCCTTAATAAAAACTCCAACGCAAGTCTTAGCCACGGAGAACATTGACTTCCCTGAACCAAAGGTGATCAAGAAAAGGGATGGCCTGAACCCCAATAAGTTCTGCGCCTACCATCAAGATATCAGGCACGAAACAAATGCATGCTTCCAACTAAAACAACAATAGAGACGGCTTTAAAGTCCGTAAAATTGGGGCATCTTCTAAAGAATGTTCAACATAAGCAAAACGATGGCCCGCCGCATAAGAAAATCAAGAATGTAAGCATGATGATCCAAGGCGGCAAGCGCAGGCACAATAAAAAAAAGACCGACCAGATCGTGGGATGGTAGGAACAACAAGTCTGTTTCCCTATCGTCAAAGGTGGACCATCATCCACTCGGGCATTTGTAACACCCCAACCGATGGCGGAAACATCGAGGTGTCACGTAGTGACGATTGTTCAATAGCTCATGGACTAAAAGTGTAAATATTGATACATTGATTAAATAGTTTAATACATTGAAATGAAATACAACGATTCTAAATGTCACCTAAACTGAAATACAATGAATCAAAATCTAAATATGAAACCGAAAGCTTAACGAATGCATCTCAAATAACCTGAAACATGTACAAAATAATTTTGTCAATACAAACATGTATTGGTGAGCATACCCGTTTGATATATAAAGTAAGGAAAATTTAGCAATTCATGTGTTATTTTGCAAAATGTAATAAGTGGTATCCGGGTCAAATCAACCCTATGAAAGGAAAGCAGATATATATAGTATGCGCTAGTAGTAATGTAATACATAGCAATGACGAGGACTCTCAACAGAGTCACAAGGGTATATACCATAGTACTATTCATTGAAATGCCAGGCCGCAACAGTTAATGATTTGACAAGTCATAGATACACGAAATGACACAAGCAAACACACATAAGAATTCCTATTTTAGTAAAAGGAAATAGAAACTTGATAGTAAGTACATGAGTCACCCCAAAATAGTAAAACGGTAAAAATGGGAAAGATATACTCACAGTTTGCGAAAGTGATCAGAATCCAACTTAAGCGGTCGTGAGCTAAGTAATAGGAATTCTGAGGAATTCAACAGACACGAATGAGATTGAAGACGAAACAACTAAAACTGAAACTTCATGATTTGATTACACGGGTTTTAGACGTGTTAAGCCTATCATTTTTGTGGGTTTCGAATGAGAGTGAGGGTAGAAATGATTTAGCAAGGTTGATTTATATGCTTGTTTAGTTGAAACTCATCATTGACTCATCATAAAGATCCGGCGGTTACACTATAACACTTGACTTTGTAAGACCGAATTAAAATTCATTTATAGACCTTTGACTTTCTAAGTTGTTATAATTTGTAAAAGAAACTTGATACTATAACTTCAACTTAAACTTGTTTTTAACTTTATAACTTAAACTTTAACATCCTTTATAACTCATAAATGTTTACAAAACATAAAAATAAAGATTTAGTTTTTTTTTAACTTTTCAAACCAACAAAACTATAAATAAATAGACAAAAACTTTTACTATAGCATATGATTGTAGATTTATGACATGTTTAATAAATTAACATATACATATTCAATTAAGATGTATATCCTTTAAAGAAAAATATAAGGATCGAATGAAACTCAACTTTTATTAAATTTGACAATGATCAAAAGTATGAGGACTATAAGTGACAACTTGACAAAAAAATCTAAGGGTGAGGGATGTCACAGCATTGATCATCACCGCAATCTTTGGTCACTACAGGACAACAAGAGCCTTCATGGACATAGGAAGCAACTCAGACATCATGTATGAGCAGTGCTTCAATTTGTTAGATGACGAAGACAAGGCACGCCCGCGCCCCATCAACTCGCCAATCATGGGCTTTTCAAATGAGGTGGTAAACCCAATGGAGGAGATCTTTTTCGACCTCACCGTCAGCGATGTGACATACTCAAGAACAGAAGAAATCACATTCCTGGTCATTCCAACAAGATCGAAGCATGATATCATCTTGGGGTGCGACTCCATGGCAGCTTACAATATGGTTCCATCACCACCCCACGGCGCAATTGGTTTCCCTACACCAACGGGGGTTGCCATTGTTTGGGCCAACAGGGAATGCGCCATGTCAGATGAGCCGCACCCACCCAAAATGATCAAGCCAACTCCCTGCACTGAACCAGAAAAGTGGGGCCTGAATCCCAAGTTTCCTGAGAAAACGATCAAACTGGGCCAGCCATCTCAGAAAACATCAGAGACCACCTAAAACAGCTCCTCATAAAGAATAGTGACGTTTTCACGTGGCAACCATCAGACATGGTGGGGTCCCGCGAGAGCAGGTGCAACATAAGCTCAACACCTAACGTTCTGTGGAGCCCATTACGCAGAAGCGCAGAAGTATGGGCGCAGAAAAGACAAAGGCAATGAACGAGCAGGTGGACGAGTTGCTAAAGGCAGAAATCTTGCGTGAGACCAGATACTAGACTTGGGTCACAAACCCAGTTATGGTTAAGAAGAGCAATGGATGTTGGTGAATGTGCGTTGACTATAAAGACTTGAACAAAGCTCGCCTGAAGGACTGTTATCCGCTACCAGAGATTGATCTCAAAGTAGTTTCTCTAGTGATGGGTGGATGTTTAACCATGTTTTAGTATGTGTAACTAGGTGTTTTTAAGTGGTTTATATCATAAAACATAGTTACTTTGAGAATGATTGGGATCTGCAGGTACTTGAGGCTTAATGAAGTTAATTGGAGCTTAATATGAAGGTTTTGGAAGCTAGACAAGAGGTTGGAAGTTTATGGATGCAATCCCAAGTGAAAGTGTGAAGAAAAGAAGGAATTTCGAGTTGGAGCGCAAGGTGAAATGCCTTTGAGCGCAGGTGCTCTGATCCCGGCGCATCACAGAAAGTTTGGGGAATTTGGTGCTCCCCAGCGCAAGCTGAGAAGGGTACCAGCGCAAGGTGCGCTGGTCTTGTCTGACCTTGCGCCCCTGCCAGCATAAGTTGCGAATTTAATGGTTTTAAACCCCATAAATAGATAATTATGCTCCCAAACGTAAAAAGACTTAACCCTAGCCGTTTTTAATCATTCCCAAGGTGTTTTTCCTCAATTAATCATTCCTAATCATCATCTTAATCATCAAATCATGCATTCAATCTCCAACAACACATCAATTGAAGATCTTGCAATGGAGATGAGCGGCTAAACATCTTTGTAACCACCTCCGGGTGTAAGGTTTATTTGTGAAACTTTAACTCTTGTTTACTTTGGTTTATGGATTGTCTTTTAATCATTTGAAAGATATTTGTGGTTTGAGTTATTTAAACAAGTCACGTTTGTGCAATTGCTTATCTTTTAGTCATTCGCATTCGGTTTTCTTGCATCGTGAGCAGTTTGATTAACGGGAGGGTAGTTGTTATTCGTGGGTTGGTAATTAAATTGTACGAGTTATTATTAAAAACTTGTGTTTGATTATTACTTAACTTAAACCGTTCAACAAAACTATGTCTATGTAGTATCCAATCATCTAAACAAGGGTTGGGTGAATCATTGAACCGGAAACCTGGAGGGGGTTACTTCTTTCTCATTATTGTTACAACTTCTTAAATCCGTTTTCTTAATTCAAAGCAAAAGCAAAGTAATTAGGTTTTAGTTTAATAGTTAAATTTACAAAACTACTCTTTCCACCAATTCCCTGTGGAGACGACTCAACTTCCATATACTACCATTTTCATTATTTTTGACCGACCCAACGACATCGATCAAAATGGCGTCGTTGCCGGGGATCAAAATGGCGCCATTCAGATTCAAATGCTTCCTTGACGCCTATGAAGGCTATCATCATATACAGATGGCGCCGGAAGATGAGGACAAAACAACCTTCAGAACTGAGAGAGGTATTTTTTGCTACACAAAGATGCCTTTCGGGTTGAAAAATCCAGACACCACGTACCAGCGGTTAAAGGATCGTGCATTCGTGAACTAGATTCGTAAGAATCTGGAAGTGTACGTGGACGACCTAGTTATCAAGAGCAAGGAAGAGGATTAGATTTTTAAAGACATCTAAAACACCTCAACCAACTACGCGGAATCAACATGAAGCTGAACCCGAGCAAATTCACATTTGGTATGGAGGAAGGCAAGTTTTTGAGAGTGATTTTCACCAAGGACGGTTTCCGCCCAAACCCTGAGAAAATTCAAGGCATTGTGCAAATGCCCTCTCCTTCAACACTAAAAGAGGTTCAAACGTTGAATGGCCGTCTTGTAGCAATCCATCAGTTTCTCACTCATCATGCGAGTAAGTTTATTCCTTTCATTGCGCGAATGCCCTCTCTTTCAACACTTATTCCACATTTTCTCTTCATTTCTTCAAAACCATCTTCTTTGTATTAGTGTACTTTAATGGGATTGTGATAGTTCAATAATCATATCACATTACTTATATCTTTATCATGGAATATATGTGAGTTTATATAGTTTTCACTCTAACATGTTTCGAACTTACATACTATTACAAGTCTATCTCTAGCTTATTCTATTTCAATCACTACCAATCTATACAATTAGGGTTCATGTATGAATATTTAATTAGTTTTAACTGAAAACTTATAAAAATATTGTTTAAGTTAAAACAAATTTTATCATGATCATACATATTGAAAACTTTCAATCTTAACTAAACTAAGAGACATGTTACCATCACCAATTCACCATGAGGTAAATTCTCAAAGAACACCAATGCTAAAACCATATTTTTCTACCAACAGTAACATTTAGAGCCTTAATACCTATAATTAAGTACTTCAATCATCATATTATTCCCACTATTAACAATGACACAATGAGCAAAAACAAATAAGCAAATCAAATACTATCGCTACCTTTAAACCGCTTTCGATCTACGAAGAATGTGCTTCTGTTTGGTGGTAAATTGATACAACAATTTGCTCTAGATTTATAAGTAAGGTTTGAGATGCCGGATTTACAATTATGTAACAACTTATTGTAAATTGCATCAATGATGTTGAGGTTCATCCAAACATAGTCAAGCAACGAATATTGTTAATCACATAATGTATCAATTTTTTGTCAATTTCGGTTAAAGGTTTAGTTATTTTTCACCCCTAGATATTATTAACCACATAACATATCAATATTTTTGATTAAAATAATTGTTATACTATACTCAAATTACAAACAATAAAATGCCGGTTTTTTATGATATAGTTTTGTTTTAAAGTATTATCGTATGAAAAACTTATGGTCATTTGCAATTCGTAAGGGTAGTATCTTAGAATGCCCATATCAAATATATTATATCTATAGTATATTATAACGCATGAGGGATGGGTAGTTTAAGATACCCAAAAGTTAAGAACTGTATTTTCATTAACAACCCTAAAATGGAGGGGGGTAAAATAGTCATTCAAACACTTTTACACTTTAGTACCTCATTTTAGTTACTTTAATTCCCTCATTTTTAGTTAGTAGTTACACTTTTCTGCCATCCCCACAAAATTATAATTCTTTTATTTAATCCTATCATAACTTTTAAACTATTATGTTTTATAAACATTCGAAAATACCGTGATGACCTGCTCATTTTTGTCGACGTTTCGATGTTTGTCTTATTCAATATCGACGTGTAGATTAAAATGTATAAGAAAGAAATGCGTTATGTACAAGTGATTATTGCATTGGATACTTAACGGAAAGAATCTAAAAGAAACGAATATTTATTTAATAAACTGGAAGAATCCAAATTTCACCTACAACAAAATGCGTTTTAGTTAAAACTTTAAAAGATGTAACTTATATTTTTATAAGGTACATTTCATTAATGCAGAAATAAACATAAAGTAGTTAACGCGCTGTCTTGTAAAAAAATATTATAAAGCTTGACATTGACATTAAATTAAAAACTAAAATGTAGGGGAAATTGGATTACAGATCAACATAATTTGGACGCAATTAAAGAACCTAGGCATGTTTATTGTTAATATGGATGTTGAATCATAACGCCATTTCATGACCAAGTAAAACTCAAATCGTAAAATTAAAGTTGGTTCTAAATACTTTCCGCCCAATAATGAAAAATTCACATCAATGATCAATCAAATGCAACGATTCAAAAAACCAAACAGGGCACTCGAAATCTATAGACCATCTCTAGTGATTCTTAAAATATGATAATGTTGAGGTTATGGTTCATCGTTGCTTTGGCAGACAAATAATTTGTCACATGGTAATAATACTGCAATACAAGTCTGTGCTCTAAGAATGCTTTATCACATTTGCTACCGATAGCTTTAATTGTAGTACCCCATTTAAATAATCAACATTAGCAATATGTGCATATGTATATGGCTATGCATGCATATATTAATAGGTATACACATAAATATAATTAACTAAAAGAAATCTCATTAAACTTTTAAATATACATAATTAGCTAAATATATAAAACTTTAAAATAGTTAAGTTATAAAAATGTAAAGATGCATATTAGATATTAATTGTAGGTAAATTTATTTTAAAAACCTCGACTGCATCAATTCAAAAAAAAAACACATAGTGCATATTATATATCCATGTGATATTAACATCTATGTTAATAGCAAGAAAACTCCCTAATTTGAAGGGGTTATTTTTAACAAATTAAAAAAAAAAAGATAAAAGCACTGAATTCGGTATTCACAAAAAACATAATAGTTTTTTTAAACTTTGGTCAAAGATAAACAAAATTTCCTAATTTAAAGGGGTGGGAAAATTATGAGTTTTAAAATTTAAACCATAAACTAACCTACTAAAGTTTATCCTATAAATGCATAATAATGCACACCTATTTCACTTGCTAAAATACTTAGGCATGGATCTAAATTTGAGTCAAATGTTGAAGCTTCTAAAGTTGGTTCTTTGGTAGTTTATATGGTTTTCATTCATCTCATTTTACTAATTATACCTTTTTATACATATCTTAGTCATTTAAATATTAGCTTCTTCGTTTTGTAGATTCATTTAGATGAAAAACATATGAAAATGAACAAACCAATAGCCATACAAGCGTCTAAAGTAGCATCTGATGTTGTATTATTAATGTTTATTTTTTAATATTAACATGGTTGTTATTTTATGTGGTATATTGTATGTGTTTTATTGCAGGATAATGGTGATAATAGTGTTGAGATTATTTGCTATGGTGCAATGTTTAGTCCCTACAAATCTGATCTTCAATGTGAATTTAGTGAAGAGGTAATATCAATATTTATTTCATTTTCTATTAACTTGTGAAAATATTTTTAATTTTTTAAGGATCGGATGCATGAAATTAATAGAAAGAAATCCAAGAGGCTCTCTGAATGGAAATAGAATCAAGTTATTGATTTAGCCAGTTCTGATGAAAATGACAAAGAAGACGTATTTGATGATACTATAGATTCAAGCACTAAACTGAAAACTCCATTTAAGATACTCTGAGTGTTAATTCATAAGCGTAACAAATTTCATGCGGTTTAATATTATGTGTTTCTTTAAAATTTGTGTTATTTTTAGTATCGTATTTTATTTTTTTCGTTCCAGTAACTTTTCATTAGTTTAATTTAGCCAATTATGATATGATTTTTCTTCATTTTAATTATCATTATGACTTTCCAAATCAACAACAAGAAAATAAAAATATATGTGTCTACTGAAAATGTTTAAGATGGATTGGAAGCAAGAATTTGTTCTAGATTTTGATTATTGATATAAACTCATCCATCCTCCAAAAGATGTAATAATCAAACATGAAGATATACAAAAAAATTCCAGGGATTGCACTTGATGACGAATGGTGGGCAGACAATATAGAAAAGATCATGCAGATTTGGAAGGCGTTGACTAAATTGATCTTATGATTCAAGTAGGTCATGCTTGAGCTTGAAGTACTTTATAATTTAAATGTTAAATCTTTTTACTTACTAGACATGTGTAACGTTTATGATGTATATCTACCTCAATGATGCTACAACAATTATTATACGAATTTGAAATAAGTACTGTAATGCAAAGTGTCGCTCCCGCCGCATCACGCGGGTTTCCTACTAGTATACTCTTAAATCACATGGTCATGATCGGTGACCACAAGAAAAAAAACAAGACACAAATACACAAGACACAAATACAAAAAAAAAAAACCTCCCAACTTTTGTAATTGACATTTACACCCCTAAATGTCCTAAAAACTTTATAAAATGTCATTTTCACTCGCTTGAGGTCTAACTTTACAAATTTACAGACCGTAATTTTTATTAGTTACGTTAAAGTCAAAAACTATTTTCTCACGTGGTTATTGTTGTGTATCTGTCGGCATAAATTAACGCTTCAACGTAATTTTTTTCCGAAAACGAGGAGGGTCAATATAATGCGTTTTCATGCTTATTTTTTATGTATGTTTTTTGTTGGTCTATGTTTTGTCGTACGTATTGGTATGAATTCATGTTTTAACATAAACGATATAAATTCACATTTTGACATAAGGTTCTTCGAACGTATCAGGTCAAATATAGTATGTTTTCATTCTTATTTTTACGTACGATTAAGGTTGGTCTACGTTTCTAACCTAATTGTGTTTGTAAACGAGTCGGCTTAAATATAAAATGTTTTCATTCGACATTATAAATTTGAGGTCTCTACATTTCTGATGTAAACTGTGTTCGGAAACGAGTAGGGTCAAATATAAAAAGTTTTCATTCAACGGTATAAAATCGGGTTATTCTACATTTTTATAAGGTTAACACATCAGATGATGTACCGCCTCCTTTAAACAACTTAGGCGTTGCCACCGCAATGCGCGACCTATGGCAATCATCTAGTAGTATCATAAAAGAACAGTTAAATTTGTATATTTGTTCAAAAGATAGAATATATCAACATCCATTAAATGACCAAGTTCAAAGAAGCACGAGATTTGGCCACCGGGGGAGAACTCCCTTTACCTTCGCCTCCTCCCCCTTCGGTCAAATCGGAAAGTAGAAACAGTTGTTCTTGAAGCTGTCCCAGGGGAAGTTAGAGGTAAGGGTGTGACCACTCTCTAGTGGATCATCTTCTAATCATAGCAAGTACTTGAATTTGCCAGCGGTGTGAAAAGAATAGCCTTGAAAACCCAGAATTCAATGACTGAAATCGAAGACTGCTCGCCAAATTCTTTCCTGTTTTTTAAGTGAGCCCACCCCAGGAAAATCTATTTCCGGGTCTTTTCGTTGCATTCACTTACAACAAGACATACATACAGGTCTTGGATCAATAGAAATGACAATATTGAGAATGAGTATTCAGTGTCCTCCAAGTTCGTTGGGAAATCGATCTACAAGTTCTGGTTAGACCTTGTAACATAGCAACAATAAAGAGATCATGTATTGGAGTATAAACTAAATATAGGGGTCATGGTGTTATTATTAGAAAGTATGTGTTATATGTATTATAAAGTCTAGGGGCTAGACATGTCAAAACCAAAGTGGATAACCACCGCTTATAAGGCGCTAACGGCCACTACACATGTCAATTCATCAAGGGTTACAAAGAGACACACCTCTTCATCAATGGCTAAGATCAAGCAACGAAGAGACATCATCCAAGGATTGTGATGGTTCATTCAAGGGACACAACTCCTCATCATCCAATTCAAACAAGGGGTGCGACTTTTCACCAAGAGTTGTGTTGATTAGAGGTGTCTATTCATTGTGTATAAATAGGGTCCATGTATTGGTTTGTAAACATACCATCACATTCTATTTTCAATCAAGTATAGTTCGGTTGATTCTTACTCTTGTTTTTTATTTACCAACAAAGCATGCAATAAGATCTTTTTAGATGGTGCAAATCTTCCAAATTCCAATTAAGGTGTTAAGCTTGCTCTACACCGCGATGGCTCAACATGTTTAGTGACCCAAAGCTATTTTTATTTTGTAACTAAACAAACAAAATTTGTCAATACGGTTATATGTTTTTACTTGATTTAAAAATATATTTTGCAACATTAATGTCATACATTGATAAGAACGAGAAATGTGTCTGGAAAACAGCTAATTGTATGGGATTTAAATTTAGAGGAATCATCGTTTGTATAAATGAGTTGACTATGTCTATTTAACTTAACTACAAAATCTTTTGTTTCCCAAACAAGGAGATAACTTTACTATAAAATATGCGTATTTTAGATTACTTGTCAACATGTTCCCATTGTGTTCTCCGGCTTTACTATTGAAATGTTTGATTCCATTGTTTGCTCTCCGGCAATATTGCGGAAATGACAATGGCTTTCATGCTTTATATACTCCCCTCTACATCCGAATCAAATCAAATCACAGTCTCAATAACTATATAAAATGCCTTCTACTTCAACCTCTACATCCATGGGTCATTCGGGCCCAAATCGTGCCAAGTTTAAAGTTTTTCTAAGCTTTAGAGGTGAAGATACTCGTTATTCTTTTACCGATCATCTCTATGCAGCATTAAAACAAGCAGCAATTCATACATTTAGGGATGATGATGAAATCCAAAGGGGACGAAATTTGGAGCCCGGAATTGTAGAAGCAATCAAAGGTTCAAGAGCCTCTATTGTTGTATTGTCGGAAAACTATGCCAAATCTAGATGGTGCCTTGAGGAGCTTTCATTAATCCTCGACCAAAAGAGAAATGGCAATCACTTCGTTTTGCCTGTCTTCTATAACGTTGATCCCTCAGATGTGAGGCGCCAACGAAAGAGTTTTTCCATAGAAGAGACGAAGTGGACAGAAGTCGAAGTAAATAGGTGGAAGTCAGCCCTAAGGGAGGTTGCTAATTTGAAAGGAATGGTTGCTTCAGGGTATGATTTTCTAATAGTGCTACTAGGATTGCATGCTATTTAACTTTGATGACAAGTGTGTTGAATTTTTTGCTTATAAATTGTTTCAATTTGTGCTTCTTTTGTTCCAGGTCTGAAACAAAATTCATTGCAGATATTGTTGATACAGTAAGCTATGAGCTAGATATGAAACATATTAGTACTCTAGACAATCTAACTGGAGTGGAGACTCGAGCTAAACATATCAACTCATGGTTGAAAGATGAGCATTCCCAAACCAATGTTCTAGCGATTTGTGGAATGGGAGGTAGTGGCAAGACTACTCTGGCCCGATATATATACAACTTGCACAAGCACGACTTTGAAAGCAGCTCTTTTCTTGAAGAGATTGGAAATAACTGCAAAGAAAATTATGGTTTGCTTGGGCTACAAAAACAACTTTTAACAGACATTTTAGGAGGTAAGAATACAATGATATCTTGTGTTTCAGAGGGTACTATTAAGATAAAGGAGGCCTTGCATATGAAAAAAATGCTTATAGTTCTCGATGACATTAATGATCATGACAACTTAAGCGGTTTACTTGGAGCAAGTGTCGTCCAAACACAAAGCAAGATTATTATTACAAGTAGGCTTCTAGATATACAATCATGGTTTGAGTCCATATCTTGGAGGTGTAGTGTACACCGACTCAAATTGTTAGATGATCATGAATCGTTAAAGCTATTAAGTTGTCATGCATTTGGATCTAAACTTCCCGTCGAAGGTTTTAGCCGCCTTGCAGCAGAGTTGGCAAAATATTGTGGAGGAAACCCACTTGCTCTTAAAGTTTTGGGTTCTTCTCTTTTTGTTAGTGTCGAAGACCTAAAAGAAAAAAATAGCATAACCGAAATTTGGAGAAGTAGACTTAACTCACTAAGTTCATTGAAAGGAGACCTTGATTCTAAAATCCAAGGTGTGCTAAAAAAGAGCTTTGACTCCTTGCCACTACCTAGTTACAAAGAGTTATTTCTAGATATTGTTGCTTTCTTTGTTGGGAAAGATGAGGATTATGTGGTTAAGATATTGGAGCAAGATTTGCCACATGCAAAAGTTGGTATCATGGCCCTCAATAATAGGTGCCTTCTAACCGTTTCATCAAATAAGAAATTAATTATGCCTAAGTTTCTTCAAGATATGGGAAGAAACATAATTCTTGAGTCCAAAGATCTTACAAAACATACTAGAGTCTGGTGTAGTGATGAAGCCTATCATGTGTTAATGAAAGGAGATGTAAGACACCTAGTTCTTATTTTTCATTTCACAACTACCTATTTCAACTACCTTAACCTCTTTTTATGTATTTCTTACAGGGTTTAGAAACAATTGAAGGTCTAACACTTGACGCACGGAAGCTAAAGAAAGAGACAAAGGTAAACTAGATGAGTAGGGGTGTGCACGGTTTGGTTACTAGCCTTAACTGAAATAGAAGTCATTGGTTAATCTATTTTATTAGCCAATCGGTTCAGTTAAGTCGGTTACTTTCTCGGTTTTTGGTTCAATTCGATTAATAACCAACACCAAACTTGGGATACAGTTTTTGCTTAGAAATACATTGAAAGGAGGTACGAATACATGAAATGGGGATATAAATACATGAAATAAATGTATGAATACATGAAATGGATGTATAAGTAAATACATGAAAGTAAGGTACAATTACATAAATGGAAATAGATGTATAAAAACATAAAATGGAAGTATAAATACATAAAATTGAAGTATAAAACATGAAATACATGAAATTGAGGTAGAAAAGCTAGATTTTTTTTTGGTTCAGTTAATTTTGGCTAGCCGAGGATATAAATAAAACCATAACTAATGTCAATTAACTTGGTTTTCGGTAGTTTCAATTCGGTTTTATCGGTTTTCAGTTCAGTTTGGTTAACGATTCGGCTGTTGCTCACCTCTTTCTTTTGGGAGGTACTCTATCTCCAAGTCAACACACCACTCTACCGCACTCTAGCTTAACATATATAGACTCTCATAGCTAAGGGAACCCTAGAATTCCAATTTTGGCAAGCTAAAGAGTATAACTTCCAAATCATGTCTCATGCATTTAATATGAGCTTTAATGCATTCAATCCAAGATGGCGAATTCGACCATTCTATCACTTTATGCTAATATTTCAGGCATTACCTGTTAAAACAAGCTCACTTGCCAAGATGCACAAACTAAAATTGCTACAGCTGAATTATGTAAAACTAAGTGGTAACTACAAGAATTTTCCAGAACTGAGATCCTTGTGTTGGCATGGATGTCATTTGAGTACAGTACCCTCCGGCTTATTGATGAGCAAGTTCTTGGTAGCTATAGATATGACTAGAGGAAACTTCGAGATATTTGAGCCGCCCATGGTAGGAATTAAGGATACTATTTATCAACCAAAACCTTTTTAACTTTTTATGTGAATGTACCATCATAAACTTAACATGCTTTTTTTTTCTTGGAATAGGTTATTAACTCGCTGAAGATTCTAAATCTTACTAATTGTATGAAACTAGTTAGTATTCGCAAGCTCGACCGGCTGCCTAATCTTGAGACTTTGATTCTTTGGTTTTGTATAAATCTAACTCATGTTAGTAAGACCATAGGAGGCCTAGAGAGTCTTGCTCTATTGAACTTGGCAGGATGTAAAAAGTTGTGGAAGTCATTGAATAAGAAGATAATAAACCCACATGAATGGCTAAAAGCTTTGGGTATTGGTGGAGGAACTCCAAAACAACCGTTGTTTACTTTTCCACGGTCATTAAAGTTTTTGTTTCTCGATGACTGCAATCTTGAGCATCAAAGTGACCTTCGTGTGGCATTCAGTGACTTATTGTTTGGCATTAGTTTAACAAGTAATCTGTTTGAATTCATGCCTAGTAACATCAATCTTACAATGCTCCGAGTACTCAACTTGAATTATTGTAAAAACCTCAAGTCCATATTGTCTCTCCCGAGTACGCTGGAGGAGTTGTATATTTGTGATTGTAAATCATTAGAAAAAGTAACATTCCAATCAGCTCGCTTTAGACTACAAAAGTTTGAATATAAAGGTTGCTCCAAACTATGTGAAGTTGAAGGCCTATTTAAATTAGCGGCCATAACAGAACTTGATGAAGAAGATTTGGGACATATGAAATGGATCAAGGCATATCAAGATCATAATGTGCATAAGGTTGGTTATGAGATCACTAAATAAAGAATTTGGCATATCCTTTTGTCTAACTTTTCTTAAATGCATGCAAAAATACACCAAAATAGATGTATGTCTCACCTACAAATTAGTTTATATACGACTAACAGGTTTATTTTGTAATTTCCTTGTCATAGATGTTATACGAATATGGTATAATGAGCACATATCTGAAAGGCATGAACGATCATATCATGATGGCA
Source organism: Ambrosia x helenae (assembly GCA_030844895.1). Taxonomy (NCBI): domain Eukaryota; kingdom Viridiplantae; phylum Streptophyta; class Magnoliopsida; order Asterales; family Asteraceae; genus Ambrosia; species Ambrosia x helenae. The sequence goes on along the minus strand of CM061227.1, from coordinate 4,005,649 downwards.
TTTGAGCATAAATCAGCACGTGGATCCTTATCCTTTCATGTTCCTTTGCATCCAAAGAAATACAAGATCCATGGATTGAAAGTAAGTTGCTTATACAGATTCTTCGGATCCAAGGACAATGAGAAATGGCCTTTTTTCATTAGAATATGCAATAAAACCAAGGGTGTTACTTGGATATACAATCCTCTAGCGTACCGCAAACCCAAAGTTGATGAAGATTCTATGTGGATAAGTTATTGGCCAATTGGCAACATATTGGACGTTGGTGATAAAGTAAAAGTGTCTACCCATGCAAAGAAAGGAATGATAGTAAGCAAATGCGGTGCAAGCCTAATGTATATGGATGATGGTGAAGTAGAACAAGTAGAAAACTTAGAAAATAAGATGATGAAAATAGAAGAAGTGATTGGAGGAGATTTGTCTGAGTTTGAGGTGAGTAGGGGAGTTTACTATCTTTGTCGTCGTGATTTCTTCAAGTCGTCGACCCCTGGTATGATAAAGGGATGGTTTGGTGATACCATTCCCTATACGGGTAAGTCTCACTACAAGGTATTCTTCTATAGTTATTATGCTCCAAGTGCTAACAATGCCCATTATTGTAGAGTTACAAGGTTGGAGAAAATCTTATCAGTCGGAGGACTTAGATGCATCGTTTATGCATCTGGAATACATTGAGGAGCTTCATGAAGACACCCTTCACAAAGTATGTATTTACAGTTATATTATTTATGTTCTAATCATAACTTTGCTTACAAGCTTCTTCAATCCCATGACCAATTCCATTTCATATTTATAAACATAAAGTCATCTCATCCTTAGGTTTTAGCATTATTATCATATTTTGATTATTTTATTTCTTTCTAAATGTAATAAAACTAACTCACTATCAACCCTATTCGAATTCGAAGAACGATAGATTGGAACCAAATAATTGGCAATTGATCGATTGACGAGTTTAATCTTTTGGTTTACTATATAAATATTTCGTAATTAATATATATTTAAATAAGATAGTACTACGCGAAGCGACGAGTGTCATTGAGGCTCTTTTAAAGATCGCAATGAAATCCGTGCATGCCTTAAAATCTGTTTATATATGGTCATTATTATTATTCAGAATATAGTGAATTAGATAATAATGTGCATCAAATAATGCTTGCACCCTTGTGGTGGAGTTCAAATCCAAGGGGATGCAAACAAAAAAAAAAGGTGTGATAAAAAGGATGTAAAAAAGAGTGTAAAAAATAGGGGAGGAAATTAGCCGTTAAAAAAAATGCGCATCAAATAATGTATTAATTATGAGAAATTTATTAAATAGGGGCAAAGTGTAGGAACTATTGCATAGAGAACTTGCACCCTATCTTTCAAAGGTTATAAATATATCTTAAAAATTTTATGAAATTACTATGTTGTCCATCTAAAACGCTTTATATTGTATATTATAATTATAATTATAATTATAATTATAATTATAATATAAAGCGTTTTACACATATACATTCACTTTCTAGTTCAAATTGAGATCAAGATATGACAATTTACAACAACAACAAAAAAGAGAGAAGAATTCTCATTGAACTAGTGTTTTAAGTTTAGAGTTCACCTTTCATCAAAATGCAATAATTTTAACACAACAAAATAACTAGAGTAAATACTATGTCGCTACTTTAGAATTTTTTTATAAATAATGTATGTATGATATGCCCTCATTCAGAACTATCTATATCTATATATATTATTTATTTTATTTTATTTTGTGTGTATTTCAGGAAATTCATCTGGGATTATTTAATAGCAAAAGTGACATTTGCAAGATAAAGATGATGGTATCTAAGCTCGTGGGAGTTGAAGATGTTCACTACCTTGCAGACAAAAATATATTGTCTGTATCGGGCTGTGTTGATTCTATGGCAGTGGAAACCTGCGTGAGGGAATTCGAGACGACGGTGAAGATCTTAACTGTTGATTATAGTGCAAAGCATATTCGGAAGCGGTACCACATGAATAATATTATGTGGGGAACTAGTTTCATAACACGGACGTAAAAGTTCATATTTTCATACCCCATCAATAAGCATATTTGTTTCTTCTGGGGCGATCTTCAACACGAACAAATAGATAATAATAGATAATGTATTTTAGTAAAGTATTAATTTGTATTTATTTGTATTTATCCCTTACTAAAGTTAAGGGCTCATGATGTATTATTTATAGTGGTAATTTCAATAGAGAGATGAAGGGTTTTATCTCTAATATGGTATCAGAGCGTTTGGTTCTGGATCTAAAGGCATGGACATCAAATTATTGTTACTGAAAGGTTGTTTATGTTGGTAGTTTAAATTTTTGTTTAGTTTGATAATTAAGTAAAATGCCCAAATAGTCTATGTGATAAACTACAATAACTGTAATATTGTATGTAGAAAAGTTAAATGTTAACATAAAATCCCTAAAAATAAATGAAATGAACAAGCCTTAATTAATTGTTAGTTAAATAGAGTAAAACTAACATTTGCCGTTAAATAAACAAAACCGAGGAAGACTTAGTCCGTTAGAAATTTGAAATGCATAAACAAGTTAGAAATCTTGAAATGGATTTCAGTGAGATTTAAAGGGAAAAATCATAAAAGAAAGAATTAAATTGAAAAAACAGAGCTGAAATAGATTTAATGAAATTTAAAGGAAACAAAAAGCAACAGAGAAAAAGAAGTTATAAACTTATAAACACAATTGGCTTTTCTTCTACATTTAATAATCTTTGGTGTTGCTACTTGGATGTTGTTTGTGATTGTTAATGGGATTGGGTATTTCACTATTTCCTTATGAATTGGGCCTTTAATGGCCTTTTGAACTCTTCTAAGGCGCTAGGCTTGTATATCTATAGTTAGCTTTGGTAGCACAAAAAAAAAACTGCTTATTAGATCCTACCAAGAAAAAAAAACCCGAAACATGGTATTAATTAAACTGGTTACTTCATACCCGATTGCATACCCGACCCTACTTTGTTGCCAAGATAATACCAGAACTGAAAAAACCCAAGTACCCGACCTAAGCAATACCCGGTTTTTATCCCTCTTAACCATACCCAAAACTAGTTTCGAAAAAATATAAATAAATTAAAAAAATAGAAAAAAAAATACGGTGCAGCTTAGGATAGTTTCAAGTAGGGATGAGCACGGTACCGGTACCGCAATTCCCCAAATATGGGTACCAACAATCGGTACGGTACCGGTACCGGTATTTGGTCGTAAAAATCGGTAAATAACGGTACCGTACCGAACCGGTATCGGTATACCGGTATTGAAAAACCAAAAATATGGGTACCGGTAGTGGTACCGAAATTGATTCGGTACCAGAAATTCAGTACCGGTACGGTACCGGTACTCATCCCTAGTTTCAAGGGAGGCCCAAAGGCTGTTCCCTATATCTGTTCATTTTTATTAGACTATCCGGAGTGGGGAGGGGGGAAAGAGGGGGATGAAGCGCCATGTGGCACTTGTGGGACCCTTGTGGGGGGGGGGGGCGGAATTGCGGGGAGTGGAAAGGGGGAAGAGAGGGGAAGGAAATAATATTATATTGTGTTAAAGTTAAAAAAAAAAAAAAACTGACCAATCAAAAGATGCCACGTGTCCCCACCAAGTGCCCCACGCCGGTGAGATCCCTCACGCCAAAGGGGCAACGCCACCCTTGGCGGCGGTGTTCCCGCCCTTGAAAGCCCCAGGCCAGATGTTCCCGCCCCCCACTCCGTCTAGCCTTAGTAGAGTTTGTCCGTCGTCCTTTTACTCAAACACATTTCAAGATTACAGGCAAGAAAAGTTTACAAATGTATTTCAAAATTATAGGCAAGAAAAGTTTACAAATGATTAAATCAACGCTATACGAATATACAGATTGTTTTCCCTCTCTAGAGATACACTCTAAAATTGTTTTATTCCCTCACATGAATGTATTTACAACTATTAATTTTTCACCATCATCTTCAAATCAGTTGAATAAAAAGAGCAAAAAAGTAAATCTTTTTTACCCTTCAAGATGAACTTTAAGATTAAGCAACCCTTCAGCCGAAATGCTCCGCCTCACTCTACCTCGTTGCACCACCATTTGTGGTGGCGGTTCGGCCTGGAAACACACAATAACCACCGTCAAATTATCATCCGCTCCTCGCTTCATCGCTTCTTCCACCATCTCCTTACAACACCTTTTCACATCGTTATGCTCTTGCAACCGCCTCCTCACAAAATCAACCGCGTTTTGGTTCCTAAACACGTCCCAAATCCCATCGCTTCCAATAATTAAAAACTCGTCTTCTTTTGTTAGCGTGGTGAGTTTGAGCTCTGGCTCGGCACTCAATGGGCCAATGTGGTCATCCATTTCTTTGAGTCCTTTGATATGCCAGTTACCTATGGCTCGAGTCACGCCTAGCTGACCGTTCAAGTAGCCATCCTCGACGAACCCACCTAAGGATTCGATTCGAATTCGTTCCTTGTCATAGCACGGTCTATGGTCTTTTGACATTTCAAAAGCTAGCCCGTTTCGTGAGAGGACCGCCCTACAGTCTCCGGCATTTGCTACAAGTAGCGATCTGTTAAAAACAAGTAGTTGTAAACCTAATGACTAAACAATCCATGTTCAACTCAGAAATTACAATTTATTTATTAAATCATCATCACCATACTCAGTTAATCTCACCTATAGCAAAGCTAAGGTAGGGTCTGAGTAGGGTAAGATGTAGACAGCCTTACCTCTACCCCTAAGAATAGAGAGGCTGCTTCCAGTGAAACCCCCGGCTCGATGTGGTTTGGTATCAAGCCTTGGACATAAGGCACAGAACACTTAGTAATCGGGACAAACCCGATCAGTGTATGTACCCCTTTGTCTTTTGTCTATCCACGCCACCACATGATGCATTATTAACCGTCCGTCGTTTTTAACGTTATTTTCATGAAATTAGTAAAATAACGTTAAAACTAGTGGCAACTTTACTTTTGCCCCCCAAGGGTCACACATATATACATTATATGCGTACACCGTAAGTGGAGCATAAGTGCAGTAGTGTTGTAGTAAGTGCAGTAAATAAATAAATAAAATATAATGATAATAATAATAATTGAAGTGACCTTCCAAAAATGATGGCAGTAAGGGCAGTAGTGCCAGAAGAGAGAGCAGAGTGAAGAGCACATGATCTGGCAAATGCAGCATCTGTCTCTATAAAAGACCTTGTGATTACCTTTTCCAGTTCCTCTGGAAAACTGTCATCATCTACAATGATTCTTGGCAAATTATCACGCACAAAATGTGATGCACCTTCACCTCCATGCCCATCAAACACCTATTCTTCCCCAAAAATAAAAATAAAGATACAAATAAGAAAAATCATACTTTCATGTTTATGTTATTAGATATAATTGTGATATTTATATAGACACCACTAGGGATGAGCATTTGCTACCCTTTACCGGTACCGTACCAATGGATTCGGTATCAGTGGCGGATTTAGACCAAAATTTTAGGGGTAACGTTAAGTGGTATTTAGGGGTAACGTAATACAAGAAACGTCAAAAATACATTAATCTTCCACTACACCAGAAAAATTGAGGGGTAGCGGGTGCTAGCCCTCCTCCTATGCTAAGTCCGCCACTGTTCGGTATGGTATTCGGTACCAACTTTTTCAAAAAGTCAATATTTGATACTGATTCAGTACCAAATACCATATAAAAAGAACATTTAGTAACAAATACCGGTATCTTACAGTACCCACTTTTCTAAAAATTTGGTATTGGTACAGTACCAATCTCATCCCTAGACATCACCAAGTGGCATTATCATACGGTCCTTAAAACTTTGTTAGTGGCCACGTGCCCACGTCAATCACTATTATATCAATGTACCACATCATAAGGGTCGTATCATTTGCTTTGACGACACCAGCTCATACAACCCGTATAATTTGATTTGACGACACCACATCAATCACTTTTGTGTTAGTGCACTACATGATACAGGCGTATAATTTTATTTGACGACACCTCATACAGCATGTATACAACATTATGACTCGTATGATATATCAGTTTAACACGTTATAAGACCGCATGACCGTTTTCCCCCATGTCATTCAGCAAGTATAATTTGATTCGACAAAACTACGCCAATCACTATTATGTCATGTTACCACACCATATGAATCGTATAATCTGATTTGACAACACCAGTTCATACAACCCGTATAATAAATACATTATAACCCATATGATGAATCAATTTAACACATTACACGACCCCAAATGACCATCTATCTCCCCATGCCATACAGACCCCTATGACATGTTAGTGTTCCTTTTAACGCGTCATACTTCTATTAAAAATTCAGAAAAAAATAACAGAGGAGTTGCATAAACATAGAAATAAACTTACTTACCCCATAGAATGAGATGGCTTCTTCACCAAGTAACTTGTTGCTAAAGTTTCTAGCAAGATCTGGGATGCAGATGTGAGTGTCTTCCATATATGGTCTCTGTCCAATATCAGACCATTCTCCAGACCGAAGGATGGGAATGTAATTGTTATATTTCTCTTCCGAAACAGCGGTATTTTCACATATGCTCTCCATCTGATCATAACTAAACAAGATTAGTAAAACTAATCACCTTTTGTTTGATTTTGATACTATTTTGCAGCTCAGGAAACCAAAATTAGTGATTATTGTCAAGAACCAAACTTGATATTGACTTTATCTTTCAAATTTGCATAATTTTATTCAAAGCAACCATTGGATAATGGAAATTAGGATAAGATTAATCCAAAAGGGGATTTTTTTTTTTTTTTTATAAAAAGTGTTGAAACAAAATCAAGTTACTCTTTCTAGAGAAATTTACAATAAAAGATCAAGCTTTAATTTTGGTCAATGGAAAGATATTAACAAAAGGCATAATTTCAATATTAGTACCAAAATCCACATGCAAAGATTAAAATATACAAAAATTAAACAAAGCCTTGTTCAAATATGGATTATATTATGCATATAAAGAAGGAACCCAATGATCCAAAATCAAGAAAATTTAGCAAAAGCAATATTTAAAAAAGGATCCAAAATTTAGCAAAAACAAGCTCCAATGATCAATTATATGCAAATCAAGAACAAACCCATCAATGAAAGTTAAGTAATTTGGTCAAATTTAAAGGTAATTTACAGCTACAAACTACAAAAATCAAGAAATTTACAATCTTTATTGAGCTGCAATAAAAAATATTCAAAATTTAATAAAACTCAACTTCAATCATCAATTATATGCAAATCATGAAAGAAATTGAACTAATTTGTTCAAATTCAAAGGTAATTTACAGCTGCAAACAATAATAATCAAGAAAGCAACAACCTTTATTCACTTGCAGGTAAACAACTGAAAATATTTAATAAAAATCCAAAATTTAACAAAACCCAGATCAAATTATCACTTAAATGCAAAATTAGAAAGACCCGTGAAAGAAAGTTAAGTAATTTGGTCAAATTAAAAGGTAAATGATAACTATAAGTAATAACAATCAAGAAAGTAACAATCTTTATTATTGACTTACAGGGAAAGAAGTGGAAAGATTGATCTGATGATGAGAAGCAAACTGAGTGGTATGATTATGATTATGATTAATATTATTATTATGAGTATTATGATTGTCTGTTGAGAGACACAAATGGTCTATTTGTTCACAAACTTTATCAAGGTCTTGAACACACATATTTAATGGATTGGTTTCAGTAGTAAGCAGGTTATGATTTTTTATTGTTTTTCTCTCTCACACACAAACACTGAAAAAAATACACAGAGAATCAAAAAAAGAAAAATTATTGGTTTAAAGGAAAAGATGAAATAAAAACTTTCTGTTTGTTGAGAGATGGGTTTGAAGAAAGAATCAGAAAAGTGGCTATTAATTGGCCGGAAAAGAAGATTCCAAGGATATGTTTTTTTTATTTTCTTTATTATTATATATTATTATTATTATTGTTATTATAGTTTCTTTGAAGGTATTTGAATGTGTAGAATTAATGGTTGTGGTTTCTTTCTTTTGTTGATGACGTATGGGTGTGTTTTTGTGCGTGTCTGCGTGTTAACGATTGAAATGTTCTATATTTTTCGTGGAAATGATCTTAAAAAATATAGTGATAAGATGGTTTTAAGAAAAGATTAAACTGCTAACTACTGTTAAGATGGTTTTAAGAAAAGGTCAAAGTGGTAACTACTATTAAGATGGTTTTAAGAAAAGATCAACCTGTTAAGTAGGGGTGCAAACGAGCCGAGCCGAGCCGAGCTCGAGCCATGCATTATCGAGCTAGGCTCGTTAAAATTTTCAGAAGCTCGAGCTCGATTCGAGCCTTGTATTTTGGGCTCGAGCTTGGCTCGAAAGCTCGATCAAAATGTATGTGGCAAGAGTTTAAACGAGCCCAAGCTTGGCTCAAGCTCGTTTTAGACCATTAAGGAGCTTGTTTTGGGCTATATAGTATTAATTGACATAAATAAGCAAAGCTCGATAAGACTCGACGAGCCCAACCGAGCTTTACATTTGAGGCTCAAGCTCGAGCTCGATGACCAAATGAGCTTTATTTCAGGCTCGAGCTGGGCTCGAGCTCGATAAGACTCGACTTGTTCGAGCTTTTTACCGAGCCGATCTCGAGCAGCTCGCGAGCCGCTCGGCTCGTTTGCACCCCTAATTAAGTAGTACTGTTTTACAACTGATAAAACTAAACCGAGCGAATATGTTATAGACTGATCGGTTTTCGTTCTTTTTTTTTATTAGCCAACCTTGCACCCCTAAGAATTGAACTTGGGTTCTCCCATAAGTAACCAATGATTATTATCGCTAGGCTAAGACCCTAGTGGAGATCGGTTTTAGTTTTTTTTTTTTTTAATTCAATAATATCATTTTTCATTTAAAGTCGTGAAAAATTACATTAAAATAGCGCGCAAGCAGGCAACAAGCTGCGCCGTCACCCCTTTCTGGACGGATTTGACGGTTTGATGGTTTGAATAAACTTTTATGTTTCTTTTTGAAGATAACAAAAAAGTAAAACAATGAATGTATATAATATATATAGTACAACAACTATATATTTCAAAAAATAAAACTAAGCAACAAAGAAATTAAACAACAGGCTTGATCAATACGATCGGTTCCTTATTTTAAATTATCATCAAACCTTTACACCAAAAAAAATGAGGCGTGAATCAAGTTGTATGCGTCTCAAAATGATCGATTTTATTGGTTTAAGGATTTGACAGTTTGATGGTTTGAATAAACTTTTGTTATTCTTTTCGAAAATCATTAGCATTTACAAATAAAAATAAATAAATGCATGAATGAATATAGTTTATGGGTTAGGTTCACGTACAGACAGTTTTTTCGTACGAACGGTACGAATCAAAGGAAAAAACACGCGGGTCGCGTATAACTAGAGTAATTACTCTAGTTATACGCGACCCGCGTGTTTTTTCCTTTGATTCGTACCGTTCGTACGAAAAAGTTGTTTGTATTTGATCTTTTGTCTATAGTTTATATATAGTACACATACAAAATCCTATATAGTAACAAAGTAATTTAAAAAAAAACAGGTTCGATTTATAGGATCGGTTCCATATTCTAAATTATAACCCAATCGTTAAACCACAAAAATGAACCGTGGATCATGTTTGTATACATCTTAAACTGATCAACTTATTGACTTATTGTACTTTAGACGGCACACTCGTTTTCTGGTGGTCTATAAACAACAAAACCCTACACCTTTCAAGAGGCATATGATTTGATTGAGAATGATCAAAAGGTTCCGGTGTTAATATATTGTAGTGGATCATATAATTCATATGAAGAGAATAAAACAAGTATACTTTTAGCCAAAAGAATGGATTATTAAATATCTTTTGATTTTTGAGAAAATAAATTAATTTTAAATGCCCTTTTTGTTCTTTTTTTTCCCTTTTCATGCATTATCTTTAATATTTTTTTAGCTTTTAGTTTGTTTTTTTCATTTCATAATCATAAAAATTAAATCAAAATAGCAGTCATGTAGACAACAAATTGCGCTGTCACTTTTTTTGGATTTAAAATGAAACAAAAATACCAAAAGTCGAAAAAAGAAATCTATTAACGGAAAATAAAAATAAATAATAAACACCCAGACTAAAGTAAAGCGAAATACCACATCTATGAAGAACCTCATCGTTGGAAAATGAACTACGTATTACGTTGTTTTATTATGTCATATTTGCTTAGATTTTTTTAATATGTTATTCTCTTATCATTTTTATTTTTATATTTTTTTTGTTATTGCTAGTTTCTTGTTATATAATATATAATTTTGTTATTGGATGTTTGTATGTTGCATGTGTTCGTTAAGGCCTCTCTTGAAGTAGTCTCTGTATTCTTAAAGATAGATTTAAGGTTTGTCTATATTTCACTTTTCTCTTAACGGATATGATTATTGTAAATTTAACCTTTTTTTGAGGGAAAAAAGGTATAAGAATAAAATAAGTGATTTTATATACAAGTAAAATATTTTAAATACTTTCATTAAAATATGAAACTTTGTTTAAAAAAAATAATTTACCTTGCTTTTAAAGGTAATAATATCAAACCGGTCGATCTTAGTTTCAAAAAAAAAAAAAAAAATAGAAAGTTGTAAAAGGTTAAAATTATATTTTCTTGATTATTTTATTGTTTGTTGTTGTGTTCATTAAGAAAAATTCTAGTGGAAAGAAAAAAGCTTTTACATAGTTGTAGTGCTTTTCTTTTTCAAAAACATATACTATGGAAAAATTACATGGGTTGCAAACAAAGTTTGTGGACGAGCTTTTTACATGTTATGCTAACATAAAGATAGACCTAAAATTAAAGAGACCTAATTTCAGTTGATATTTATCCATGACGGAGGATGTGGATATTTATTTTAACAGTTGCCGCTCGATTGATAACTACATAGAATAAATAAATGGTATGTTTAGCAAGAAGCTTTTATTAGTTTCAAGTTTTAAATTTTTAAGAAAAAGTTTCTAATCAATAAAAAGTCTTGTTTAGTTAAAGGAGCTTGAAGCTTTTAGGTTATGAGAAAAATCTATATATTGAAAAGCTACTAGTATTAGCGTTTAAAAACAAACTCCTACTAGCTGCAAGCAAGCTTTTAATGAGTAAATGACACAAAGAAGAGGGATCATATAAAAACTCTTTTCTCCTTAAAAACTGTGAGAACCAACCAAGTGTTGACACTTGTATTTCTTTAAAATTATTAAAAAGGGTATATTAGTCTTTTACTAACATTATGTTTTTAATAATAAATCAATTTATTTTTAAACAAAGATTACACGTGAGTTTTCTTCTTCAACTTCTTGAACCCTAATCCTATAATCATGGATTTCAAAATTCAAATTTGTGGTTCAATCAGATTAGTAAACAGATTTTTTTCGTTAAAAATTCCTCTTCAGTTCCTATATTCAAGCAAGTTAAGTATCATAATTGTTCTATTAATTCAATTCAATCGCAAGTATTTGTGTTCATCAGAAATTCAGTTTCTTCAGCGTAGAAATCAGTCAAAAATGAATCCCGAATTGCCTATGCCAATGGAATCAAACCCAGGTATCATTAGTTATTTGTTCATATATTGTTTAAGAATGTGTTGTTTTTTAAGAATACTCTTTGTGTGTAATTTTTCAATCAAGATGCATATATGTGACGATTGATCATTAGTGTTTGCAAATTCATGATTTGTTGGTAATGGTTAATTAGGGTTCATGTGTTGGTGACAATTTGACAAAACTTACCATGTGTTGATATTAGTTATTATGTTATTTTTTTAGGTGCTGATGTTTTTATGTAAATTTTTATCATGTTGATGTTTATGTAATACATTGCTTCGTTTGTGTTGGTGTAATACAATGTAAATGTTCATTGTGCTGATATTAGTTATTTTGTAATTTTTTTAGTGTTGATATTAATGTAATATATTTTGTTGGGTTTGTGTTTATGTAATGTTGTGCAGTGTATGGGGATCGGAGGAGCATGACAGGCGTACACATTCTTCTGCAGAACCGACTCCAAAGTAGTGCAATTTTTAGGAATTTTACTATTCTTGCATGTTAGAATACTTTAAACGTGTTTGTTTTTGGGTTTATGTTTCAGACTTGAACTTGGTTTTTTTTTAATGTTGAACGTAAGATCCAAGTTTATTCGAAATTTTGTGCGGATTAATTACAATAATGTGCTGTTTTGCGGATCCACTAACCAGTACAACACGTTAATATAATCCAACGTGGCCGATGTTATGCCCCTGTTCTGCCACTTTTCGCGCTTTTCTCGTTGCTATTCAACAGATTCCCGTGTGTTTCGTGCTCTTGTGTAGCAGCACTTATGATGCTGTTTTGCGCGCTGCTCTTTGTACACTGTTCGCGCTGTTTTTTGCTGCTGTTATGCTGATGTATGCGTGCGGTTTTTTGCTGCTGTTATGCAGTTGTTCCTGCTGTTGTTATGCAGCTGTGCTGATGTTGTTAGTATGTTAAGCATTTTCGCAATCAAATATTATGCTATTTTACCAATCCCAAAACTAGAATTTGACACGATGTTTACCCAATTAACGACATCGCAGCAGCCAATAAATGGTGCAATATAATGACCCATTTGAACCTCCTCCTGTTTGCCGCAAACATGTGTGCTACTGTTCGTGCTACTGTTTTTGAAACATGTGTACTTCTGTTCGTGCTACTGTTTGTGAAACATGTGTGCTACTGTTCGTGCTGCTGTTCGTGTTACTGTTTGTGAAACATGTGTACAAAACAACAAAACATCCAACCAAAAAAATCACATGTGCTAATATATAGAAACATGTGTGCTAATATATAGCATAACTTAGCCAACACATACAACGCCTTACTTTTCATGAAAACATTGACAATCTTTCGTATTTCTTCTTTGTCATCATCACTTCTATTACGGTACTCACAAATTTCTTCATACAACGCTTCCCTTTCAGTGTTGATGTCTGACAATAGAATTTTGGATAAGTATTTTATCCGCAAATCATTGAGCTGGTATTGTTGGTTACCGGATTCAACATTTAACCCACAATTCCAGTGCTTCACCGTTTCACCCTTGTAACTTTCCATGTGGCGCATAGCGAACACACCACAATCAATTGAATTCTCTTTAGTCCTCCATCGCATCTTCATAAGTGCTGGTTTACTACATGACAATCTTGATGTAATTGGGTGATTACTCTCTTTCAGGTAATGGCATAAAGCAGTTTGCTGTGTTAATAAAGACTAGCACATGGACTACGACACACCTCTAGGAGTAATGACTTCGTCGTTCTTTTTCTTAGTCTTTATTGTAGATTTAGATTGAACATAAACAACATCAACTTTCGTGTTATCATCTTTCAAACCTGCTAGTTAAAAAAACATTCATTAATGCAAAAAAGAGGATGTCACTATAACTTTCACCAAATAGCAAAGACACATTTACCGTTTCTGGTTCGCTTCGACGGTCTATCCATTTTTATGCTGAATATCATGAAAAAAAAACCTTTCTTATCTGTACAAATAAAATAATGACCACGGAACAAACACAAACCATTTACAATTGAACAAGATAACAGTTTATACATCACAGTAGACCAATGTGTCACAGTAGCACAATCATTTTATAACTTGGATGTTTGTCACAACCATTTATTCTTGTAATTTTAATTAAAGGTGCATACAAATGGTGATATCTTATTCCAATAATTAAGCTCCAATATATAACACATTAATTTTAGTTTGTCCCATCACAAATGGTGAAGAAACTAATATGTCGATTTGAAGTTTTATTGATTGAATTTGGACAAACTAAAAGTAGTGAACACATTTTGATTACAGACTCTCTTCTAGTTAGTTACTAATAAAACACTAGCACAATCTCAACATTAGCAAATTAATAATAAATTTGGACGAACTAAAATTAGTCACTTTTTACAAATCCACCCATCTGTTGTCTAGTTAGTTAATAATAAAACACTAGCACAATCTCACAAACCAACACAATTCAGAACAAACAACCCAAATAAGAACATTAGCATACTTGGAACAACACTAATAGTCTAAAACAAACAACACCTATCAGAACAACAGTAACACAAAAAACGCATATCGGTCCAACGCCAGCACAAAAAGGACCAGTTAAGTTCGAAATACTAATATGAGATTTCGAACCTTCAAAAGCAACAAATACAAGCAATAGAAACAGTAATCGTTAAAAAAAAACTGATCGGATGTGTTTCGGAACAATAGGGTTTTGCAATTTTTCGTTTTTCACACAATAATAGCAACCGAAATAGTAATCTTACCAAAAAAAAATGGTGTTGATAAACCCTGAAGATGTAGAATCGATTGTTCCTGGAGTTTTATTGTTGAGCAAAGTAGGGATGGAGCATTTTTAGGATTGTTGGTTGTGCTTGAGTGAAGGAAGATGACGGTTGTTTCTTTTTAATTTTTAATATTAAAATAGCACAATTACCAAACTACCCTTAATGACACTAAGTTAACTATATATTTGAAAGATAAATCTAGAACTAACACACACCATTGATTTCATTTTTCAATGGTCCAGATCTGTTCCTACGGTTTTTACACTAAAACAAGTTTTTACAGGATCTTAACTCATGACACAAATACTCATTCTATAATTAAAAAAACATGCATACAAGCTTTTAATTAATACCCATTTTGGTCATTTTATGCATTTTATTAAAAGCTCCAGCTACTCTGCCAAACACTAAAATATATTTAAAAAACTACAGCTATCAGCTTCCATCTACAGCTACCAGCTAGCTTCCAGCCACCTGCTAGTTTTGCCAAACATACCCAAAATAAAATATTACGTTCTTATCTTTTATTGAAAACGAAGTTGTCGTCGATGAGGCTATAACAACCAATTAGCTGCTTTCCAATGATCATGGCCAGGATTATTCAAGTAACGGCCTAGCATTCTAGTGACATAAGCGATATCTGGACGCGTACAGACTTGAGCATAAGCAAGACTACCGACTACTGAGGCATAAGGTATCATTCTCATCTGTTCTTTCTCCACATCTGTTTTCGGACATTGGAATAAACCGAAGACATCTCCCTTAGCTACCGGAGCTGGAGTAGGTTTACAATGTTGCATGTTATAACGTGTGAAAACATGATCAATGTAGTCCCTTTGGGACGAACCTAAAATCCCATTGCTTCTGTCTCGGTGTATTTCGATGCCAATGACATAAGAGGCTTCTCCGAGATCCTTCATGTCGAAATTAGACGAAAGTAATCGCTTCGACTCATGCAACATATCTAAGCTATTACTTGCCAATAAGATATCATCAACGTAAAGGACAAGAATAGTAAAATTACTCCCACTCATCTTAAGGTATGTGCATTGATCAACTTGATTCTTCATGAAACCATTACTCTTAACGACTTCATCAAACTTTAAGTACCATTGACGTGAGGCTTGTTTTAAGCCATATATGGATTTCTTCAACTTGCAGACTAGATGTTCTTGACCTTCAGGTTTAAATCCTTCAGGTTGCTTCATGAACACTTCTTCGTCCAAGTCACCATTAAGGAAAGCAGTCTTAACGTCCATCTGATGTAACTCTAAATCAAAATGAGCTACGAGGGCCATAACGATCCTTAAGGAATCTTTTCGAGAGACAGGTGAAAACGTCTCTTGATAATCAATTCTCTCTTTCTGAGTGTAGCCTTTCGCAACTAATCTTGCTTTATAGCGTTCAACGTTCCCATTCAGATCTAGTTTTGTTTTGAACACCCATTTACATCCTACGGCTTTTGCACCGCTAGGTAATTCAACCAAATCCCAAACGTCGTTTTTCTTCATGGATTCAAGCTCGTCAGTCATGGCTTTAGTCCATTCAGAAGACTGATCACTGCTAATGGCTTCTTTATAAGAGTTAGGATCAGTAAGCTTTCCAGTATCCATATCTACTTCAGTAAGGAAGGTAACATAATCATCAAAATTAGTAGGCCGTCTAGACCTTGATGACCTTCGAAGCGGGTTTTCAGGTTCAGCATTGTCATGGTGATGATTGTCTGATGGGTCTTCATTAGCTGGTTCATGAAGATCTGGCTGAGAAGGGGTTGGTGCAGTGACGTTAGGGATAGAATTAGCATTGGGTACAAGAGGAATCATCGGAGTTGTAGTAAGCGACAAATCTGTCTCCCCCGCATCTTGTATTTCTTGCAATTCTTCATAAGGATTTACATTACTCCCACTGACCTTGAAATCCTCTAGAAATGCGGCACGCTTAGTTTCCACAATACGAGTGACATGGGAAGGACAATAGAATCTATAACCCGATAAAGAAACAACTGACGGTCTTCATGTCAGGTTTACGTAAGAAAGGGTTATATAACTTAGCTTCGGCAAGACAACCCCATACTTTCATATATCTAACACTCGGTTTCCTACCTGTCCAAAGTTCGTAAGGAGTTTTGGGGACAGACTTCGTAGGAACTCTATTGAGTATATGAACGGCTGCCTTTAAGGCCTCAGTCCAGAGGAACAAAGGTAAACCTGAGTTGGCTAACATACTGCGCACCATGTCCATAAGGGTTCTGTTTCTTCGCTCAGCTACACCATTCTGCTGAGGAGTACCAGGCATGGTGTATTGGTTCACAATCCCCTGGCTCTTACAAAACTCGTAGAATGGGCCAAGGGCTTGACCCACATCAGTATGTCTGCCATAATATTTACCTCCTCTGTCTGATCTAACAACTTTTATCTGATGATTTAATTGCTTTTCAACTTCAGCCTTATAATCTTTAAAAGTTGTTAGTGATTCAGACTTTTCCTTAATGAGATACAATTGCATATAACGAGAATAATCATCAATAAAAGTGATAAACGAAGTATGTCCAGTTATGCCAACAACGTTATAAGGGCCACTAATGTCAGTATGAATGAGTTCTAATAAATTAGAGCTCCTAGTGGCACCTTTCTTATTTGCCGATGTCATCTTGCCCTTAAGGCATTTAACACATGTTCCAAAGTCATCGAAATCAAGAGAGGGTAATACCTCATCCTTCACGAGTCTAGTTAACCTTTCTCGTGATATGTGGCCTAAACGTTGATGCCACAACATGGATGAAGTTTCTAAGTCTCTCTTGCGTTTCTTCTTTGTTAGTAATTCATTAACATTATATGATAACAAAGACTTGGAAAAATCATCATCTAGTTCTAACTTATAGAGACCACCATTCAGAAAACCATGATCATACACTTAGGGAATCATAAGTAATCGTAAGTTTGCCATGACCGTGAGAAATGTCAAAACAATCCATGTCTAACTTAGGTCCAGATACAAGATTCCGAGTAATCTCAGGAATATATAAGGTATCATAAAGAACAATACATAAACCAGTTTTGAATTTTAATTCAAATGTTCCCACGGCTTCGACAATAAGTGACTTTCCATTCCCAACGTTAAGTGTTCTTTGGTTTCTTGCCAGCTTCTGGATCGTACGGAATCCCTGAAGAGAATTGGTCACAAGGACCATAGAACCAGAGTCAAACCACCAAGTATTAGATGGAACATTTAAGTTAAAGGACTCAAGTATCATAAGTAGATGATTACCTTTCTTAGTTAGTCACTCCTTAAAGTCATGGCAGTCCTTTTGCTTATGTCCTTCTTTCTTACAGAACTTGCAGAGGAACTTACCTTTGGAGTTCTTATGGCTAGATGAGGCACTTGCTTCATTCCTCTGGGTTTTTAACATTATGATTCCTGTTAGATTGTCTCTTCCTCTTCTTTGGATTAGCGGTGGTAAGGTAAGCAACTTCAGGTTTCTCCAGCTGCATCCGCTCTTCCTCTTGCACGCACATAGCGATCAACTCCTGCATTGTCCACTTTTCTTTCTGTGTGTTGTAGTTGATCTTGAAAGCATCATAAGTAGAGGGTTGAAAAGTCATGATGAAATGCACCAGGAAACCGTCACTAATTTGCATCTCTAAACCCTTAAGCTTATGGGCCATATCGTTCATGGACATAATATGCTCACGAATACTGCTTCTCCCGTCATACTTAGTTGTCACAAGTTTTAGAATAAGAGTGGAAGCATGCGCTTTTGAGGTTCCTTTGAATTGATCCTCCACAAAAGCCAGATATTCTTTAGCAACCTTAGAATTCGGAATAGATCCTCTAATAGGCATGCTAATGGAGTTCTTAATGAACATCAGGGACATACGGTTGCATCTCTCCCATTTCTCATGCACCATTTTATCAGCAGCGGTGCTTTTGTCAGTGAGTTCGGGAAGAGCATCCTCTCTCAGTGCGTAATCGAAATCCAGCAGTGCCAAAGTTAACATAAGCGAATCTTTCCAGGCAGCATAGTTATCACCAGTTAAGGTAGTGATGCCGCAGTTGGGAGCTAATAGTGGAAAAAATGAGAATTTTAGGGAATGATACTTATCCTAAAATCTCTAACAACTATCAATCCCAACCCTAAGCAGATTATACTAATTTTTTTCGATTTCTTGATGATATTCGAATGAACATCAACCGAAAAAACTTCATAAACATTAATCATTAGCCTAATCAATAAACATAACCATAACTGGAATCATAATCCTCGAACTTTAATCGATTTTATAAGAAAACATCGTTCATCATCGATCTCGAATGCATTATGAGACCAAGATAATGAATCGAAACAGTTTTTTTTCGATCGGCCATAATTCGGATGTTAGGGTTTTCAGCCGAAAGCCTTTTAAATCTGATTATTTAAGTTTCATAATTCGTTTTCCGATTTGATTCCGAAACTGATGGAACTAACAAAATCGATTATGAGCAACCTGGCTCTGATACCACATGTTGAATCGATTTTGTTTGTATGTAATGGAAAACAAATAAACATATACCTGAGAGATTCGTGAGACCTGCTACTGATGCTGAAAGCGAAGAGGTCGACATAACTGTCAGTCGGTTCGAGTTCCCTTTAGGGTATGCAGTTATGATGGCTAATGATCCTTTGCAGGAATCGGTTATGGGAGAGAGGGTAAGGGACGAATTCTAAGAGGTGTTATGATTATTATGTTGTGATGTCCCTCAACCCTAGTAATCTCTTCCTATTTATGCATACCTAGGGGACACCCTAGTTAGGCCTAACTAATTATAAGTCCGTCCATCAAAGACTAATCAGTTATGGGCTTAGAGTATTTAGCAATTGATCAAACATAATATAAATGATTATAATGGCTACCAATAAATATACAAGATATAACGTATATTTATTCCAACAAAATTATCATGTTACATGTAAAATAAATATAACGAGACATCATATTTATTATTAAACAAGGAAATCATGGTAATCTCTTCAAGATGGAATAGCGCCCCCTCTCCATCTCACTAAAAAACTCATCAGTTGCGCTCCCTCTTTCTTTATTTTTTAGGCGCCATTATCCCATTAGGAGGCGCCAGTGAATGGCAGCAAGCATAATAACGACAGTTAACAAAGAATTTTGTGAGGCTCATATGAATGAACCAGTCATTTTTTCCCTTTATTTTCTCTCTTTTTTTCTCTTTTTTCTTGTTTCTTTTTCTAATTAAAAGAACGCCATTCTATTACATGAGTGTTATTGAATATAGCTCATGTCTACGTAGCGGTGATGTGGCGCAATGAGTCCCTAGGGATCCATTCCATACCATTCAGTCTGATGAAACGCCTAAACATGTATCCACAATTTGATGATTTGTAGACTGGTTATTGTTAACAGAGGTTCATTTGTAACCTTTTCCGGAGGGGCAATAATTCAACCACTTGTTCACAACAACAATATTGCGCGTTTTAGATGTCACATTAACAAAAAAAAATATAATTTAACTAACTTATAAAAAAAAATAAGAATTATACAGGTTTCACTACAGATTGGAAACAAGTTTGAAAGATTTGGCGACTATAAAAGAAAATTAAAAAGTCTTACAACATACTTGCAAAAAGCAAAGAAATAATTGTCCAAACATAATAATAGATTATGTTTTCCACTTCATACAAAAAAAAAAAAAAAAAAAAAAAAAAACCCTCTATAACGAGGAGAAAGTATTGGGTACAAAGTTTCTAAACATAAGAAGTGTAAGAAACTACTAGAACTTGCCACATGTCAATTTAACCTAACCATGATTAAACTATCACACACCCTCTCACTTTCACAATTATCACTGCACCTACCCACTTTCACAAACCCATCCTCTCTTTGAAACAAACCGATCGAGATCTGACCACCACCACCACCACCACCACCATCATTCAATAACACTCTAACACGTCGACGTCATCCCAATACAAGCTATAACCGTCCAGAAGATCATCATCATCATGCTGTAAATCCCTTCTAGTCTTCCACCACATCAATTCATCACCATTTAAAACCCCTTACCAGTTTTCATGCAACTCACCTACTTCCCCTTATTAATTTAATTCAACACCAATCTCCCACCTTCTGTTTCACCTGATCCTGTTCAACACTCACTTAATATTTTTTTATTTATTTTGAACAATTTCTTCTTGTTTTTAATATTCTTGTACAATGGGTAGTAAATGGAGGAAAGTAAAGATGGCTTTGGGCTCTAATTTTTGTGTTTATGTTCCTCCGGCTAATGCATATTTCTTTGTGAAAAAGACATGAAATTAGAATTATGGATACACTTCTGATAGCTGGATTATATAGATGTGGTTTCCTGTTGAAGAAATGTGCAAATTATGTGCAAAACAACCAACACATGTTAAGGTGCGTTTGATGTTCTTAAAGGTGCGTTTGAAATTTGTTGGGTTTTGATGAGTGCGTCCAAAATTTTTAATAAATGCGTCCAAACTTTTTAATGAGTGCGTCCAAATTTTTAATGAGTGCTTCTAAACTTTTTATTGAGTGCTTCTAAATTTTCAGCGAGTACTTCCAAACTTTTTAATGAGTGCTTCTAAATTTTTAATGAGTGCTTCCAAACTTTTTATTGAGTGCTTCTAAATTTTTAGTGAGTGCTTTCAAACTTTTTAATGAGTGCTTCGAAACTTTTTAATGAGTGCTTCTAAATTTTCAATGAGTGCTTCCAAACTTTGTAATGAGTGCTTCTAAATGTTCAGTGAGTACTTCCAAACTTTTTAATTAGTGCTTCTAAATTTTCAATGAGTGCTTCCAAATTTTTAATGAGTGCTTCCAAACTTTTTAGTAAGTGCTTCTAAATTTTCAATGAGTGTTTCCAAACTTTTTAATGAGTGCTTCTAAATTTTCAATGAGTGCTTCCAAACTTTTTAATGAGTGCTTTTAAATTTTCAATGAGTGCTTTGAAACTTTTTAATGAGTGCTTCTAAATGTTCAGTGAGTAATTCCAAACTTTTTAATTAGTGCTTCATAATTTGTATGTTTTTTCATATGATTAAATCGTTCCTGTGTAAATCTTTGTTTTTATAATTTTTTTCGTTTTCGTTCATTGTAATCGAATGTTTTTTGTTATTTTGATTGTGTAATTGTTCAGATTGGGTTAATCGATTTCAATCGTTGAAGAATGTTGTTTCGATTGATTTTTTGTTGTTACGATTTGAAAAAAAAAAGACGGTTTTTTCATAATTTACATTTGGTTAGTTTAACCCAAGTATGATTAAGGTTTTTAATCTGCATCTAGCCATCTTGTTAATCTAATGGCTGAGATTGCTTCTTATGCTTCTTACATTAAGAAGCTTTGTATGTTAACCTCTCCCTATAATGAGACCTATAAATCTAAAAAGATTGTTTAATTGGCAGCGTGTTTGACATTATCAATGTTCACATACACGGCCGTTAAGAGGTCCATAACATGATATTAAAAGACAAATAGACAATCAGGGCGTTTAGACTTTAGATGTGTGTCTTTTGAATGATTACTTTGGTTTTAAAAAAGATTAATAATTGATTTTCTTTACCACCACTTCATGTATGGTAACACAAATTTAACTATAAAAGTTAAAAAAGAACAATGATTTGAATAAACTATGATATAATTGTTGAATAAAAATTTTCGACTACTAGCCACTTGACTTAATGATCGGTAAATCATGCAAATCCTAATAGTGGCTTCGGCTCGGGTTTAAATCCGGCAAAGCCTGAGCCTACCTGGCCTTGGCTCAACCCGAGCATGGCTTATAAACCTATGCATGAATAGACCTAGTCTAGTTTTAGCTGCCTCGACCGGGTTTGCATCATGTCTATATCCAATTCAAAGCTTGGCCTAGATACAATCTAGGTCTAGCCGGACTTAATCCTTTATATGCATATAGCTTGGTTAGGAAGAGCCGATTTATTACCACAATAATACTTTCTAGCCAACAGTTAGAAAGCGGAAATGCATTGGTCCATACATTCTAACAACACATGGTTTTGACCAGTACAACCCCTAAAGCACATGCTACAACCATGAGATGCAAAAACCCTTTAAAAATATAAAGCAAGTGGAAAACATATATTGAAAACAGCTACCAAGACTAGAACCCAAACACCTTCGCTAACATAACAATAGGCCAACCAACTGATCCGGAAACTAATCACATCCCTAACAAATGATATAAATACCATTAAAAACATTAAAGAAAAACACTATTCATCAACATCCATAAATAAACATACAGGATAATTTTCTATTACATGAACACCATCACTAAGTCATTTTTCAAATACTATCACCTCCAATTTTTTTTTCCCTATGTTTCATCCATAGAAACGTGCACTCCTTAGCTTCCTCCATTTTAAATAAGTGTGCTGTTTTTTTCCTTTTAACTTTTTTCCCTCTTGACTTTGGTGGCGATTTCATTTTAGGCCTAATTTGATATACCTACTTATATAATGTTTTCTAAAACGTGTTAACCAAGTTTGTAGGATTTGAATTTGTTTAATATATTGTGCGTTATCGATTACAACAAAAGATAATATAGTCAACTTTTAATTTAATATAGGTGAAGGAAGGTTCTCTAGTTGTCGCTTAGTATATTTAATGACTTGTGTACATCCATGAGTATTTATAAAATCTATACTTTATGATACCTAATTCTATTGATGACTATTAGACCGTGTGTAGTGCAGCGCTATTTCCGACGTTATCTTTAACTTCGCGCTCCTTACACCGGAACAGTAGGGCGTCATCTCTTCCAAACAGCTTCAAACGTTATGTTTATAACGCCTGTGTAGCAAAACCATCAACCAATGATATGTTGACAACTCACTCCTCCAACCTTCCAACCTTTGATATAATCATATGCTTTCTCGAAGTTAATTTTGAATAAAAAATAATCTTTCCCACTTCGTCTGGCCCAAGACAACATTTCACTGATTAAAAGAGGACCATTTAAGATATACCTACTCGAGATAAAAGCCGATTGTGTTTCATTCGTAATGATATTCATAACATTCTTCAATCTGTTCGCTAAGACTTTAGAAATAACTTTACTAATCACCCCAGTCAGATTAATCAGACGATATTCACTAAGCTCCACAGGATCACTCACTTTAGGTACCAAAGTGATGAAAGAAGACCCAACCTCTCAACTAATCTCCCCGAATAAAAATATTGTTGAAATATCTTAACAAAATCATCAAAAAAAGACGACCAATACCTCTTAATGAACCAAAATTTAAACCCGTCCGGGCCAGGCGCTTTATCACTACCATAACCAAAAACGGCTTCTTTAATTTCTTTCGCAGTAAAAGGAACAACTAACTGACCAGCTTCCAAAACGTTAAGTGTTTTAAGCCCGTAACATTCTAAAACCGGCCACTCCTTCAACTCTTCGACAAACTTGTTCCTGAAGAACCGAAACACCTCTTTTTTAATCTCTGTTGGTTTAGAAACCCATCTCCCATTAACCATCAACCACGGGATAGAATTACTAATTTGACGACTATTGATCATGCCATGAAAAAATCTAGTATTCTCGTCTCCATCCTTCGCCCATCGAACCCGAGCCTTCTGTCTAAGATCGTTAGCCTTAAAGTCTTCTAACTCATATATTCTATTTTTAGCCTCCTCGTATACCCAACTTTTAACCTTCGAAAAATCTCGCTTTTCTAATATTGACTCTAAAGTATTCACCTCTGTTCTCAAGCAAATGTCCTCCATATTCTCATTTGCCGCCAACTGATGTACCCATTTAGAAATCACGGACCTCAGCATCTTGAGCTTCCTCATAAAAATAACATCCAGAGGCCCCTTCCATTCAATATCCTTCAACGCGTTAAGCACCATGTCGTCAAAACCTTCCCGGTGTAGCCATAAATTAAAGAACCGGAAGGGTTTTGCACCAAAGTGTTGAGTCTCAACCTTAAGAAGCAGGGGACAATGATCAGACTTATCACGAGCAAGTGTCCGGTACTCCGCATTTGGCCAGTCATTGAATAAGTTCCATCAGACGAAGATTCTATCTATTCGGCTCATTTTATCACCCGAATTAAAGGTAAACTTCCTTCCACGTAATCTGAACTCAAACAAACCCGATACTTCTAAAACTCGTTGAACTCATGCACGGCTTCCATAATAAACTTCAAGTTCCTCCTTTCAATACTATCTCGAACATAGTTGAAATCACCTCCAATTAACCGGTAGTTCTTGTTGGTGGTGAAAATCCTCAGGATGATTTTACCTCGTATCCTCAATGTAGCATCTTCAGGATACTGAAGGACCCGACAGACTTCAGGATGTAACTATATTTCAGCATGTGCACATCCTGAGGATGGACTAACAAATTATCATTTAATGACATGATTGCAGGTACAACTAAGTTATAGTATGGACTTGTAACTGTTCTCCAACGTCTATATTATAATACTCGGTCAAAGGAGTTAAAGATGGAAGAGTTACACTTGCAAGCCAAGGTCCAAGCTCGAAGAAGAGGTCAAAGTTATAATCGACAAGCATTAAAAACAGGCGAAGAAGATGGAAACCGTTGCTGCAACGTCTACCTGAGATGAAACAACCACAACGGTCACTTAAAGCCTTCAAGGAACTTAACTAACTAGCGGATCATACGGGATCTTTTGTTTACTTTCATGTACTATAAATATGGGGATGATTAACGAGTATAGGACACCTTTTTACACACAACACATTCACCTGAACTACACGAATACTCTGCTGTTTATAGAAGAACTCACACACACTTAGCACAAATCATTGTAATCTTAGTACACTCGTCCATCATTTATCCAAAGTTGTAACCTTTTTTACCCATTTTTAATATTAACAAACAAGGCAGAGGCCTAGACTCCTCCCGAGGTTTTATGCCGGTGATCTACAACTGATCAAGGGCTTTCCTCGTACATCAAGTGTTGTTCATTGTGTTTGATTGTTTACTTTACTTAAACTGCTGATAGTTGCATCCTCAGGATACAACTGTCCATCCTCAGCTGTACCTTAACCATCCCGAGCATAGTTGTCATATTATTGTTCATTTACATTTATAAATCACTATCCTGACAATAACACTTAGTTTTTATCATACTAGCACTCTACCTCACTTTTACTAATTTGGAAAACAAGATTATTTCTAGCAAATAATTTTTGACCAAAACAGTTCTCGTCCGCATAAATGATCCTTTTCAACTCATCCCAAAGACTCCTTTTATCCGCCAACGATTGCGGAGCATAGACATTGATCACCATTAAAGCCTTCCCACTATCATTGATCGAGCCTGTAATAACAAGAAACCATAGTTTCTTAACAACCGAAGTCATAACGAACCTCCACGGATCCCAAAGAGAGATAAGACCTCCAGAGCGGCCAGAAGCACCCACCCAATCATACTGATAATACCCGGGCCCCATAATTTATCTAAATCCGAACCTCCAATTGACTCAAATTGAGTCTCTTGGAGCATAACAATCCCAACCTCATTAACGAGTCTCTAGTTTCGAAACCGACTACTCTTCCTTTCCGAACTATTCCTGTCTGAACCTAGTCCTCTAATATTCAAATAGTATATTCATTTAGGAACCAATCAAAATCCTTCTTCCGCGAGTGAATTAGCAATGGCTCCTTCAAAACTATCAATATTAGTAGCTCCAAGAACCTTACCTAAATTTACCGTTTCTGGAACCTCATCCGTTAGCTCTTCCTCTAGTAGCTTTGAAAAAGCATCTTGGCCCGCACCACCATCTGTCACAGGTAACGAATCTTCTACCGAAATCTCTCTATTCAAATCGGGCATTAGAAAATTATCTGGAGAACCTTGAACACGATCATTATCTTGAGACACTTGTGATCTCCCAATAATGGCGTTAATAAACCGGTCCAGATCAAACGGGTGGTCCCCATCTCTGGCCCTTTTCTTTAGTCGCTCTTGATCCAAAGGCGAAGCGTATTTCTCCCCGCGTGACTTTTTACGAACGAATTTTCCTCTTTTTTTCTAAAGGTCCATGCCATGATTACCTTCCTCAAAATGTTTATTGAAAATATCTGTCGCATTAAGAATGTTACCTCCTACAGGCTCCGTATCTTTGGAAACCAAATCGTTCCTTACAATAACCGATTCTTCCAAAATAACTACATTGTCGTTCCCATGCCGATCACAGAAAATCAGATCATCATCTTCCATGTCAGCCGAGATGGAAGTATCCTCAACTACATCCAACTTTACCAAACAGTTAGGTATCCATTCACCATTTTCCTACTTGATCAATACCTAAAACCTATCATGCCTCCATTTCAAACAAACTTTCTCCAGAATCCTTTCAACCTTATTACACAGAACTCCAACCAATGCATATGAAAGATCATCCGCTTCTGAGAATTGAGCCGACTGAACAACCTTACCCACCTTCGACCCAATTTCATCAAAGACAAGGCTTTCTGATAAACACAATGACACAAGCTAATCAAACTCATATAAAGTGTTCGATGTCACTATGAGTACACATTGTGCATGGCATTACATTTTGCATGTGTCATTTCAATTGGGCCATACAGCGTGCCAGTCCTACAGCAAACCGAAGGTAAACATACTTGAAATCAATGGGAAGGTAAACATACTTGAAATCAATGGGAAGGTAAACATACTTGAAATCAATGGGAAGGTAAACATACTTGAAATCAATGGGAAGGTAAACAATTCCAGCACCTGGATATCAGCCAGACGTTTGTCAAAAGAATTTTGTACTATGCATTCTCACATGAATATGCTTTGATGAATGTATTAGGGGTTGGAAACTCTGAAGACCAAAGACCCTCTGGCAAACCTCCATAAAGGTATGAAGGCCACATATCTTGCTGCAAAAGAAACTAATCACACCTGATCATTCTCTGCCACATTATATAATATTCTCTTCTTCTTCCCTTACAATCACTTTGCCATTAATACCAATGGACTACCCTCACGTCGGTATGGCCATCACCTAGTTCCAGGTTTCCTTCAGTTGTTGTCAGAGAGATATCTGTCAACGATGAGGCAACATACTTGTAATCAATGGGAAGGTAAACAATCCTCATCCACAATGTTCTTACCTAGAGCTACCAACCATCTGGTTGTTTTCAGGTTGCCTTCATCGTTGACAGATAATGAGATTTGGTGTTGGATCATAAGCAAAAAGGTAGACTACAGCACTGTGAGTAGATAAGTTTCCTAGTGGTTGGAAACTCAGATGAATAGTGATCGTGTGTTGGATGGAAAGTGTCTTCGGCTTAAATGTCTTGTTGAGTTGAGTTTTAGTGAATCCTGTGTTGGATGGAAAATGTCTTCGGCTTAAATGTCTTGTTGAGTTGAGTTTTAGTGAACCCTGTGTTGGATGGAAAGTGTCTTCGGCTTAAATGTCTTGTTGAGTTGAGTTGGAGCAATGTCGATAAAAGTTGGTGGTTATTATTTTGTTTTTTAATTTTTATAATTTTTTTACAATAATTATATTAAAAAAAAAAAAAATAAAAAAGCAATTCAAAACACAAAAAATACCACAAAATAAAAGCTGGATTCCAAGCGCCTTGCTTAGGCCAAAGCGAGGCGCTTGAGGTCAAATCAGAAAGAATAAATTACCTCGAACCGAGGTAGTTAAAAAAGAAACCAAAATGTCCCGCTAAGGCCAAAACGAGGCGCTTTGTGAGGGGGGGATAGAAATGGAGTGTTAATATAATGCCCCTATAAAATTTATTTTAAGTTAGAAATTATTTATATTTATTCTTTAAATTTAATATCATTAAACTAATATTGTTTTGTATTTATTAGCAAGTACATTTGTTAACACAAAATATTTCATGATAGTTTAAAAATTGAATGACGGTTTCTGTATTTATGTTTCTTTTTAATGGAAAATTTTAATCACATACTATTGGAGTATTATCATGTCATCAGTGGAATCACCCGATTATATCCATCACCACTAGGAAAAAATGCCCCTATACATTAATTCATGAAAAAACCCAATAAATCTGGAAAAACCCCGTTGTGAAAATCGAACTAGGGGTGTGCATGAGTCGGTTTGGTTCGGTTTTTACCATTAACCATAACCATAACCGCCATTTCGGTTATGTGATTTCCCTAACCATAACCATAACCAAACTTCGGTTATGGTTAATCGGTTATGAATTCGGTTATGGTTATTTCGGTTATTAATCACAAACTTCAACTAAAGTTTATAAATTAAAATCGCATGGCTCTACAAAATAGAAAATGAAACCTATAATGATGGACTTAGCTTAAGATTTTTTATAAGACAAACAAGATTATTATTTTTTTTTTTTTTTTAAACTACCAATGGGGGATCCTTGTTAAGATATTTATAGACAATAAAAAAACTTACCTAAGCCTAAGTTTAATTCTTTATTTAAATAAAGGTTACCTACATCAAGATCGTTTTGTTATTAGCATACTTTTATCTTAGTAGAAAACCTCTCTACATGGTTAATGTAAAACATAAACCTATTACATAGACTTAAAACTAGAAGTTCGGTTCGGTTTTGGTTATATCAGTTAACCAAAGTTTCATAACCATGACCATAACCGCTCGGTCGGTTCAAGAAATTTCATAACCATAACCATTGGTTATGTCGGTTATCGGTTAAAATCGGTTTGGTTATGTTGGTTATGGTTCGGTTGTTGGTTATGGCGGTTAATTTTACTCACCTCTAAATCGAACTCATGATCAAATGGTCCCTAAGCCTTATCCGTATTTATATGATTAGGTCAATAATAAAGATATTATTTTTGTTTGTTCTTTTTTATATCTACTGGGATTATATACGCAACTATAACACCCGAGTTATTGATTACTTCATTATAAATGAAGACACCATGATTGGCAATACGTTTGCCACGCCACTCATATATTTTTGTGGGTGCGTGTCAACTTCAAACACATGTTTTCTCATGTCTATTTTTATCCCTATAGATGGTGACACAAAATTTCAATTTCAACATTTTTTTTCCAAAATAGTATCAAATATGCTAAAATCATGATTGGTAAACATAACCTGGAGACTATGGGTGGCAATATGGGTAGGTTGGGTGGGTTTGGTTGTTGGGTCAGGATGGGTTTGGGTTAGGATGGGTATGGGTCAAGATGGGTAAATTAAAAAAATGGGTTAGGATGGGTTGGGTTAGGATGGGTTGGGTCAGGATGGGTTTGGGTATGGATGGGTTTGGATTAAGATAGGTTCACATTAAAATAGATTAAAATTTTTTAAAAAAATTAAAAAGTAAATAAAAAAAAACAAAAATAAACTTAAATATAAAATTTTAGGGGATCTGAAATATTTCATTTTGAACCGGACCGGTTCGACCCTATCGGGCTGGATAACACCCCGGACCGTTACGACCCGGCCGGGCCGGATAGCGACCAGAACTGTTTCGACCTGACCCGTCTCGTAGAGACCCGGACCGTTTCAACCTCACCCGTCCTGTTTCGACCCGGTTGGGCTCGGTAGCGACCCGGACCGTTTCAACCCGGTCGGGCCCGGTAACGACCAGGACCGTTTCGACCCGACAGGACCGGTAGCGACCCAGACCGTTTCAACTTGACCCGTCCCGTAGCGACCCGGATTGTTTTGACCCGGCCGGGCCCGGTAGCGACCCGAACCGTTTCGACCCGCCCGGTAGCGACCCGTCCCGTAGCGACCCGACGGGACCGGTAGCGACCCGGACCGTTTCAACCCGGTTGGGCCCGATAACGACCCGGACCGTTTCGACCCGACAGGACTGGTAGCGACCCAGACCGTTTCTACCCGGTCGGGCCCGGTAACGACCCGGACCGTTTCGACCCGGCCGGGCGCGGTAGCGACCTGAACCGTTTCGACCCGACGGGCCCGGTAGCGACCCGAACCGTTTCGACCCGACCCGTCCCGTAGCGACCCGGATTGTTACGACCCGGCCGGGCCCGGTAGCGACCCAGACTGTTTCGACCCGCCGGGCCCGGTAACGAACCGGACCGTTTCAACCTGACCCGCCCGGTAGCGACCCGGACCGTTTCGACCCGACCCGTCCCGTAGCGACCCGGATTGTTACGACCCGGCCGGGCCCGGTAGCGACCCGGACCGTTTCGACCCGGCCGGGCTCGGTAACGAACCGGACCGTTTCGACCTGACCCGTCCCGTAGCGACCCGGATTGTTACGACCCTGCCGGGCCCGGTAGCGACCCGGACCGTTTCGACCCGCCCGGGCCCGGTAGCGACCCGGACCGTTTCGACCCTCCCGGCCCGGTAACGAACCGGACCGTTTCAACCTGACCCGTCCCGTAGCGACCCGGATTGTTTCGACCCGGCCGGGCCCGGTAGCGACTCGGACCGTTTCGACCTGGTCGGCCCTGTAACGACGCGGGCCCGACGGGACCGGTAGCGGCCCGGACCATTTCAACCCGACCGGGCCCGGTAACGACCCGGACCGTTTTGACCCGACTAGGGCCGGTAACAACCTAGACCGTTTCAACCTGACCCGTCCCGTAGCGACCCAGTCGGGCCCGGTAGCGACCCAGACCGTTTCAACCCGACCGGGCCCTGTAACGGCCCAGACCGTTTCAACCTGACCCATCCCGTATCGACTCGGACAGTTTCGACCCGGCCGGGCCCGGTAGCGACGCAAACCGTTTTGACCCGACCGGGCCCGGTAACGACCCAGACCGTTTCAACCTGACCCGTACTGTTTCGACTCGACCGGGCCCGTTAGCGACCCAGACCGTTTTGGCCTGACCGATCCCGTTTGCAACCTGGACCGTTTCGACCTGACCGGGCCTGTCAACGACCAGACCATTTCAAACCGAATGGGCCGGTCAACAACCCAGACCGTTTGGACTCGATTAAGTCTGCTAACGACTCGAACCGTTTCGATGAGGTTGGTCTCGTTAACGATTCGTGTTGTTTCGACATGGTCGTCCGTTAACGACCCGAACGGTTTCAAACCGACTGGGTTATCAACAAATGCAAAAGATATAATTTTTTATTTTTAGTGACATTGATTTTTATGAGGCATCAACGCTTTTGGTGTTGGGTGAGTTTTAATTCAGATTTGTATATGATAATCTAAAAATACCCATCCTGACCCATTTATTTTTTTTGACATACCCATCCTGACCCATTTACTTATTTCCTACAATTAAAATTACCCATCCTAACCCACTTGAAAATTATACTAAACCCATTTTAACCCACAAGGTTAAATTTTAAACCCAAAACAACCCAAACTCAACTAGATGGGTTGAAATTGCCAGGTCTACTGGAGACTATAGTTGAAGATGTGAATTAATAAGATGTGAAACGAGACGAATTTAATCTTTTGTACTTTTTTTTTTTGGGGTTGAATCGCCTTCTACTCACACTGACTTGATTGTTAGAGACGGCGATTAAAGTTCATTCACTGTAACAATTTTTTTAGAAAGTGATGCAATCGATCGTGAATAGTAATTATAAGACTATATGGTGTGCCCCCCCTTTCCCCCAACTCCCCCAAGTGCCACATCAGCGCCACATCATTTCCCCTATTTTCTCCCCCAAAGTTTGGAAATGGTATTCCCCTAATTCCCCCACTCCCCCTTCATTTTTTTATTATATAAAGTTTAATTAAAAAAAAATAAAAAAAAAATGGACCAATCATCGAGCTCGGTTCAAACGGGCAAAATTCCCCGGTTTCCCCGAAAAATTTACGGGGGGGGCGGTGTTCCCGATCGGGGGACTTGCCAAGTCACCTCCCCGATTGTTACCCCCGATGGCACACCATATAGCCTAAACTTGCGACGAGCATTAGGGATCGTATCTTCCATCATATTGACGGATTTGTGACAGACCTCCTTCCCGATGTATTTACAAAATATTACAATTAACCATTCTAAAGATGGGTTTTGACAGATTCTACATAGGTACCTTATACTAAAATTAGCGACTTAATTTAGGCCATACAAATTTTGTCATGATTATCTTTTTCTATAATTATTTGTGCTTTGTTGTTGCCAAATTCCATCACGCAGGAGGTGGTAGAGGTGGCTTTTTCTTGATCCTTAATTTTAATGTCACGTTTTTATGAGACTTTTGTTACTTATAATTTAATTAATTTCGTCAATTGTGTCGGTTTGATTATAAAATGATTTATTGTATTTTTTTTTTTTTTTTTTTGAACGGCAAAATGATTTATTGTATTGATATATAAACATGAAGTTAAGGGTACACAGATACAATTTTCATTAAACACACATCCAAAACTATAATTCGCGTATTTAGTAATTAAGATTCAAGAGCCATAAAAAAGTAGCATAAAAATAAGCCATAAAATTTACTAGAACCACTTGTGATATCGATTTATCTTTTTTGTGAAATCTTATCATTTTTTTACTAATTTTTGTCTCACGTGTTATATTGTAATATATAATAAAGGTAAAGATCAAATACTTATATGTTTTAACTTAGTGAAAAGGAGGATTTTTTTTTTGGTTATTTTTTTAATCTATTTAAACATGTTTTTAAGATAATTTTTTTTTATAATTACTCTGGTAAAGTAATTACAGTAACAGAGGTTACATAATTACTCTACTTAGAGTAATTATATATATTTTTAGATTGGACAAAAAAACATGTTTAATTACTCTACGAGTAAATGGAAAAAAGTTTTTAGATAACGACGACAACAAGAACAACAACAGTAGTAGTAGTATTAATAATAATAATAATTTTTCTTTCACTTCTTACGTTAACACTCATTTGTATGTTAAGATCTATTTATGCAATAATCTTACTCTACGGTAGTGTCAAACATACAGTTTCTGCAAATTGGGATCCATAACCAAAATCTATCGAGCCACTAAATTAATGTCCTCACCTTGTTGCACATCCCTATTTCTATTAGCCAAATAAAAAATATTAAATTTGTATGAACCAGAATGTTTTAGAAGGTGGGGTGTTCGATTGCTAGAACAAAAGTTATAAAATTCGAAAAAGTATTATAAACTAAAATAAATATCCAACACGTTGAATGGTCCAAAGATCCTTTTTACATTGGTGTCCGTAGAAGTTGGGACACCTAAACTCCATATTAGATCCCTTTTGTAACGACTATTATTATAAAATTATTAAAAGTCTATGTCTTTATCACTTGGTGTATAATCAACGTTACTTTATAAAAATTAATTTCCGAAATTCATTTTATTTAATGATGAAGATGTCATCTAGGTGTCAAAAGAACTTAGAAGATGTTCCTCATGTGGGAGGATAGCGTTATCAATAGGATGAAGACGCACCAATTCACGATTCGTCTTACGCAGGTTTGAAAGCGAGTACTAGTACTAGTACAAATCAACGTGGAAGTTATAAATATGTACCTCTTTTATTTACAAAAGGCGACATGTAGGGCTGCAACGAACCGTTCATCGGGATCGAAGTTCCTTTGTGTCCGTTTGTTTAATAAATAAACGAACATGAATAAGAAATTTCGTTCGTTTAGTTAAACAAATGAACATGAACATAGGTCATTTTCGTTCATTTATGTTTGTGAATGTTCGATAACGTGTTCGTTTATGTTCAATAACGAGTTGACGTTACCCGCGCGTTGCGGCGGGATGTTAATTATTAAAATGTTTAATAAATTTAACTTTAAAAACATAGATAAATTAGGTTTTTTTGAAATATTATATGTTTTTGGGTTACATACATATTCAACAAAATAACAAAATTAATGGATACAATTTTTTTTAATACACATGCTTATACATACATACCACATGTGTAACATAAAGTTTATACATTAAATATAGGGACTACTGAAATATTAGTGTATATAAAGTTTATCTAATTTTTTATTGCAATAAAAGTATTACACGGTAGTAGACGATCAGTACAAAGAAAGTTAAATATACGTTCCCTTTTTTTTTTAATTTGAATTACAATTTATAATATATTCAGTTGTGTGTCAACAAAATGTATATAAATACAAATTAAAACATAGTACATTTATTAATTGTTTATTTTTAAAATTCAAGAAGTAGTATAATAATCAATGTTTTCACAATCGGACCGGATATTGAACCGGATGTCTTACTGGTTTACTGGTCGGACCGGTCAGACCGGTCGGACCGGATATAAAAACCGGATAACGTCATAAATAATTTAAATATTTTAAAACTAATATATAGGTTTCATAATAAAAAAAAACTCTAAAATATTTATGAAACTTGAAAAATAAGCATCTAAAAACAAACATTAAAAGCACAAACAAAAGTTGATTTTGATAATTTAATTTAGTAATATTATTATAAAATAGTTATTACATTTTTTATTATTATTATTATATATATAATAATTAAAATTCTAAAAAATTAAAGTGGATACCAGCTATACAACCTTGAAAATGTAAATCTAGCTACCTAGTCTTTATTTATTTTTTCTTTTATAAAAGAGAAACTCTTCATTGAATAAAAAATTAAACATGCTGCCTAATCGTTTTACCAAAAGAAAAAACCACTCCAAAGTACAAACACTCCATTGTTATGACCTGCAAGTCGTTTCAATAATGAAGAAGACCTGCAGATCGAATTCTGCAAATCGTCTAAATGACGAAGAAGACATGCAAATGGGAGCCGACAAATCGTTTGATTGATGAAGAAGACCTGCAAATCGTTTGACTGATGAAGTAGACCTTGACCATGGACACTATTCTCTCTCTTCCTAAAAATAATGCCCAAAATCCTTGACCTTAATTCAAAAGCTTCGTCTGTAGATGCAGAAGCGTTGCACCCGTTGCCGTTATAAGCATTGTTTCCCTATAACGCACCCCAAACGCCCTGCAACCATGAGCATTTGTTTCTTCGTGTTTAACCGACGGTGGAGAAGTTGAAGATCGGTGCCGAAACCGACACCAGAAACGTTGGTGTTTTAAGGCAACTCGTGTTGCGGTCGAAGGATTTATCGGTTGGAAGTTGACTGATTGGGTTTGTAAATGCCAACGACGGGGTTTATATAGGGTGTGACATGGTGGCAAACGACAGGAGAAACGAAGGTTGGATGAGACGCGCCAGTTTAGTTTTAACTATAAAGTCGTGACGGTAGGAAAGGTGAACCGGAGACAAAAAAGAAGACAGTTATGTTAACGGTGGGGATTAACGGCGGTGGAGAAAAGCGTGGGTCTTGGACAGAAATCGGTGGTGGGAACGGTTATGTTAACGATGGTCCGTGAAGTTGCTATTTGTATTATAGTATAATTCATCAGGTTATTTGACTTTTATTTTTTATATAAGTAGTTCAAAATTTTGAGTAATGGATTATTTAATAAATATTTGTGTATTACATATTAGTATTATCTCACTTAGTTTTATTAACTATTATTTCGGGTAGGTTAAACGAAGACATAGAGTTTCTTAAATAAATGAGGACTTCAAGTTTTAATATGACACATTTTGTGGTTTTTGGGGACATTGCTTTATGCTAACTACGCGATTATGTTAATTACCTTTAGATAATTAGCTTAGTATATTTTGGCGGATTTACATGATGTTTTTTTTTATGAAAGATGCCGATTTTATTCAAAATTTAATATATGTTTATGTCCGTTTTTGTTCACAAACCCTTATTTGTGTTCATGAATGTTTTGTTTGTATTCATTTGTGTTCATTTGCGTTTACTTAATAAATAAACATAAATGGAAAATCTCGTTCGGTAAGTGTTCGTTACCCACTATTTTCTTAACAAACGAACACATACAAAGAGCCTTTTTTTCATGTTCGTGCGGTTCGTTTGTAGCCTTAGCGCGCATAAAGAGTTTTAACACTCACTATTTGATTAAGAATTATTCAAATAAAATAAGGTTATATCAACCGATAAGTTGAATGGATGAGGTGTTTAAATGGGGGATGATTAGATATTTTATTTATAACCACTATCATATGCATGTTATTGTAACCTGTAAATTTGGTTAGATATTGCAACCTATACATTAAACGATGGACCTAATCCAATATATAAAATCAGGTTGGACCAACTATACTAAAACATGTTACTAAGGTTGCAAACGAACCGAATAAATACGAACAAGATCGAATTCACACATTAAGACATTAGATAGATTCACCCAAAATATAACCTAATCATCAAAACAGACTTAATACTTAACTTAATATTGGTAAACATAATAAAGTAGTGTTTCAAAAAACTAAGTTCACATTAGAGGTGGATGGATTGAAAATATAAAGTAGGTTTATTAATCTTATATAGTCATATATTCACCTTACATATATTATTTATTTTGGTAAAATAAATAAAAAAATAAAAATATATAAGAATATAAAAAATTATAAAAATTAAAAACTCTAATAAACTATCAACACAAACGAACACGTTATCAAAAGTTCACGAACGTAAATGAATGAACGCACCCTCTGTCATGTTCGTTCATTTATTAAACGAACGAACACAAACAAACTTATCGCCAAACAGTTCATCAACTGTTCGCTGAAAGTTCAGTTTGTTTGCAACCCTACTAGTATTCTATCTAATGCTCCTCTAGAGTCCAAACAAAAACAAGAGAAAGATATCACACTTAAATTGAAACAAAAACAATAAAGAAAATTAAAATTTTCTGGTTAAGTTGGTTACGGTTGGATTAATTCACTACTTATATAGTTTCATTTGGTCGTCACAACATCGATCGCATCAAACAAGTGCTCCCCATGGACATCCTCCTAACTTAGTACAA
This sequence comes from Ambrosia x helenae, assembly GCA_030844895.1. Taxonomy (NCBI): domain Eukaryota; kingdom Viridiplantae; phylum Streptophyta; class Magnoliopsida; order Asterales; family Asteraceae; genus Ambrosia; species Ambrosia x helenae. Next base: position 3,968,476 of record CM061227.1, on the reverse strand, counting down.
CAGTTACAGAACCATCCAATGGCCCAACAACATAACATTAGTGTTCTACCACCAGCTCCATTTCTTTCATGGGCCTTGGACCACATAGATGTTTCTTCATGCTCAATACATTTTATCAATGGGCCAACAACTATATTTTATGGCGCAAGAGTTAATTTCATGACCCATCAGGTTATACTAGAGGCGTTCACGACCCAACATCCTCTTGGGCCTCACAACATTCGGGTTTCTGGCGCTTCAGACTCAACAACGTAACACATTTAGCCTGGATGACTCGTAAATTTTTTACTATGGTACAATGATTCATATGACATTTGATATTTGTATGGTTTATGATGCAACACCTCGAAGAAAGTTGTTAAAAGTGTTACTTCATTAATTCAACTAGGTATATTTATATACGCGCGTTGCGCGATTTTTACATGCACATTAACTGATTCTTCTATATAAAATTATTGCCACAAAGTTGACAAACTAATTAAAAAATAGTAGAAACGAAGTTAGAGAAAGGTAAAAAAGGAGACTTGAAATTCAATTGTACATATGTCACTACTTCTGCCGGTTATCATTAGTTCAATAGCAAGCGTGCTTCAATCCTCCAACCTGAAATAAAATTTTAAAGAAAACCATCATTTATGACATATTAAATAAGTATATTATGGAATTTTCATACTTTCGGTTATACGCACATTTTGCAAAAGTCCGGTTATTATACCGGGTCATTAGTTGAAATATCTTGTTACCGAAGTGATTACATAACTACATTCAGTACAAAACTTTAGTAAGTACATATTCAGATAATAAAAGACGGTGGTGAAAATTTGGCAAGTGTGTTTCCATTCTTTGCCTCACACTTGCTACTTCTCAACAGAGCCAAAATTAAAACCCAAGTCTTGCAAAACAGAACCAAAAACAAATTAATAGCGCCAAACGGGGAATAACTAAAATATCCATGGCTCACAATAGTAGTTAACCAAAAAATCACATCTCATGCTTAGGTGTTTAGAACTGAAATATCCTAGGAACATGGGCGTTTAGGTGTTTAGGCGCTTGATTCGCCTGAGCGAATAGGTGCTTAGGCGTATCAAACGCTTAAGCGCCTAAACACCTAGGCGCATTGGAAATTATGCGCAATTCACAACATACACACATACTATAAGTGGGGGAAGTATACTTTCAGATCCGGCTTAAAAATGAGTACTGATACCACATCTCATGTTCCCTAATAAACACAACCTGATTTTTAATGGGGATTTTTGTAAGTACCAATATTGTGTGTAGTATCTAAATATATCAAAGTTTATGAATATTTTACAGTTTAGTAGTAAAAGAACTGTTGTGAATTCAAAAGAAAGAAAACATCAGGCCTTTTGCAAAAAAAAAAAAAAATTCCTAAAACACAAAATTAACAAAAGATGTAAAAAACACATGAACAAATGTAGGGGCCAAATGGCAAAACTGTTGTATTCGGCCTTTTTTTTTTTGCAAATAATTTTAGTTATACAACATGGGTTAAACAACAGTCTAAAATACATGGGTTCACCGACTATCGCCTAAGCGTTTGATTCGCCTAAGTGCTTAAACGTCTAGGTGCTTGATTCGCCTAAGTGGTTGTGCGCCTAATAGAATAGGTGCCTAAGCGTCGGCGCGCATATGCCCTTATTCGCAATTAAGTGATGACAACTGCTTCCATTTTCAAGGAAAACATACCGCAATCTTGGCTTAAAAAAGTTTATTTAAGGCACAAACAACCCTTGCCATATAGGTCTGCGGCGCAACTCCGAGGCACGCCTTTTGTACAGTAACAGGTTTTATGAATCAGGATGCACGTATAGTCTTTCACATTGTACGCATTATGTTTTTTCAAGCGATTAAGTGAATAGGCACCTATGCAAATCATAAGCCTAAATGCCTAAGCGCATAGGCGCATAGGTGTTTAGATACTTGATTCGCCTAAGCGAATAGGCGCCTAAGCGTATCTAACGCTTAAGCGGCTAAACACCTAGGCGCATAGGTGTTTTTGCGCAATTCATAACGTACACACATACATTATTACATACATATATATTGCTATTGTATTACTATAAGTGATGACTGCTGAGTCCATTCAAGGAAGTAAGTACACTTTCAAGTCCAACTTAAAAATGAGTACTGATCTTGTATCCCAACTTCCAAAAGGTGTTCAATTCATATCATTTCTTTTTCAACTCAGATATTTTTTTTTTTTAATTTTTTTGGGGGCAGGGTGGGTTATACTGTAGGCAAAGTGATGTGCCAACCAATTGGACACTGTTTGCAATTTTTTTTTGGTTTTTATAATCACGTAAGCAGTTTGTATTTATATAAAAATCAACCTCACCAAAGACACACAACAATATTAAAAACAACACATAAACTTAGAAACTATATGTTATCCAGAATCATGTAAACCTTATACTAATGCAAACATCCGTAAAACTAACCTGCATCCAGTAACGATGCCACAAACACACTGCGCCGATAACAAACCTGCAAGTTATTGTACAACAAAAGAAACAAAACAAATCGTAAGTAACCAACCACAACTGAGAAACGACACAAACTATTTATTTTTCTTTAAAAAATCAATACAAAACTAATAAGTGAAATCAATGAACCTAATGTAAATCCATTTAGAATAGCATACCTTCGCATCGAGTTTGCTGAAAAAACACCTTTCGGTGCGTGTTTACCCCATGGCTTATAGAACATGAAAGACATTAACCTTAGCAACATCACTTTTTATTCTGGAAAATTTAAAGGTCTCCTCATTCATTGATTTAGTGTCGTGCTCTTCTGGCAATCCCTCATTTTCCACATCAAAAGGCAATGCTGCTGCATAGGTGGTGAACAATGGCCGAATTGTGGTAAGCTTATCTCAAACGGGTCAAATGGGAAAACTAAGGCTAAAAAGAAAAGTGTTTGCAGGCCAAAGGAAAAAAAGTTTCAGCCAGTTACCCGATCTGCTCATTCTGCAGCTCTAATATGTATGCCAATATCCCATGACCTTCTCAATCTACATATGTACTGATTTTACTTTCAAATGGTTTATAAATTGCAAGCCAATGAGTCAATAATGACTCCCTTAGTTATTATTTTTAATTAATAAATGGAAAATGACACATATTTTGACTTTTTTTTATATAAATTGACCCAAACTACCCAAGTCATGACCCAACCCATTAATCAATAAAATACACTGTACAAGTCCCTCTGCATCTGTGACTATAAGGTACAAACCTCCAATACTCTACAAACCATACCAATGCAACATGCATATATATATATACATACATACACACACATAGGAAATTATTGAAATGGGCCTGGACTAAAACAAATAATCAATGATATGTACACTTTTCAGAATCCCGTATGTAAATTTGTTTATGAAAATCCTTATTCTTTTTCTTTAATAAATGGTAAAAGAAAATAACCAAAGATGTATGCTAGAGTTTTTTCTAAACACAAAAGGTAAAATTTTCTACCACTTGTTGCTCATTTATATGATAAGCAAGCAAAAGAGCTGAAACTAAAAAGTCAAAAGTCAACCTTTTTTGCCTAAAAAAGTCAGCAACTGCTCTAATCTCTATTATTCGGGTTTGCATTTGCTGCCCCAGTACTCCAAACATCAATGCTCTGGATCGAGCGCCTCAATTGCCTGGAACAATGTCATTTAACAACAATATTAGTGAAACACCATTATTTTTGTGGTCGTATTAGAAAAGCTAAGTACTCATATAAAGCTTACAAAATGTCAGACGGAAAGGGTTTCGGTCAACTTAATAAATATTACCTGTTAGCCAACCCACTCAATATCCCGCTTATAAAAAAACCATATACCTGAAAAATGGGGGGAGAAGACAATCCAAACATTTCAAGCTCATTGACGCTATGTAGAGGCTTTAAGGCTCGATTTGCCAACTTTGCAATTTCTTGATTAAGCCTCTGCAGCACCAGTTTCCAACACTTATCTGCCGACACATCTATAAAGCTCTCATCAGGAAGTTCTTCTAAGTAAACCTGAAATTAGTATAAAACAGAGATTTTAGTTAGTGGTAAATCATAAAATGAATAAATAAGAACTAAAATATATATTTAATGGTTAATTTGTTGATTTTTGCATGAATTAGAAGGCGCAAAAAGGAAAGAGACATAAATGACATCAAGCCCGTACTTTAAATAAAGGACCAATGAGCCCAGCGTCATGAATTTCTGCTATGTAGCTGCTCATCACCAAAGGGTTCAGAAAACTGTAATATTTCACCCGGCTTCGGTAATCTGCATGCCCAACAATATAACCAAAAAACTAAGAGAATGAACTGATTTTACTATCATTACTTGAATCACCGAATTACAACAAATTCTAAAATCTATAGGCTGAAATATCTGCACATTCATTCTTCTTGTTGTTTTGTGTGTGTCAACAATGCAACCATCTGCACCAGCACAAGTTTTGTTATCAAACTTAAAACCAATAATATGTATATTAACAGTATATAATAAAATAATAATACCCGTCTTATTTTAGACAGATAACAATAAAGCAAGACTATACCAATAACAGGCAAAATCTGTTTGCAGACTTCTAAGAAAGGCTTCGTAAGCATTTCTCCTTCTTCAGACTTGACATGCTTCATTCCTTCTAGAGCAGGAGCAAGCACTGTCCCTTCCATATTGAGGGTTGAGATTACTGCAACAGTTAATAACATTAGATTATATTAAATGCTTAAATTTGCTTCTTTCTACCCTAGACAGTTGCAACCAATAAGCAAAAGCTGGAAAATTCATTAACAAAACATGGCATAATCACCTGAACAGAGAATAATGAAGTTGAACAGAACTATGTTAGTTACCTGGTCAAACGGCAAGGGCCGTCGCTTTTTTGCTTAACATCTAGCCAAAAAGCGCATATTCGTTTTGTGGTGGTGGGGGGTTCTAGCCTGAGGCGTCTTGTACCTTGGAAGTGGGCTAGCCTTGTTGACCCGCTTACAACAAAGCCCCATTTAGCCCCAATTCTAACCCATTAAAGTTAGCTCTAAAACATCAAATAAAATGTAATTCACCCCATAAACATTGTATCCGCCAAAAAAAATATCATAAAAACATTACTATAACCTCAAATACGACTACTTCATGGTATGAAGACACTAAATTCAACTAAACTCGCACAAGTGCACCTCATCCACGATAAAGACAGATCTTATTTCAAAAATCCCAACCTAAAAACAGAATAAAATCAGAAGCTGACAACATTGTCGTATGTTAGTGAAAATATCGGCGTACACATTTTCCACCATCGTTATCGCTATTTCCATCAGCGTCTCTATCCTTGGGCTGCTTGGTTCAAACCCTCTACCTAAATCCCCAAGACCACATATCAGAAATCCACAACAGAATTACAGTCAATTCGAAGTGATTAACAGCGGAGTGGTAGTAGGAGCCGACCTAGAAGGTCGGTTATCAGGCTCAGAGGTACACCAATAAGTTTGGCTGCTAGGAGGTTGCGGGTAAACGACAACCGCCGTCCATCCCTACCACGCCAAAGCTAAATCGGAAACTAATTTTTTTTGTTGTGCATTAACTCATCATCGCCCACAGAAACACCCAAAAGACAACAAAAAAACCCCAAATTATCCAAGCACAGGATAAAAAGATGGCTACGTCGAACAGCGACCGACAATGACGGAGTTAGGGTCACAGGCAAGCAAGTGACAGCCATCATGGAACCATTCCACAACAAATCAAGCCCCAACAACAATAGAATATGGGTCGTAGAAAACCAAAGGTTAGCCTTTAGCACCTATTCGTAAAGTAACCAAGCTAAAAGATTCATGCAAACAGAATTACAGGTCAGATCTACCAGACAAAGACCAAAACAGCCCAAAACAGCCTCTTAAACAAACATAAATTACAATCTTGCCATCATGTTACTGTTCAAATCAGTTTGTTCTTTAATATAGTATGATATAATTACACAGGTCAGATCTACCAGACAAAACAGCATAATTACAGGTCAAAACTACCAGACAAAGGCGGCCATAGACGCCACCAAAGGCGGCCAGACACGGCCACCGGCGGCGTCCAAGCGATCGAAATTTAGGGTTTTTTTTAGCGACAATCACACCACCAACGACCACCGCCATGCGATGGTAGTTTGCGGTGGTAAGGAAACCAGAGAAAGAGAGGAGGGGAGGAATGGGTATGGCGGTGATAAGGAAACCAGAGAGAGAGTACAGGAACTCTTGAAATGATGGATTAAATTGAGGTAGTGGAAGAAGAAGAGATGGCAAAGACTAAAACAGCCTCTTAAACAAACATAAATTACAATCTTGCCATCATGTTACTGTTCATTCATTTTACTGTTCAAATCAGTTTGTTCTTTAATATAGTATAATTTTATTATTTTAGTGTTAGTAAAATTCTTATTCTTTTGCATAAGAGTTTGTTTTGTAGGTTATAATGGTTGATAATGTTGATAATAATCTGGCCCGGTGGTAGATTCAGTTGTGATCCAAGTCTCAAGAAATGGCCCAAGGGAGCAGGAGTCCATGAGCCCAAGGGAGAAGGTCCAGTAGCTTGCTTGGCCCAGTTCAGATTATGTAAAGTGGTTCGGGTCCATTCCTAGCTGGCGATCCGTGTGCCTATAATATATGGTTGAGATCATTGCAAAGTGTGTTTCCTTGATATGATCTAACAGCTGCTCTTGCTTCGGATGTGTTTCTTCCCGAAGCTACATGATCTCTATATAAAGATTCCTCTTCTCCTTATTACCACTTTTAGACGAGTTTACATTCTTCTTGTTATTTCCATTCCTCACTTTGTGTCACTCTCTCTAGGGTTTAGGTTTCAGTGTTATAGAAAACCCACCCCTCAATCACACCTCCAACCTATAACCGATCCAACAACTACCCAAAACCCTAAGTTCACATTATGGCACCTCACTCAAATGTGAACTCCGACTTATCTTGGTTGAAAGATAGTGTTGCTTCTCATCACATTACCAATGATCTTAATGCACTCTCTATGCATAGCCCATACGATGGTACGGAGGAACTTATTATCGGTGATGGTTCGTCTCTTAAAATTACTCGTATTGGCTCCATGACTCTTTATTTCTCTAATGTTCCTATTGTTCTTAAAAATGTTCTTTGTGTTCCTTCTATCTCTCGTAACATCATATCTATATCTCGTTGATGTCTTGATAACAACATACTAATCTTGTTTTTCTCTTCTTATTTTTGTCATCAAGGACTTTCCCACTCGCCGAACTATTCTTCGGGGAATCACTAATCATGGCCTCTATGATCTCTCCTCCACCAAGTCTCCTCAAGCCTTTCTCTTACATACCACCAAGAAGTCTCCATGGCATTACCGCCTAGGACATCTCCATTTACGTGTTTTACAACATTTAGCTTCCTTTGTTCCATTTATCTCTAGCAAACATGAATCGTGTAATTCTTGTTGCATTAATGAAAGTCACAAGCTTCCCTTTCACTCATCTTCTTTAACTTCTAATACACCTCTAGAATTAATATTTTCCGATGTTTGGTCATCTCCTATTACTGCTTTTGATGGTTACAAATATTACATAATTTTTGTTGACGATTTCACAAAATATATTTGGATTTGTCCATTAAAACATAAATCAGACTCTCTTCACACTTTCATTCAACTTCAAAATCTTGTTGAAAACTTTTTCAAAACCAAAATCAAAAGATTATTCTCGGACAAGGGTGGAGAATACATAAAACTATCCTCTCTCCTAGCCTTTAGTGGCATTTCTCATCTCGCCTCTCCCCCTCACACACCGAACACAATGGCTATGCCGAACGTCGTCATCGCCACATCGTCGAAACTGGCCTATCTCTCCTTTCTCATGCTAAAATGCCTCTCAAATTTTGGCTTTTGCTTTCACCACCGCCACTTATCTCATAAAGAGATTACCCACTCCTACCTTAAATAATGATTCTCCTTATTTTTGCTTTTTCCACATACATCTAAACTATGCAAAACTTCATGGTTTCGGTTGCTTATCATACCCTTGGTTACGACCCTACTCAAAACACAAAGTCGAGTCTTGGTCAAAACCGTGCATTTTCATCGCTACTCATCCTCTCAAAGTGCTTTCTATCTCCTTGATCCCCTCACTAATCGGATCTACACTTCTCGTCATGTCTATTTTATTGACTAGATCTTTCCCTATGAATCACTATCTCAAACCACTACCCCCACCCAACACTTGGTTACCCCTCACCACACAATCAATTTCCCTTTCTACACCTCCTTCCACTCCTCCTCAGACTTCTAATCCTTCCAATTCCACTACAACTACTCCTACCCCATCCCCCTCAAACCCTCCACAGCCGTAACCCGAACCATCTCAACCACCTACCCACCCCCACACCAAGACTATCCTGACCCCTCCATCTCCTATAAATACCACCTCAGACTCATCCTCTGCTTCACAACCCACAGAAACCATTCCCTCTCCCACCCCCGCATCCTCTACTTCTTCTAGGACCCGTAAACCGAACCCAAAGTATCACAACTCTGACTTCGTCTCATACCACTCTACCACTCACACCTTTACCCAAGCCCTCAAACAACCCTTATAGCAAGAAGCCATGCAATCCGAGTTTGATGCTCTCACACGTAACCAAACTTGGACACTCGTTCCTCCCGATAATGCTCCTAACCTTGTTGGATGCAAATGGGTCTACCGCACAAAATTCAAACCCGATGGTTTGGTGGACTGCCTAAAAGCATGCCTTGTTGCTAAAGGCTTTCATCAACGACCCGGTTTAGTTATGTCGAAACCTTTAGTCCCGTGGTTAAACCCGCCACCTTATGTCTCATTCTTGCCATAGCTACTTCCTTTAATTGGCCTATACGCTAACTTGACATCAACAACGCCTTCCTGCAAGGCACTCTAAATGAATCGGTTTATATGTCTCAACCACCCGGGTTCGTCAACCCTACACATGTTTGCAAACTCAACAAGGCTATCTGTGGTCTTCGTCAAGCCTCCCGTGCTTGGTATGATGAACTCAAAAACTATCTTTTGTCAGTTCATTTTAAACCATCCATCTCCGATCCTTATCTATTCATCAACAAACTCACATCTTCTCCTATCTTCATTCTAGTCTACGTTGATGATCTAACTATCACCGGCGCAAATCCATCTCTCATCAATTCTTTTATCGAAACACTTGCCCCTAGATTTTCTCTAAAAGATATTGGCAACCTCTCCTACTTCCTTGGTATCGAGGTCATCCCTTACAACCATGGTCTATTCTTATCTCAATCTAAATACATCCTTGACATTCTCACAAAAGCCAATATGAGTAACTGTAAGCCATCGCACACACCGATGTCTAGTTCCTCTACTATCACCATTTTGGATGGTGACTCCTTACCATCTCCAAGCGAATATCGTGCCTTTGTCGGAGCATTACATTATTTATCTTTAACCTGTCCTGATATCTCTTTTACAGTTAATAAGCTTTCACAGTTCATGCACAAGCCAACCACCACACATTGGGAAGCCTTGAAGAGATTGTTTAGGTATTTACATGGCACTCTAAATTGTGGAATCTTTTTCAGACGACACTCACCTTTACAACTCCACCCCTTCATTGATACGGATTGGGCCGACGATAGACCATCTTACCGAAGCACAACCGGCTATATTGTTTACCTCAGTCAAAACCCAATTTCCTGGAGTTCCAAACGTCAACCGACATTGGCCAGTTCATAAACCAAAGCTGAATTTCGACCTGTAACATCCACAACAACCGAAGTGCAATGACTAATCTCCTTGTTGGTTGAACTCGTCTTCAAATCCACGGTTACCCCTACCATTTATTGTGATAATTTAAGTGCAACACAATATTCAGCGAATCCGGTTTTTCACTTACGTATGAAGCACCTTGCCTTAGATTTTCATTTCGTTCATTTAAAGGTTCAAGACGGCACTATCCGAGTCACTCACATCTCTAGAGATGATCAACTTGCGGATGCTCTAACCAAACCTCTACTACGCCAACGGTTCCAACTTCTCAATTCCAAGATTGGTCTCCTCTCACGATCGTCCATCTTGCGGGGGCATATCAAAACCAGCTTGGTCAAAACCGAATTTTCAACCAAAGAAGCTTCCAATTCAAATTAATTTTCTTGTTGTAACTTACCAATTAATTGGTTAATATTATAGTCAATAGCTCCTAATTAATAGCTCCAATATTCTAGTCAATCATTAGTTCCTAGTCACTAGCTCCAATCTTGTATATAAGTAAATCTTTGTTCAATGAAAAAAACACAAATTTTGATACTTTCATAATTCCAAGCTACACATTGCTTTGAATTTCTAGCTGGCATAGTTGATACATATGGTTATATATTATATATTTTTAGTTATCATAGTTCCTACACTCTTCTTTCTTAATAGTTGTCCTTTTATTGCAATCTCTACTTACGGATGCTTTATCATTCAATACACTCATCAATTTATTTTTTATATATCTCCTTTCAATACTATCATTTGGTAAAATAATAAAATAGTGATTTTATTGTGTTTGCTTTCACCGTGCACTATATTCATGCATATTTATGTTTACAAAATCTTCATAAATTAAAAGGAACTCATCTTGAACACATACTATCATCTATAAGACCTCAACCATAATACATGTTACACATCGAACACAATCGATCTAACTCTTATTTTCATTTAAATTGTGTATTGGAGGTTTTCTCTTGGCTGGAGAATAATCCATTCCTGTTATGTCTATAACATCCTGAAAAGTCTCCTCCCTTCCAACTCGATCATGAGTTAACTTTAGGTCTGTTTTCAGGTCATTCTCGTAATTCTGTACATGCGAAATAAAACCGTTAACATTTGTTATTTTTCGCTCATATGTAGAAAATAAACTAACCCTGGAGGTTGAAGTTGAAGGTGGTGATTTAGTCATAAGCTTTCTATTTATTCCTGCAAATAAAAGAAATAAATTTATTAAAGGGAAAAACATTTAAGCAAGTGTAAGTGGCATAAAAAATCAACTAGTAAATTTTGATTTACCCACTCTATTATTTATAGGTGTGTGTAGGGCTGTAGAATACGAACAAGGCTTTGTTCGTGTTTGTTTGTTAAGGTTTCTTGGACAAACGAACCGTTCACGAACACATCAACAAACATAATTCTGTGTTTGTGTTTGTTTGCTAAGAAATTCAGTTTTTTGCGAACTGTTCATGAACACGGGTCTTGAACAAAAACAAACAAAACAAACATTTAATACGCAACTAACTAAAAAAACATTGTTAATATTAACCGTTAGACAAAGTACATCTAGTAAACGATGTCGATAAGTCAAATTGTACTAACTTAGACATAATTATCTAAAATTACTTAGGCATATGCATGAATACATGATATTCCTAATTCAAAAGTTCATAATTATCCTAAGTTTTAACTAGTGATCGAACATAAACAAACATACATGAATGGATATAAATAAACGAACGTAAACAAACACATTGCCAAACGTTCACGAACGCAATCGAACGAACAAGACATTTGTTCGTGTTTGTTTGTTTAGTTAATCAAACGGAATTTTTTGTTTGTGTTCGTTCATTTATTAAACAAACGGACACAAACGAACTTCCCACCGAACGGTTTACGAACTGTTCACCGAACGTTTGGTTTGTTTACAGCCATAGGTGTGTGTATGGATACTGTTGATCTAGCTACTTAATGGGGTTGACTAAAAATTGACGGGTAGATATTTAATTCATGATTAATATAACATTATAATATTCAGTGTTCCCAGTAGGTTGGAAAATATAATCTGCCAAACGTTGTAGCTCATTTGATATGAAAATGGTTTTAAATATTCGGTTTCCAACCTGAATTACATAGAGATTTTTAGTCAATTTTTAAATTGGAACGAATTAGGTAATCAGTTTTCAATTTGTGTAAACTCAATTGGTTAAAATGAAGAACCTGAATTACATTTTTCTGAATTCATATTCGGTTTAATTTGGTTCGGTTTATGAATTCATATTCTAAAAAACCAGTTTTGATAGATAAGGAGTATCCGTATATGTCATCTACTGACGCTTACATGTTAACATATTATTAGAGTGTATATGTAGATGATAGACATATAGCTTCATCTAGTAATTGAGTCAAACAGTTTGGTGTGTTGTACATAAATAGGTTGTAATCAAGTTTAAATGGCCGGTAAAACGTGTCACAAAAGGGCTGATCGGTTGTAATAAAATTCGTGAAACAAGGTATATTCCATTTTGCTTTTCAAACAAGTTGACGTGTATCAACCAGAATGGTTGGTTAATAACATGTTGGATATAACAAACATTCTTTATGTATCATGTTTCGGGTAGCTTCACTAAATGAAATGGCTAACCTAATGTGTCGGTTTATTTCTCTATAAACCGATCATTGTCGGATCTTGAATTGCGTTTTCGGTAAAATCTAGAGGGCAATCTCATTACATATAAGTTTTTTTGGTAAAAATTAGACTACGAAAAAAGAATCAGGGGGCGCGCAGGGCCCACCTTGGCCTATGAGAAGCTCCGCCGTTGGTTTAACCAATGCCTTAAAACATTATGCATGCCTTTGATCTAAGGGACACGTGCATGACCGCTGTTTATTTGGTTATCCGTAATTATATATATGTAGTCACTAACATCGCCAAAAAAAAAACCCTTCCTGCCCATTAGCAAAGTGTATATAGAGAGGCAAAATGTTTTTTTGACATAAGTGTTTTGAAAAGAAAAAAAAAGTGTTTTGGATTTCAAAAAACCACGACAAGAAAACCGGGCATTTGTGAAAAGAAAAAAAAAGTCGCAAAATTAGTGACCAATTTCAGAAATCATAACGCAAAACTATTGCTTGAGTGTGTATGTGTGTGTGGCAATTGAACATACCTTGAGCTTCATAAAGGAACATGGAGATAACTAAGAGATAGCACATCAAAGAAGGCTTCATTGTATCTTCAGTAATTTCTTGAATTAAAGACGTGAGTCTGCAAATTACAATAATATTATAACTTCTTGAAGTGAATGGAAGGGGAGTGCTTGCGAAGTGCAAATTGATAGTGGGTATGGGGACCTATATATATACATATAAATGAGGTTTATGACCCACACATATTGATAACCAATAAGACAATATGTGCTAAAAACATATTATTCTCTAGTATTTAATTAGTTAACAAGTTTTAAGGTTTAATTTGAAATGTTTGTATATTCCGGGATATCTAAGTATTGCAAGTTTGGCATCAAATGTTGAGCTGATCTTGAATGTAGTAGGGTAGCTTGGTCAAGAAATATTTAAATTATGGAAGTTAATGTAATTGAAAGTATATATCATAATGTTGGTATTCAAACATAAAATATATATCTAGAAGATATATATTTATATTTTATCCGTAGAAGAAAAAAAGATAGCACTGGGTGGACATTTTGTCTACTAGCACTGGCTGAAGTGGATAAGAGCTGTGACCCTAAAGAGTAAAAGTTTGAATCCCACTTCAGTACACAAAAAAAAACGTGCTCCATTAACATTGGTTGGCAATGATATGATGCATTCCTGAATTACTAAATTCGTCGCTGAAACTGAACGCGTAACATTCCGAAAAACATGTTCCCAAAATTTTCCACAATCATCATCACTTTATTACGTATTCTCATAAAAAAAAAAGTTGTCTAAGAAAAATTTGCTAAAAATACTCCATTTTTAGGAATAGATTGTGTCTTGATCTCTCATCAGGATAATGGGGTACTGGGCGAATGAGGTCTCATACGAATGGGCGATATGATTCTTGCGAATGAGATCTCATGAATATGGGGGTCATAGGCGAATGGGGGTCCATGCGAATGTGTACCATACGGATATGGTTCACATGCGAATGAGTTCACATTTGGGTGATAGATCATGCGAATAACATATTCGCATGTCCTATTCATGCAAATGAGAATAAATCTGCAGAATTGGCGAATGAAGTGTTCTTTAACCCAAAAAAATCCCACATCGATCCAGATTCATCAAAACTTCAAATTTGATGATGAAGCCACCTCAGATAGGTGAGAAAATGATAACCTAACCGTCATTTATGCTTAGATATATCAAACAAACCTATTTTGAGCTCTGATTTTGATATCTACCTTTCACACCTAACTTTTCTGTACAACGTCTAGAACAAAGATCGATCGCAGATCTAGAGCTACGGTGATCTAGATGATGGTTAGATCAACTAGATCCGGTATTGTGGCTCTAATACCAATTGAAAGTGCGCAATACGGATCGATAAATAAAGAAAAACGTAGCTCGGTTCATAGACGGAGGTTTGGGACAAGATATAAACATGTAACTATATGATATATTATCCTAAACAATTACATTCCAAAAGAGTACAAGTCTACATACGGTCCAGGGAAATCGAGCTTGATCTATCTTCTCAGATTTAATCAAACATCTCCAAACCATAACAAACACACGCATGAAACCTTTATATAGAGGTTGTCCCATTCGAATGGCCCTTTCCATGCGAATGGGCCTCATTCACACGAATGAGAGCATGTGACTGGTCCATTCGTGTGCATGATGCATTCTCAAGGTTAGGCGAATGCGACTTTCATTCGCCTAATGACTGCCATGCGAATGGGGTAATTTACACAACATGTGATCAGATTCGTATATGCCCCTACGAATCGGTCGATTTCATGTGTTTATATGATATTAAGCTAAGACTCAACCCTAGTCTATTCGCCCGACGATGGACATACGATAATTCATTGACAAAGATAAATACAGGTAAAAACACATCTAGCTTGTGATGTACAGGTAGGCCCAACTGACTTTGATAGGTTCCTATAGTATATTAATATACTTAATAAAATAGTAGCCTTGTGGGTTTTCACCTTAGGATGAGTGGTAAAATTGAAACTTGCTAAACAATATAATAAGTACTACTGTAGGTTGAAAACGTGTATATGAGATAAATTATTTCTATTGTCACACATTTTCCTTTTAATGAAAATTAATCCAGTTTAGATGGTGCCCAAAATTCCATCAATTCTTCCATATATTGAGCTTAAGAGAATATATTGCAGCCTCTGTGTCATACGCCGAGTTACATCTTGGTTGAAACACCATTGGGTTAGGTATAATAAAAGGAAAATAGAAGAAAAAGGTTAAAAAAAATCATGCATTACATCCTTTCCATTCTTTTAATGAGATAATTTATGGTACATATAGGTTTTATGTGTAATAGTATGGAAACCTAGATGGTTTTTCTTGGTTCTTAAGTAAAGCAAGATTAGGTGGAGCTAGGACTTTCTGAGTGTGAGACCTATAGGTAGACTGAATAAACTTGAACTTAAAGGAATACAATTAGGAGCCTGATTAGTCGATGTCTTGATTTAATCGGATGGAAATATTTGTAGTTGCGGATACTATGTTTATCTACTTTAAATAAAAAGTACTTAACTATGTTGAAAGCCATTATCCATGATTATGATTCCGCCGAAACTTTTTCAGGAAAAAAGTAAGTGTAGGGGCGTGATGTGTGGTCAAACACATCATGTTTATTTGATAGTTTTTTAGATATTTTAGTTATTTATCTTGTGATTTTAGTATGTTTTAGCTACTACTTGGTATAATTCTGTTTGGCAGGTGCTCGTGTGCTAAATAAAGAGAAACGAGCTTAAATGAAGAAGATACGAGCACGTTAGTTTAGGATTGTTCGCGGTACACGAACTGCATAAGGGGGATCTTCGTGATACGCGAAGATGCAAATTGACCATTTTGCCCTTAATGATATCCGAGAATCAGCATGAAAGCCCACAGACTATTTTGTCCTTCGCGATACATGAAGGACTGGGGCAACGCTCGCGGGTCCCAAAAATCTTAAAATCTACCAAAAAGTCCATGTTTTTATGATAAAACTTAATTCAATCGTATGTTTTCACAACAAGCATGAATCGAAGTTGCCATGACCACCTCGCGGCTAATCCTCATGCTTTTCTCTCCGGGTGAATGATATGAATTATTTGTAAGGTTTAATCTGTTTGAGACTTAGTATTTGGATTTAATTAATATTGTGAACACCTTAATTTCTTTTTGATTCAATTGCATGTTTGACTCGTTTGAACAATTTGGTTTTATTTCACGAATACAAACTATCAACATTTCATGGTTTTCAAGCGGTAGGAATAATTTGATCTTGTGTATTGTGTGGTGATGTTGAATTGGGTTGAACCTTTTAAACAAAATCATGTCTATGGGATTTCCTAGATATGTCAAACTCAGATTAGATTTTCAAACTATTGAATTGGAAACCAGTAATATTCGTATGTAATTTTAGTTCTTTTCTCAAATCAACTTACTTCATCTTTTCCAAGCAAAGCAACAATTCTCATAACCAGTATTGAACATCAATCTTAATTTAGTTGTTTAGTGAAATAGATAATTTACAATTAGCACTTTCCACAAACATGTGGTTCGACGACTCAGCTTTCTAAACTGCAATCTGTTGTAGCTAAGGAATAGTTTTGAACTTAATTTTTATTAGCACTCGACACGTGATCACCCCACGTAACCAAAAGATATAACCCAATTCATAATATTGTGATAGTTGTGATATATCCAATGGGTATCTACATGTGTTTAAGTTGATTGTAAACAATCAAATCCAAAACAGATACTGGTCCTAATATTAGCAATATTGTTAGTGCATTTTGGTGTGTCTATTGTTGTACCAATATGCTAGATGTAGTCATGTGTTAATTAGGTTAACGTGTTGTATTGTGTTAATGATTGAGAGTTCAGTGATTAAGTAGAATGATTAGTGATTGAACTCAATCACCAAGACACTATTTAGTGATCAAGCCATCAAATATATACTCAATTGCTAAGAAATTCCCAATACCTTGGAAAAACCTCTTAGAAACTTTAGTGTCAAATAGAATGTAGAGGCAAAGAAATTGAGTGGCAGTGTTTCAGAGGAGATCATAGATGTAATGTCCCATGTATAAATTGTCAATGTAAACTTTTTCGGTATTAATAATATGTATATGTGTCGGTTTATTCACGTTTATATACTGGATTTTTTATCTATCTCAAACATACGTTTGGCACCAGATTCAATAAGATCTAAAGTTGTTAAAATACTAGTATTAATATTGTTCCGTCAGTATCAGTTCGATTCATTAAGCTACGAGCACTCAACATAGCTTAGGGTACCAAAATTTGTTTCATACAATTACTATTCATCGAAAAGATTTTGTAATTTATATAACACGCTTGAATCTTTAGAAACTTTTGTTTTGATTTGGATAATATATGAAATTTAACAATTTGTAAAAAAAAAATTTGTTTAATGTATGTCGTTTATATTTATATGATTTAAGATAATAGAAAAACAGCCTTAGGTGATGAGGTATACTCTAACACCTTCATGTGTAAAAGATATCATTTTGAGTTAAGGGCGTCAAATACCACTCCCACATACGCTTTAAGAGCGTTAAAAGAGCCATTTGTTAATGCGTTAACAAGCGTGAAAGAATCTTGGCTGGATCTTTTACACAAAATCAATCTATTAATTATTTTTAATGGGCGTGAATGGGAACAATAGGTTAACTAGTCACAAAATTACCGTCACATATTGACTGTAAGTTTCATACTTACACATTGATCTTTTAGATGATGGTTTGACATTTTACAGTCTAAAACATGTGGGGCAATTGATTTGGGAACAATAGGTTAACTAGTCAAACATTATGTAGAGGGTTGGTTTTGTATGAATGTAAGCAGTCAGCTAGATCACATGTGCATGTCTTCTGATGGTCAATTAGACCATGTTGATTATTTATCTTCATACATTTTTTGAAGGGACTACACGAGGAAAGAAAGCGACGGCGTGTTATTTCTGCAATTTCTGTCTTGTTTCATGGAACAATGATCATCAATGTGAATAACATGTGAACAATTCATGTTCATATAATCTGCCATATATATTTTATCATTGCCAACGCAGGTTTGGACCCCTCGTGATCCCATATATATTCCATGTCTGATCTCATATGCAGTACTAAACTCAGGTATAGTGTTTTGAGATAGTGCAAAGTGTATAGGAAGATTCTAAAGAGGCCTTGATTGCTATGAAGTTTTGAGAAAATTCCATGAGATCTTTCTAATAGTGCATAAATAGTTATATGCAGTTGTTGAGTCTCTGTTTGAAATATCAATGAGTACATAAAAAACATGTTGAACGGTAATTTAAAAGAAGTACGTTGAAACAACAATAATAATAAGCATGTTGCAACGACAAAATTTTGAAAAAAATAAGCATGTCGCAACGGTAAATCTGAAAATAAGGTGTGTTAAGAAAAAAAAAAAAAAGGCAGAGCCTTGAAGTAGTTTGGATGGCTTTTATGTTTGTACTTTGATGTCTTGTACGTTACTATGCACTAGTACGAATGCCCGCGCGTTGCGGCGGGTGCATCTGTTTTGCCCCTTGTGCATTGTGTTTTTGGTTATTTATTATGTTAAAGTAGAAAACAACGATGTATAAAATATATGTTATCAAAAACTGAAACTCATAAGTACATCTTCTGAATATTTTAAATGGGTACATCACAATAGGCCTTACTATTCCTTACAACACCCTTAGATTGGCCAACGTCCTTCGGTGGGACCCTTTTATGTATCTCGAAGGCAGATAAGTATGCCATCGTAGAGCGGTACTTAGCGTAGTGAAGTGACGTTGTATCTCTTAATGACCATAAGATTGTAGTGGAAGTGATGTAATTACTAACATGCAGTTTGTAGTGTGCAACATATTTATATTATTTTAGGGTACCCGCGAGATGCAGCGGAGTCAATGATTTACATAGATACTCTCGTTTTATATTAGTTTGACAAGCGCCGTAACAAATATATTGGACCAAACAAATTAGTAATCAATATAGTTAAAACTACCAAATCGACTGATAAGAACTTGTCTTCTTTTGGATATGTAAACAATTGGTGACTTCGTGAGATCAGAAATTTTAATTCTATTCCTAGAAGCTTATAGTAGCGGAGAAAACAAAAAACCATCGAGGAAGATGATGACGTTGCTCATGAAGTATCTCTACCATATTTGCTTGTATAAAAGTCAAGCCTACATATATCGCTCACTTTAATGGGTTGAAACGTGTCATGGGTTGGGTGTGTTGGCAAACTTCAAGCCTACATATTCATTTGTGTGCAGAAGTGTCACATCATACCATCCTGCAACCACATAAATTTAAAAAGAAGATATAAATACATAATATATGATGTAATTTATTTACTATAAACATTGAAAGATATGTAAGTTATGTATGTGAAAAGTCACCACATTATTTATGTACTAAATACATGACAACTATTTATAAGACTATAACATTGATACAAACATAATAAAGGCATGTAGGTTATGAATGTAAAGAGTCACCACATTATTGTTAATTTCCTCATCAATTTTCACTACTAGAAAAAAGGCCTATCTTGACACACATTTTATGACACACACTCATCTATGACACTCAAAAGCTGTATCATAAAAAAATGTCATGGTTTATAAAATTTGATTAATTAATGACACTCGTTTTTCGTGTGTCAAGAATTTGGTGTCAACAAATTGAAAAGATGACACTATAATATAGTGTGTGTCATCTTTTCATGTCATAAATATAATTTTCAAAAAAATTCTAATCTCCCTCCCATCTAATCTTAGAGCATTCACAACCCATCCCCCATCCCCAACCATATAATTTAAGGAAAAACTAGTGGGGAACCCGCGCGTTGCCGCGGAGTCAATAATATAAGGCGGGAATATAATTCAAACCTTAATATGAATAAAAAAAAATAATGTAGAAGTTATATGTATGTATGCATGTATGTGTGTATCCTCTATTTTTTTAGGACTTTCAACCCCTACTTGTTAAAGATTTGCAACTAATTGAAAAAGACAATTGCTTTTCAACATTACTACTTATTTGGATAGGGAGGATTATACAAGTTGTATTAGTGACTTATAATATGCCATCAAATATTGTACATAGGGGCACAATAGGAAGAAAATGGTAAATGTTAGGGATTTATGCTTGTGCCTCTTGATATGCCATCTTAAAATGGTTGTGAAATTACTATCCTAGCCATCTCTCCTCCTTAATAAGATAACATAGATCATAGTTTTCTAAATTTGCCATTCACTTTTGCAAAATCTCTCACATCCCATTCCCCATTCATATCCCCTATAAGCTTTTTTTATTATTATTTTATTTCTTTACAACCAACATTAATTCACTCCACCTTTCATTTGTATTATTTTATTATTATTAAATGATATGGGGGAAGGATGGAAAACCCCATATATGGGGGCTCAACATAGGTTTTTTGTAAAATTTAGAAATGGGGTATGGGGAAAGGGGTTGGGATGGAGTGAGTTTTTGTAGGATTTTCTTAAATTTTAAGAATGGAGGAGGGAATGGGGGATGGGTTGTGAATGCTCTTATTCCCTCTTCCCCTAAAAATTCTAATCCCCTCCCATATTTTTCATTCTCTCTCTCCATATCAGAGATCTCCATATCAGAGAACAAGATAGAGAGAGGCGGATTTTAGAAAGCTCATTGATGGAGAAGGGAGGCTGGCGAATAACATCAGTAGTCATGGAGGCTGTAGAACGAGGAGACGATAAGGAGCTAGGGTTCCGACGAGTCTAGTCACGGTGGTGATAAAAAGGCAGTTAGGGTTCCGACGATTCCAGTCACCATCGAAATAATAATCACTTCACTCTCTGGAAAAAAAAACCCCAACAAACAACACTAATCATCATCATGAGTCGAGGATGATTCCATACCTGTTGACCTCTGGAAACCTGACTCTGACTCCACTTCTCAAACGCCTGAAGTTCGGTTAACTTGTGGTACATTTACTCAAGACAGTTGTCATATAGATGTCTTGTCCGTAGTCCAACAGGTAGAGTTGTAATTTCCCTTTTCTTTCTGTTGTTGCATCTTTGTTTGATTTAACCTGAATCCAGCTAAGTTAAACCATACCTGTATTGTATATTGATTTTGTGCATAATAGAGATACACATAGTCGGATATTACACAGTCACATTCACTCTGATATTAAGTTGAACTATAAATGTATTGAACAATAATTTTGTGCACACTATGGTTACGTAGGGTATTTATATAGTCATATATAGTTAGGTATTACACATAGATACCCTTTTCACTGTGATAAGTACAAAGTAGCGTAAAGCCGTAACTAAGTTTTGATGTAGATTTCACAATAGATTAGCATAAATCCATGTTTGATGAACAATGCAGGTTTGTATAGGGAAGAAAACGTGTTCTGTTCGTGTTGCGACGGCAAAGTTTGGGATTAAAAACAAGACTGTTTGAGGAAAGCTGGTCACGAGAAAGATCAAAGCATAAAAGACAAAGATGATGCCATTGAGGTAAATTATTATCTTTTTTTAGTTCATTTTATATTATAATTTGTTATGTCTGGTTCTCAGATGTTAGCCAAGAAAGTAGACACCCTAACCAAGGCTATGGAAGTTGAGGCTAAAAGATGAGAAGAGTGGTAGCTCGTAGCTGCGATGGAGAAGAGGATAATCGGGCTAAACAATTTGTGGACTCCAAGAACACCTCTCAACCGCTTCCAGCCAGGTATGCAAAATAAACGGATTGTATTTATATTTAGGGGTGTTAAATGGACTATGTTGTGTTTTGAGGTTGTTGACGAAATGGTGGTGGCGACATAAGGTTGAGAAAACGGCTCTATGGAACAGGGTGATATCGGCGATACATAGATAACATGGGGCGTGGTCGTATCTACCGGTAAAATCCGGGTATGAGGTACATGGAGCGGCATTTGTAACAGGGTGATATCGTTGGGAGGGTTGTAGGCCACTTATGTACAGGTTTCCAGCGCTGTTTGCACTGGAAAAGAACAAGGCGACAACGGTTAAAGAACGGGCAGCAGGTTGGGATTGGAAACGCGAGCCTCTTTTGCATAATGAACTATCGGAGCTGACAACCTGTGCAGATATTATAGTGGGGCTGCAACTGTCCTTGACAGAAGATAAGTGGAAATGGGAGTGTGATTCGACTGAGATTTTCTCAGTTGCATCTTGCATACGCCTTCTTTCTCAGCATGCGGTTCCATATTACCCCTTCGAATGGTTTGGTTGGGCTCTAAGGAAAGTGAGCATCTTCATTTGGCGCGCTGAACAAGATCAAATTCTAGTCAGTATGCGTTTTTTTTCTTCTAACAGGAACTGATATGCACTCGTTACTTAAATTATTCATCTACAAACCCTTAAATACATGAAAAAGATGAATAATTATGTTGAATTCTTATAAAAATTATTGCAGGATGTCAGCTGGAGAATTAAGATAATATCTCGAGTCTAAATTTATTTAAACAACTTTTCTCTTCTATTTTAAATATGTGATTTGAGTCTCTTATTTAGAAGCAAGGAATTAAATGATCATCAATATGTATGTACTGATATTGTTATACTTTTGTCATTCGACTCGTTCCTTACACACTGGATCTTATCTCTATTTGTTTTAGTATTTGTATAAAGATTAATGAGCTACATTCCCTCCCCTTCATTGTTGCGTAAACCGATTAGGTTGGCCAACCACTATCTACCTCCTAACAAGCTATTTTTTTTGGTTTACTATTACTCATTTGAACCATTAGACATATAACATAACCTGAATTGACCAATTTGGTTGAAATTGTCACTTCTGCCTTTAATCAGTACATCTTTTCTTATTATAGACCGAGGAAATAGTGCGGCTAAACGGGATATACAAACGCTTACTTTCAAATGCCGGAGTCAAACTTTTTGAAGGGGAGGGAAGGATTGTGGGCCGAATGAAGTGGAGGTGATACAATTAGATGGCACCAAATTGCCCTACTCAGCAAAGCAAATTCTGATAGCAATTGGTAGCAGGGCACAACGTCTAGATATCCCTGGACAGGTAAACAATAAAAATCTTTGGATGATGTTCACTTCCTGTTGGGAAATTAAGCAGTTGGTTTTTTAATTTAATTACATTAATATTGTACTTACTTTTTTGTTTGTGAGTTAGGAGTTAGCTATAACATCTGATGAGGCTTTGAGCTTGGATGAGTTACCAAAGCGTGTTGTTATACTTGGGGGAGGGTATGGTCACTGCTGACTTTTCCATCTTGTAATTTCTCATTTATGCGCATTTTCAATTTAAGATCCCCCACAAGATGACTAATTCTTGTATCCGATCAGGTATATTGCGGTTGAGTTTGCTTCAATCTGGTGTGGGATGGGTTCCACAGTGAATCTATGTTTTAGAAAGGAACTTCCATTAAGGTTATAATTTTTTTATTATATGCATAATTGACTTCATCTTGACGAAGTTATCAAATTGACATTTTTCAGTAAATGTTTCCAAAGACTGCCTTCTTGATGCTTTCACCATTACAGGGGTTTTGATGATGAAATGAGAACCTTGGTCGCAAGAAATCTTGAAGGAAGAGGCATAATTTTGCACCCGCAGACAAATTTGACAAAGGTTTCTTATTGTGCCACTTAGCTTTCTTGAATTCTGAATTAATTTAAGTTACATGCACATTTTTCAGCTGGTGAAAACAGAGGATGGCATAAAAGTTACTACAAATCATAGTGAAGAATTAATGGCAGATGTTGTACTTTTCGCCACTGGTAATTTTCTATTCTCATAGAAGATAAGTCATTATAGTTAAATGTCAAATTTTCTTTATTTTATAGTTAAATGATGCAAATTTTCCATAGGGATGTATAAATTTTTGTAATATCAAGTTAAGCAAAGTATTAACATCTTAGGTTTTATCTTTTAATCCCAAAATAGTATGTTTTGATTTCTCCATGATTGTGGGCTAACAAATCTTTCTGTTCTTACTAGAGTGTGAAACTTTGCTATATGATCACTCTACCTGAAAAGTTCTTAAAAATACTGAATTTATTAACAAATCTTACATTCTTTCTTTGTTGGTTGCAGGGCGGATACCAAATACAAAGAGGTTAAATTTACAAGCTGTGGGTGTTGATGTGGATATTAATGCCATTCGTGAAGAGTGGTCTAGTTATGCCGCAACCTTCATTTTCAAGTTATCCGTACGTTTAGTCTAGACTAATGTAATGTATTGACACAATATTTTTGTAACTAGTGGTAGGATTCGACAAATGCTAATTGTAATTTTTTTGTGGTATATATAATATATGCAATTTTATTTTGAAATTTATTGATTTTGTTATTATAAATATAAATATAAATCCAGATTTATTAGTTATTTTGCATAATTTTTTTTAGGTAAAAAAAAACATGACACGCAAAATTAGTGTCATAAAGGTGTGTCGTAAATGCACGTCATGAAAGAGTGTCATTAAAGAGTGTGTCATAAATGCGTGTCAAAAAAGCGTGTCGTAAAGGAGTGTCATAAACGCGTGTCATTAAAAGATGACACGCGCCTGCATGTCATAAACCTTTCTTGACATGTTCTTCCTTGACACTTTTCTGTGTGTCATAAACACCCTTTTATGACGCGCAATGCGCGTCAAGAAAGGGGTATTTTTCCAGTAGTGTTTATAATTATGTTTAAATTAATTTCTTCAACAACTTAATATTTAGGTAGAAAGACAACTTTACGCTCTAAATGACTTCAATAAGCATTGTACTATAAGCAATAAAGGTTGTATTTACTTAAATTTTGCGGGTATCCTTCACTGATGCTTTATAATATATAGTATAGAAGATAAAGATTCGGGTTGATTCATTAGCATGAGCGTGAATTTATGGCTTTTTGATTTCGTATTTCTTAACACAAATAACATAAGTAACTAACACATAGTTAAGTTTTTGTTTTCTTTTGATGCTAGTGTTTAATTAGTTTATTAATTAGAATTAGAACTTAAACAATATACAATTGCTGAAAGCAAAATAATATTGTGAACCACACTTCATACAACGTTTAACAAGAACATTAAATAGATAAACAAATACCTTAAAAGTCTTAGAACAAATATAGTTTACGTATAAAGTTATATTTGAGCATGCATATATAGATTTATAGAGTTAACTATTTCATGGCGTTTAAGGAGACCATGTTGATTGAAAAAATGATATATTATGAAGATAAATTTTTGTAATTGTCAAAGAAAATATGAAGAAGTAGAAAAAAATGTATATATGTATATAAAGATTAACTCATATCTTTATACCTTGTAGCATCCGGGAACCATATCTTGCAAGCGTCTTAACTTCTCATTGATTTTTTTCTCTTCTCATCAAATGAAGACATAAAATTTTTGGACAAAACAATTTTTTAAAGCATGAAATTAGCTCTAAGATTTTGTTTGGGGTTATGAAAAGACTATTAGCATTCAAGAAATTGATTATAATGAAGTATATATAATAATATAGATGGGGGGTTGAAAGGTCTCACATTTAAGATGCATAATTAGTTAAGTTGTATTTTGTATTTTAAAAGTTTGACATAAGGGCATAATTGGGATAAGATTTTAGGATGTGAGGTATTGGATTATGTTAAATTTACTAATCTACCCTCCTAAGTGTCTTAATTGTCACAACTATGCCAATAATACCCTTAATTTTTTTGCTTAAATATGTTGTACATGTTGCTTCTTAAGTTGTACGGAGGTGAAAATGACTATGTTGTACATCACTCCTCCTTTATAAAGTACTAGTGGGAAGGCCCGCGCGTTGCGGCGGGTATTTATGCTTTTTTTTCCTGCACGTTGCGCGACGGGTTTCACGTTTTGCAGCACTTTGTTTGTTTTTTCAACGTTTCGTTTTATGTTTGGTTATGTGCCTTGTGTGGAATACCTACGTAATGAATTCCCGTGAGTAAGGAATGAAAAGAAGTAACGTTTAGTAAAGGAATGGTTCTTATGTAAATCGTAACTGTAGGAAATAATGGGCATGATTTTGTCCATTTCAGGTGGGGCCATGTCTTCTTAAAGTTCCAAGGGAAGGGTGATTGTCGATGTACTACCATTGAGTGGTATCACTCAAATTTTGGTTGGTGCTTAGCAGCTTTGGTTGAAGCATAGTATCACTTGTTACATTTATTTCATAGTGCAAGTGAGGCAGTTGGATTGGGTCAACCTCTTTTTTACGCATTAGACATTCTGGGTAGATGGTTACGTTGTAACACGGAGAAAATATGTCATACCTAATCAATGTGTGTTACATTCTGGGTATAGTGTAAATATATCGTTTTAAACACTTGATACAAGTGCATTGTTAATCAATACAAATTAACAAGTATGAACTTCAATCCATTACAACTGGTGTTGCATAGCATTACACATAAAGTTAAAATTTGGAGAAGATGAACATTTTAGGATTTCTCCTTTAATCCACTACAACGGGTTTTGCAGCTTGTGAATGTTGTCCCTAGGACACAAGAAGATTTGATTTATAAATATTAAAAATTTTGATGTATATTCTCAATCAAGCAACTTCTTACCTACCAAAAATTTCAACGATTGGGATCACATACACTGCCATGTCGTATAGACATGTTCTAATTTTTCATCTTTATTTTTAAAAAAGAAATGCATACAAACATATTTTTACTATATAGGAGTTTTAACAAAAAAAAAAAGGGCAAAGCCGTGCCCAAGCTGAGCAAGCATGGTCTTGGGTTGTCGTTCCAATATAGGCATGATATGTGTATATTAAAATTTTAGATTAACTTCCAACAACTAAACCATTGGTTTTAGTTTCTCAATGCTATCAGCGGTTGGTGATAATACAACACAATATCAAGGTAAACTATTTCCCATTTACTATACTTATGCATCTAATCCATTTGTTGGTTGTATGTTTCTTACTAATATTATTATTAACAAGAACTAATTTGAATTTTAATTTTTAATTAGGAAAAAAAAAGACTAACAAAGAGAGGAAGACAATCTTATTGATGATCAAGGAACCATTTAACTTATATATTTTAATTGTGAATTTAGCTTTTAAAAGACCCGTTTTGGCATTACTCAGTTCTTTCTAACGTGGTCCATTTAGGCACCCATCGACAAAAAAAACTTGTAAATCTGTCATGGACATTGCTCCAAGGTTCGCCCGAATATTAACTGAGTATGCTAGTAAGAAATAAACATCACTAATATCTCATTATTGCAAGAGTAATAGCAGATTAGCAGCACAACATATGGAGTCGAATGACTCAAATGAAAAGAATCTTGTACGGAGTAATAGTAACACATCTTAATAACTTGCCTAACATCATTTTAAAAATTCTTTTTCACAAAGAGACAGACATGTTGACTGTTGGTGTCTTGATCTTTTCCCTATATGTAGTCAATAAATTTGGTAAGTTTAGTGTACCAGCATCCACCTTTTGCCACACATTCATTCATTTTAATAATCAAACTATAATGATTCATAAATATAATAGAGAAAGAAACAAAGAGAAACATAAATAAAAATTTTTTAACCCAAACCTACCTCTCTCCATATTTTTTCCTCAAAAAGAAGCCGCTCGACTTGTATCTTGTAGTTGGAAGTGAATTAATAAGATCTTCAGAAAGACCCCGACTCTTAGTTCCAATAGCCTCGCCTAAATTAAGTAAGTCCTGCACGAATTAAACAAGGGTATTTTAAATCCGTTCTTGCTGTAATTTATTAAGAAAACCTTTACATTAGCATTAACCAATGAACACTAAATAGCAAACCTCGTATGTCATATTGTCTGGATCGATATCATCCTGGCAAATAACCTGCAAAGCACATAGATTAACTTTTTGTTGAAATGAGTGTATCATAGACAAAATACGGTCAAACCGTCAACTAATAAAGCTAATTCTCAGATTGGATAATAAGCCTGATTATAGACTCAAGGCATTCATAAAGGCCCATGAAAAAAAAATCAAAATAAAAAAGCATACCGGAGAACTTGAAGCACTGTTTGGACTATACTACCTACTACATTAAAAAATGGCATAAGTAAATCTGATCATCAACTAAAGTTGATATGAAGAATCAAATTAGCTACATAAGATATGAGTAAAGATTAAATTAACCACTACATGCAAATTCTAGCTTAACTTCCTAAAGCGCAACTACTTTTGGTTTATATGTATAAACATACACACACACACACACATAAATATAGAGGTTTGTTGAAACATAACCAACATTAAGTAGAGAAACTATGAGAAGCACATAAATACTTTTTAATCGCGGTGTTAAAGCTTGTGGAACAAATAATAATGGAAATGTGGTGGAATCAAGTATAGAAAAACTTATCTCTATAAGTTCCCAACATATGGGTCATGTTTTTCTTCTTCTTCAAGAATTCTTTATGAATCCCCTTCTTTATTTTTCTTGTATTTTTTTTCTAGTCTTTCAAATGAGGCACAAAGTCTTATATGTATACAAGACCTAAGGATGAGTGAAAGAGACTAACTTAATTAGAGCCATAAACTCTAATAAAGTGAAATAAAGAACTCTACTCAAGAGTCTCTTTAATAATTTCACTAAAATCAATTAAATTTCATTTATCATATTATTAAATTTTTGTAATTTCCAACATCTTCTTGAATGAAACATTCATTGGTAACATTAATGATGAGGAAGGAAAACCATAAGGCAAATGATGCTTGTGAGGGTAGGGATGGAAGAAGGAGGGTAGTATTGTAAAAGTGTTTTGATATTGTAAAGTATAATGTGGGTAAAATGTCTACATTGCCTCTCTAAGTGTCTTAATTGTCACACCTATACCTATTATACCCTTAAATTTCATGCTTAAATATGTTGTACATGTTGCATCTTAAATTGTATGGAAATGAAAATGACCATGTTGGTCATCACTCCTCCTTTATAATGTATTATAGATTATAGATTATAGATAACTACGCTATGATTGAAATTTACACCAAAATATAGATTAAAATAAGCAATAGCGTATGTTTTAAAAGTTACAAGAGAAAGATATAAAAAAGTTATAAATCGGCCACGGCCCACGTGACAAGCTTCTGGTTTGGCTAAAAGAAATTATAAAAGTAAAAAATATAATGTTTAAACTTTAAATTGTAAGTCCAGTTAAAGGAGCTATACATCAATTTAATAACTCAAGTTCTAATGATTTGTACAATCAAGTTTTAAATCACTTATGAGAGAGAGATTGAGAGGCCACCGATTTTCACACATAGTATATATAATAAGTACCGTTCAAATTTTTTTTTTTCCTTTCGTGTACAATGTAAATAAAATAAAAATAAAAACATGGTAGTTTGAGTGTGGGTTTTGTTAATTTTGTGGTGCAAACGAGCCGAGCAGCTAGCGAGCTACTCAAGCTCGGCTCGGTAAAAAGTTCGAAACGAGTCGAGCCTAAGCCGAGCTTGAGTTTAAAACAAAGTTCGTTTATTAATCGAGTCCGATCTCGAGCCTGGAATGTGAAGCTCGTAATGCTCGTCGAGCCTTATCGAGCATTCATGCAATATTAGTTTTATTAATATTTAATAATATATACCCCCTCATTTAAGCTTTTTTATTAAACGAGCTCAAGCCGAGCTTCATTTATAGAGCTCCGAGCCTATTATTTATATTATTTTTATTTAAAATATTAACTAATAAATAGTAAACGAACCGAGCCCGAGCTCAAGAAATTTTTAACAAGTCGAGCTCGAGCCCTCATAAGTTTTTCGAGCTCGGGCTCGATTCTTTTGCACCCTAATTTTGTTGGGTATTTTTGGGTGTAAACGAGCCGAGCCCAAGCCTGATTGGGCTCGAGCTCGGCTCGTCATGCTTTTATGAAGCTCAAACTCGACATGACGAGCCGAGCTCGACTCGGTTCCAGCCTAATACTTTGAGCTCGAGGTCAACTCGAAAGTAAAACCAAAGAGCTTGAGCTCGGCTCGAAATAATTTTAGAACATATTTAAAGGAGCTAAAAGCTCGCCTTGAGCTCGCTTCAAAGCTTAAATGAGCCAAAACTCGGCTCGCCGATATTAAATAGTATGTATACTATATATAAAATAATTATAATATAAAATTTGTTTGGTTTTGTTTAAGCTCGCGGGCCTAAACAAACGGTCTTTGTAAGAAAAGCTCGAGCTCGATAACTAAAAGAGTCATGTTTCAAGCTCGGGCTTGGGCTCGTTAAAGCTAGGCTCGTTTGAGGTTTTTACTGATCCGATCCCGAGTAGCTCTCGAGCCGCTGCGCATCATTTACACCCCTAGGTGTTTTGTTAGTTTAGTTAGGTTTAGTATTAGTTAATTCGAGTTTGATGAATATTTTCCGTGTGAACTAACGTTGTAACGCAAAATTTATTTTTAAAGGTAACGTAAAATTTATTTTAGTAGTAACGTAAAACTTGTTTTATAGGTAACGTTTTACAAAAATCATAAAAAAAATTCACACTACGCGCGAAAAACTAAGGAGACGTTGTAACGTAAAATTATTTTTATTAGTAACGTAAAACTTGTTTTATAGGTAACGCGCCCGACCCCTAGCACAAAGCTAGAAATGAAGTTTACTCGAGTCGTGGGACACGTACACGTGATTAGAAACAATAGAGGTAAATGCGATGTGTGTGGTCAGTTGACGAGGAGAAAGTTTTGTCATGTAGCTGCTTATAAGTTATAAGGCGATCGGGTGTACCTAACACCTTGCAGCTTGATTTTTTTAGAGGGTTGAAAGTTACAAGACCCTTAAAACAGTGGAGGCTGGATTTAATACGTATAAAATTTTCGGACAAAAAAACTTAAAATTACACTACATAGCAAAAAAAACGGCAGGGGTCGGGGGTCTGTTAACACCCATGGTGTAAACGGTGAGTTGTCATTTTAACTTTCATCGCACACAACTCCCTTCATGTGTTAAGAAGCGTTTAAGTCGTCCTATGTTAACAAGAGTTAAAGGAGATAAAGTTAAAGGATGAGGTAAAGTTAGGGCGTTAAATCATTTACTAAAGTTAAACCATTTAGTTTCTTACTTGGAAGATGTTGGAATAAAAGTATATAATATATTGCAAGGTTGTTGTTGTTCATGTCTTGTTATTTAGTGGTTTCTGGATGAGTGATCATGAGATAATGCTCTCATTCCTAAAAAAATAAAAGTGTTCACCGATTAACAAATTGGTTATCGATCGTTAATCCATAATTGAAAGTCCTTAGGGAAACCGGCATGTTTAGGTTGACATCACCAATGGATCAATGACCATTTTCATTGATGGATATTTCAGTGACGAATATTAAAGGATGAGATTAATAGCTATTTTTGTAAGAAAATGTATAAAGTAGTACTGTTGATTTTCGTTAATGGAAGTTAAAAACGTTCCAAATGTTCAAAAAATAAATGAAAAATACTTCAATCAAAATTTGCAAAAATATAAAAAAGAAATATGTGGACATACACTTGGAAACAATTTGAGCTAATTGTAGGGGAGGGACCTAGAGTGATAGCGTGGTCCGGACTAAAGCGTTGAACCGATCATTGATACGGTCTTCGACATATTGATTTCTTTATTAAATGTTCTTTACTTTATCTCATTTATGTAATTATGTTGTGAACAAAATAAATATCAATCTTCCCCAATTTCTTACCTAGGCTACACCGGACGTACGTGATAGCCGTTATTATCGCGACCAGCGTCTTGATCATTGTTAAAATGTATCAATAGTATCAAACTAAATATTCAATAAAGTCTAAGTTATAAGTATGCAAAATAGTTTAATATGTTGCATAAGTATTTGCAGGGATTGGGCTTGGTAGATTCATGAGGTGATCAAGACTAAGACTTATTTGCTAGATGGAATGGACCGGCCAGAATTCAAGTCCAAGATATGAAGTATTGGATCAGCCCAACTGCAATAGAAGGCCCAAGTGGCATTTGGCCCAGACGTTATGATAAAGCCCAGTCATTGTGGTAAAAGCCTTTATTTAATCTGTGCCTATGTGGCAATCCATGTGAAGATAATCCAAGGGTTCAGATCAAACCGTGGTGTATTTCTTTGTGATGATCAGACGAATGTTATAGGTTCGGGTGTGTTTTCTCCCGAACCAATATAACCAGCTATTTAAAGATCTCATCTCTTCAGTTCACGAGTTTAGCTTCTTTTTCAGTCATATTATTCTCTCTCGTCTTCTTTATACATTGTCTAGGGTTTGTAAGGATTACATACCAGATTCATCTCGAATCTGGTAAGATCCTGAGTCCAGGTACAATCTAGATTGTTAAGGTTGAGTTATAGAGAGTTTTCCAGTATCTTGTTTTGTAATCCGTTGATTTGTTTTCTAGAGTTTGTATTCTTTTAGTTTGATTCTTTGATTCAATAAAAGTTTATTATCTGGTATCATGTATTTTGACATGGTATCAGAGCTCTAGGTTTAGAAAGTATCTGATACTGGTTCTTTGTAATATTCTGGGTATTGTCTTCCGTTGATTCTGATTCATTCAAGAAGCTGGTTAAACTCTGAGATCTGGATTGGATCTTGGTTGGTTGGAGGCTGTTGCTGATTGCAGGATTGGAGTTGATTTTAATAGCTTCAATTGCACTCACGATTGTGTAACCCTAAGTGAAGGTTATACGTTTGTGGGTTTGGCGAACCCTAACTTGGGTCTATTTGGTGAGATCTTTCCTTTCTTTACTGTTTTTTTTATTATAGAGTTTGTTAAGGAGTCGATTGTTCAGGGCTGAGTCCCTGCTTAGCTTTAGGGTTCGGTTTTAGGTCTAGGAAGGCTCCCCCGTGAGGACCTGGGTCGGTACCATTGAGTAACCGGCTATCTGGATCACCAGCGAGGTTTCGCCAGTGTGTGTTTTTTATTTTAGGTGTTCTTGAATTGTTTTCTGGTTGATCTGTGTTTTTTGTTGAGATTAAGTGACTGTTTTACTGTATTTGTGATTTTCTGATTAAGTGTGTTACCTGTTCTCTTCTATTGACTGTTCTTGATCTGTGCTATGGCTGATCAAGAAGAACCCCAAATTTGTGGACCTAATGGTCCTAACCAGTTAGGTGGTGGTGACCCAGGTGCTAATGAAATACTAATCAGTAAATTAGATATTAGTAATCCGTTGTATCTACATGCATCTGATTCTAGTAATCTCACTATTACTTCAATAAAACTTAAAGGTTCAGAAAACTATTCTGTATGGGCTAATAGCTTAACACTTGCACTTCAAGTTACAAATAAATGGGGTGATGTGTTGGTGAAAACACCTTGTTAATATGTTAGTTTTGTATATATTCTAGTCTTTTATTGTGTACATTTAGTCGGTCTTAGTTATTTATTAGTGCGTATGTGTTTAGTAGGTGTTCGTGGATAATGAGCTCAAAACAGAAGAATTTTAATCGAGACACAGACACTTAAGAGGAGGAGGTGTTCATAGACGTTGGGGCGTAGACGAGAAATTTTAGTCGAGCGAAGAACACCCGAGTTGAAAGATAATACTTTAGTAATAATAATAATAATAATAATAATAATAATAATAATAATAATAATAATAATAATAATAATAATAAACTTGACATAATTGGCCCAAGGCCCAATTACGTAGAAAAAGAAAGAAGACCAACTTCTTATTATAAGGGTTGGATATTATATTGGGGTTTTACGGCAATTATAAGTTGGGGGGAGGGAACAAGGTCGCGGAAGAGAAAAAAGAGGAGAAGCATACATCGCACAAAGACAAATTGAGGAGAAGAATTATTTTGGGGTGTAAGCGAACAAGATGCAA
Organism: Ambrosia x helenae; assembly: GCA_030844895.1. Lineage (NCBI taxonomy): Eukaryota > Viridiplantae > Streptophyta > Magnoliopsida > Asterales > Asteraceae > Ambrosia > Ambrosia x helenae. The sequence continues at coordinate 3,934,646 of CM061227.1, read as the reverse complement.
GGCTAATTCTCTCACTGTCTTTGCGGGTGAATGATTCATTTATTTTATTAGTTTACTCTGTTTTATACCTAGTATTTGGATTGAATTTTGTGAACATCTTAAAGTTCTTTTGGATTCAATTGTATGTTTGACTGATCTAGACAATTTGGTTTCTTTGCATTGATACAATATATCATCGTTTCTTGGTTTTCTTGCACTAGGAATAATTTGATTTTGTATTTAGTGTTAAGATAATTGAATTGGGTTGAACAATTAAACAGGATCATGTCTATGTGATTCCCTAGCTAGGTTAATTACAGAGTAGCTTTAAAATTACCGAGTCAGAAACCCGGAGTGACCGCCTTTCATTATATTATTGTTTTTTTATTACTTTTCAATCAATCACTTTGTTTTTGCAAGCAAGCAGCAAATCAACTTCATAAAATTAATTTAGTTTAATCATTTAGTTTAATATAAAAATTGCTATTAACACTAACCACATACTCCTCGTGGTTCGACAACCCTACTCCCTATACTGCAGTCCTTGTAGCTAAGGAGTTGTTTTTAAAATATTTTTTGATTAGCACTTCGACACGCGATCATGGGGTTTTATTGATAAAACATGCATTAAATATGAAACTGATCCTGTGCTTGCTAGACAATGGGATAGGTGTAATTCAATTGTTCTAACATGCATTTTAATCTCTATTAGTGAAGATTTGTATATGGGACATTTGTTCTCTAAAAATGCTTGTGATGTTTGGATAGAATTAAAAGAGACATATGATAAGGTTGATGGGTCTATTGTGTTTGATTTGTACCAAAAAATAAATTCCTTCACTGAAAGTGGTATGACTGTTTCTGAATATTACCATAAGTTAAACATTATGTGGAAACAGTTAGATCAAATTTTACAGTTACCTGCTTGTACATGTGATGCTGCTAGGGAGTTTAATAATTTCAGTAGTATGATTAAACTAATGCAGTTTCTTATGGGGTTAGACAATGTGTATCAAAGTGTAAGGACTAATTTGTTGATTAAAGATACTTTACCAACTGTTAAAGAGGCTTTTTCTATAGTATCTAAGGAAGAGTCTCATAGAAACTCTAGCTTAGGTTCAAAGAAAAGTCAACCTATGGGTTTTGTGTCTAAAACAAATCAATCTGTGGATTTTTCAAAAAGAATAACTAAGAGTTATAATCCTGCACTTAAGTGTACACATTGCAATAAGGTTGGGCACTAAATTGACAAATGTTTTGAGTTAATCGGGTACCCACCATGGGCTAAGCCTAGGGGGATACAAAGGAAAAAGGTTGCTGTTAATAATGTTTGTGTTGAAAAAACTGATGTTCCTATAACTACTTTGACTAGTGATCAGTTGTCTAAACTGTTAAGTTTAATATCAGATAGGACTGTCGATCCTCCTCAAAGTCATAATGTTTCAGGTAGTCTGTTTTCTCCTTTCTGTGCTAATGTATGTGCTAAACCTGTGTTCTGTTTTAATGTGGGGGGGGGGGGAACAAACTTAGAGTGGGTTGGATAATAGATTCAGGGGCAAATCAGCACATGGTTACTAGTGAACATGACTTAATTGATTACATAGATGTTTCTGATTTAAACATACAAGTTAAACATCCTAATGGAACAAATGCTTTTGATTACTAAAATTGGAACTTTAAAATTAAGTGATAAGGTAACCTTGCATGATGTGTTTGTTGTTCCTGACTATTGTGTGAACTTAATATCTGTTCATAAGTTGGTTAAGAATTATCATTTGTGTGTTGGTTTTTGATGAAATTAATTGTTACATTCAGGACTTATTAACAAAGGAAGTCCTGGTGACTGGTAACCAACTTGAAGGGTTTTATTTTTGTGGTGGATCTTTTGTTAGTAACAAGGTAGGTATCACAAATAAAGAGTATGAATTGTGGCATGGTAGGCTTGGACATCCTTCTGACATAGTTATTAGTAAACTAGAGGATGTCTTAGGAGTTAAAATGTCTCAACATGACAGTTTACCTTGTGATGTGTGTCACAAGGCTAAGCAGCATAGTGAACCCTTTCCTCTAAGTGACCATAAGACCTCTAGCCTAGGTGAACTTATACACCTAGATGTATGGGGTCTTATAGGGTTGCAAGTAAGGAGGGTTTAAATATTTTCTTACTATAGTTGATGACTATTCTAGGGCTGTGTGAGTTTGTTTAATGAAGACTAAAAGTGAAGTTTTTGAGCACATTCAAGATTTTGGTAAGATACTAACATATATATAGTCAAGTTTGAGAGAAATTATTATATCCTTAATTGCAGCATGCACGGACAATTCAAAGTAATCATTTATGAATTGTCATTTCTAATCTTAAGCCATAATTAATTAACAAGTTAATCAATCATAAGTAGATTTATCTACCCACACAAACGGTTACACAACACATAATTGCATAAACAGCTGCCATGACAAGAACCAACTAACAATATCAAATGCGTATGGATCATAAAACACAAAAATCATTTCAAAAGAATCAATGGTAATTAATCATGTTATGTAAGTGAAATATGAAAGGTTTAACTTGGGGCTTGGCTTTGTGAAAGTGTGAAACCAACATATTAAGCAAAATAATTGCCTTTGTGAAAGTTTGAAGAATAAACCAAAATCAAAATAGTTGATTGAGGGATGTTAATCTTTATCTTTATCTTCTCCTTTCATATTGTTTCTCATTATTGCCTTTTTATTTTCATTCCAAAGGTGTATTTCTTTTTACCCCATATACGTAGTTATATTGGTGTTCCCTCCAACTTTGTTGTTTGAGTTTGCAACTTATTATATAGGTACTTATGTTTTCAATCCTTATAACATACAATTAGGGCTGTTCACGAACCAAGCCGATCTGAGCGGAGCTTTGCTCATGCTTGGCTCGTTTACAAACCGAACCGAGCGGAACGCCTCTTTTACAATCGAGCCGAAAACCGAACGAGCATTCTTTGAGCGCAAATTTTCCGAGCGAGCGCCGAGCAAGAATCGAACAGAGAGTAATTTGGATGATCATAAAATTAGGATGTTTCCTTCAATGTTTTCATTGTCGGGTGACAACTAAGGTAGTACTGTCCGATGATAACACTAATATTGAAATCCCAGTGTCCGAGGATGAGGCTTAGATTGAGGCTGGTGAAGCGATGGGCATATGTCAAAGAACACTTGTTGCATTGTGACGTAGGGTAATATCAAGCGACAATTAGCTATGGACGACTAATAACATAAAGAAGTCAAGATTGTCACCTCATTACTTATATTTTAACTATTAAATCTAGTGTTAATTTTTTTTATTGAGTTAAGTGGACTAGTTATATTTTGTTTGCATATACTAAGTCAAATCCAATAGAATGTTATATATAAAGTCATAAATTTATCTGTAAATTGTGTGTATATTTATAATTAAATATATAATATATAAATAAAAATTTATTCAAGCCGAACAGAGCCGAGCGTACCTTTGCTCGTGCTTGGCTCATTTACAAACCGAACCGAGCCGATCGGCTCATTTACAACCAAGCAGAAGATCGAGCGAGCATTTTTCGAGCATTTTCCGAACGAGCGACGAGCGATCCACGAGCGACAAGCAATTTAAACAGCCCTACATACAATAGTACTTATCCCAAATTCTTAATATACTTTCTTGATCAACTCGAAATAATAAACAAAAAATTAAACCACCCATTTTCAAGCCCCAGCAAATGTGTTGATCTTGAGAATCACCCCATGCCCTTTTGACACCCCCATCATTCAATTGTGGGTCTATTCACATGTTTGTGCCTTTAACCATTAACATCATGGGTTCGTCTCTATTTCCTTCTCATGGTCCAAGGGTGGCTAGGTTGCCCTTTGTTTAGAAGACCATGGTACATGGGGCACTCATGATTTCACATGGCAAACATACTACACAAATTGCATGAATCTCGTTTCATATAAGTGACTTTTTGTAGTATTTTGTCCATGTCTTTGATAATTGAGATAAACGGTTTCTTTTGTCAAACAAAAAGGGTTTGTCTGACTTTAGTTAAACATATATGGTTTCTCATGTATGAATATTAGTTGATATTAATGGTCTCTCTCTTTTTTTTTTTTTTTTTTTTTGCTATGCAGTTTCTCGTGAAGTAAGGTTAATTTAGAAACGAGTAAATTACAATGTCGGTCCATATGGTTGAAAATTACAAATTGTCTCTTAGTCCCACGTTTTTTTGCAAGTTTAGTTCCTAGGCAGTGGTCCCCAGGGGCGGACCTAGTGTATAACTAGGTGTCGCGTCCGTTGCTGCTCAACTTCGCGAGCATAATGGAAAATTCGTTTTTTTTTTTACGAAAATTGGAAAACGTTGCTACTAAAATGAAAAAAATGAAAATTGTTACTACTGAAATTCATTTCTAGATCCGCCACTGGTGGTCCCACTACTTGACGGGGTTAAGTACGAGCGTTATTGTCATACGAGCACGGGTTAGTTTAGTAATAAAATCACCCTTTTTGAAAATGGTTATGTTGTAAAATAATACTTAAATTTGAATTTTATTTATTTATTTAACTAATTTAATTATTATCCATGAACTTCACGGCTAAAAATATTAACTTAAATTAAACATAAGTGTATAAATAAAATAAATATAAATATAAAAGATATTACATGTTACATAAAATAACGAAAAATTAAAAACCATAGTTACGCATAGATATAAAATAATCATAAATCTTCAAAAATTTTCTTGTAAAGAACTTTTGATGTTTGACTTGACTCTAACTCTCCCACTCCAATCGTTGCTTTTCTTTTTGGACCTAGTTACTCTTTGGGACGGAGTGAAGTTTATCCTCACTCTATAATCTATATATAAACTAATGACTAATAAAATATGCAATTGCTTCTTGTGACTGGAATTAAGCATACGTATGACAATGATAGTAAGATGGTTCTAAAGTTAGACTCTAGCAAGGCACGCCGCACCAATTCGACCTTTCATTAATTAAACAAAATCTCTAAGAGTCCCGATTTTCAGTTTGTGCAAAATATGTTTTAAATGAACCTCTCAGGTCTGTTGGCTATGATTTAAGAACTTGGTGCATCTGATTACAACTTACAATAATATAAAAAATACAAAAACATACATATAACAATTGCAATGGTCAAAAGGAGCAATTGCAAAATTTTTATAGGAGCGTTTGTTTTTTTTTTTTTGAACGGCCAACGAATTAATTCCGAGCACTCTCGGGCACCCTTTTGGCGAATCAGGTACTCGAGAGTACCCGGGTCACCAATTGCCACCAATTCCCGGGAAAACCCGACCACTCACCCGTCCGAAGGCACAGCGGTGAAATAGTCGGTAAAACCGGTCCGAGCGGGGCAAACGACGGTGAAATAGTCGGTAAAACCGGTCCGAGCGGGGTTGCGACTTGCGGGTTGCCACTTGCCGCCCCTTTTGTCGAACAATAGGTCCGCCCATGTGGCCATGTGACAAACTCAACAATTCATTTAATTTTTTCGGTAGTCCGTAAAGGGGTCTTGGGTATGAGGCTAACCATAAACTTCATTGTATATTGGGCCTAGATCTTTATTAAATTCTAAACGTAACTAGGCATCTCTTATACAAAAAATAACATCGGGCCGATGACAATTTCTAGTTGATAGTTATTGGGCTTAACAAATATAAGTTCAAGATGAGTTTAATCAAAGTCTAAAAAGAAAATTCCATTTAACCAATTCAAGGCCATTTGCATTGATTATTAATTGTGAGCTGCTAGATATGTTTTTGGAGCCGCGGCTATCTGGAAACAGTCTCTCTATCGCTTAGGATAGGGGTAAGACTTGCATGCATCCAACCCTCCCCATACCCTATCAGTAGTTCGACTATTTGATTCGTGTGTGTGTTGGATTCCGCACGTCACACACACAGTGTAAGATCTGAGATCAGATCTCGTTAGACAGACCTTCACTATTTTTCCCTGATTACTAACAATTGACACATGTCACACTTCTATGACGTATCACACTTCCATCCCCATTTCCATCATTTATGGTTTGGTATCCGGGTGAAGATCGAATACGCGTGGCGCCGGTTCGAATCTGACGGGCGGTGAGGTTTTACCGAGTTCTGTAACACTGTCGTGCCTTCGGGCGGGTGGGGCTCGGGTTTCTGCGCATCAGGAGAAGGCGGGGGCTGCTAGAGGTCGAGTAGTCGATTCTTGGGCAAGGCGCCCTGCAAGGGTGGTTGCCACACAGTTGTTCGGCGATAAAATATATATATATATATATATATATATATATATATATATATATATATATATATAAGTTTTGTAGCTATTAGTAAGAAACTAGAATAGTGATATTATTATGATTCCTTTCACCATGCACTATAATACATGCATGTTATAGATCATCAACAATACTCATCTTGAGAACATACTACTATCCACAAGATGTCAACCATAATATATACACTTTACGCATCAATAACTATTGCTTTCAACCGATCTAACTCTTATTTTCAATTCAATTGTGTATCGGAGGATTTCTCCTGGCCGGAGAATAATCCTTCCCCGTTAAGTCTGTGACATCCAACAAAGTCTCCTCCCTTCCAACTTGTGCCTGAGTTAACTTTACGCCTGTTTTCAGGCCATTCTCGTAATTCTGTACATGAGCAATAAAATAAGTGTTAACCAAGAAATCTTTTTATTATCTTTTTTTCATTACTTTCTCTTTGTTATTTTTCGTTGATGCTCCTACGCTAGAAAATATACTAACCATGGTGGTTAAACTTGAAGATATTGTTTTTGCCATAAGTTTTCGATTTATTCCTGCAAATAAAAAATTATAATATTGATTAAAAGAGAAAATTTGAACAAGGGTAAATGGTATAATAAATCCACTTAAATTTAGATTTAAACGTTTTTATTTATAGGTTTGCCTTGGGATACTTTTTTTAATGGCATAAATTAACTCAAATCCGCCTTTGACAGCTTGTTGCCCGCTTACCCACCATCTCAGTGTAATTTGTTTTGTCTTGTTAATGAAATGAATGACTTTTTTTTTCAAAAAATAAAAATAAAAAAATTTCCTAGATTTTCTATAATAAATAGATTAACGCATGCATAATGTAGGATTTAAACTCACAATATTTATATTATAAAATACTTAACTACTAGAACGCCCTCTTCCTAAAGGTTTAAGGGCAACAATTTTTTCATGATTCATACATGTCCGAAGTAGTGTATTAACAATGGTACATGAGTGAAGGTGCTCGAGAATTACTTATGATTAATGAGTATAAGCTCGAGTTTAAAGTGAAGCTCGTTTGATGAAAAATACGAGCCCAAGTTTTATACACTGAGTTTTTATTTTTTATTAATGTAACAACTTTTTTTAATGTAATAAATATAATATGATAATTACTACAATATAGATATTTATTATATAACTAAATAATATAGATTATGAAAAAGTATACAAAAAATAGTTATGTGCACGTGTATATGACTTAAATAAATAACTAAAAAATAATAAATGAGACAATCTGAAGCTTGAAAACTTTCTCATGAGACCAACTCGAGCTTTAGATATAGGTTATTAATCTACCCTATATAACCATACAAAAACTAATTAAATTGTAGGGAAAAGGTGTCTAGGTAAGGTGGTCATGTCTTGGGCCATGATAATCTTGATGAATCTTTGGTACGTAACCAGTGCCCATAAGACCCTAATCTTCTCTTCGTTATGATGGTACCTGATGATGGCTCGGTAACCATGGCAGATTCGACGCCTGGATTGCTTGATAAACTCTGCAATAATCGCAAATCCAAAATCAACATAAAAAAGACATAAAATTTTCAATGCAAAAAATCATGAGACATTAACCTTGGTGATGGTTCCTTGATGGTTCCTAGCTAGAACACTACTTTTTTCCAGCTCCATACCTTCACCATAACAACGTAATATATTTTATTAATAGCTAAGGAGTATCCATTAATCCATAATCTCTTGCTTTTGGATCGCCTTTAATATACAAGTTTGTGCATATATAATATATGAAGTATGCTTTAGTGGATTTTATATATGTATTTCTTTTTAGTTTTAAACGAGTTGGCGGGTATCAACCAAAACCACTTGTGTGTTGTTTGTCTATAAACCAATTTCTTAAACTAATCATCAAACTCGCGTCCAGGCCCATTGTAATTTGTTGGAATTTGGTTGGAAGGTAGCATGGGTTAAGTGGGAAGAGATTTTATCATTATCTTTTGTTTTATTTAAATATTTTGTTTTTTATTTTAATGGTTTTGTGGTTGACTTATTTATAGCGGGTCTATGGTGGTTATTTGAGGTTTTTTCTATTATTTTTTTAGTAGATTATATCCCGGAAATGTTTCGAATTGAGAAATCTAATATGACATTAATTTTACATATAAAATAGAATGATCCGCTTTACGATTACATGTAGGAAAGCTTCGGGTAGTACCTAACTAAAACAATTAACAATGTATCTCCAATGTTAACGCCTAACCTTAAACAATATATAATTCTCATATTATTACCTAACCTAAAACAATGTACAACTCCAATGCTAACAGCTGTTGAAAATAGAATTCATATTTACTGGTTTGAACATAATTAGTGACCTGCGTATACATGATAAATGAATTACCTGAACACTTTGTGTTTTTTTCCTGTATGAACAAAACCTCACAAAAAATAGTCCTTTTTTTCTCCGTTTTTATATAGCACTATGATACTCGTTGGAAAAATAATAAAACGCTCTTTAATTTATTTTAATTTTTTTTAAGTAGTCGATATCATCACAACTTTGACTTATTTGTCACATAAGTAGTTCACGACAACAAAAATGAACTCGGTTAAATTTTTGTTAGTATGAGTTTGCTTATGGAAATAGGTTAAAAGTTGGCATTGTCATATAAGACTATTGTCAGCCAATACGTTAAAGTTGAATTATTAAATCCAAATTTTCTTTTAGGCTACTGGGTGTGGTGACAACTCAAATGAGTTGTTCTCCTTACCACATAGGATGTCACCTAAGCAATGTGGGTTGTTCTCTTTTTTGAGACAACTCAAGGGTGTGAAACAACCCTTCGCTTTTTATTATTAATTAATTATTAATTAAAGGCTTGGTTGGCCAAAAATAATAATATTAAATGCAAGATTGGTCCGTCTTTCATGTCTCAAACAAAACATTTGAGACAGAGACATGGGAAGGGGTGGTGTTTGGAACGGGGGATGAGGCGACGGGTGGGACGGGCTCCCACACCCACCAACCTTAAAAACACACAAACAAGTGTATGTGTGTGTGAGTGTCAATTGAACATACCTTGAGCTTCGTAAAGGAAAATGTGGATGACTAAGAGATAGCACATCAAAGAAGGCTTCATTTTAACTTCAGTGACTTCCTGAATGAAAGAGGTAAGTCTCCAGATTTTGTTTAATAATATTATGCTTTCCTAGATCATAAAATTTAGAGAGTCTGCAGGTTGATGGTGGGTTTGGGGACCTATATATACACACACATAAATGACGTTGAAGACCCACATCATATTGAGGACCAATAAGGTTACATAGTGTATTAAAAACATATCACTTCAATTCTCAGTATTTAGATAACACTAATACCTCAATAGCATCTCAGTGTTGAAAAATTTAATATGACACATTAATTTTACATATGAAATAGACTAATGCGTTTCATATTTACATGCAGAAAAGCTTCGGTTAGCACCTAACCTAAAACAATTAACAATGTATAACTCCAATCTAAAATAGTGTATGACTCAATTGTTAACACTTAACCTTAAACAGTGTATAATTCTAATGTTAACATTTGTAAGATCTTTACCCAAAAATGACCATTTTAAACGATATAAACACGAGTTTAATGTGACACCGTCAAATTTTCGGGTCAAGATCCGTACACACTCTCATTATTTTGTCATTTTTAGTTATGCATTAGACATTTTATTACATTAAATGTGCCACCCTGAATCTAGCAAAGCCCAGAAAGTTCATTACAATATCCTGTTTACACATGCAAAACCTGATCAATCCAACACACAGGAACGTGGGATCTTACAATTTATGGAATGGAACTCATAAACATGTGTAACAAAAGTTAAAAACAAGAATCCAACATATGTTTGAACAAAAATTAACACATGATAATATATGTTTTTAATGCCATGTTGATTTTCAATTAACAATCCATACATATGGTATCAACGATTTAGCATAACATCATGAACATATCGTCACCAATCGATGAATTTTTAAGGAATTCATCACATGATCACACAAAAATTTGGCCATGTCTAAACATATACATATGTGGAACTTAAACACAATTAACATAATACATCTCCATATATGTATGTATACATATAGTCACTCACACACACAAACATGATGACACCTTGATTGATAAATCATCCATATACACATATATCTGTATCCAAATACACACACATATACATTTCACAACTCACATAAAATCAAGAGTTTCACCTTGTTTTTTTCCCATGAAAGTTAGCTCATACATTACCAAGAAGAAACATGTTTATCATGATTTTGGACACTTCCTAACTCACACAAAATACACATTACATATATATGTATACACGATTATACATACACACAAGCTTTCATTTTGACAAACAAATCACCTACACATCCATACATACAATCGTCTGAATACATACAATCACCATCTACTCATCAAGTCTATCCAAAACATATCCACATGCACTAACATGGGACCAACATCTTCCCACCATGGATTCCCATACTTGTTGACATTCCCTTTGTGCCATTTGCCTTCCCCATAATCGGCCTATAGCCACCCTACATGAACATTCCAAAATCAAAGTAGCTAGTTGTATCAAAATGGAAATGAACTTTATAAACACAAGGATCCATGGGTATTGACTTGCATTGTTTAACCACCAATGCAAACCTCTTATTTCCCTCCCCCTCTTGTGTATATAACCGGCCCAAGGAAGACCACACACCCACATCACATATCCAAACACAAACACTCTTCCTTTTCCTTTGTATAACCCTCGGTTGAGAACCAAAGGGGTTCGACCGAACCTTTGTTTGATCGGGATCACTATTCCAAGTTCTAACTGAGTAGTAGCAACCGAGTGGAGGCCATATTTCGGGAGTTAGACAAGATCATCGACCCATTTATTTGTGAAATTCAGTTTATACCCTTGGTTTGTTCAAAACTTAACTTAATTACTTTTCTTTCCTCATGATAGCCGACTATAATGTTCACCCGAGCCCTTCACCCACGAACATGCATATAGACATGAATAGAATGGATTAAAACTGACTAAATAATCAAGTTTTATATCAAAAGTTCAATATATATACTCACGCATATACATACATGCATACATACATACATACATACATACATACGGTGTACATACACACTAGGAACATACACATACATACATATACATACACATACACATGAGTGTATACGTGTATATATGGGGCCGAGACAAGCCACAAGATAACAATTTTTAAACTCAAAATCATAACATACACAAAAAGGCAAGTTTGGAAACATGTGTTAAAGGGCCGAAAACATATGTTAACTAAGTTTTAACATCAAAACTTTTGGAAACATGTGTTAATAATCAAAGAATACATATTAACAAGGGCAAAACACTTGTAAAATGACATTTTTATACAAAATGGCTGAAAAACATGTCCATGTGTCAAGTTTGGTACAAATAAATAACATACATGTCATATGGTAACAAATAGAAAACCAAAGCAACAGTTTTACCACAAGTGATTAAACATGGCCACAATAATGACAAAAACGGGCATTTTCCAACACATACAAGCCAGGTGAATAATTGCATGGTAAATAGTACAAAACATAGACTTAAGTTGTCCTTATTGAATCTAGGGTAGCTTTTTTCAGACATTCCCACTCCATATTCAGTCCAGTCATAACAGTCAGACATCAAGTGAGTTTCCACGACCCTATTTTACTTTTTTCATGCTTTTTTTTGGGGGGGGGGCATGCGTACAAGTTCAATTACATTTTTTACTATTATGTGAACATGAGACAAAAAGGTTCATAGTACTCATAAGCCCTCGTGTCATACATTTTTCTGTAACCATTAGCTATGGACTTAGCCATGAAACACCAGGTAGATCTATTGGGTTGACATCCCTGCTCTTGGTTTGTCGCTCTAACCGGATTACAGATATAAAAAAAGTGCTTGTATTTCACACTTTATCATTATTTTTAGTATACAATGGGCGAGGCACAACATTCATCAAGGTTTGGTTACGGCTCATGACAGTCACATAATGATTATTGTCTTATCTAGGCAATGATCCAGTCACCCATTGTTTACATAAATTCCAAAACCCGTGACCTCACCAACTTAATTGTTGACATATTTTATTTGCATGTTTTTCAGGCAATTAAATGGATATCATGGAACTTGGAGTCGCGTACTGGCATCCTGGGATATTTTGAACCTACTTTTTATTTAATGATTTGAACAACGTCATTTAAAGTGGGGTTTTTAAGACAATATTTCTACTGTTTTGTTGAACAATGACGTCTTTTATAATATCAATTATGAATTTGATGCTTGCGTGACTTGTGTGTTTGAAAACCTATTGAAGTTACATCCCGTGTTTCCGCATAGGAGAGGCGTGACATTTAACATTTAACATGGGCTAAATTTTCCTTTGTAAATATTTCATATTTTCATTTAACAAAATCTAAGACCGATGGCATAAACGCCAAACACCTACTTGTAACATATTCCTAGTTATGACAAGTTAATTACATAGTTTGAAAACACAGCGGAAGGTTCAAAAATTGACTATTGCAGCCCGAAATCCCATAGGAATATTCGAATTCAAAATAACGGCCATGGCTTGATTTGTTCATTTTTTTTTCGGTTGCTTGATCATTCCTCGGAAAGTCCCAATACGTACCTCAACCTATCATGGAAACAACACACAAAAGAGATTAGCCGAAACATGATTAATTCGAAGTTAAAAGAAAATAAAATGTTTGGGAACATTACCACCGGAAGCTACGGCTGGCTGGCCGTAGCTAATGGCCAGCATATTTTTGTTTCCCAGACGTGCCGTAAGTTTCGACTGGTGTTTCCTACCCGTTTTTAGCTCTTTGGTTGTGGCTTACGGCCATAAACCGTAGTCTACGGCTGTTAGCTGCTGATTTGCAGCCTAAAACCATGCCTTAGCCAAAAATTTCCATTCCAAATTGTAGGCTTTGTTACCTTGAACATGGGGCAATGTTTATGTACGATTTCCACATCAATTCAAAGGTTCGTTAGGCTTATGACTTCTCGTTAGGCTTAATTCTCAAGCCCTCTTAGAATTTTTCATCTTTTGTGCTCCGGTTTGGGATAATCACCCAAATTGACCCGTTAGGCTTATGACTTCTCGTTCTTCACGTCTAGTGTATCTAATGATCTGGACTTAAATCAATCCCAACATCTATTCCCAACAAGTGTCTAGCACCCGTTGTTGACTTTCCATCAGTCCTTTCGACTAATGTAGAATCCTTCTAGAATCCGGACAACAAGTTGCCAAGATCCTTGAAGTTAATTTCAACCAATACATGGTTCATGATTGTATTAAATCTATCGCTCAAGACTTAGTCTAGAGTGATATTAACATAAAAATGCCTCAGGTTCTACAATTCGCATGGGAATTCTTTATACCTTGGTCTTACATACCTATTGCTCGGTTGAGCAAGGATTCCCCATTGACCCATTACAAGGTCAAAATGATGACCATTATACCTATGGCCATGTTTTTGCTAATTTCTCCACAACACGCGGCCATGGCATGATTTCTTAAGTAATACCCTTGCCCATATAGCCTCTAGGACCACTAGGCATCGGTTTATTTGTTCCATCAACATATGTCTGGCTTTCTATCTTATGGTTTCTAGCATTGAAGTTATTTCACATAAATATTCGAGATTCTCCCAACACAAGATGACTACAATAATAACATAAGCGAATATCACCATACAAAAATACAATTATAACGTACCTTAAAGCTTCCCCTTTTGGCAAGTATCCGGCTCACTTTTGACGTCTTTGGCTCCACTTGATTCGCCTAATTAAGCAAACTATGTTATCGTTAGAATCTATTGTTTCCATTCCACGACACATTCAATTCGAACCCAACTCATCACATGTGATATCCACCCAACAGCTTGTGAGTGATTAATATTCAAGATTATTTTAACCCATGTTCTTAACGGGTTAATCGCATTTATTGATTAATATTCAAGATTATTTTAACCGATGTTCTTAATGGGTAACTGCTTAAAGGATCAAGCGGTTAAAATACCGTCTTTTCGGCCAAATATTTACGTAGATGGGAAACATGGAAAGTGCTATTAATACCACTCAACTCATGTGGTAAATCCAAGAGATAAGCTACCATTCCCACTCGTTCGACAACTGTGAATGGCCCAATGAACCTAGGGCTTAGCTTCCCATTCTTCTTAAAGCAGATCATCCCCTTCTAGGGAGACACTTTCAATATCACTTTGTCCCCGGGTTGAAATTTGACAGATCTATGTTTCTTATCTGCGTAATGCTTTTGTCAGTCTTGGACCGCCTTTAAATGGGCTCGCACCATTTCAATTTTCTCATTTGTTGCACTAAAAACATCCTTAGGTGCAATCTCACGAGGTCCCACCTCATCCGAACACACCGGAGTCCGGTATTTTCACTCATACAACATCTCGTATGGTGGCATTCCAATGCTCGAGTGATAGCTATTATTGTATGAGAATTCAACAAGCTATAGGTGGGTGCCCCAACTGCCACTGAAATCGATTAACATAAGCCCGGAGCATGTATGTTAGTTTTTGAATTGTCCCTTCTCTTTGCCCGTCCATTTGGGGATGGTAAACAATACTAATCAATAACTTTGTACCCATTTAACCTTGAAAATCTCGCCAAAACTGTGAGGTGAACCATGTGTCTCTGTCGGAAACAAGCGACACCGGTATGCCATGACGCGAGACTATTTCATTAATATAGATATCTGCCATTTTCTCAGACGTATAGGTTTATTTGATTGTAAGGAAATGGGCACTCTTTGTCAACCGATCTATAACCACCCAAATGGCATCAAAGCCTTGAGCGGTTTTTAGCAATTTGGTAAGTAGGTCCATTGTGATATTTTACCACTTCCACAATGGTATCTCCAATGGTTGAAGCTTGCCATAAGCTTTTGATGCTCGGCCTTAACTTGAAGCCAAGTCAAACATCTTTCTACATGCTTCACCACGTCTCGTTTCATCCCCGACCACCAATAATTGTGTTTTAAGTCTCGATACATTTTGTGGCACCCGGGTGGACTGAGTAACAAGATTTGTGAGCCTCGTCAAGTAGGAGATCTTTGACACTACATGTGTTCGGCACCCAAATCCTACCGAACCGAGTTTTCAACCCTTCATTACCATCCACTATGTCCTTTCCTTGGCCCTTGATTCTTTCTTTTCTTCAATTTTCCTCCTTGATATCTTCCGATTGTGCCACCCGAATTCGATCGCGTAGCCCGAAGGTCACAACCAATTGCATGGATCTCACGCGTATAGGTGTATAATCCCCTTTTCGGCTTAACGCGTCAGCCACTATATTAGCCTTCCCACGGTGGTAATGGCTCTCGCAATCGTAATCTTTTATCGTCTCGAGCCACCTTCTTTGAATCATGTTGAGATCTTTCTGGTTGAATATATATTTTAAGCTCTTGTGGTCGGTGTAGAGGGTACACTTTACCCGTACAAATAATGCCTCCATACTTTTAAGGCAAAGACCGCTGCCGCCCACTCGAGGCCATGAGTCGGGTATTTTGTTTCATGTATCTTTAACTGTCCGAGGCGTATGCAATATCTCTTTCCCTATGCATAAGAACGCACCCGAGACCTTGATATGAAGTGTCACACCCTCAAATTTTCACTGCGGAGTTTATACCGCAAGGCGCGTGACACACCAGGATCCCCATAGCCAATAGTCATATGAATGACTCTAAATGCCCAAACCATTTAGTTTGTTTTCAAAAATCAAGTTTAACGTTTAACCAAAAAGTTTAGATAAGTTACGAAAGCGTAAATTAAACAAAACCATTTTAAACCCATGCGCAAAACAGCGTGCCCAATATAAAATCAAATGAATGAAAAGCAATATAAATGTTAATAGTATTCAATTATCCCATGACACAATGATGCATGCCCTAACGTGCTCCGTACCTAGAGACTTGCAAAAGCATGCTAGCATGTGTCAACATAAAGTTGGTGAGTTCACAAAGTAAGGTAAGTAAGAGGGTAGGTTTCCAAAACCATGTAACCACTAGTTCAGCGTATGCCAGGGGTAGCTAACCCACCCATGACAACTAAACACAGGTAATACCGAACTGCTAATTAACGTGCACTCACAATAGTGAGAAAAAGTGCCTCGCATCATTGCCTATCAACAATGATAATATGTAAAGTCACAGTTCACCTCCGGCTCCCAGCACGGTGTGAGGTTTGTCAAACATAATAACGCTATCATCTAGTAACCCGCTTGCTAACCCGGCAACTCATTCGGTAGGACTTCAATGATAGTGTGTGGTTTAGTTCATCAAGGACAAAAGATGTGAAACTAGTAAAATTAGATTCACCCCATGAATCAATGTATCCCAAAACCCGGGATATAATGTAGTCCCAACTGGACTAGAAAGTAAGTATTTCCCAAACGGGAATTAGTGTGTATTTCCAAACCCGAGACGCATGCTTTTGAGAAAAAGTAGTTAAACTCACCTTAGGTTGCAAAAGCTAATTCCAAATCCGTAAGTAATAGGAACGTGCTACCGACTCTCTATTATATGTGCCACTACGTGAGTATATGTGTATACATAACACACCACAAAAAACTTGTTTGTCTAAGGCGTTCATTTATGTGAAAACGTTTTAGTGACACCTAGTGTAACTACATGCACAAGTAATCCCTAGGAACCCGTTGGTGAACATCACGTTTATAATCAGTTATATAAGCCATATATGTCTCATACAAGTGTACATACAAGTTCAAGTCATATAAGCCTTCAAACAAGCACTTATACTCATATGTCATAATCTGCGTTTTTAGGACAGATTATGCGCTGTCAAAACGATTTTATGAAAAATACCTACACAACATATTAGACTCCCAAAATTTTATTGAATATTCCTAGGAGTCCAATAGTGCCACTATTTTTGTTTCGTGATAAAACCACATGGAAATTATGAAAAATCATTTACTACAGCTAGGTTCTGAAAACTTACACATCAGGCCAGTTTATGAGAAAAATTCTTAAAAATTGTGTATTCATCCAAACGGGATGAATCCACTTGAAAAAGCCGAATTAACCATGTACCTATTTACTGGCCATATTTCGTGACCTAAATCCTTGTAAAACTCGAGTTATGGTCGTTTAAAGTTGACCCAAAATATTAATCCGAAAATCAGTTTTAACCTTTGGTTGTATAAAATTCCAAAAACACATCAAACAATAACCAAATTGTATGATCTTACCCATTCCAGAAAGCTAAGACCACGTACGACATGTTTATATTAAGAAACAATCAAAAAAAAATAATTTAAAGTCACCTTACAGAGCTTACAAGTCATTACATGCAATCTGTCCGTTTTTAAACATGTAATAATCTTAACTATTACAAACCTATATGCGTATTATCGATCAAGAACATTATATAAACATTAGACAAGACTTACCATGAAATCATCTGATTAAAACATGTAGATTTATTGTACATATTATCACCTAGAAACCCTAGATGTTCCATAATCATTAATCATGCAATACATAACACATATCACATAATAACACACAAATACCTTGTTTAATCTCATTAAACCTTTATAAAAACCATATTTTAATCTTTATAAGTTTATATCAGATCTTGGACAACTTGTTTATGGTGTTATAAAACATAATAAGGAAGATTAAACACAAAAGGTTTGCTAACATACCTAAAGCTCTTCGTTCGGGTGATAAAAACACATCTAGAGCTCCAAAAACCGATTGATTATGGTTATGGCAGAGGTTATAGAATATTATTTTTGTATAGGGGCTGTTAAGAGTGATTAGGGTTGTGTTTATAAGAAAGATGGGGTTTAAAATCATTTTTAAAACCAAAAAACTTGTTTTCCACATTTTGGACCCCCTCACGGCATGCAGAGGATTTGCCCAATGGTGGCCGTGGGCCGCGACGCCTTCTAGATATATTTTTTTTGGCTTTAAACCACTAAATCCACATCACGAATATTATACCCAATATTTTTACGCACGAACTCTCTTGCCGATTTGTCGGGTGTCGGGTGTCGGTTACGAGTTCAGTGACATGTTTCGTTTAAATAAACGTAATTGCATATTAATTCACAAATAATTACACACAAGCACATAATTGCAAATGATATCAACCAATCATTTTACAATTATTTATTTAGTTATTTCACCAATGCTCGGGGTTCAATACTCGTGTACGTAGTTCGATAATTCCTCGAATTACCGTTTCATGTAGTTATTAATCTATAAGTGTGCAACATGTGACTCATCTAACTAACCATAGTTAAGTAAAATGATGTGAATGTAAGTATAAGTTAACTAGTGTTTAGTTAAAGTATGAACCTGAAAATGCGGGTGTCACATGAAGCATCATAATACACTATCAAGTTTTCCAAACCATTAGGAAGTGTCAAAACCAGGCTTGAGTTAGTTTATCCTTGAGCGTTTGGAAAGCCTTTTCTCGATCACTTCCCCACTTAAACTTTTCATCTTTGCAGGTTAGCCTTATCAATGGCATAAGGATCTTAGAGAAGTCTTGCATGAATCTTCGGTAGTATCTCGCGAGGCCGAGAAAACTTCTAATTTCAGTTGGACTCTTTGGTGGAGCCCATTTCGTTACCACCTCGATTTTGGATGGATCAACCTTTACCCCCTCGGAGCTTATTACATGTCCAAGGAACTGTACCTCTCAAATCCAAAAGGCGGACTTTGAGAATTTCACGTACAACTTTTCTCACCTCAAAGTCTCCAGCACTTCTCTCAGATGCATGGCATAGTCCGTCTTACTTTTGGGATTAACCAAAATGTCATTTATGAACACAATCACCGACTTGTCTAGCATTGGCTTGCAAACCCGGTTCATGAGATCCATGAAAGCCGCGGGTGCATTGGTTAGTCCAAAGGACATTTCTAGAAATTCGTAATGCCCATATCGGGTTCTAAAGGTTGTTTTTGGTATATCTTCATCTCTTACATTGAATTTGTGGCACCCCGACCGCAAGTCTATCTTAGAAAACCATCTTGCGCCTTGCGACTGGTCCAACAGATCATCGATCCTAGGAAGGGGATACCTATTCTTCATCGTTAATTTGTTCAATTCCTGATAGTCAATGCACATGCGCATGCTACCGTCCTTTTTCTTTACAAACAATACTGCAACTCCCAGAGGGAAACACTTGGCCGTATAGCTTGTCTATTAGGTCGTGCAATTGAGTGAACAACTCCCGGAGTTCAGGTGGTGCCAATCGATAGGGTGTCTTGGCAACCGGCTTAGCCCCTGGCACCAACCCAATGTGAAACTCCACCTCCCGTTCCGATTGTACCCCCAACAATTCCTCTTTGAATACATCTTCAAATTCTTTGACCACTAACAATTCTCCGATTCTTGGTAAGAGTATGGTGGAATCAACTACGTGGGTCAAGTACGCCTTGCACCCGTGTTGGATTAATTTGTTCGCTTCCAAGTATGAACACAACATGGGGTGTGATTTTCTCTCCCCGTGTATAGTAACACGCTTTCCACTAGGTGATGTCAACACAATCACCTTGCGGTAGCATTGTACGTTGGTGTGGTAGCTGGACAATCAAACCATTCCCACTACTATATGGAATAAAATGCACGGGTTTGTTCAACCTCTAAGTAATTAATTATTGCATGTTTTGTGTCAACTGATGAGCTCTTGAAGGTAGCTTGGTCATCAAAAGGAAGTTCGATGGCTACTTTTAGAAACATGTTATTAGAATTTCATTAGAAAATAACTTTCAAGTATGTATATGAATACTTTATGTAACAGTTCAAGGTGAAATCTTAAGGGAAAAGGACACTCTAGGTAAAGTACTTTAGAAAGCGTCATGTCAAATTTACCAACAAGTGCTTTAGAGAAGTCAAGTGGGTGGCGGCGATGTTCTCTAGCAATTTTAATTGGAGGAGAAATACTCAAATGCCTAGAGAAATAATCACAACAACTCAAACCTAATAGGCAAGATGTCGTCGAGATCTTCAGATTTTGAGGGTAGCCAAGGGGGTAGCGGCAGTGTTGCCGCATGACAATCAAACCCCTCCCCCCCCCCCCCTCTCTTCAATACCATTGGGAAGAAGGAGATGGGTGGTGTAGGGTATGGGTTAGTGGGGGTGGGGGTGGTTGTATTATTCATTAATTTATAATCTATCTATACTAATAAAGGAGTAACTAGGGGACACTTGTCCCCCTCCTAGAGCTCCTCATCAAAATGGGACACTTGTCAATCAGCTGTTGACTAACCCATACCCAAAATTTAATCCATTGACCCGATTCGTATATCATTAAACCACACATACGTTTCATTCTTGTACTGCACACATACGTTTCATCCTTAAAATCAAACAATGTATCGCCGCTCCTATCAATACTCTTCCTCACTAGAAACCCTAATATGTTACCGATTTCAATCAATCGTATAACCATATTTTCTTCTTCTCCTCAAACACAATCCTTCTCTTTCAACCCTAATCATCTCATTCATTATGGCCGCTGCTATTCTCAATATTTTCATCGTATACCTATCATCAACACAGGTATCACACCTAATCTTTTTTGCTTTCTATCTGTATTATTGTATGTGTTTTTATTTGGCTTTAGCTTTAGTTTTACATATTTTGATTATCGATTTCCAGTTTCTTCGTGGTCTTTTGTTTCGTTCGCAACCCTAATCAATTATCGATGCCGCTGATTGTTCTTCATTTTGGATTCTCTTATGTTTGGACGGTTACTTCTTGCTCATCAAACCAGCACGACATCTCTTATTCTCCCTAATTTAAACCACAGGTACAGAAATAACTCTCTCTCCTCTCTCACTACATTCTTTTCTTCAGTGTTTCTTCCATAGATGACATAGTGTCTGATTTGTTGTGGTTTTGTTTTTATGATCAGACACGTCTTCTCCTCTGGATGTTCACGACATTTCAGATGATGTGAACCCGTGTGTTGTCCAAAGAGGATGAGTATGGCCCATCGTTGTTGGGTTTAGATCTGGAACCTAGGTGGCGGTGTGGTCCAACCATTTTACACTATTAATGGAGCAAGAGCCGGTTGGCGATGATGATGTTGGGCTACGGAGAGTTCAAAATTTCTCAGCTGATTCATCAAGACCGGACAACAATGGTGGTATGAGCCTGCAATCCTCTGCGCAGCTTCGTTTTTGGTAGACTCTGGCCCATTGTTTTTTTTCTTCACGTTCTAGGGATTCTTAGTTCGTTTGGGGTTTAATCATGTTTTTGTTGGTTTTGATTGCTGGCTTATCATTAACTTTAGTGTATTGTTGTTTGATCTGCAGGTATAAAATGAGGTTAATGTATTCTCTACTGCTTGGAAGGTAAAGGGTTATATTTTTTTGTTATATTTTTTAGTTAATTGTGCATTTGGGTGTGTTTGGATTTGCTGTCTGAATGTTATTATGTGATTATATGGAATTATTAATGGCTTCTAGAAGTGGTGTAAAAGATAGTGTTTGGACATGTTTTTACTGCTTGAACAACTGCTGGTGGATTTATATGTGAATAAGTGTGTAATGAACTAATTGTAAAGGGTTGTTTAATATAGAACCATTTTCGAGTAGAGAACTGCTTTGTATAGCGAACGATCTGGCATGCACAAAGTATAATGGCTTATGCATTGCTCGCAGGTTTCTTTTTAAAAATTGCTTGTGATTTCATGAATGCATGCCATTATTATAAGCAGGAACATTTTGAGAATCTTAGAAATGAATCCCATAATCATATTCCCAGCAAACATGTGGCTGTAGTAAGAATTTTTAGGATTTAGATCAATCTTCCTTACACAGTAATGTTACCAGAAACAATTTGTCAATATACTTTTCATGGTAAATGCATACTAGCCTTCTATAATACAAGACCAAGCATACATACTTCACTTTATTGCATAATTTGATTCTTATTGGCTTGATGTGTTAAATGTTTGGTTGACTCACATTTGTATAATTTATAATATTTTGTTAATCTGCATAAATTTTTAGGTTAGATTTCTATTTGTATTTGTTTATGCGAGAATATGAATATATTGTAAAATATGAATGTTCCGTATCAGAGAATGTTTTCAAGTAGAAATTTGTAAGTTTAAACTGTGAAATAAGGCGTTTTCGTGCAATGCATCTGTATATAATATGAAATTTTAATTTGAGCAATGTTTTGGTTAGCCTTTAGGTGTGGATGCTTCCGGCGCAAATCAAATCCTGGAGAGGGGGGGGGGGGACACTTGTCCCCATCCTAGAGCTCCTCATTACAATGTTACACTTGTCAATCAGCTGGTGAGTAATCCATACCCGACCTTTAGTCCATTGACACCGATTCGTATATCATTAAACCACACATACGTTTCATTCTTGTACTGCACCCTTCTTCTCATTCTCATTTCAACCCTAATCTTCTCCAACCCACCGCCGCTGCCTTCAAATCTCCAACCCTAATCGTCGGAAAATGTCGTCATCGACACCTCTGCTCCGGCCGAGGCAGATACCTTAAGCAAAAAGTAAGCTTTTTTTTATTTTTTTATTTTTTATGTTTATTCTGTTTTATGTTATTCAAAAGAGGTTTCTAATTAGTTGTGTTGACATTTTTTAATTAAAAAACATTTGTTTTTTACATTTTTGTTTGGTTATGATGAAGTGCTCGTAAAAAGGAGCTGAAGAACAAGCAGAAGGAGGAAGAGAGGCGGCGTAAGGAAGAGGAGAAGGAGAAAAAGGTCAGTTATGTTTTTTTATTTATTTTTTATGTGTTATTGTTTGAGTTAATTTGAATTATTGATTGTGTCTGAATATTGAATACTAGAGAAAAAGGTGAATTAAGTTTGTTTATTATGTGTAGGTGTTGTTTATGTTTGTTTCATGAGGCATGTGTTGCAATTCGTATTTCTGCGTTATCGTTTGAGTAAATTTTAATTATTTGATTAAGCTATCGGAAGCGTTTGAAATTGTGGAAATAGGGAACATAGAAAGAAAGAAACGTGGGGAAGGCTGACGGATGGATACATTAACAGGTAACAGCATTTCAATATGTTAGTGAAATGAGGAAGAGACTATAAAACTGCAAATAGGGTTCTACCAGATTTAGGGTATTTATTTTCGGTTTATTAATATGTTAGTGTTGTCTATTACTTTCAAAACTATAATCTTATTTATAATATAATTGACGAAGAAGCTGCAAGTTGATATTAGGGTTCTACCAGATTTAGGGTTTTTTCGGTTTATTAATATGTTAAGTGTTGTCTATTTCTTTCAAAACTATAATCTTAAAGACCTGTTGCTATTGTAAAAAATTACCGATTTGTTGTGATTCATATCTGTAGTTAAAGATCTATTGGTGTTGTTAAAATCATTTTCATATCTGTTGTTTACGAAAATTACTGTTTCTATAGTTTCAAAAATTCATATGAATGTAACTGATTATGTTTTGTGTTGAGAGTTTAGGTATAACATCAACATGTCTTATCACAACGGATATGAGTTCATCAAGGCTTTACACTACCCTTCGTCTTCAGTTTTGGTACACCAATTTTTTAAATATCTCTATTTTTGTTCCCCTATTACATTAATTCATAATCTGATTTTAATTTTTCTTTGTATATACTTTGCAGATTGTACCTACTGTAATGAATAATCTTTTTTAGGTAAGAATTTACGAAACACTCAGGTTACAGTTACAACTGGTGAAGGTCAATCATAGTCGGTGCGCTTAGAAATGATTGATGATATATTTTTTTTTACCGATGGGTGGTCTGATATTGTTCATGATTTATCCTTTTCAATCTTCTATATTATTTTTTACTATGTTAGTGAAAAGGCCTTCCTCATAAAGAATAACCAACATTCTTCAATGGTACAATAAATTCTTTAATAAATCATATAAAATATTGGTGAAATGTGACTGTTTTGATACATTTTTATGATAGGTGATTAGGTGTCAAAGAAGCTCTAATTGTCCTATGTATTGTTCACAGATTAAGAAGCTCTAATTGTCCTATGTATTGTTCACTGATTATGAATTTTCGTATTAATGTTGGTTTATATATGCGATTCTTTGCTTCTTGACTTGATAAGCAAAATCCTAACCAAAACCATGCTAAGAAATCCATATGTTCACAGATTAGGGGTTTTCAGGCAAATGGCACAATTACACTGTCGGTTATGATGGATAATCTGAAAACTTAAGTTTGTTACCCAAACTTATATAAAGATTATAAAAAAAATGCTTGGATGTGAGAACATATTATAGATATGACTGTGAGAATGTATTATTGATGCTTGGATAACAAACTTTTTGCAGTTGACATTCGAAATCTATAATACGTTCTTTATTTGGTGCTAGGATTCTCTCCCACTCCTCAGTGTCTCGATTACTAGCACAGGTATAATCATGATTTTTCGAACAAGAACTCTTAATTTTGACACATCATTTGTATTAATTCAACCTTTTCCCAATAGATCGATTATACTTATGTTTTTTTTTTTTGTGTTTTATATGCTGAATTTTTACATTTGATTGGGGGACAACTGAAGCAACACTTTTTTTCCGCCAGGGCTTGAGACGCTTGACGGAGTTTATCGTCTTTGTAATGACGAGGTCGAGTTTATCGTCTTTTCGCGTCGCGGTCACTTGTATGAGTATGCCAACAACAGGTATAAAATTGCATATATTTTATATAATTCTTGAGAAACCACTAAAGATTAAAAAATTGGTTTAAAATGGTTTTTGATTTGTTTTTTTTCATGATTTTTGGTGCTTTATGGTACCTGGATGAATATATGTGTATTTGTGGAGAATTAAGAACAAGAACACAATTGTGAGGATGGTTGTGATTTTCTTAAAAGATTTTGATATAGTAATTTACTCGAGCCATTTAACAGTTTTACTTGAAGGATGATTATGATTTTCTTAAAAGATTTTGATTTTTATGTTTACTAAACTATGTAAGATCACAAACCACGCATAAATTGAGTTGTACTCTGATGCATCGAAGTAGTAAATCATTGTTTAAGTGTTGTTTTCTTAATAGTATATATAGTTTATTATCCATTTGCAGCTATACTAAATAAGTGTCGTTTTCTTAATAGTATATATAGCAACATTTTTTTTTCTTGAATTTGCTGGAATAAGAGTTTGTATTTTTGGCTATACAGGGACTGTTATAAAGCTGCATAAAGCTAATAAATATAGCTGCAAATGGTTGCAGAAAACAGCCATACATGGTTGGGAAGTATACAGGTATGGCCTGAATATTTTTGCTGTATAAGGGTTATTACAGCCATGTAAGGCCGTGAAATATGCTCTTGTGGGTCAAGTATTATACAAAATATACCCTAAATCTTATAGTATGTGGCTAGAGTATTATAGAAAATATACTTACTTTGCTAATTACGAATTGATAAAAGATCACGTTCTTTTGGTAAATCTTGCTTCTGTTAATCCTATATATATATGTTTTTTAGTGGATTTAGATGCATTCATGCTTAAACCTAGAGGTAATTAATTATTAATTGTGGTTGTGTGGTCCTATGGCTATACCTGTACATAAAATCTTGTGTATTGTTGCTTTCGTTAGATGAATAGGCTTTATGCTGATATTTCGTCTAACCGAATATGTCATTATTTCTTAATTCTTAATATTTAATTTGAATATTTTGTATTTCAATTGAATTTCTATAAACTGGAGAGATGTAAATCTGCTGCTGTTGCACAGCGCCTATGGAGTGTTAATAATAGATCTATATTACAGCCGAGTTGGAAGAGGGAGGCAGCCACAGTCGAAGAATTGTCCGAGGTTCAGGATGTGCAGTTTTTGTTATCTAATATTGTTTTGACAGGTTCGAAGGACATTTGGATGTGGGATTCGAATGAGCAGGAGCCTTTTTCAGTCGCTAAGATTAAGAAGTTGTTCAAGGAAGAGAATGTTCATTTTAAACTCAAAGGAGTCGTTGGAGATGGAAGAAACATTCACTTTTGGATTGATTGTTGGACACAAGAAGGCTTACTATGCGAGATATTTCCGGAGTTATTCCAGATTACTCTCAAGAAACAAGCCACTATTAGATATATTATAGGTAGGCAATGATCCAACTGGACTTTCCAATGGAAGACCATTCGGATTCCAGGAGGGTCCAATCAGCGGAGTTGGATTGGAGGTGAGGATGATACATTCTCAGTCAAACCCCTCAAAAAGTGTCTAACCTATGTTCCGTCTTCTGCTATCAATCCCCCGGCTCCGAACCATCCTCTGATTAGTTCTTGCTGGAATGGTTGGGTACCAAGAAAATTTAACTAAGTTGGCTAAAGGGCCATGTTAGATAGATACCTACAAGAGTGGCTTTGCAAAGAATGGGTCTCTAAACAACCCGGATGAAAGTTGTGTTTGGTGCAATGAGGGGAAGGACGGACCTGCTCATATCTTTATAGATTGTCAATTCGCTAAACGTATCTAGAGTATCTTTAACTCTTGGTACAAGATTCACATCCACGATTCTTTACTAGACTTATTGGATATTGTAAAGATGGGACATAATACAGGTCATCCAAGTAGCGTGAGAAGACCATCTCAACCATCATTTTGACCACAATTTAGGTGGTATGGCTTCATAGAAATGAAAAAGCATTTCAAGCGAAGGAATCTCATCCATAAAAGGTGTCGGAATATATTAGAACCTTATCATTCCTATGGGTGAAAAAACCGTTTGAAAATACAAAACATCACATGGGAACAATGGAGTACTTTTAATTTTATTGTATGATGTTTTTTTTTGTTGCATTGCTTTGTCAAAACGGATTCTGTATTTCTAGCTCTTTAACTTCTTGCTAACAGGGGTTGTATATTGTCTCAATTTGTTGGCCAAAAAATGTTTGTTAATTGTTGGTACAAGGCTGATGGTTTTAATTAGAGATATTTTGTTGAAATGGGTTCCAGGATAGGTGTCCCCTTCACCCTAAGTATGTTCCTTTTAAGTTATATCAAGGAAGGCCAAAGTAAGTTTTATATATTTTTGTTAAAAAAATTTGCCGAGATACTGTCTTCTTTGAGAAAAAATGTAGTGTTTTATATAATTTAATTTATTTGCCCTCTTTACAATCAATCTTTAGACTTGAATGGAGAACGACTTTGTTAATGCAATTACAAAACTAACCATCTTTGTGCAGCTCTAAATGATTCAATCTGCATTAGAAATGAAGGATAATACAGTAAGCATATGATTTGTATCTTGAACCGAGGTTAAGGCCGGATGGTAACAAAAACATTGAAACCGTGTTCAAAAACACAATCTGAACTAGAATACAAGATATAGAAGTTAACCACCATTATTTGGGCCGATTTGTTAGTGGTTGAACCAACAAACTAGATTAGTGTTTGACCGGCTACTTGTAAAAAAGTTCTAAAATCTCATTAACTAATTTAGTCATTATTTTTTTATTCCAACGTTCATATATTGAAGTTGAACACCCATACGTGAAAATAAACACCTAACATTAAAATCGCTAAAGTTGTGAAAACTAAAAATTATTTAAACCGACATCGCCAATTAGTGTACGCCAAATCGTTAACATTTTTATATTGTCATTTTAAAGAACATGATTGTGCAAGTGGGTTGATTTGGGTTATGTTATTGCTAACAAGTCACACTTGTGAATATGATTGTGGAAGTGGGTTTATTTGGGTTATATTACTGCTAACAATGAAATTTGTTTTGTTATTAATTTTTATGTTTTCATAAAGTATATGTGATCACTTTGAATGCTCATGTCCATTGGCTTTCATTAGAATAAATGTATTATTTATATGATTTCAGTTTTTGTTTATAAATTTTCTCAAATCAACGTTTAGTTAGTCTATATATCCATCATTACGTTACATAAAAGCCTTATATGATATTTTTACACTCAACCAAATTCCATACATTGTATAACCTTACAAAAAATCAGTAAAACAATGTGCATACTACAATATAGATAATTGGAATCTTCATTTTACTTTCATGCACACTCAACTTCAAAGCATAAAACTATTAGTTTAATATTACTTTTTAATTTTTAATTTACTTTGGTTTGCACCGTGGGTACCCACGGGGCTCTAACCTAGTATAATATAATATAATAATTCATAGAGTATTTTGAATGATTGCTTTCAATTCTAACAATTACTTGATGAAAAGTTTCCTAAATAATGCATGTGACAACGTGTAAAGGTTAAGTACTCAGCAATCAATTTTCCAGAACTAGGGACTCAACGAGAATACACCATAGAAGCGAATATTTTATTTTCTTTAACTTGGGTTACGTATTGTTATATTTTTTTTATGATAAGAGAATTAATATGTTATGTGATCACAAGTGTTCGGGTTCTTTGTCGCATCATATGGACACCACTCTAGTAGAAATATACATAAAAATAAAAAGGAAAAACTATAACCTAAAGCTAAGCGGAGAAAATAATCAAAATATTACTGGAGAATAGTAGGTTAAAAATCACTTACCCTAAAGGAAAAATCAAAGTTCGATCGTTTTAAAGTTAGATGGCATGCGTTATATAACAATAATTCGTCTTAAATAGGAGAACTAATACAGCATAATCAGTTGATATATATTGGCCACTATAAAATTGATCGTTTAAATGATATATAGTACTTGCCACCACAAGGAATATGGTATCCTACTAAGATGACATGTCTTCGGCAAAAGATGTATTTTCAACTAGTCTTAGATCGATGAATATGGTATCACTCTATACCGGCAAAGGCCTTAGAATATGGGATCCGAAGAAAATGGCGTTATATTTTGAAGTGTTTGTCTAGACAACTAGTCTTTGGTATACCTATATGGGTTTTTTTTTTTCTCTTTCTGTCCATGGACAAATCACACGGTGGAAGAGAGCGATGTGGGGGCAATTGATTTTGGGACAATTAGTTAACTAGTCAAACAATAAAGGGTTGGTTTTGGAAGAAGGTAAGAAGTCAGCTATAGCACATGTGCATGTCTTCTAATGGTCAAGCTCATGATAATTATTTATGATCTACATGCATGTTATGAAGGGACAACCACACGAGGGAGGAAGTGACGTCGTTTTATTTCTGTAAACTGTCTTGTTTCATGGAACATTGAACCATCAATGTGAATAATATGTGGCATGTCTTACATCATTTGCACCAAACTTAGGTTAGTTCCCCCTAGTAAGATAACCCGAACCAAAGTTGACAAGTAGCATGCGCACGATGATATTATTAAGTTGGGGCCAGAACAGATGTCGTGTATGGTGCTGGGAGATGTTGGAGAGGTAACCTAGCTACGCAAATAGAACTTTATATTAATGGCTTTAAGTTGTAAAAAATATTATATTTGTGTAAGTAAACAAAGTTGCATTGTTTACATATGTTTTCAGCTATTTAGCTATTGTAAACATATGTTTTCAGCAACTTTGTTTATTCTTTTTAAAAAAATCCCGTTGGCGTTTTTTTTTTTTTTTTTTTTTGCACAAAACGCTTAAAAAACATGTATTTTAAATTGGTTATTTTAAAAAAAAAATAACAATGTATTTTTACATCGGTTTTCAAAGGTTTTCTCAACTCAAAAGGGTTTTCATTTTATACTTGACCTATATATATAGGGTTAGGATCAAATATACACTGAAAGAAAAATAGGAAGTCGTAGGAAGGGTATCAAACGGACTCCGATTGAATTCATTCAAACGGCATTGGAACCGTATTATTGAACTCTACGACGTTAGTTTTTAGGTCTTCGTTTTTTTTTTTTTTTTTTTTGGGTTTTAGCTTGTAGTTTTTAGAATATGTGTTATATCATTGTGTCTTTTATGTACAATTGTATCTTTTTCTTATTTTCATCATTGTGTCATTTTTTCAATTTATTGTGTCTTTTTTCTTCAGCACTGTGTTATATTTTGTGGCTCATTGTGTCATATTTCATGATCTATTGTGTTTTTTGTATCCTTCTCACCCTTCTCATTTTTGTTACATTGTGTAGAATAACTTTAACCATATATATATACACATAGGGAAAGTATCCTATAAAAACCTTATTGAGTTGTGCAAACTCGAAAAACCTATCCAATGGGTATGATGCAGCCACGTCTACCTTTTGATACATACTTCACAAGGACAAGATGGTAAAATACCCATATGGTTGACTGAGCATGACTGTGTAACATCCGGCAAAAATCGATATGTTTCCGTATGTAATTAGTATATGTAATTAACGGTTTAAGTGCATATTTAAATTAATTGGATTAATTTAGCCTTTAAAGAATAGCAAATTCCCCATAAGATGCATAGGGATGCACATGTTTAATGTCGAAGCACGACGAAGTCGCGTGCGAATAAACTTGTCCGGAACGGATGTTGGTGATTACCCGGTAAAAATTAAATAACGAAAAGGATCCCGGATACCCAGGATATAAAATAAAGGGTATTTTAACAAAATATAATGTGGTTTGGAACTCTAAAACCATAAGTGAAAACTTTACATACAAATCTCCCGGTAACGAATAAAGTGCGCGTACCGCACCCGGTACGCATATAACTTATAATTTCACCCAACGAAAGCCTAATTAACCAATCAACACTTAAACTAGGCTATGTTTAAGGGTTATTAGAGGCTATTATAATATCCGGATAACGCGCCATTAAAACCCGATTAATACCGAACGAAACCCGAACGCTAAGTGTGAAGTATAACTAATTATTTAGCAAATGTTTTGTGTTGTGGACCCACCAAAACCACCCTCAAACCGTCCCCCCAACCCTTACCATGCTAAGATCTTTCTTTTTATACTAAATGATCCATAAAATCTAAGCTAAATCATAAGGTATGGACTAGATTTGAGAAGGTGATATGCATAAGATTATAGTGTACTTTGGAGATTTATAAAATCCTCCATTTTCCTTGATATCAATCGGCCAAACACCCTCTTCATATCCAACAAGATCATTCTAAGTACCACATCTCCATATTATAAGGGATTTAAAGATCTAATATTAGATAGTGTGTGATCTTTGGAAGATCATGAGATCTTGGAGAGATTTATAAGAGATCATATGATACAACACTTGAGAAACAAAAAAAAAAACTTCTTCTTCTCCTCCTTATTGCCATGAGCATACACCCACATACACCCATCCATTCTTCAAGTTTTAACACTCCAAAATCATCCATAAACATCCATTTTTCCAAACCCCAGTTGTGTGTTTCAAGCTTGGAGCTTAACCACCTAGGAAGAACACACTAAACCCCATCAAAATCAAGTATTTTTAGCTTCCCTAGCCTTGTGCTAGTTGTAAGTATTCTTGATCTTGTTCTTGTCTTTAAAAGTTTATGTTTTGTTAACTAGAAAGAAAGTTGTACAAAGGGTTAACTTGATGGAAATTTTCATGATAAAACATATACTTTTTAAGACAAAAATGGTGTTATAATTGGGTATTATGGCCGAAAATGGTGATGGATGTATGTAGTGTTCTTGTAGTTTCATAAAGTTCACATAAACTTAAAGAAGATGATGATCTGAACATGGTTTGTTAATGGAACTTAAATAACCTTAAATGTGGTTTAAATCTTCATAAAATAATCATCTAAGACTTGTTATGGTGTTGATTTTGTTAGAAAATAAGTTACATAAATATTACATCTTCAAAGTCTACACACTTGAAAAATGCAAATTGGACATATTGGACATATTACACTAAATACACCTATTATTATCCATAATGAGGTTATTATAGACTATTAAAAGTGTTGGATCATAAAAATAATCTAACATGACAAAGATGATAAAATAAAGTCCACTAGTTTAATAGAAAATTGTCATGTTTGAAAGATTGAGAAGAAAATGTAAGTTTTGAAAGTTAAAGGACTATCTTGGTAACTTTAGAAGTTAATGGACATAAAATGTCATTTTTAGAAACTTGTATCTAAAAATATAACTTTCGAAAGTTTGGTGTCAAAAGTGTAAAATGATAACTTTTCAAGGTTGATTTTGTAAATAATAGCAAATTTACAAATATATATATATATATATATATATATAGGGGATGGATCCATAGAAAACCCTAAATATTTGAGAAAACTCTAGTAAACCCTTAAAAAAAACCTACTTCCCGAGCTTTTTTTTTTGAAAAAATTAGGGCATGTAATATACATGTTTTTAAGTGTTTTGAGCCAAAAAAATCAAAAAAGCGCCGAAGGGTTTTTTTTTAAAAAAAAAATAAGTTTTGCATCATAACATATGTTACCAGTGCAAAAAAAAAAAGCTAACATATGTTATGGTGCATAACTTATTTTATATTTTTTTTTAAAAAACCGCTCGGCGCTTTTTTGATTTTTTTTTGGCTTAAAACACTTAAAAACATGTATATTACATGCCCTAATTTTTTCAAAAAAAAAAAAGCTCGGGAAGTAGGTTTTTTAAGGGTTTACTAGAGTTTTCTCAAATTTTTAAGGTTTACTATGGATACTTAGCCTATATATATATCTTATATAAAAATACATTTTTATAAAACGAAATTTTATAAAAATATAGATTTTTTAACATGTTGGAAATATATAAAAACAAAGGTTTTTATAAAAATGTTAGATAAATTAAAAACTTGGTAGAAACTTGTATAAAAATGAACACTTTTATATGAATGGGAATATAAAAAGTGTTGGAGCATTTTTATAAAGAAGTAACCAAGTCTTTGTATTAAAAATACAATTATATTTATAAACTTCCAAGTAATGTATGTAGAAATTAGAAGGTGAGTAATTTCAAAAATACATATATTATTAGAACTTGGAAAAAAAATTGACAATAGATATATACAAAGTTAAGTAATCGGATATGGACGTATTAACGGACTAAGACGTAAAAACGGACGAATAAGTAATTGTATTATTACGTCTAAATGTGGAAATGAAAACATATATTTTAAGGACTTAAAATATATAATTTGGGTGAAAATACATAACACTTTCCTAAGTGTTGGGAATTTATTCATGGGAGAAAATAACGTAAATAATCTAACGATTAAGCGTTTAAAACAAGCATATGGACTTGACAACGAAAATATGTTATCAAATTGACAAGATCCTAGTATATTTATTTAATGGGAAAGTAAATATACGGTAAAGTGAGTCGAATTGAGTATTTAAAATGTTATATCGAGTCGACAATATCCTAGTATATTTATTTAATGGGAAAGTAAATATACAGTAAGGTGAGTCGAGTCGAGTATTAAAATATTATATCGATCGACAAGACCTTAGTATAATTATTTAATGGGAAAATAATTATACGTCAAGTGAGTCGAGTCGAGAACGATATTATACAAGTTAATTAATATTCATGGAAAAATAAGTGTAACTTATAACAAGGGTAATCCATCACCAACGGACCTAGGACATATGCTTAATTTAAACGGGGAATTATATGTAAATGGTGGTGTTGGGAGTTGGGTGTACAACTTGCCGGAAAAAACACACGCTATAGACTTAGTGACTTACACACACTAGGACGTTTGTAGGTGCTTGACCACGGACTTGCTATTCTCTGCTATTTGATTGTACGCTGTACTTCAGGTGAGTTTCACGGCCCCATTTTACAGTTTTAATTGGGGGAAAGATATATTTGTCAAATGTTGTCACATGTTGAAATGTTTTCAAAGGTTAAAATGTGATAAGTGGCATGATGAGTACTTGAGTTTTGTTGTGTGTTCGCCACTCGGGGTTGATTCCTCGCGGCTGTAACCATTAATTCAGGGGCATGAAACCGAAGGAATATTTGGATAGTACTATTGGTGCCTGACAAGGCCCACCCCTAATTGATAGCGTCGATTATGCATCGGCGTATGCCTGGGGTGCACGTATTCTGAACTAAGTTGTTATTTGCCGAGAAACAACTTGTGATCGTGGGGCATATTTATTAGTCTTGGTTTGGTTATGGGACTCAAGGGATTGCTCGTCATCATAGTTTTAGAGGAGCTAGCTACTCCTTACAAAGGCCACAAGATGTGCAGGTTTCGCACATGTTGTAAAAATATTTATGTTATGGAACTAAAACCTAAGAACTCACCAATATTTTATATATTGACGTCTTTTTAAACAAATCTTTCAGGTAACTAAGTGCTGATTAGATATGAGGCTAGTGCGGTGGAATATGGAATGTCGGATACATATCTGGGTTTCATCGATATTTCCCACTGGGTTGGGAATCGGACGGAAAAAACCCCATTTATGAACTTCTTGTTTGTTGTTTTGTTCAATATTGTAACAAGATACTCATTTTCGACATCTTAATAAATTAATCTTTTCTAATTAAATATAGTTTGTGTTAATCTTGACTTTGATATGCTTTTGAGCGTTGCGCCGCGTGTTTCCGCCATTGGCGTGGTGTGACAGAAGTGGTATCAGAGCCAAGGTTATAGAGAACTAGCATTTTTCAAAAATCTAGACTATAACCGATTTCGGCTCGAAAACGAAGTTTTCAAAACTAAAACACAACAAAATATTTTTAGAAAAGTAAGAGATTTGTACATGGAAAGTACAAGGGGAAGTTCCGACCGACTAGCCATGTGTGTCAATATATGAAGTATTAGAAAATACAGATAAGAATGTTTATGTTGCATAGGAATCCGATTTTCTAAGATTAGTTAATACATATACGTAGTACGGATAATTTTTGCCAGTAAGGATGTCGTGTCACGCTTCACATTAGTCCGCACTCTTGCATCGATCACCGGTACCAGCAAGTGGGAAGGATGTTGTGGTCTACGATGAGCTCACTCGCTTACCTGTAGACGGGAGGATCGGAAGGACTAATCTCGATCGCGCTAATGGATGTCGCCGTGTGGTTTATGATATGGAGGCGAAACTATTCCAACTCATCTGTTATGAAATCTTTGTTTTTGGATCAGGAAGCTCGGAACTAGCGGGCAACAAGATTACCTGTCAACGCAAATTATCATTACGGGTGCACACGTAATAATAATTTGGGGTGCACGGTAACCTTGGTGGGCGCTAGGGCCGAGGTTGGTGATCACTCTTTGTCTTGTTCTTGTTCTTTAGATTCAGCCCTAGTTTTTGATTGGCCAACGGGTTAAAAGGGAGGACTCGTTGATGTCCCTAGATTTCGATCCTAGCTAACCCAATGAGCTTTCTTCGATATTACCTCTAAGGTTTGAACACGGAAGAGCACGGACGTTTATTTATATGAGGAATCCGACATACACCCTCACATTGGATAGGAACGGGAGACGATAACTTCCTTGTATAGGAGTTGAATGCCTCCGCCACAAAGTTCTTCCAAAGGAGCGGACGTACAAGAATACACGGCCTGATGCGACTACTGAAGCAAGCCAGCCAAGCTTTAGTCTTGGCCTGACACAGCTTGCGCAGGATGTGGCGAATAATGAAGAAACGGTCGGCGGTGATTGTAGCCAACCTACCTTTAGCTTGGGATTGACACAGGAGTTCTGTCACACCACGCCAATGGCGGAAACACGTGGCGCGACGGTTCAAGCGTATAAAGTCAAGGTTAACGCAAATCACAAGTAATTAAGAAAAACGGGTCATTTATTTAGGTGTCAAAACCATGTTTAAAGATTACACAAAATCAAAGTTGTTTTTAACATAATAAAGGAGGTTTCTCAAATATATCCCATATACTTGGGAAATAAAAGTGAAACCCCGCAAAAGCGCCCGACGCCCGCATAAGAGATTTCGATGACCCAGCTCGCCATGCCCGTCTCTGTTTAGTTACCTGAAAGATATGTTTAAAATTTCGTCAATATATATATTGGTGAGTTCACAGGTTTTTAGTTTCCAAAACTTAAACACTTGGGAAATACCATGTTATGACATTATATAGGAGTTGCAAGTTCCTATAATTCTACTTGAGCCTATAATCAAACCAAGACAAATAATAATAATGCCCCGTTCTAAGTCGTGACTCGGTATCCTACGACTTAATTTCAGAATACGTGCACCCCAGGCATACGCCGATGTATAATCGACGCTATCGATTAGGGGTGGGCCTTGTCAGGCACCAATAGTACTATTCAAATATTCATTCGGTTTCATTTCCCTGAATAAATGATTATAGAAGAGAGGTCTCAACCATGAGTGGCGGTCACATCTCAAGTAATTATTCCGTCAAACATTTTTCCCTAACATATCTTTCCCCCGAAAACGTAAAAATGGTTTAAAATGGGGCCGTGAGACTCACCTGAAGCTGTGTCTGGCTCACAAGGGAAAATAGCAAATGGGTGGTCGCGCACCTACAAACGTCCTAGATGTATAAGTCACAATTCCTATAGTGCATGTGCCTTGGCAAGTTGTACACCCAACTCCCCGACCACGAGTTATTCCAATTCCCGTTTAATTTAACGCTTATCCTAGGTTCGTTGGCGTTGGATTACCCTATTCTTACAAGTTATATATTGTCCTCGTCAATATTTCCTTAACTTGTTTGTTATTATCCTCGACTCGACTTCACTTAACGTATAATTATTTTCCCATTCAAATAATTATACTTAAGATCGCATCGCTCGATATAATGTATTTTTAACACCCGACCCGACTCACTTTGCCGCATATTTATTTTCCCATTCAAATAAATATGCTAAGGTCTTGTCGTTCGGTAGTATATTCTTAACACCCGATTCGACTCGCCACGCCGTATATTTATTTTCCCATTCAAATAAATATACTAGGACCTCGTCGGCTCGGCATCCACACCACACACACACACACACACACACACATATATATATATATATATATTTTTTGTCTACTCGTCTCGGTTTTCCTTCCCACATATCTACTTTCCCATTAAGTAGATATACTAGAATTTTCGCCGAGACGAGCATACATATGTATATATATATATAAACGTGTAGTTTTTCTTGTTAAGTCCATACGTTTGCTTGACGTCCTAGTTATTTACGTTATGTTTTTCTCCCACGAATAATTTCTCCAACACTTAGAAAAGTGTTAATTAATTTTCACCCATGTTATATATATATATATATTTTACTTCCTAAAATATATATTTTCTTATCTTGCCGCAACGGCATTTTTCTCTTGTTTTGTCCGTTTATTGTTCGTTAACATGTCCAAGTCCGATATCTTAACTTGTATTGTTAATTTTTCCAAGTTTTCCCAATATGTGTTTTATAGAAATATTATTCATATTCCAAATTCCTAACACACATTACTTGGAAAGTTTAAAAATATGTTTGTATTTTTAACTCAACTTGTTAACTTATATACAAAAATGTTCCCAACACTTTTATATTCCCATTTATATAAAAGTGTTCATTTTTATATAAGTTCTCCCAAGTTTTTTAATTTGTCTCCATTTTTATAAAAAAACTTGTTTTTATAATAATTCTTATGTTAGAAAAAGTCCATATTTTTATAAAATTCCATTTTATAAAAATACACTTTTATACAAAATACATAAGTATGTTTACTAGTATTTACCAAATCAACCTTGGAAAATTATTATTTATACTTTTGACACCAAACTTTCCATAGTTGCATTTTTGGACTTAAGTTTCTAAAATATCCATTTTAGTCTCTCAACTTATAAAAGTTGCATTTTTCCATACTAACTTTCAATATTATCATTTTCCTACTAAACTAGTAGACTTTTAAAGATCATTTTTATAATGTTGGATTATTTTTACATTTTAACACTTTTAATAGTCTCATATACCATTAATAAGGCTACTAATATGTGTGATTTGTGTATTTTGTCGAATAAGTTCAATTTCCATTTTTCAAGTGAGTAGACTTTAATAATGTGATTTTTATAATACTAGTTTTCTAACAAAAATAACACTTAGACAAGTCTTATATCTTTAATTCATGATGATTAAAATCATTTTTAAGTCATCCAAGTTCCATTAACAAGTGTTACCCAAATCACCATTTTTCTTTAAGTATTCATCTTTTTATTACAAACTACATGAATACTTAACATCCATCACTAAGCTTTTAATTTATTTACACTAACTAAACATCATTTTTAGTCTTTAAAATCATATGTTTTCTTATGAAAGCTTATTCAAGTTTACCCATGTACAACTTGCTTCAAGCTAATAAACATAAACTTTTAAAGACAAAAACAAAATCAAGAATACTTACAACTAGCACAAGGCTAGGGAAGCTTTCAAGGCTTGATTATGATGGGGTTTAGTGTGTTCTTCTTTAGTGGTTAAGCTCCAAGCTTGAAACACACAATGGGGGTTTGAAGGATGGATGTTTTGAGTGATTTAAAGGTGTAAAAACTTGAAAGAACAATGTGTGTATATTCTTGTAAACCTACGGCCAAAGTGGAAGAAAAAGAAAAGGATTTTGCTTTATGTTTCAAGTATAAACTCACTAGGTTCTTTTATAATTCTCCATGATCTTCCAAGGATCATATGCAATCCCACTAGATATGTTTTAGTGATATGTTGTACCTAGTAATCTTGAGTGATCTTGGAGGATTTTCTTATGTGTGTGAGCCGTGGATATTAAGAAGAAAAGAAAGAGTTTGTAAGTCTTCCAAGGACAACATGTATCTTCTATATAATCTATCTTTGATTATGATCCCTTAAAACATGGAATGTTGTACTAGGAAATCTCATGGAGGTATGTTGGAGGGTGTATGGCCGTAGCTTTTCACAAGAGTGGGAAGATTGTTTAAATCTTTCTAAGTACCATGATCTTATATTTTATACAATCCCATCCATACCTCCATATCCTTATGATTGCTCTTGGATTTTTAGTACACAAAAAAAAAAAATTAAGGCATGGTGCAAGGGTGGCCGGTTCTTGGGGTCATGGGGTGGGGTCCACAACACAAAATATTTACTAGTATTTTGTTAAGTTAAACCCCTTAACGTTCGGGTGTCGTTCGGGTATTTTTCGGGTTTTAACCGCGTGTTATTCGGACATTAAAAATGCCTCTAATATCCCTTAAACATAGCCTAGTTTAAGCGTTGATTGGTTATTTAGGCTTTTGTCGGGTGAAAATATAAGTTATACGCGTATCGGGTGCGGTACGCGCACTTTATTCGTTACCGGGAGATTTGTATGGAAAGTTTTCACCTATGGCTTTGGAGTTCCAAAACCCATTATATTTTGTGAAAATACCCTTTATTTTATATCCTGGGTGTCCGGGATCCTTTCGTTTATTTAATTTTTACCGGGTAATCGCCAACGTCCATACCGGATAAGTTCATTCGCACATGATCCTATCATGTTTTACCATTAAATGTATGCATTCCTATGCATTATATGGGAATTTACTATCCTCTAAGGCCTCAGTTAAATAATCAACACATAACTGCACTTAATTACGTTAATCACATATTAATTAATTAGTACGGAATTACCTTATTTTTGCCGGTTGTTACAAGTTCGGCGGGGGTTAGGCTGAGACGGGCGGAGCAGATAATGGCAGGGGTGCAGGGGCAAAATGTGGTGCGTTTTTCAGCGATTTTACCCATAACAAACATTTTATTTATTTAGTGCTTAAATCAGTGTAACTTGTCCGTAACGTCTGGGTTGCCTCGTCGAGTGAATCTGGTTTGGTTTCCAACGACCAAGGTCCGACGTCCCTGGTGAAAATGCAAGTAAGCCAATTGCGTGCCCCGATAGGTCGAAGACTACAACTGCTAGGTTGCATTCCTGGCTAACACCGATGAAGAAATCAACATCCGAAACACTGAAAGGGAGAAGGCGGTTTAGGAATACATGTTCGAGCATTCTGATGAGACATGGCTCGTGGAACTTACCATTGACCCAATGGACCATTATCGTAAGTTACCCCCCCCCCCCCATCTTCTACTTTTACATTTGTGTAAGAGGGGGGGGGAAGATAGACAAAAAACCTCCCACTCATTTAAATTACAGTTACGTCATGTTTGAGGCTCGCAACGGGTTGCGTACAGAAACTCCATACCTGCGTTCATTGGCGGTCGGTGAGCGGCTATATGACTAGGTTATTGATGCATGGGGGTATGTGCTCAACTACGACCCAACTACCGATTTGCTGGAATTCCACGACGCTTATTTTTCCCTACCACCACCGTGGTGAGTTTTGTTTTCCAAATATTATTAGCTTTTTTCTAAAATATTTTTTAGAGTTGCCCTAAATTGTTATCATACATGATACAGGTAAATTGGATGTTGCAGTTGCAAGAAGACAAAAACAGGACTCGTGTGGCTTGCATTAAGAGTGGCGTGTCTGGGGCTGTATGTGGCGTTGAGACAAAACTTGATTTACGGTCATTCGACATGGTTTTTGTGCCTGTACTCGAATATGAGCACTATTACCTGGTGGTTTTTGATATGAAGAGTGAAGATGTGTGTGTCATCGATACGCACAACAACAGTACTGACTGCGGTTGTCTACTTGATGCGACACATGGAGATGTACATGGGCGTCTAGATCACTTCAGGTGTGGGTTCAATCTTAATGTTAAGCGGAAACAGGCTCAGGTGGATGTTTTGCGGAAGCGGTATGCGGCGAATATTTTGTTGTCGACGACCAACATTATGTTTGTATTTTGAGTGTTAATTTTTAACTTTAATTTTTTTAACTTCAATTTTTTTAACTTCAATTTTTTAACGGTTACTTTCATTAAAATTAAACTACATTAAACATTAAACAACATTAAACAATAAACATTAAACATATCGCGCAACAATCGCCATGTCGCAAAATGGATGAAGTTACTCCCGTGTGCATGGTAATAGTCGTTGCGCATGGCTTAGATTGCAATGTATTCTTGAA
Source organism: Ambrosia x helenae (assembly GCA_030844895.1). Taxonomy (NCBI): domain Eukaryota; kingdom Viridiplantae; phylum Streptophyta; class Magnoliopsida; order Asterales; family Asteraceae; genus Ambrosia; species Ambrosia x helenae. The sequence continues at coordinate 3,893,470 of CM061227.1, read as the reverse complement.
TATTAGGGTGTCTCTCCATCGTGGCTTCATAGAGGATGTTCCATCGGATACACTTGGTGAAGAGAGCATGCCACTTACTAACGAGGGAATCAGTGAAGTGATGTGGCAATATAGTATTGGTTAAAATCAGTGAAAGACAAACTTAATTCTAGGAGTGTCCCTTCCCCCCTAAGGCTATTGGGACTACATTAACCCTCTTTAACTCTACCTAGATGTCACATCATCTACTTTTCTTTATTTCACTCCACTCTACCCTAAGAAAAATGATTTAAGTTCATATATATATATATATATGTATATATATGTATATGCTAAGTATCAGTAGAAAACCCACGTTTTTTAGTAAACCTAAAAAACCCTACTTCCGAGCTTTTTTTATTTGAAAATTTTAGGACATGTAATATACATGTTTTTAAGAGTTTTAAGCTAAAAAAATCAAAAAAAAGTATCGTTCATATTTTAAAAAAAAAATAAGTTTTGCATCATAACATATGTTAGCATATATATATATATATATATATATATATATATAAAACCATAGATTTTAACAATTTTTGGTTTAGAAAAGGAAAACAAATTAATTTAGTGTCATAACATCTCGTTAATGTGTTAACAAATAACTCATTTAACGCCACTTAACACAAATTAAAAGAAGAGTGGTGGGCAACGCTGGTTAAAATGTCATGTCGTCTTTAACGGCCCAAGTGTTAGTGTACACCTAATGGCTAATGTTAAGAACCTTTTTACACCGGAAGCTATTAGTGACTTATTGCCAAATGTTGAGCACGAAGAGCATTTGATTGAGGATATTGTAGCCATGTATTTAACATATGTTAAAACTATATAAAGTATAAAGTATAAAGTTATTCATATCATAATTGCATTTGCATGCACGGTCAATTTATATTTATCAATATATGTTGACTCTATAATCTTTTCTAATCTTAAGTCATTATTATTTTATTAATATTAAAATAAGACTCAAGTATATTAGAGTTTAGAATTTTGTCATCACTTTTTTTATTGTACTTACACCAGCCCTCATGAGTTATTATTGCTGTCATTCCCAAATGAAAATTTGTATATTAATTAATATAGTAGGTTATGTTTACGTATGACACATGGAGGTAAGAAATAAAATTTGTATAAATTTTAAAGGTATATAAATTTTATTATAATTAAGAAAATATATAAATAATTTATAAATTTATAAATATCTCCTTGTATATAACATTTGTTTTTTTATTTGTAATATTAACATCTCTATTAAATATTAGTAATTTAACTATGGCTCTGCCTTTATTATTGATAACGCGGCATACAATTGACCGTGCGTGAAAATCTGGTATTTCAATTACAAACTAACTCTTGAAACATACCGATAATGGAAATTTCTTAATTGAAATTTGAACGGAATCTTCATGTTGGATGGTATAAAATTAAGACGTGGAATAAATATGCGCATACCAATATTCTCTCCAGATATTATTTCAGTTTTAATAAAGTGTTTTCCTAGTGTAACAACTTTTAGTTTAGCACCGTTGCACAAACCATTTTGTTGATCAATGCTATATAATTCTAGACATCCTTAATTTTTGCTTTTCCACCTAATCTGTATAACCATTTAACCTCCACGTTGATCCTAACCAGTTTCAAATTTAGCCAATTTCCTTTTAAATTTTTTCAATGAATACAATTCTAATTTAGTTTTTTCATCAACTCCATGTTCTCATTATTTAAACTTTACCATTTTTATAATAAAAAACCAATTCACTATTATTTTGTTTCAAAATTATGTATTTAAGAGTTGTGATTCACATTTTCCTTTTGGGCCTTTTATAATCCTACATATTTGAAATTACATAAATAAAACCAACTTTTATTAATTAAAAATGTGTACTACACGGTATTCAAACATAGTGATCTAATAAAAAGGCATGAAAGCTCTATAGAGATCATTTTATAGAGTGATATGTGTCCGATAATATATGCATGCTAGTTAATTTATCTACTTTATATTTTTACTAGCTTATACCCCGGGGAGCGTCCAGGTTGAGAAATCTAAGTAAAATGAATAAAATTAGAAGTATCTAAACTATAAAAAATGCATCTATATAGCAATTACCTGTTGAAGAGCGTCACGGGTTGAAATATCTAATATGACATAATAAAATATCTAATATGAGAACATAATTAATGACTTGCTAATATATGATTAATGAATATTATTATTATTATTATTATTATTATTTTAAACAAATCTCTGCCATATGTTATCATATTCTAATATAAAAAAAAGGTAATTGGGTCAGGTATCACCTAATCCCAGGCCCGACCCAAACCCACAATTTTTTTTAAACAAATTCCAAACCTGACACAATACTGTCGGGTTACAAAAAATAGTCGTTTTTTTCTCCGTTTTTTTATATAGCAATATGGTACTCGTTGGAAAGATAATAAAACGCTCGTTAATTTGGTGTAATTTTTTTCTTTAAAAAAATCTCGTATATAAAAGATATTAAAGTTTAAAAGTTATGAGAGGAAACATGAGAGAGAAAATAATAAAGTTTTAATATTTAAATTTAGTAGATTAGGTATTTAATAGATTATGTTAAATCATATTAAAACCATATTTATTCATTTTTTTTAATTGGTCTAGAGTTGTCACATCACATCCTATGTGGCATCTCTCAAAATAGAGATTGCATAATATTATGACATGTCATTAAAATGGCTTTGGTTTATTATATGTATAGACTAGCTGATTACCCCGGGAGGGTCCCGGGGTTGAAAAATCTAATTTTACGTGATAACTTATTGCAAATGGCTCAAGTTAACTAACCACAAAATCTCTCAATCATTGCATGTTATAGTATTCTAATCAGTAATAACTCATATTCCCTAATCTAAAACCTAATCAGTAATCATCTAAAGAATCACTTATGTAAGCTGCAACTATTCAAAAACTCATCACATCTCTAAATTTCTCACATTCTAATGACTCTTTATAATTCCTAACCTAATCAACTAAACAAACACTTAAGTTGGAAGTTGTAACCATTGCATCTCATTATGCCACGTGGCATAATCAAGAGATGGTTGAGGCCACCATTAAACGCCACGCCATCAACTATCAATTCTTCCCGGAGCGTCCGGGGTTGAAAAATATAACCATTGTAACAATACTAATAACTAATAGTAATAATTATTACTCTTGTAATTAAATAAATAAAAAAATAACATTGCTATAAGCTGACACCATGTGTTGAAGTGTTGCGCGATTCTTTCTCCTAGCTTCTCTTGATGAAGTATACCTAGTAAAATTTCAATGATAACATGGCGTTTGGGCTGATTTTCAGCATCGTAGATAAGAACCTGGTTTAAAAGAAAAAAACATGATTAGTGAAAACATGAACACCTTGTATGTTTTTTTCCTGTATGGAACGAAACCCCACAAAAAAAAAGTCGATTTTTTCTCCATTTTTTATATAGCACTATGGTACTCGTTGGAAAGATAATAAAATGCTCGTTAATTTGGTTGTAATTTTTTTCTTTAAAAAATCCGTATATAAAAGATATAACGTTTTAAAAATTGTGGGAGGAAATATGAGAGATAAAATTTTAAATTTATTTTTAAATTCTTTTTTCCTAAAATAACTCAATTTAATTAAAAAAGAAAATAATTCAAAACATCAAACTCTTTCAATTATGATGCCACGTGGCAGTTTTATGGAGAGGTTGAAGACACCATTGCACGTCACGTCAGCAATGTTCAATTCTTTTATATTATTAATAGATTTGTCGCAGAGAAATTAATATTTTTATTTGTTTATTATATAAAATATAAAGTAACATAATTTTCGTAATATAAACTTATAAACATTTAGTTTATATAAGGTACTTAATTTTCAATTGTTATCGTTTAACAAACTGGATCGATTTCAACCAAATAACGTCAGTTTCAGTTTCCTGCATTATCCATATGGTTTTTAACTAATGTAAAAACATGTGTCAATATCATCTTGGTCATATATCTTTTTTCAATAAAGGAGACAGCACTCCTGTAATTATAGGTCATATATCTTTTGATTGCTAGATAGAGTGTCGGTATCAAACTGGTACCGTAATGAATCAAACCAATACCGAGAGAGAAGTTAGGTGTATCTCCGAAAGGCTATAAAAAATTAAAGTGAATCCCGACGGCTATAAAAACATAGAGAGAGAATGCACAATAAAATATGGGGTGAACCCATAAGTAAAGATTAGAGGCGTCTCCGAGAATTTACATGCCCTATTCGAGCGTTAAAAAATATTGTCCCTTAGGCTTCAACAAAACCCCAATTCTAAATATGTAATGGTTAACATAATTAAGTAATTGCACTTAATTTTAGTGCACAACAAAACATCTAATTGTAATAATAGTATATCACTCCACCGACAAACATAAAAAAATACACAAAACCCAAGTATCCAACAAAGTAATCACGCTTAATTGAAAGTATAAAAAAACGATAAAAATAATTTTATAATTAAAATCTTAAAGATTAAACTTAAAATTACAATCTAGATGGGTGGGATATGGGCATATGGTAACCATAGAGGATGATAAGTATTCAACTCACAATTGTAAATTGGAATTTGAAATCTCGATATTCTTCTACAGGTACCACAAAATAGAAAGAATAGGCGAATAGCGTTGCTTTATTATTTTTTTTTTAAATTTTTATAGGTTAAATAGGTTAGGGGGTGATCAAATGACAAGAAACTAGTGTGAGAACAAAAAGAAGAAATGAAACATTAAATACTAAAATGCTTATTACACTAATTATTATCTCTTTAATTAATTTGTCATTAACACTTTATCTTACACATTATCAAATTTTGTCCTACACATATCAAAATTTATCCTACATATATTATAACTATCACACGTTTATTCTACACATATCGAGATTATCATAAGTTAATCCTACACATATAGAAACTCAACCTACATTTGTCCTACACATGTCGAAATTATATCATTCATTGTAAATTAGGATTGATATGAAAGAATATATTTTGAAATTGAATTTAAAGTTTCATTAATTTAACTAGTTTAGGGGGTTACAAAAAAATATCATTTATTTAAATTAAATACAATTATTATATGAAGGATTCCTATTAGTTTAAAATTTTTTATTTTTATTCTTAGAATATTTTTTCTTCTCAGTTGAACTCTCCACTAAATAGGTATTGGACTTATAAATGTTATAAGCCTTGGGTTAATAATTTATAAGTTTTAAATTGATTATTAGGCCCCAACTTTTAAAATGTTTAGTAGGCTTTCTATTTGAAAAAAAAAAATACACGCACACATATAAGAATTTTATTAAAAAAAATTGTGCCCTGATAAAAATAGGCCCAAGCCGGATGGCCTCCCCGGCTTGGGCCATAGCCGGCCATGGTAAAGATGATGAATGGCTAAATTGGTTAAGGCTTTGAGTTATATGTAGGAGTTTCGAGGTTCGATAATGCTCCTAGGACGTTTTATTTTCGTATTTTTATTATGTGATGAACCTTATATTACCCGAACTGATTTGAATCATCGAAGAGACCCGTACAATTGCTAGTTATGGCATGCATAAACAAGACATGATAAAAGTCAAATCTTATAAACAGGTTATAGTAAGTTAGTAACTACATGAAATCTAATATACTTTATTGATCAGCTCAAAAGAAAAAAAAAACAATAAATAAGAACAAGCCATTTCCATGCCCCAAATGTTGATATTAAGAATCAAAACCATGCCCTTCTGAGACTCAATCATTCAGTTGTGGGTCTATTCACACGGGTTGTTAAGACACAAACCTGTTAAGACACGAACACGAAACTTGTAAAACCGAACACGACACGAAATCTAATCGTGTCATTTTTTTTCAAACATGAACACGAACATGTGTATAACAGGTTAACACGATAAGACACGATAAGGAACACCTACTAAAATAAGTTAACACGACAAGACACGATAAGACACGACAAAGACACGATAACACACGATAACACACGATAAGACACGACAAGACATGATAAGACACGATAACACCGATAAGACACGATAACACACGATAAGACACGACAAGACATGATAAGACACGATAACACACGATAAGACACGACAAGACATGATAAGAAACACGATAAGGCACGACAAGACCTG